>CM040121.1:206455714-207089744 GCA_022559845.1 Amorphophallus konjac | reverse complement strand
ACTGAATCTAGAGAATTTGTAGTTGTTTTTGGACCCTTCCAACAACCCTCTCCGAGAGGAGAAGAAGAGACGCATGAGCTAGTACCTCCAGAACCATAGGCAGAGACATCCTCAGCAATAGAAGGGCCATCTACTGTTCATGTCAAGAATTTGTCAGGAATAAATCCTACTTTGATTAATTTCTTGTCAACACAGTTTTCGAGCATTAATTCTTCGGTCATGCATCTCAACATGAATTTTGAGCACTTGCGCAGAAACATGTATCTAAAAATGTCACATTTGGAACAAAAAGTAGACAGTCACTGGGAGCAATACAAGCTGGACAAAGATAGATCAGATAAAAAGTTACATCAGTTTATGGAATCCTTGATGTATGTGAGTGAGAAAGCAGGTTCTGTTTTAAAGAGACTTAAAGAAATTCACGAGGAAACCTGTGAGAGATTAATGGAAATGCAGCGCTATAACTATGATATTAATGAAGAACAATAGAGACTATCCTTGAGAAGTGCTATAGTAATTGATCAAACTGCCAAGATTGATGAGAATATGAAAAAATTGTTTGAGCGAACAACCTTGGTTGAAGATGAAGTTGCGAATATGATCAGAATCCTCAAAGAGTTTTTTCCACATACTCCAACTAAAGCTACCTCTTCTCAAATTCCAATGCAGGCTATACAGCAGACAGGTCAGATTGAACACATTTTTGGTGTTCTGCACAGCTTGTTTGATGATATGACCACAAAATCTCAGGACCTGAAAAGACTAATTCAGCAACGGGACCAAGCCTTCTCTGCATGGATTGCATCAATTGAGGAGAAAGTCTCTCAGTTTCAACGGACTCTATCAGCAGTTCATCCTGGAACTTCCTCTAGGATACCCCCTTCTTGATGTTGTCAAAGGGGGAGAAGATTAAGGAGATTAAGGATATGAAGAGAATGATATAAGAAATTGAAGATGATGGGAAAATGACATGTTGAGTGAGAGATGAGAAGTTGTGTTGGGAGTAGTCATGGTCATCACAATCATGCATTTTGCATTTTGATTGTGTGTGGTGAAGTGAAGCATTTTTTTAACATGTAAAAAATCATGTGTATGTTATTTTTTGACACACACTACTATATATTAAATGACATGACTTCAGCAATTGTGTGTTGACTCATGGACTTCAGAATTCTTCCTTTAGCTCATGTTCAATGACTGATAAAAAGGCCTTGTAAAATCTTGACTTAATAACTGACAGTTGCCTTAATGAGTGAGAGTTGCCATCATCAAAAGGGGGAGAATGTTGTATCCCCTGGTTTTGATGATGGCATACAGTGGATCATTAAGGCTGAACTGATTGATCAGATCCTAAACTTGATACATGTTTTGTAATAGGAAAGATTAAAGCAGACATAGCTTCAAGTCTTGAACACATCGGATCGGTGCATCAAAGGAAGAGTGTCGACGTTGAAGAACAAATTCTATATACATCAGCTTCTGTTAGAAGATTTTGAACACAGCAGTGTCGAGGCAATGCAAGCTAGCCTCGACGCAATTCTGGCCACAGAAGCCAGTCTCAGAACCTTACAGTCAGTGAAGCATCGTAGCCACAAGGCAGTGCATCGACGGACTAAGCTCAGTCTTCATCGAGTGCATCGACGCGTCAAGTAGCTGCACCGACGCATCTAGAACAAAATCGATATTCAAGTCACACTACGTCGAAGCACCAAAGTAGCTGCACCGACACATCAAGTATGAAGCCAGAGTTTGAAGTCTATCTTCATTAGGTGCCTCGATGTATCTGAGGAGTGCTTCGATGCACCCAATTTGAAATCAATGATCTGAAGCCAACAAGGTCAAAGCAGCCAACTGATGATCTGACGCAATAGGATATAAACGACATGTCGATCCACTCTGTCTCGACCTGGTGACATTGTGCCTCATCCTCATTCTTCCAGACATCAAGCTCGTAATGAATTAAAGCGAATCACGTGCCAGTGCTTCAGAAACCTTGGCACGAGAATTCTTTCCACGTGGTTGATTTCTGGAAGTTTTAGACTGGCAGAATATTCCTACTCCACTTGGACCAATGAAATAATTTTGTTTCTAGATCAAATTTATCAGAAAAATGATGATTCTCCGCTGATATATATATATTCATCTTTTATCTCCGGAAGAAGGGGGAGCGGAACAAGAGAAGAGAAGAAGGCGAGAACTGAGGAAAATAGAAGAGAGAGCGGGAGAACTGAGAGGAAAGTGAGAGAGCTTATGTTGAAGAAGACGAAAGAATGAGAGAGCAGTGATCTGAGAAGGCCGCTAGTTTAGAAAAAGAGAGATCAAGAAAATAGAGCTCCAGATTTCATTGAAGTGCTTCTATTGAAGCTACAGATTTCTTATTTTGTTGTTATCTTACTCTTAATGTGCTGTCTCGTCCAGCATGTTTCTTCTTGTTTTGTTACTTTCCTTTTTAGTTCATTTTGAGTTCTTACCTTGTGGTGCTTCGTGCACGCAAGGTGTTTGCACACAGTGTGGTTTGCTCTGGGAAACCAGAGTGTGCCTTCTGAGCAATCAGAAGAAGGGAGATCTGTCTCCGGGTTCCCTCTGTGTTCTAGAGGAAGAGAGGACTAGTCCTCTAGGTGTGGACAACTGGGCGTTGTTGACCGTTCCTTCTGAGAAATTAGAAGAAGCGAGGTTGATCCTCCGGGTACTGCATTGTGCAGTGGGGTCGGTCTCTACTGGGAGCAAGATCGATGGTCAAGGGATTTGTCTCCCTTGGTGTCAAGCTGTGGAATCAGCCGTTGTTGTAGACTGAGTATGCCATTTGCTTCGGTTAAGTAAGGAATCCTCACTCCACGAGAGTGAGGGGTGGACGTAGATTGCGGGTAGCAATCGAACCACCTAAAAATTGCCTATCCTCTTTGTGGTGTGTGTTATTATCTGTTTGTTGCAATTGTTCACAACTGAGACATATATCAAAAGACGTAGTGAAAAAGATAGGTTACGCCTATCCTGAACATCGCCCCTTGCGTGAGGAGATTTTTGGATCAAACCTCCGCCTAGTACCAATCCTGGTTGTGATCTATTGGCTATTTGCGAATCTGATTGCCTGCTAGTTTGAGTTTAGGTCTTCTTCTGTCGTGCTACATCTTTATAGCTTATGCGTATATGCTGTTTGGTTGGTCACATGAACTGATCTATGTGGTGAATCACTCCCTCTTTAGCGTTAGATACAAGTGCAGTGCCTGAGTGTTTTTAAGTTGCAATTTCTATGGTAGAGCTATTTATCCCCCCCCCCTTCTAGATCTCCCCTCCTTGCATATTAATATGGGGAAATGTTGCCGAATTTTACCCTCGATTCACCGACTTGTATGATCGTCTTGCTGATGCTAATAAGAAAGTATGCTACCTACAATGGTTAACACACATAAGACAATTATGTTAATAATCACTTGGCGTAGTGCCTGTGGGCCTGCCTTGAACTGGGACAAAATTGTGCTTGAGTATGAACCTCACACAGGATTGAATTGACCAGCTTCTGCCCTAATGAACCTGATGATTAACAAGTTTGAATGAGCCACAAAGTTATAATAAAAGAATGCCATAACTTGGTTTAGGACTTAAACAAGTCTAATGGAACTCCACAAGGAATCCTTCCCCTAAACCGGTGCGGTCTAATCCGGCGCCCAAATCGTCGCGCCGGATTTGTCCCCCTCTCAAATCTCAACATTTCTTTAGCTCTCTAAAACGGCATGGGGCTAATCCAGCGCGCCTTTGGCCATGTCGGATCACCCTTCCTCTTCACCATCCCCACGCTGGATTAATCTCCACTCATATTTATCCTTGCCCCACTATTGCCTTTCACGCATAGAGCCGACTCCGTGTCTGGAGAGTCGACTCCATGCCCCAATCTGCCCTTTCTTTGACTCTGCCGCTGATGTGCTAAGCGCTAGCCCCAACAATCTTGTCATCCCAATAGATCAATTGCCTCCTTTTTGGCTGACAGTCTATCCCTTCATCATGCCCAAGTCATGGTCATTCCGCAAATAAGTAATAAGAAGGGTGATGGTTTCAGTAATAAATCTCCTTTGAGCTTGCTCTCTTAATGCATACACATGCA
Source organism: Amorphophallus konjac (assembly GCA_022559845.1). Lineage (NCBI taxonomy): Eukaryota > Viridiplantae > Streptophyta > Magnoliopsida > Alismatales > Araceae > Amorphophallus > Amorphophallus konjac. The sequence goes on along the minus strand of CM040121.1, from coordinate 207,085,645 downwards.
TATATATATATATATATATATATATATATATATATATATATATATATAGATACACACGTTTATCATTATTGCATGTTTGTCATTATTCCGACCTCTCGGTATATCAAATGGTGATTTGCGGAAGGTCATATTAGGTCTGGCTGAAAGCTCTCACTATGCGTGATGGTGCTCTTCGGACCTACATTCCCCACCCTGTACCGAGGGTCAGGTCAATAAATATGATTGCATTACATGCTTGAATGTATGTCTAGATCTTGCATTGTGTAATATCATCATTTTAATTTGCATACACTTATATACCTACTCAGCCCCGGTGGCCATTTCTCTTGGCAATTAATCAAGGGTTTTCCTCCTTCTCGGAGGATGTAATTAACGTCGTAACCTTTACGATATGACAGACTTCTGGTCCCGACACGGACTTCACTTTCGTCTGACCAAGTCAGATCGAGCGCACAATAGATTTGTCACTTAGTGACTGTCACGCCCTATGCTAAAATAAAACCCCTTATAAATAAACCAAATAAATCAACAATAATGTTTTAACAAAATCCCGCCTCCCACAGTCTGGCACGCCCGGTGGGTCTGATGTCTCCCTTCATCTCTTTGCCAAGATAGATGGGCCCCGGGGCCCTCCCAAAGAATGCTGATCGTTTGCCTATTTTTATGATTGCAAGAAGTGATAATGGCTGCTGGATTCGCTGCCTTGACCTTCGGCCCTGCGATTGTGTCCGATCATGCTACTCATGGGTACCTGGCGGTACCAACTATTTTTGAAACCATTATGCCGATGGTCGGCTTCCCCAATTTCTTGGGGGTCACCTTTACTGATGTGCTGGAGGTGGAAGCTCCAGAGCTGGCTGGAGATATTGCCAACAACAAGCCTAGGGATCCTCACACCCGAAGCTGTAGAGGCCTACTGAGAGGCCATACTCAATTGACAAGCTGCATGGTGCACCATGTGGCTCAGGGGGCCCGACCCGTCTACTACAACAAGCTCGGGAGTCGTCGCCAAGGAAGCTTCTGAACAAAATTGCTACCCCTGTCACTAGGCGGCTTTCAGCGTTCGAAAAATCTATACTTATTGGTGGCGTCCGCATCTTTCTAGACGAGCGCAATACTTAGGTGATCCCGGACCACATGGTCCCTGCCGTACCAACCCGCAAGTCCTTCCACGCTTTGTCTGGGAGGAGAGCTGAGAAATAAGAAGCTGGCCGCCAAGGCCTAAGAGAGCTGGCCCTGAGGCCGAAGAAATTCAAGCAGGTGTGGGTCCCTAAAAAGATTCAGTCTGTCCACTAGAATGCACATGTTCGCCACTACCCAGAGCCCGTGGAGGCGGGGAGGAGGAATGAGAGGGGCTTGGCCCCTAGGAGAGATGAGACAACTGTGGATCCTCCATGCCGTGCTACCTTTAGGGCCTTCGCCCGACAAGTCAACGCCCCGAAAGTAGGGAGAAGATTTGATCAACCTGCTGGGATAGCCTGGTTGGCTTAAATCCCTCCGGTGCGAGGTCGACAGTTATCACCCGTCCTCCACCAAGGATGCGACCAAGAGGAAATGACCAATATGGTCAGAAGTTATTTCAGGGGTTTGGGAAACCCCTCATTAGGCTAGCAGCCACTGCTCTGAGCGGCTGTGGCCGAAGAGGAAGATTGTTTGCCGATCGCAACTAAAGAGGAAAGAGAAAGAGAAATGACATCATATGTGGATGATAATGGGTATCAAGACGGCCCGGATAGCAAGGCCGATGAAGCCCCTCCACAGCTGGAGGGGAAAAGAAGAATATCAGTGTGCGAGAGATTGACCTTCCCCGGTCGAACCAAAAGGAAGGTCTACAGACAAAGGAAAGGGATGTAGGTTCTTGCTTGCAACATGGCCAGAGTGGCCGACAGATATGGGAGTCTGCCCGAAGTGTCCCAAGAACTGGCTCGATTAGCTGAAAGGTCAGGGTCGAATACCAGGAGGAGCAAGGCTGCAAAAGAAATGTTGAAAGCGGCGAAAGGGAAACAAGTGGTTTCCGAAGGGGTCACTACGCTAACTGCCAATGTAGTGATGGCTGAAGTGGATGAGGTTCTACTAACCATTTTTCCTGAAGGTGCTTCAGGAGAAACGATTGAAGCCCTTTCTACTGCGGCAACCCTGGATCCATCAGTGCTAATGCTATTGCAGAAATATCAACAGGAGATAGAGCTCCTGAAGAAAAAAATGCATGAGAAGGCAGAACAGACCTCAACATCCAAACAACCAGAGATGCAAGCTGAATCGTCACGAGGGGGAGTCAACCTGTGCGATTTTCCACCACTGTACACTCTGCCCCAGCCAGCAGAGCATAGCCAAGCTGCCACTCAGCAGCGTGTGTCTCAGCCATTGCTATTGCCAGTGCTACCTCAATTGCATTAGGCACCGTTGCTACGCCCGGCACCGTAGGCGACCACTCTGGTCATCCCGTATCTACCGCCGGCACACTTTTATCCTGAGCCAGTTGACCCGGCTACAATGAACCGACTCATGGTCGAGAGAATGATCGAAATGAAGCTGGCAGAATGGGGAGAAGAGGAATATGTTGCTTTTGACGCATATTGAGTACCCTACCCACCGCATCATGCAACTAAGCGGCTCCCCCCAGGGATCAGTAAGCCGCCAAAATTTGACAAGTTCAACGAGCAGGGGTCCCCAAGGGAACACATTGCATACTACATGACCGTCATGGGAGACTTAGCCGCAGATGTGTCATATTTGTTGAAATTTTCCGGGTCCTCGTTGACAAGGCTCGCATTTGAATGGTATTCTAGTTTACCGGTTGGATCGATCATCGATTGGCTGGACATGCAGAAAAAATTTAGGGAAAGATTTCATGTCACCGAGAGAGAAGTCACTGTGGCTGAACTGTACTCAACACGGCAGAGGCCAGATGAAACATCTCTTGATTATATTAAGAGGTGGAAGAACCTCAGAATGAGATGCAAGCGGCCCCAACATCAGGAGGACGCTGTACAAATTTGCAAACAGAACCTCAGGAGGGAGGTACTGGAAAAGATGATCGGCATGGAGATACGGTCGTTTGACTGTCTGAATAATGTGGTGGCTGAAATTGAAGCTTTCTTGCCAAACATGCCTCAACAACAACCAATGTCACTATGCAGAAAGCAAAGGCAGTAGAGCAGCGCCCGGCACCTAAAGAAGCAAATACTCTTGACATCAAAGCATTTGAACAACAAAGAGATAGGGGCAAGAAGGTAGCTGCACCTCAGCCCGACAAAATAGAAGAAAAGAAAGAAGGTCCCTCACTCAGGGACAAGATGAAGAAGGCTTACTCTTTTCCCAAAGAGAAGACTAAAGTTTTGTTTGACTGCGTTACCCAGTACAACATGATTACCCTGCCCGAGCCAGAGAGGCCGAAGGATTTGAAGAGGAAGGATAGCTCGAGATTCTGTCCCTATCATCAAATGCTAGGACATCCAATCGAAAACTATTATGTGTTCAAGGATGTCATTGAGGGCTTGATAAAGAAAGGTGAACTTGAGATGGGGGAGTACAAAGTTGATCCTCCACAGCCTCATGAAGCACCGATGAATCGAGCAGCTGCGAATATGGTATCTCTACACCAGGCATTGCCAGAAGCTGTTGCAGAGGCCAGCACCCAACACACCTATAAGGCGTGTTTTCTAGTGCCCCTAAAAGAGCAACAGGGATGGCGGCAAGTCCCTACAAAAAACAAGAAGAAACTTTCACCCGCCCAGCAACGGGGGTGCATATCTATGGTGTCACGCCATGGCCTACTCTTCCAGCTCCGGCACCAGTATGGATCAACCAGCCTGCAGTAATTAGGATACCCACCCACAACCGGAGGAGGCAGACCCCATTGCCAGTGAATAAAGAAATCAGCCCAGAAATTTGCCGACTTCAAGCCTACATAAACAAGTTGGATGAATATGAACAACCTAAATTGTAGCCCTTGCTGATGAATGACCATGTCCTATGGGAGGAATTAGAATAGCTTTCTTTGGATCAGAAAGTGAAGGTAGACAAAGCAGTAAAAGAAGATGACATCATGTTCTAGGGGCAGGCACCATCTAAGAAAAAGTAGAAAAAGAAGAGAAAGACCCATAAAGCCCAGAGGGAGACAGTACTCTCCTGGAACACTCTCTCAGCCCTCTTCAACTTGCCTGGGGAGGAAGATGAGGAGGACATCTGCTTCACACCCGCGGCTGAGGCAAGCCAGGCCAAAGTAGCAACTATTGCCCATGCAACTCGGTCAAGTCGAAAATGGGGGCGCTCGCCACCCGCCAACCATAATATTGTCTCCGGAGGGGAGCAACCCTACAAGATACCCTCTCTGGAAGTTAAGGGAACTCAAATACCTCCTCTGCCAGGGTTATACAATTAGAGTAGGGGTAGTGGTGGCGTCCCTTCTTTCATTGAATTTCTGAAGATGGCTAAGGGCAAGCAGCCCTATCAAGGGGCCCACCCTGCGACTGGGGGTACTCTCCCGTAGTCTCACCAACCTTCTGGTCTGCCAATTGAAGACAAGGCCAGCTGGATAGCAGGCATCAAGGGACAGCAAGAGGATGACACCTAGCAAAAAGGTGCGGACTCAGAGTCCGATGAGGCAGGTCCATCAGGGACTACAGTGTAAGGCTCTTACAAACCAAGATGGGTGGAAGAGATGAAGCTATCAAATGTCAGGGCCGGAAGCTGGATAATGAAGCTGTTAAAGAAGCTCCCGGCAAGGTTTACCATTTGGGAAATCCTCTCTCTTAGTGAGGAGACCCGACAAGCCATTATTACTACCCTGCAGACACTCGCACAATATGAAACATGTCTGGCTAAGACACTGTCGGGAGCGAACGTGACCTTCACTGAGGAGGATATGTTACTTCCTATTATCAGCTGCAATAGACCACTTTATATGAAGGGACAGTTGAATGGCCGACAGCTGAACAGAATTCTGGAAGACCCCGGAGTAGCCGTCAACATTCTTCCCTATAGGGTACCAGAGTTTTTACTTTGATATGCACCTTGATAAAGTCAGAGATATGCGTATCATCGACTTCAACCAGAAGTTTGAAGTACCAGTAGGAGTGGCAGAGTTCACCCTCACCATGGCAGATTTCACCACGAAGGTGCAGTTTCATGTTATCAATTCTGGGACCTCGTACAAAGCATTGCTCGGCCGTCCCTGGCTGCATGAGAACTTAGTGGTGCCATCTACATTGCACCAATGTATCAAATACAATCAAGGTGGAAAGGAGAAGAGGATATTCGCTGACCTCCATCCATTCGAGGTATTCGAGTGTCACCTCCTTGATGCCTCTTTATACGTGGAACAACCACAGAAGGCCACCAAGACAAAGACTCCTGCCAAGGTAGCAAAGAACACCTCTGGTGACGACTGGTTCCCACCACCGCCACCAGGATACGTGAGTCCCAAGGCGGTGTCACGCATTGCTAGCATAGGGGACGTGGGCAGAGCAGTACCTCCTGCCACTTACCCAGAAATAAATGAAGCCAAGGTTGATAAGCACTATGGCCACATCAGAATCCCCGAGGGTCTTGTCAAGCCTATATTCGGCCTCGACCATCCCACTGTCGAGCCTCTCAAAACACTGGAGGTGGCCCAGCCTGAAGGCCCCTCCAGCCTATTTTATGCGGCTGAAGAACATGCGGTACAAGAGGATACTGACTGTCACCTCCGTGAAGACCTGGAAAATCCAATAGTCCCTATTCAAGTGCTAACATTCACATCAGAGAGGGTAGCCAAAGTGTTCATGAGGCAACACATCCCCGCTGGCCAGCGTCACAAAGAAAAGGGAGCATTTAATAAGCTGTGGTATCCTGCCAGCCTGGACAAGGAACTAAGGCATGTTTCCCAGCACCAAGAACTGGGATTCACCCTTGAAGAATATTATTACAGCGGGCACTATGAGGTGGACACCATCTCTGCCTTCCTTTCAACAGACGATAGTCTACCGGGGGAAACTTATGATGAGTACCCAGCAGAAGCTGAACATGCCAGGTCACCTCGACCAGAAAGCCAAGAATCAGAAACTGTGACCCCCTGCAGATGTTGGGAACAAGTATACTGTGAAGAAACGGCTTTACAAGCCAAATTTGACACGGCGAGCAGTAGTGAAGCCGAAGACACCGAAGAAGGAGGGGCTTCCCTCTCCTGTAGCTCTCCCTTGGCAATGATGTCAGGATCCCTCAGACCGATCGAACAGATTTCTATTGAAACCGATCGGGTAATACCCATCATCGAAGTTATGGCTAGAAAGGAGTGAGGCACCTCCACTGAAGACATGGTGATTCAAAGCAACATGAAGGCAGAATCATCCCCATCCACTGCGGAGCTAGAATACCATCCCTCCGAGCCAGCAATAAACAAACGCCAGCCCTTCAAAGCTACTAACACACCAGCTAAAGCTAAAGCTGCAGAAGGTCCACCGATAGAATAGCTCACACTACCACCACCGGCTGAATTAGAAGCTCCGGGGGAGGCCCGGGCGTAACAGAATGAAAGGGTTGATGTACTTGAACTCGAATATGATATTCCAGACTTCATTGACCTCCAGCCGGTGTCCCCGAAAATTGAAGACGGAGGCCAAGCCACAGTCGATGAACTAATAGAAGTCAATTTGGGAAGTGAGGATGATCCTAGGCCAACTTTCCTCAATGCCCAACTCTCCTCTGAAGAACAGAAGTTGTACATCCAGTTGCTACAAGAATTCTAAGATTGCTTTCCCTGGAGCTACAAGAAGATGCCAGGACTCAGCCCTGCAATTTCACAACATGAGTTGGCTATAAATCCCAAAGTGGAGCCAGTGAAACAGTCGCCACGGCGCATGAGGCCGGAGCTCATCACGCAGATATGTAAAGAAGTGGACAAACTCATTGATGTGGGTTTCATCAAAGAAAACCAATATACCATTTGGCTGCCCAATATTATGCCCGTAAAGAAGAAGAATGGGCAGATCCGGATATGTGTCGATTTTCGAGATCTGAATAAGGCGTGTCCAAAGGATGACTTTTCGGTGCCAATAACGGAGGTCATGATTGATGCTACAACTGGTCACAAAGCCCTATCATTTATGGATAGATCGTTTGGTTACAACCAAATATGGATCGCGGAGCCTGATCGGGTCCACACTGCCTTCCGAACCCCCAAGGGCATCTACCACTACAAAAGGATGCCATTCGGATTGAAGAACGCTGGCGTAACTTACCAGCGAGCAATGACCAGAATCTTTGATGAACTGCTCTACCATAAGGTCGAGTGCTATATAGATGACCTGGTAGTCAAGACCAGAAGAAAGGAAGACCATTTGCAGGACCTCCGAGTCATATTTCAAAGGCTCATGCAATATGAATTAAAGATAAATCCCATGAAGTGCGGCTTCGGAGTATCCAGTGGAAAATTCTTGGGTTTCATTGTCAGATATCGGGGGATTGAAATAGACCCCGCAAAGATCAAAGCAATTCAGGAGCTACCTCTGCCAAGAAACCTCTCCGAGCTTAGATCCCTGCAAGGCTGTCTGACTTATATCCGACGGTTTATATCTAATTTGTCGGGCCAATGTCACCCCTTTCACAAATTGATGATAAAGGATGTTCCCTTTTATTGGGATAAAGAGTGCCAAATGGCTTTTGACAAGCTGAAAGATTATTTGAAGACTCCTGTGCTCGGCGCACTAGTGAATGGACGGCCGTTGATTCTTTACATAGCTGCCACACATTACTCTCTGGGGGAAATGTTAGCCCAAACTAATGAAGAAGGAAAAGAGCAAGCACTCTATTATCTTAGTCGTAGGCTAGTCAGAACTGAGGAAAAATACACCTTCATTGAGAAGGTCTGCTTAGCCTTGGTCTTCGGGGCAAAGAAACTCCAGCACTATATGTTGTCGCATGAAATAATGCTAATATCCAAAGTGGATCTGTTAAAATGCATTCTTTTCCAACCGGCACTCAAAGACCGCTTAGGTAAGTGGGCGGTGATCCTCATGGAGTTTGACATCTCCTATGTGCCACAGAGAACTGTTAAAAGCCAAGCTATCGCAGACTTCTTCGCCGCACACCCTGTGCCTGAAGACTCCCTGCTAGCGACAGAACTTCCTGAAGATGAGACCCTAGAAGCAGACCAAGTGTAGATTACCCTGTGGCAGTTGTACTTTGATGGTGCATCCAAAACCGACACTCCAGCAACTGGGCCTGTCAGAGTCAGAGCTGGGGCAGGCATAGTCCTTAAGTCTCCCGAAGGGGAGGTCATATATACCTCCTGTTCAATAAACAAGCCCTACACAAATAACGAGGCAGAATATGAAGCCTTGATCATCGGCCTGCAAATTGCCTTGTCCATGGAAATTCAGATGCTCGAGGCGTTCGGAGACTCCATGCCAATCGTCAAGCAGGTGGAAGGACAGTTTGACGTGCGGAAGCCAGAGCTCCTTCCTTACCACCAGTTGGTGCTGCACCTGATGGAAAAATTCTACTTCATTGAAGTGAAACACATCAATCGAGGATAAAACACTCAGGTTGATGCCCTCGTAAAGCTAGCCAGTTCCTTGGTAATTCTACCAGATAAGAACCAAAATATAACCGTCATCAATAGGCGTCAGGTACCCAGCATGTTGAAGGTCCTGGTAGATGAAGAAGAAAATGAAATAATGACTGTGGAAGAAATTCAACAACTTGATTGGCGGGAACACCTCCTGCATTGATTCCAGCACCAGCAGTTGTCGAAGGAAAAAGAACAAAGAATGAAATTGCTCAGGATCAAAGATTCCTATGAAATGAGGAATGGAACCCTATTCTCAATAATGGCGGATGCCTAGAAGAAAGCTCTACTTTGCTGCCTATCCACGGATGAAACACGGCATGTGATAAAAGAGGTCCATGCCGGGTCAGCCGGGGCACACCAGGCGGGTCTGAAAATGAAGATTGAAATAAAGAAATTGGGCTACTACTGACCCACTATATTTTATGGCTATTGCAAATTTACCAAGTCATGCCAGAAATGTCAAGAACACGCCATCGTGCCTAGAAGGCCACCGGTGCCATTACATCCCACCATCCCTAGTTGGCCGTTCGCCCAATGGGGCACGGATGTGGTGGGCCCTTTGCCAACATCTTCATCAGGATGCAAATATATCTTGGTAGCCACGGACTACTTCTCCAGATGGGCGGAAGCTGTGGCACTAAGAGAAGTCATAGGGGAACTGGTCATCAGGTTCTTCTATCAAAACATAATATTCTAGATCGAGGTTCCCAGCCGAATTTTCTCTGACAACGGCAGCCACTTCAGAAATCAGAAGGTGTATAGGTTAGCTGACAAATACAAAATTGATTGGAGGACATCATCCCCCTACAATCCTCAGGCCAACGGGCTCGTAGAGGCATTCAATAAAACTCTCTGCACCCTGCTAGCTAAAACTGTCAGTTCCAGTAAGAAAGACTGGGAAGAGAAAATGTACAAGGTACTGTGGGCATATCGTATAGTCCACAAGACCCCAACTGGCTACTCACCATTCTCCCTAGTGTATGGATAAGAGGCGGTAGTGCCAATAGAGCTGGAGGTGCCGTCATTGCGAGTTGCTATCCATCACGATTTGTCAGTGGCGAACAAACAAATATAGAAAGAAGACTGGAGGAACACGCTGAGCTCGAAGGGAGACGACTCCGGGCACAACAAAACATTCAACTATATCAAGCTCGCATGGCCCGTGCTTTCAATAATTTGGTCAAGGAGCGAGAATTCAAGAATGGTGACCTAATCATGGTCAAAAGAAGAGAAGTAATGGCCTCCAACCCCAAAGAGAAATTGGTTGAAAACTGGGTGGGACCTTATGTTGTCCACCAAGTCTATGAGGGTGGTGCCCACGTTCTCGTAGACCACAAGGGGGTGGTCCAATTCTCACCTCTCAATGGGAAACACCTGAAGCTGTATCATGAAGCCTTACTGACATTCGAACAATGACCAAAATGTAACTTGGTCTAGTGGCACTCCGCCCTGACCGAGCTCTCCAAAATATACACCCAGCTCAAACCAACCCCGGGCTATCGACCCGCATTGTAGAAGCCTCCCCAATATACACCAATCCTAAGGGTTTTGAGAACCCCACATAGTCCCACTGGGCTGCCATTTTACAACCACCACCATGTTGGACCTTACGTCCACATTGGTGAATAGACCATTTCTTTTGCGTTGGCGTTATCCCCGCGCCTGCGAGTATACATCCTCCAGCACAAGGCTTCATGTCCTAGCCGATGTAGACACGCTAAAATTGACATTATTTTGAGTACATCTCATATTGCCTTGTAATGCCCCAATTTGACCCTCAAATTAGCTTCGTTTGAGTGTTTTTTTCCACTTTTCTTGGATTTCTCACTTTTCCTCCTCTTTTCCTATTTTTCTCTATTTTCTGGATTTTTCTGGATTTTTTTGGATATTTTCTCTAATTTTTCAGAATTAACGACCTGGGCTAGGGTGTGTTTTAAATAACGCCTTCACCTAAGGCGTGTTTCAAATAAATAACGCCTTCTCCTAAGGCGTGTTTTAAATAACGCCTTCTTCTAAGGCGTGTTTTAAATAAAGCCTCTGCCTAAGGCGTGTTTCAAATAAATAACGCCTTCTTCTAAGGCGTGTTTTAAATAAAGCCTCTTCCTAAGGCGTGTTTCAGAATTTTCAAATAAAAGAAAGACTTATTTCCAAAATTGATCCAGGAAGAGACGCCTTAGTCTAAGGCGTGTTTTTAAGAAACGCCCTCTGGGCAGGTCGTCAATTCAACAATTGACGCCCTGAACCAAGTCGTGTTTCACTTTTGTGTTCCGAACGAACGCAGCCTTTCCCAGAGAGTCCCTACTTCGTTTGGGTTCTTGCCCAGCTTAATCCTCCCCTCTTTGGGCTCTTGCCCCTTCTTATCTTTTCTTCCATTGGACTCTTTCCTTCTTATCTCTTCTTCTATCCTTAATAGAACTTCTGTAGCTCTGTTAAGGGGTGGTGCTTATTCTCCTGCTTCGGCTTCCAGTCTCCTTCTTGGTTTTTGTTTTTTGTTTTTTCTTCTTCCGTTTTTTTTCTTCTTCTTCTTCTGTGTTTTTGTTTCTTCTGTTCTCCTTTTCTCCCTCCCACGTTTTTCTTCTTTCTCCTTCTGTCTTCTTTTTCTTCTTCTGTGCTGTTTCTTTTTCTTCTTTCTTCTTCTGTATTCTTCCTCCCCTTCTTCTTCTGTCTTCTCCTTCTTCTTCTGTTTGTTTTCTTTCTTTACAGGAACCGAAGGTGGCATCGGCTAAGGAGGCTTCTTCACATCAAGTCATCATCCCATCTTTTGAAGTTTCTCTCCATCGAGCATCAAGCCAAAGGGACCACAAACAAGATTTTTATCTTATCTCCTTTTTATTCTATTTCTTATCTTCATAATTCATGCATCATGCATCACATATTTCATCATTATTATGTTGATTTTCCTCTCAATTATATTGAGATCTCCCCTTTAGTGCATCTCTTGCACTCTTTCCCCATTATATTTTTTTTTACATGCATTCATATCTCCCACACCCTTTTTGCATAGGGGTTTAAGGGCCAACACCCTTAAGGTGTGTTCTTCACCATGATTTCATGCTCATCTTTATTTAAGAATTGATGCTACACTCACCACATATCTAATGCAATTTCTTTATTGGTGTTGTCTTTGTTTTGCAAGGGTAATCAAAGGAAGAACTCTCTTCATCGGCCGGCCGATTTGAAGAGAAAGGAAGCACTCACATCCCCGCACTTTTGAGGTATTTTTCGCGATCATCTCTCCCATGTTTTCATTATTATATTTTTGAGGCACTCGTGTCTCTGGCGATCACACACTCCCCATAGCACCTCGTGCTCATGCTTATTATTGTTATCATTTTTTATTGATATTTCTTTTAAGTGGATTATTCTAAATTAGAGATCTACAAATTGGCGATCACGGTGGGACACTTTTCATTTTTCATTTGATTACCCCTTTCCCCTTGGCACCCTCGCGTGCCCTTTCCTATTGGTACCCACGGTACCCCTCCTTTGTGCCCCTCGGGCACCCTCCATTGTTTTCTTGTCCCACTTGTGATTTGTCAGTTGATAGATTTCTTTTTGAAATCCCACTTTATCCAAAAAAAATAAAATTTGATGAGCATGATTATGTTTTGATATTCATATTTGTTGATTGACTGTGATTGACTCTGTGAGTGTTTCTCTGCTACTGCTGGCCGTGAAGAGTTTCTGGAATAAGGCAATTAACGCCTCTGACAGAGGCGCGTTTTTTGTTAACGCCCTAGCATAGGGCGCCTTTTCCCTGTTTAACGCCTTCTGTCAGGACGCATTTTTATTATATTTGGTGATCTGTTGAATTCACGCCCTTCCCCAGGACGTTTCTTTCTTGATTAGCGCCTCACACCAAGGCGCTGTTTCATGATTTGACGCCCTTGGTCAAGGGCGTCCTTTTATTTGTAACGCCTCACCACGGGGCGTTTCTTGACTTGGTTGGCATCTCCCCACAGTGTTTCACGCCCTGCCCCAGGGCGTCTTTTCCATTGGTAGCGCCCTGCCCCAGGGCGTCTTTTGATTTATAGCGCCCTGCCCCAGGGCGTCTTATTTCTGTGTTTTCACCGAACTCCTTTGTTTATCACTATATCATATTTCTGCTTATATCTTGCATTCATTCATTCATTCTGCATTGGTTTGAGAGGCCTTATCTCTTTATACTAGGAGCCACACACCCCCTTGGTGAAGGAACGACCCTCCATTGAGCATTCCGTCTCTTTGGATTGGAAATTCCTAAACCAAGCCTCCATAAGTCCCCGCACCCGTGGATTCCCTCACGGACGCCGGGCAGGTTGTACCCTTTTGGAGTCCCGATATAGTTGGCCTAACACGTGGTGAGTGAGAGTTCCTAGTTGGCATTGAAGTGAATCATATTGAAACTAGGACTCTCCTTGTGTGAATCTTTCCAAACTTTATTAAAATTCATTAATTCACCAAGGATTAAACAAATCAAAATCACGGTAATCATTCCAACTTGTGTGCTTATTTGCATAATTATTGAGAATTTTGATTATATAATGGCTTACCATGATAGAAACATGTTCAATTCAATTCATGAGGATGCACAACCTAGCACTTCATATCCTCAATTTCAACATGTTAATCAGCATTCTCACCATTCTTTCAAGGGACCACGTCCTTATTCTCATGGTCATGCCCGACCCATGGGCAGTGTCCATTCTTATGGTCCCCCTCCTCCAACTCAATTTCGAGCCACTACTCCCTCGGGATCCTCTCGTCCCAACGATGAGAAAGTCTCCCAGATCATTCATGCATTAGATCATCTTACCCCTCAACAGATCCAAGCCCTTAAGGCTGCCGTTGAGGGTACATCTCAAGCATCTCTCCCTCCTTCCAATTCTATTCGGGTGGCCCATCACCCACTTCCCTCTTCTATTCACACTCGGGTGGCCCATCACCCACTTCCTTCTTCCACTCATATTTCTAATCGGGTAGCCCATTACCCATCTCCTTCTATTCATGCTTCCCCTCGGGTGGCCCATCACACGCCTCCTTCTATTCCTCCTCCACCGCGGCCCCGAGGCCCATTTATTCCTTGTAATCCGGCCCATCCGGGTTCTTCCATGGGCCGGCCCATTAATTCCCCTCCACGGCCTTTTTATGCGGCCCTTCCTCCTTCAAGGCCCTGCCAGCCCTCGGTTGTTCAAGTCACACCCCTCCAACAATCTCTTCTTGATAAGATTACTTTGATGGAGGAACAAATAAAGAGGGTCACGGCTCCTCCTACTCCAGTCGATCCTCTCCATGCCGCTTTGGACGAGATTACAAAGATGGAGAGAGAGTGGAAAGACAGGAGGGATGATTACGGCGTCGGCGGTTCAAGTGAGCAAGAGCCGGCATTCGAAGAATCCGAGGCAGTATACGATGATGATGAAGCTCCGCAGGCACCCCTTCCGAGTTTCCTTAACTTTTCGCTTTCCCCATTTTCATTCGATGAACCCCCTGCTCGGGAGGAAACCACTCCCAATTCAACCCCTGTTTATGAGACTAGTTGGTGTTACGACGATGGGTCGATATTCCAATCGTCCGCACCGGCGCCTATTGAGTCTCTTCCCATTTCCACTCCCACTCCTAACACTGCTCGCCCCGTCCGGCATTTTCTACGCACCAAACCTTCACCCATTAACCCTCCACCAACTACACCTCCACCCACTATACCATCAACCTTCACACCATTAGCCACCGCTGAGCCTTCCATTATAAAACCTCCACCTATTAAGTCAGTAACCTCCACATCGGCCTACACCGAGCCTACCACTGAACCTCCTCCAATTGACCTCCCATTACCACCATCCCTAAAAACCACCTTACCTACCCCACTATTTAACCCTCCACCTTTACCTATGGCTAATCCTGAGCAGGACCCACCACTTTTTGCACTCGAGCTAACCCCGACCGCTTGCAAGCAAAGGGAGAAACTCGATGTGTTTGAACCTCCGCCTCCACTTATGCCAACACTTTCCATTATACCTCCACCACTCACAAAGCCTTCCGCCTCCGCTTCACCTCCTTTTACTACTCGGAATGGGAGTGCTTCTGCAAGTATTTGTGCCGAAGGTGATCAAGAGCCGGGCAAGACAGATGTGGCCACGGTTATGCGATTCAAGATTCAAGAAGTCATTTACCGGATGCCAATCCAGATTATTGTGCCGAGCATGGTCACAGAGGCCAAGTCACCGCCATTGCTCAGGGAAGAATGCCAAGAATTGATGCCATCCAAGGGCCAGGCAGGGCACCCTTTGTTCCCTCTTCCAAATCTTGATTCCATTCCTCCATACAAGGGGCGAATGCCCAATTTGTTCAACACTTCCTATACACCACAATTAATGGGCATGGCAATGCTTCATGTTCCAATTTTCCAACTCCCTCACACCATTACTTTGCACTCTCCTAGGGAGTTGTCATTCACCATTGAAGCCTCGGCAGGGGCTATTTCTCATACACTTTCACTGCCGTGGAGGGACAGTTATCTTGATGCCAAAAGGCCTTCCATTATTTCATCCATATTCTTGTCTATCACGTTTTCTTCATGGGCCACTCCCAGGGGAAAGAGGAGGATTTCACCCTCTCACCCTTCACATTCCTCATCTTCTTTGCATTTCATTGCGTTCATGCATTCACTGCATTCATCACGTCCATTCTATTGCATTCATATGCATTTGCACCTCCTGCTTCCCGGGTCTCCAAACCCGTATCTTCCCCGCCTTCCGGTACCTCCGGATATTCCGCACTTCCCATCTTATTCATCTTCATCTTTTTATCCACTATCCCTGGGGCATCGCGTCCCTTTTCTTGCTATCTCCCTGGAACCTCCAGGAATTTTATCCCTCCTCTTTGGGCATCTCGCCCTTTCTGATTCTATTCCTCCGGAACCTCCGGACTTTCTCCCAGGGCATCGCGCCCCTTTCCACCTTATTCCTCCGGAACCTCCGGATTCTCCATCTGATTCTCTCTATCTTTTCCCCGGGCACGACGCCCCCTTCCATCTTCCCCTTCTTGATTTCATTCCTCCGGAACCTCCGGATTCTCCATCTGATTCTCTCTATCTTTTCCCCGGGCACGACGCCCCCTTCCATCTTCCCCTTCTTGATTTCATCCCTCCGGAACCTCCGGATTCTCCATCTGATTCTCTCTATCTTTTCCCCGGGCACGACGCCCCTTCCCATCTTCTCCCTCCTGATTTCATCCCTCCGGAACCTCCGGACCTTCTCCCAGGGCATCGCGCCCCTTTCCACTTTATTCTCCCGGAGTCTCCGGATCTTTCATACCTTTCCCTCGGGCATCGCGCCCCTTTCCATTTTCTCCCTCCGGAACCTCCGGACTTATCTCTCGGGCATCGCACCCCTTTCCATTTGCTTCCTCCGGAACCTCCGGACCCTCCATCTTTCTTCCGATTCATCTTTCTACTCTTCCTGAACATCACATCCTTCATTTTTCTCTTCCTTTTCCATTATCTTTTTCCCTATCTCTTCCCAGGGCATCGCGTCCCTTCTTTTGTCATCCCTCCGGAGCCTCTGGAGTATTCCTCCACTCATGATTTTCCTCCTCTGCCTCCGGACCCTCCGGACCCTCCAGATCCGCCTCTTTCCATCTACCAATTTCTTCTTCTAATTCCTCCTGATTCTGGGTCCGACCCAACTTCTTCCACATCCACTGCCTTGGGCATCTGCCCATTCTCCCATTGCTTTCGAGGCTTTAGTCCTCACTCCTCCTTCTAATTCTCCTCTCCTTCTGTAGACCTTTCATGTGATCAGGGTCTCCACACCTTAGTGAGGGAGTTCTAGCCCTCGCCTCTCTTCCTTTTCTCTTTATTCATCTGAGTCTGGTCTTGGCACCACTCCTTCTTGTTAAGCCACTTTCAATCCTTTGCTTCCAATCCTATGGACTGCCAAAGAGGACTATCCCACGATGATCAACATCGCCTCGCAGCAACTGCTTCTACAAAGGTTGCAAGGTAACATATTGGCGTAAGTATGCATTTTAATGATATCATTTTCTCATTACTTCACGCATGATTTGCAAAATCAAGTGCTTCTTAACAAGATTAAGAGTGGTGTTTCATATCTTTATCTTAGGCTTTTGTTAAATTAAATCATTCTCAAAAGAGTCTTTAGGCTTGCTTTTGCAGCACCTCTGGTCAATAAGAACCCCGCGCTGGGAATTCAACATTCTCTCCCTGCTTGTTAAGATCAACCCTCAGCTGGGCACCTCACACACTTCACGGCGTCCTTAGCCGGCTCCTTTGGTTAAACACCGTTGCTACCTTGGCCATGCCATGAGAATTCCTGAAAGTCTTTTTCTCTTCTTTACTCGGCCGCATGCAGGGGCAAGAAGTTGACGGATGAGATGACCAACCTTGGTAATCCCCAATACGAGAGGAGTCTCAAGTAGGGGCAGTCTTGACCCAAACTAAATATGAATTTCATGATATACATCTCGCCAAAAGGGCTATTATGAAAATCAAGTCAGAATTTCGATAAAAGCAAGATTGTGAATTATGGCATGTCAAGAGTGGCAAAGTCCCCGCAGGGAAAACCCTGGTCGTATGCATGTCAAGGGTCTAAAAATCAAAGGCACAAAGCCCCGGCACAACAAACTACCTCTTTGAGGGGAAGCACCTTGGAAGGAATTCAAGTCTTGATATCTCCCATCCTGCATAAAGTTTATCTCCAATTATTCTTCTCTTCACCCTCCAAGACCGAATGTTTCTCGGGTATGGCCTTGGTAGGGGCACCGTTGATCAAAGGCGGTCGGTTATAGGGCGCCACCTTACAATGCACGCCCAGCTTTGGACAGTTTTAAGCAAAAAGGGAAGGAACGAGGACCCCTAGCCAGTGGTTTAAAACACCCTTTGATGCTGCTTTAGCAATGTCTAACCAAAATCAAACAAAAAATTGAATATTTCTTGTCCAAAATCCATAAAAATTTGAATACCTTTCTCAAAACTTCACAAAAAATTGAATATCTTTTACAAAACTTCACAAAAATTTGCATATTGATCAAAACTCATAAAAATTTGAATATCTTTTTCAAAACTCATAAAAATTTGCATATTCCAAAACTCCATAAAAATTTGCATATTTCCAAAATCCAAAAATTTGCATTGTATTTTCTGATGGTGTTTTGCAGGAACAGCTTTGCAGAGACCAAAAGCACGGGATGGGTCCTCTCTCTACTTATTGCTATCAATCTATTGATTCTTCCCAATATTCTCATGACATGCCACCCAGGGGCATCGTCTCCCTATATCATTCTGATTATCATATCTCATGATTATTCATCTCCAAATCTTTCAATCAACTCCTGCTCGTTTCATCTGATTACTCCGCCGATGGGCATTATCAGATCCTGATTATTTAACTCCAAAACTTGATTAGCCAGATTGTCATCCTCATGACAAACAACAAATAATGATGCTTTACTATGCCATGATTTGACTTATGCTGTTCATGATATATGCTATGATTGGTTGCTTTGATTCATGCTATGCATGCTATGATTAAATGCCTTATTCATTGCTTGTTATCTTTTATATCTTGGCTAATGAATTTTTGAGCGCAGGAAGAGACTCTTGGTCTCGCCGGCAGGGCATCATCACTCAAAGTCCCACGGTGCTTGCAGCTCATTTCTCAGTTCCCATGCTTATTGATATCACCATCTCCCTGTATGCATTCTACTATATGTTACATATGTTACTAGATTATATCAAGGACCTTGTGGCTTTGGTAAATCTGGGATTTGAGTTCCCCTTCATCAAAAACAATGATGATTCCAGAGGAGTCTTAGTCACACGGATAGGCCGTTGAGCCGTCCAAGATTGGGGACGATGGTTCCCTTTTGCGAATTGGTGCGTGGATAAACGGGCTTCGGCTTAGTATCAGCTCGCGAAATTGGTTTCTTGACCCAGTCTTGGCAGTTTAACAATATTATCCTTGATTATTCTATATTTTCGTTTGATTTAATTTTTCCCTTTAAACCCAGCATGCATTCATGTAGGAATTTGAAACAATTGTTGAAAAATCATTCTGATAAGCTGTTTTTGAGGGTCAAATTGATCTTGATCTTCAATGTGAGATATTCCATGCTGAATTGAGTCCTCAGTTCGTTTTGACGCTGTTCTGGGTCATTTTCTCGAAAGCTCCTTGTTTGGATTTTTATCATCTTATTTTCAAACTTTCCCCTTTGATCCACCTTGGCTGCAGCACGTCCACTGGCTGGTAACCACTCCCCAATGGTGAAATCTACAGGTTTGTGACCTGAGGTACTTCCACCGCGCTGGAAGTTAATCATTCTCCTTCGTGCACCGCATGCACAACTCCCCTTTTATCCAAACATCGTTGATTTCATTGAATTTCCCGAGATTTGCTTCATCTCGTACTTTTGATTTCATTCTCATCAAGTGATGTTGATTGCGTGTCTCATCACACCTTGGCATCTACTTTTCAGTTTGCTCTGCTCCCTTGCAAAGCAGACGCCAAGGCGGGGCAGCTGTAGACACGCTAAAATTGACATTATTTTGAGTACATCTCATATTGCCTTGTAATGCCCCAATTTGACCCTCAAATTAGCTTCGTTTGAGTGTTTTTTTCCACTTTTCTTGGATTTCTCACTTTTCCTCCTCTTTTCCTATTTTTCTCTATTTTCTGGATTTTTCTGGATTTTTTTGGATATTTTCTCTAATTTTTCAGAATTAACGACCTGGGCTAGGGCGTGTTTTAAATAACGCCTTCACCTAAGGCGTGTTTCAAATAAATAACGCCTTCTCCTAAGGCGTGTTTTAAATAACGCCTTCTTCTAAGGCGTGTTTTAAATAACGCCTTCTTCTAAGGCGTGTTTTAAATAAAGCCTCTGCCTAAGGCGTGTTTCAAATAAATAACGCCTTCTTCTAAGGCGTGTTTTAAATAAAGCCTCTTCCTAAGGCGTGTTTCAGAATTTTCAAATAAAAGAAAGACTTATTTCCAAAATTGATCCAGGAAGAGACGCCTTAGTCTAAGGCGTGTTTTTAAGAAACGCCCTCTGGGCAGGTCATCAATTCAACAATTGACGCCCTGAACCAAGTCGTGTTTCACTTTTGTGTTCCGAACGAACGCAGCCTTTCCCAGAAAGTCCCTACTTCGTTTGGGTTCTTGCCCAGCTTAATCCTCCCCTCTTTGGGCTCTTGCCCCTTCTTATCTTTTCTTCCATTGGACTCTTTCCTTCTTATCTCTTCTTCTATCCTTAATAGAACTTCTGTAGCTCTGTTAAGGGGTGGTGCTTATTCTCCTGCTTCGGCTTCCGGTCTCCTTCTTGGTTTTTTTTGTTTTTGTTTTTTCTTCTTCCGTTTTTTTTCTTCTTCTTCTTCTGTGTTTTTGTTTCTTCTGTTCTCCTTTTCTCCCTCCCACGTTTTTCTTCTTTCTCCTTCTGTCTTCTTTTTCTTCTTCTGTGCTGTTTCTTTTTCTTCTTTCTTCTTCTGTATTCTTCCTCCCCTTCTTCTTCTGTCTTCTCCTTCTTCTTCTGTTTGTTTTCTTTCTTTACAGGAACCGAAGGTGGCATCGGCTAAGGAGGCTTCTTCACATCAAGTCATCATCCCATCTTTTGAAGTTTCTCTCCATCGAGCATCAAGCCAAAGGGACCACAAACAAGATTTTTATCTTATCTCCTTTTTATTCTATTTCTTATCTTCATAATTCATGCATCATGCATCACATATTTCATCATTATTATGTTGATTTTCCTCTCAATTATATTGAGATCTCCCCTTTAGTGCATCTCTTGCACTCTTTCCCCATTATATTTTTTTTTACATGCATTCATATCTCCCACACCCTTTTTGCATAGGGGTTTAAGGGCCAACACCCTTAAGGTGTGTTCTTCACCATGATTTCATGCTCATCTTTATTTAAGAATTGATGCTACACTCACCACATATCTAATGCAATTTCTTTATTGGTGTTGTCTTTGTTTTGCAAGGGTAATCAAAGGAAGAACTCTCTTCATCGGCCGGCCGATTTGAAGAGAAAGGAAGCACTCACATCCCCGCACTTTTGAGGTATTTTTCGCGATCATCTCTCCCATGTTTTCATTATTATATTTTTGAGGCACTCGTGTCTCTGGCGATCACACACTCCCCATAGCACCTCGTGCTCATGCTTATTATTGTTATCATTTTTTATTGATATTTCTTTTAAGTGGATTATTCTAAATTAGTGATCTACAGCCGATATTCACACATTATCGTCATTACGGACCTTACGTTCGAATCGGTGCATAAACTCTCTTCCTTGCATTGGCATTACCTTCTTTCCAATAAACATACCCTCCTCCGGGACAAGGCTTCATGCCCTAGCCGATATTCACATATTATCGCCATTATGGACCTTACGTCTGAATCGGTGCATAAACTATCTTTCTTGCATTGGCATTACCTTCTTGCCAATGAACATACCCTTTCTGACGCAAGGCTTTGTGCCCTAGTCGATGTTTACACGTCATCGCCATTGCGGACCTTACGTCCTAATCGGCGCATAAACTCTTTTCCTTGCATTGGCATTACCTTCTTGCCACTTAACATACCCTTTCCGACGCAAGGCTTCGTGCCCTAGCTGACGTTTACATGTCATCGCCATTGCGGACCTTACGTCCGAATCGGCGCATAAACTCTCTTCCTTTCATTGGCATTACCTTCTTGCCAATGAACATACCCTTTCCGGTGCAAGGCTTCGTGCCCTAGCCAATAGCTACACGTTGCCATCACACGAACAAGGGAAGCAGTCGGGATCGAGCACCATACATCGACCTGACATTTTCCATCAAAAAAAATTGAGGCTTAAAATAGAGGTGCCCCGTCGGACTTGTTCAGACATCCTGGGTAGGGGCAAAAATGGCTGCAACCCATCTGTGGTGAAAACCCGAAAGGGCGCTGTAGGCAAAATCGGGTACCCCGCCACGTGAAAACCTGAAAAGGCGCGTGGGCAAAAGCAAGAGGGGGCTGACTCCGGTGAAAACTCGGAAGGGTGCTTGGGCTAGTAATGTGGTAACCAAAAGTTCCCTTCTACATTCATCCCTGAAACTCCAAATAGGACGCTCATCATAAGTCCCACCGAAAACCTACTTTCCATATACCATTAACCCAGACCTTTTGTCCTCGTTAATGATTAAACTACCTTTGCTTCGGCATTTAGCCAATGCCGATGAACAAACCAACACTGACCCTTGCCATCATCGACAAGATCGGTAAATATACCATTAACCCCGACCTTTCATCCTCGTTAATTATTAAACTACCTTTACTTTGGCATTTAGCCAATACTGATGAACAAACCAACACTGATCATTGTCATCATCGGAAAGATCGGTAAATATACCATTAACCTGGACTCTTTGTCCTCGTTAATGATTAAACTACCTTTGCTTCGACATTTAGCCAATGCCGATGAACAAACCAACACTGATCCTTGCCATCATTGGCAAGATCGGTAAATATACCATTAACCCAGACCTTTCATCCTTGTTAATGATTAAACTACCTTTGCTTCGACATTTAGCCAATGCCAATGAACAAACTAACATTGATCCTTGTCATCATTGACAAGATTGGTAAATATACCATTAAGCTAGACCTTTCATCCTCGTTAATGATTAAACTACCTTTGCTTCGGCATTTAGCCAATGCTGATGAACAAACCAACACTGATCCTTGTCATCATCAGCAAGATCGGTAAATATACCATTAACCCGGACCTTTCATCCTCGTTAATGATTAAACTACCTTTGCTTCAGCATTTAGTCAATGCCGATGAACAAATCAACACTGATCCTTATCATCATCGGCAAGATCGGTAAATATACCATTAACCCGGACCTTTGGTCCTCGTTAATGACCAAACTACCTTTGCTTCGGCATTTAGCCAATGCCGATGAACAAACCAACACTGATCCTTGTCATCATCGGTAAGATCGGTAAATATGCCATTAACCCGGACCTTTCGTCCTCGTTAATGACCAAACTACCTTTGCTTCGGCATTTAGCCAATGCCGATGAACAAACCAACACTGATCCTTGTCATCATTTGTCACGTCCCGAGCCTTTATTACAGCGGAAGACTAACTCGGGGAGCGCAAACAGCCGGCATGGTAAGCCTCTTGCAAGCAAGAACAACCAGAGCGCAATACAATCACACACATAAATGTAATTGCACAGAATTTAATCATACTCCAACTTAATTTCATAAATGATCAATATTCAAAATACAATCACTTTCCATCATCTTTCATTCTACTAGACTCAAGAAATAGGAAAATTACATTGACTCAATCTAGACATTATAGACTTCCTAAGTCTTCGCTCATCTTTAATCACTCTCGGATCTGCTACTTGAATAATCTGAATCCGAACCCGACTCACTTTCATTTCCTGAAAAAGATTGGAAATTGGTAATGAGCACACTTGTCCAGTAGGTATCTTCGCATCAACATGAAGGCACTATTAAAGTGATTAATATTTTTGCTCTAAAGAAATAAGGTAAAATCATGCAATGCGATGATCACGCGATTAAATCAAAGTAACAAGACAATCATATAAGATGGAATGAGAACAAGAATGAACTAGCAAAAATAGAACAAGAACATGGTATTGGCCTTTCATGAACACGAATATATCGAGAATGTACTAGCAAGCCACATATTCATCACTTTAGCATCTTATGCTTATGAGCAAGTGCTTCGTGAGTTTCTGTGGAATATCAAGCAAGAATGTCATGTCGTGTCATGGATCTTCACTTATTTATAGAAATAGTACTCCCAACGCAATGCGACGCCAGTAGCATCATACCCCATGGTTTATAAAATAGTATGTTTCCGGCAATCAGCCTAGGGAACAAGCATAGAGCCCTTGAACACAATCAGTGCTCGATCGCATCTTCAGGTATAAATTAAGCTACTTCCACGCATGTAACAGTAAAGTATGGCCAAGAATATAGCAATTCCAAATAATGAAAATCAATGAATGAATGCTTCAATTCGAATATATGAGATCAAGAAATAGACTTAAACAATGTTATGCTCATGGAAATAAATCGACAGCATAACGGTACATTCTTTTACCTTTCATTCATT
The DNA here is from genome assembly GCA_022559845.1 of Amorphophallus konjac. NCBI lineage: Eukaryota > Viridiplantae > Streptophyta > Magnoliopsida > Alismatales > Araceae > Amorphophallus > Amorphophallus konjac. Next base: position 207,061,974 of record CM040121.1, on the reverse strand, counting down.
TCATTAAGTCTCTTCAACCATTATGCGAAGTTTTAGACTATCATTAGTCCATCTAGAACTTTAGAAATCAACCCTTGGGTCAAACCTTGGGTTAATATATGCAAGCTGTGTGACGGTCATCTACTAAGCCGTTACATTTTGTAACACGCCAGTAGCAGGCCGTTACAGTGATCCGAGTCCAGAACAATAAAATTAGACTCAGAGAAATGTGACAGTCATGCAATGGCTGTTACGTGCTTCTGACGGTCCAATGTAAGGCAGTTACATTACTAGATCCAGAAACAACGATAGTGTATTCTAGTTAATGGGCTTTAATGATACAACCAACTCGGCGTCCTAGTGGGAATCTCAGGCTCACGGAGATTTACGGAGGCCTTGAAACAAGATTTCTTAGTCCATTGGAAGGAATATCCAATAGAGAGGTCCTCATGTCCAAGATTGTGTTCCTATAGTGTAAAGTGTGAACTAATGGACAACACACCGGAGTATGTGCCACGTACTTATAGAAACGACTCTATTGATAGAGAAAGAATATATAGATATAGACATATATCGATGTGAAACCAAGATAAAAACTTTACTAATTCATCTTTTAAAATCATGTTTCTAATTACAAAACTATAGAGTTTGGCTTCATGAAATTAACATAACTCAAAGTAAAAGTGAGATACCAAATCATGCAATACCTATCATGAATGCTTAAATAATCTCAAAGTCATATAACCAGGTTAACACTTAGGTAACTAGGCTTAATAATAAGAAATATTAACAAATCATATTCTGTCTAGGGTTGACAGATCATAGACTCTGACGGTCTAGAAGTGGGGCGTCACGGTTATTATGACGGTAAGAGAACAGCCGTTACAGTTATGTAACGCGTCTGTATAGATGCGTCATAGTCAACAAAGAAACCCAAATATAACAGAGCGTATGACGGTCTGTTGTAAGGCCGTTACATGAGTGTGACGGTCCTACGCTGATGCGTCAGAGAGTCTGCTAACAGAAAATGATGTAAAAACCTAAGATATCAACTCACATCATGTCTGTAAATCAAATATCATGTCTATTCTAGGCATGATAACGAAGTACATGCTATCTATATGCATGGGTATCAGTGAAATAGACAGGATACATCTTTTAATTTTCCAATTAAGGCTAAGAGATGCATGTAATGCATAGAACAAATAAAATATGAAATTGATGCTCTACCATGCATAGAATTCAATCAAACCAGAGGGCTTATAGTCCTATCACGTTATTTTTGCCGTTCATGAGATAACCTACCTCTCTCTTAGGCTGTAGCTTCTGAATTGGGTTGGGAATCTTGCCCTAGTTTTCTTCCTTTTGTGACTTTTCCAGCAACTTCCTTAGGCTCTAACTCCACGACCTCTTGACCTAAAGATGTGAAATTTTGAGAGGAGTTAGTCTAAAATATTGGGAACAAATTATTCTAAAGAACTTACCTGAGATAATGACTCCTTACCTTGATTCCACGTGAGCAAAAGTAGGGGTCGCGTAGTTCAGAACTAGGTCCTATTTATAGGGTTCTAGCTAAGGTTTGAAGATTAGATCGATTCTAGAGTCCTTAATTTGCCAAAACCTGATCTCTAAGAGTCCTTAGGGTCTTTATACATTGTTCCAATTAGGTCTCTTGTGGATAGGAACATCAAGTTCCAATCTTTTTGCAAGTTCTCTCACTCACGGAAGTCGCAGGCTGTGACGGTCGTCCCTTGCCGCGTTACACGGCTGTGGCGATCTTACGATAAACCGTTACAGTCATCGTATTCAGAATTTTAAATTTAATAAAACTGTTTTATCCATTATCCATTAAATTATCTTATTAAGTAGTGTTTATCTTTAAAAAAATCCGAGGATAGGCTTAATAACCTTCTAGAATATGGGCCAAACTAAATGGGCCTAGTCTTTATATCTTCTGGATAATAATTAGATAGGCTAGGTTAACTTATTAACATATTTGGGCCTTATAATGACTTATTAATCTGTTAATCCATTTATAAATTCATTTATCCCAAATAAATTCCAGAAAATTATTAATTAATCCAGAAATCACTTATATAAATTCCGGGGCACTACATCATTAGTAAGATCGGTAAATATACCATTAACCCAAACCTTTTATCCTCGTTAATGACCAAACTACCTTTGCTTCGGCATTTAACCAATGTCGATGAACAAACTAATGCTGATCCTCGTCATTATCGATGAGATCGGTGATTATACCATCGACCCGGACCTTTCGCCCTCGTTGATGACTAAACCCACCTTCGCTCCGGCATTATTTCGACGGCAGTAATCAAACCAAACCATCGCCAGATACCTCGTTAGGGAATGGCAAATATGTCTACTTATAAAAAAAATGAGGCTTAAAATAGAGGTGCCTCGCCAGACTTGTTCAGATATTCTGGGCAAGGGCAAAAATGGCTATAACCCAGCTGTGGCGAAAACTTGAAAGGGCGCTGTGGGTAAAATTGGGTACCCCGCCACGTGAAAACCGAAAAGGGCACGTGGGCAAAAGCTAGAGGGGGCCAGTACCGGCGAAAACCCAGAAGGGCGCTTGTACCGGTAATGTGGTCACTAAAAAAAAATAGCACTACAATACCTTCCATTTGAGAAGCCTCTCCTACGGTCGAATTCCTAGCGTGCTCGCAGGGATTCCCACATAAAAATATCCCCACATGTCCCACCGGCATAAGCCTTATGCCTATGCTATAAAAAACTCCTTTGCTTCGGCATTTAACCCATGCCGATAAACAAATCTACCTTTGATTTTCGTCACCATCGGTGAAATTGATAAGCAAGCCATTAACCCGGACCTTCCGTCCCCATCGATAAATAAACTCCTTTGCTTCGGCATTTAACCCATGCCGATGAACAACCCTACCTTCGATTTTCGTCACCATCGACGAAATCGATAAGCAAGCCCTTGACCCGGACCTTCCGTCCCTATCGATAAACAAACTCCTTTGCTTCGGCATTTAACCTATGCCGATAAACAAACCTACCATCGATTTTTGTCACCATCGACGAAATCGATAAACAAGCCGTCGACCCAAACCTACCATCCCCGTCGATAAACAAACTTCTTTGCTTCGGCATTTAACCCATGCTGATGAACAAACCTACCGTCGATTTTCATCACCATCGGCGACATCGATGAACTAGCTGTCGACCCGGGCCCTTCCGTCCCCGTCGAGAAATAAACCTTTCTTTGCTTCGACGTTTAACCCACATCGATGAATATGCTACCTTAAATCCTCGTCACCATTGGCGAGATCGATGAGCAAAGCATTGAGTCGGACCCTTCGTCCCCATCAAGAAATAAACCCCTTTCCTTGCCTCGGCATCTAAGCACGCCGATGAATATGTCATTTTCAAATCTCGTCACCAGCGGCGAGATCTATAGACAAACTACTGATTCAACCCTTCAGCCTTATTGGCGAATAAACTTCCTTATCCTTCGGCATTAAGCCGATGACACTTCCTACCCATGCTGATCGAATCTTGTCCTCGGGAAGAGTCTGCGCCGCGGTGGAGCGAATCCCTCAAACCTTCCCTGAAGGCATGAGTGCTCTTCTGCCCTAGCAGCTAATGTGCCCCGGGCTTGATAGATTAGCAACATTCCTCTATCTAGTTTGGCCAAGAAAAAGAAGAATAAAAGGCTATGATTTGGCAGCAAATGTGCAAGGCAAAACTTAGAGAAACTTCATTGCACAAAAAGAGGAATACATGGCATCGCGGGCCATCCCCCAGTGTACATGAAGTATGCAAATGAAAAAAAGAGGAAAAGAGAAACAAAGGAACAAGATAACTAGTCAACTACTGAGCCGGACGGTAGAAAATGTCGTCAAACTCCAAGATCCCCAAAGACAGGTGGCGGATCAGCTCCAGTAGACGGGACACCTCGACTTGTAGCTTCAACATCTTCTCCTCGATGGATGCAGCTTGTCCTTCTGCTAGCTCGGCCTCCTCTATGTTCTGGACCTTTAGTTGTTCAGTTGGCTCCAGTTCTGCTTCGCTCCAGGCGAGCTCAGCTCGTAATTCAAATATCTGAGTCTTTAGAAAGGTGCTGCGTTGGGTAGAAGCGTCAATGGCATCCTACGTTCGCCGGGAGGTCTCTTTCAACGACTGGAGAGCAGTTTGGCATTCGGCCTACTCAAATTTCAAGGCCGTCAGCTGGTCTGTTAGGCCATGATCGATGAACTCCCTCTGATTTACATATTTCAACAATAAAATTACACACGGCGTCCAGTCTTCCATGGGCATCCATAAGCTAGGAGTGTACGGGAGACGTGTTCTACCAGTCCCCGTAATTGTACATAGGACAAGTCACAGCAGGTCATCACGGTTTGCTTCAATGTCTTCAGATTCTGCCATACCAGTTCATTCGATGATTGTAGACCGAGTGATGGCGTATCAGGGAGATGGAATTCCACTCGATTGTCAATGGTGGCCCAGATATCCTCGCTCGGCTCTGAGGACGACGATGGCAGGTCCAACACTGCACCCGCACCATGACCAGCTCCTTCAATCGGCGCGACTGAGGGATAATCAATAATAATGGTCTCTCTCACGACCTCTGGCAAGGCATTATAGCTTGAGCATCGGGAGCAAGAGGTGGTTGCTCACTCTCTTCGGCTCAACCAGCCACTGCCAGTGCCGCTTCAATGGCAAGTGCTAAAGTTGTGGAAACGTCAGCAACTTCTTCCGAAATGTCTCCCAACTTTGGCGCGGGAATGTCTTCTTCACCTTCAGCTGGCTCATAATCAATGCCAAGCTGTGGCCCCTCCAGAACCGTTTTCGGCTGGTCAGGTCCCGCAGTTACCCCCGGCATTTCGAAGCCCGCTGTCATAGAATAGTCTTTTGGCTACCTTAAAGCTATGGGCCTCAACACAAGAGGGAACACCGGTGGATCCATGCCGAGAGGTGGAAGAGGTATCTTTACACTCACGACCGGCACAGTCATCTCAGCTGGAACAGTGGGGACCTTCAAAGGGAATATGCATAAAATATCTCAGAAAGTCTATATAATGACTAATGAGAATGAGCACGGGGCTAAAAGGAGGACGCTTACCTCAGCTGGCACCAAACTTAAATCCTTGGCGGCGGTAACCCCTACCTCTAGCTTTGCTTCCCCTTCTCCTACGGATGGGCTAGGTGATCCGAGGCCGCTCCACATCAGCTGCGGTGGACTAAAAGCCAGAATGTTGCTCTCATAAGAAGGGGAAAATGCAGCTTCTTCAGTCTCCGTTTCCGCCCTGAGAGACTCCTCATCACTGGAGCCATTTTAATCCACCCGCTCCCTTGAAGACGAGCTTTTTACTGAGCCCAGACTTTTCTCTCTAAAAATAGTCAACTTTGCCACAAAATGATTCACTGGGAATGTATCTTGCCCGGCGAGAACCTCCTCAAACGGTTCAGTAGCAGGGAGAGTAGGCGGGTGAACCTCCGCTACAAGATAACTTGCTGAAAGTGCACCTTGTTCGGTGAGAACCTGCTCAACCGGCTCTGCAACATAAGGAGTAGACGGGTGAGCCTCGACTGAAGCTTGAAAAGGGGGAGCACTCATGTGAGCACAAGATATAATGAATTGTGCAAATTTCAGAGGCACATTATAAATTACCTTCAATCTCATGGCTAGGGGTGGGGGAAGGCAAATTCTCCTCAACAAGGGGAGCCTCTGGTGCTCCATCTCCCCTCTCCTCAACTTCTACAGGAGCAACAACCGCCTGCGTGACCGTCGCAGGTGAAGTTGCGGCAACTGCGATATGGAAGTTAGCTCATATGACCAATATGGAAATGAGGAGTAGAAGGGATATACCCTCAGTCGGGCGTGTTTGCGCTTGAGAAGCCTCAAATTCTTCAAAGGTGACCACGACAGGGGGAGTGACCGCTGGCTTCGTGTCTACGGCCTTCTTCTTTCGGGCCACCGATGCTCGGGCCCTCTTCACTCGAGTAACAGCCTCCCACACTCGGGACTTCGTTCACTTCTGTGAACCACTAGATGGATAACAAGAGCAAATGTAGCAGTAGCACTCAATCAGGAACTATACTCGAACGGAGGAAGATAGATATGCAGCAGCAGTAACAACTGCAGTACTGTGGACGCACTTTCGGGAGCACTTCTTTTGTTTATTTGCTTATTCGTTTGTTCATTCATTTATTCGATTTATTAGTGCGGGGGCGTGCCAGTCACCTAGGTGACTATTTATTCGGGCTTCAAGGAAGCCCCGGGTGCGCTCGATCTGACTAGTCAGACAATTGTGTGTGTCATGTCAGGACTAAGAACCCGCCACACCATAAAGGCTACGACGTTAATTACATCCCCTCGGAGAGGCAAAAACCCTTGATTGATCGCCGGAGAAAGGGGCCCTATAGCCTGAAATTCATGACAATGAAGCTAGAGCGAGATCTCAAACTGCGTTTAAGTGAACCCCGCACCGGGGCATAAACGTTCACAGATACATATATGTTGGTCACTTGTGGACCATTTCTTGTTTGGACAGAAGTCCGCATTCAAGTGGAGGAAAGGGACGGCGATAAAACTATGCAGATGTTTGCCGCAGATGCGGCAAGTTTAATGAGAATACGGGATTGGATCCCGATAAAGATGGGTCAAGTTAACGAACTATTGGCCTTGAGCTAGTTTCGGACCATGGTCATGTCGAGAGGTGCTCCCAAGATTCACGTCCAATTCAGTGGGGCATCATCACTTTTCTCTTCACGCCCAATCCGGAGGAGCGAGGGTCCCGAGATGTGTGTGGTTATAACATTTTTTATTATCGTTATTCTAGTTATTAAGTCTTGTTGTTTATTCACCCACACTGGTGGTTCATTTCCTTTATTCGCTTCGCATCTTTTCTTTTATTGGGTTGATCATTTTCTTTTAGGAAGCGCGCCGGTTTAGAGGAAGGCAAATGGGCGTGCCGGTTTAGAAGGAAAGATAGGGGCGCGTCAGTTTCGGAGGGATGAAAGGGGGCGCGCCGATTTAGTGTGGAATGCCGGGGCGTGCCGGATTTCACTTTGTTCTTCTTTTTATTAGCTTGCAGATTGAACAGGTGGCTAAGAAGAAGATTTTGAATGTTTTATTCTCTCGTTCGTTGATTCAGTGAGAGGGTTTAAATGTCTTGTTCACTTGTCAAAGGATTGACAAGAAGGTTTAGATGTTTTCATTTTTAGAGGTTTGGAGTTCAGAAGCCTCTGCTCATGATAAGTTAAGGGGGGTTTAAACATTCTGCTCTCATGTTCGTTGGCTCAGTGGGAAAGCTTGAATGTCTTATTCACATGTCAAGATGAAGGGTTGAATGTTTTATCCGAAGGGTCATCTTGCAGGCACTCAAAGGTTCAGTTTATGTATAATTCAGGGGGGGTTCAAATGTGTTCGTTCATTCACCCTTATATGCATGTTCCTTATTCTTAATGCTCATATTCCTGGCAAAAATTGGGCAGCGTCTCCCCCGGACTGAGGCTTGCCAGAGGAAAGGTGGGATCGTCAAACGGAATATTCTGGGACCATCCCCAAAACTCGGAGTGGCCTAATGGCGGTCCGGTGACCCACATGTGAGCATAGAAGCCCGAGGACCAGCCTTCAAGGGGTTCTAGCAACTCACGGGTGGTAACTTCGCAATAGCTCCAACGGGACGGATGTTCGCCGTAGAAGGCTACGATTGTTCACCCCTTAGACGGGTTCCTTCGAAGGCCAAGCCATGGGGAGGCAAGCTTCGAGGGGCCCTGGGTGACTAGAAGATAGGGAGAAAAGGGGAAAGAAGCCAAAGCAGTAGAACGCTCCATATATTTGCAAAAGCCTTTCTTTTTATTCATCCGTAGAAGAAAAGGGGACAGAATACATGGAGGAAGACTATCCCATGACAAAAGGAAGCAGAAACGAAAGAGAAAATATACAGCAGTGGGAGGAGAGCAAAGCCTAAACCCCTTTCCCAAGCTCACCTCTCTTCTCTCACACTCACTCTCTTTTCTTCACCTCGCAGGCGTGGGTTGACGAAGCTCCCTCTGAATGGACTGAACTCCCCTGAGAGAGCCAACCGAACCTCTTTCAGTTTTGCCTGGGCTTGCCTTTTATAGAATGGCCAGTGGGGAGAGTTCCCGCCACCTCTGCCTCGTTCGCAGCAACGTCAGGAGTTGACTTGATGTGTTGGCTTCTGCTGGTTCGCGACGTACGCTGCTGTTCGTCTGAGGACGGGATGTTCGTAGATCTATCGGGAGGTCTACTGCTGCTGCCACCGTCGCTGCTTGCCTCCGGTGTTGATGCCGCTGCGCTGTCGAAAGGGGGTGTAGACATGGCTTCATAGCATTGAATGCTCTGTTGCTTCAACTTCTGTGCGCGAGACTGATGCGAAACAGAGTGTCGGGGTAAGATGGGATGGCTTTGGGTTAAACCGGCGTGGCCAGGGGGCGCGCCGGTTCAGGCCACATGCAGTTAGTGCGCCGGTTTAGGTGCTCAGGAGGGGCATGCCAGTTTAAGACCCCTTGGAGGGGCGTGCCGGTTTAAGACCCCTTGGAGGGGCGCGCCGGTTTAAGTGTAGGATGGGCAAGGCCGCGCCGATTTAAGTGTCAAGATATCTTGTCCCGACTTCACGGTGATTCAGACGAACACTTGCCCTTCCGTAATGCTTTAGTTGTGTTGCACCACCTCCGGGGTGTTTAATTCGAAGCCTCCGAGTCCCTATTCAGGACTTTGAGTGATTTTCGACGCGTGTCGAACCCGTGTCTGAATTCCCAAGTTTTTTCCTGATTCGGCCTTCGGCACTGCCAGTTGGGGAGCTGTGGCCATCTTTTCTGCGTGAGAGGCTTCCTTGCTGGTTCATGGACCCCCAGGTATGCATTCATTCGGCTTGGAGGAGGTATGGAGTTTGTTCGGCCTTTTTCATCTTCGACTTGCTCCTAGGGTGCCGGGACGTGCATGCCGTATGATCATCTTTTTGACGTCCACAAGTACTTCGTGAAGAAGATGAAGCTTCGGCACGGTTTCTATGACAGGAGGATGCAGTAGCAGATGGCTACAACAGATGTAGAAGAAGAAAAACCCAAATTCCTTCGTGGCTTCAATGGCAGTAAGATACGATAGGAAATTCCCTTCGAACACAGAAGCAGCAGTAGCCTTTGCACGTTCGAGAGGGCTTAAATTTATAGGGAAGAAAAACCTATGGGGTTTTACAATCCTAAAGGGATAGAAGTTTCCCACGAATGCAATCCTAGTAGGTTTAAGACTTCTAAGTTAGTCTTCCCGTTACTATATCCACATCCGCTATTCTGTTGGAGTTCAAAACCCTAAGCCATGCAAGCTTCGAACGTGAAACGGCTTTGGGCTTTAATACACATATATTTAAGGCCCATTAACTATTAATTCTTTTAGCCAATATATGTGTATATTATATATATATATATATAGGAGGGCCATATGTGTGTGGGTTAAGGTTACGTAGAAAGGTTTAGGTAATTAAGGCCCATTTGTTTAAGTAAAAGGGTTGTGCTTTGAGGCCTATATAAGGTTAAGGCCTTTTGGTTTCCTCATTGGGACTTTATAATTTGTTTGATTTGGGCCCTTTGGCTATTTAATTGGAGGTTTTATTTATTTAGAAAGTTTTATTCCTATATTTTATCCGGGGTGCAACACTCTCCCCCACTTAAAAGAATTTGGTTCCCAAATTTAATTGCATATAGACATGGAGGGTGCAATATACTTATAATTTTAAAATAAGTCAGAAAATCTTTTCTTCATAGATTCTCCTGTCTCCCAAGTAGCTTCTTGCTCTGAGCACTTGCTCCATTGAACCTTTACCATGGGAATCGTCTTATTCCTTAGTGCACGAACCTCGCGATCAAGGATCTTCAAAGGCTTTTGTTCATATGTGAGATCCTTTTGTATCACCAGGTTGTCATGATCTATGACGTGAGATAGATCATGAACATACTTCTTGAGCATAGAGATGTGGAATACATTGTGTACTTCAGATAGTTGTGGTGGCAAGGCGATCCGATAGGCAACCTCGCCAACTCTTTCTAGCACTTCGAAGGGACCGATATATCTTGGTATAAGCTTGCCCTTAACACCAAATCTTTTAATGCCTCGGCTTAGGGAAACCTTAAGAAAGACGTGGTCTCCAACTTGAAACTCGAGGTCTCTAATTCTAGTATCGGCGTAAGTCTTTTGTCATGATTGAGCCATTTGAAGTCTTTCTCTAATGAGTTGAATCTTCTCAGTAGTGTCTCTTACCATGTCCGGGTCTAGAAGTTGCTTTTCTCCGACTTCGTCCCAACATAGTGGCGATCGACAACTCCTTCCGTATAATACCTAGAAAGGTGCCATTTGAATACTTGCCTGGTAACTGTTGTTATATGCAAACTCGACTAAAGAAAAGTGATCATGCCAGCTTCCACCGAAATCAATGATACAAGCTCGTAGCATGTCTTCCACGACTTGATTTGTTCTCTCGGTCTGACCATCCGTTTGAGGATGAAAAGCTGTACTAAAGTTGAGTCTTGTCCCCAATGAACGTTGTAGACCCTTCCGGAAATGAGAAGTGAAGCGTGGGTCTCAGTCAGACACGATAGAAACAGGAACTCCATGCAGTCTGACAACTTCTTTGATGTACAAGGCAGATAGAACATCGACTGACCATCAGCTCTTTATAGGCAAGAAGTGACCTGACTTGGTCAATCGATCTATGGTGACCTATATTCCATCATGTCCACCTTTGGATTTAGTCAAACCCATGATAAAATCCATGCCGATATTCTCCCACTTTCATTTGGGGATGTCTAGAGGATGTAGCTTACCGACAGGCTTTTAGTGTTCCACCTTGACTTGTTTGCAGGTGAGACAGCGAGAAAGAAAGTCTGCTACCTCCCTTTTCATGTTGGGCCACTGTTGGCACTCAAAATATCACTCACGGCGATCAAGTCTCAAAGACGAATGACACGGCCCACTGAAGCACAAAAGCCGATAAATATCAACATATTGAAGACTTCTCAAGCTGCCAGAGCCTCGAGTCACCCTGTATGAACACGGGGACTTCACCTCAGGAGAATCGAGAAGAACTCACAACCAACCGGCAATGCGACCAAGCATGCCCAATGAACCGGCATCGACTCCGTCGTGTCGCATACACTACACCCGTTGTCTGACCAAGGACAACGGTCTACCCGGTGGCTACCCACCTCATGAAAGACTCTCCTGAGATGAAAGAGTACCCTTGGCTCTTCAGAACGGAGGACCGAAAACTCTGTCGGCAGAAGATCCCGGTTACCCGGCACGGGTACGGCTTCCCGCCAAGATGGGCCCGTTAGTGGCCGAATGGTCGCCCAACCTAGGCGGAACTATCCCGGGTGTTATCCCACCCTCCAAGAAGCTTTGAGCACAAGCCAGACCGAGCCAACGGCACTTATCATAGTGCTGAGAGCCGTGTCAGCAGAAAACCCGCGTGTGTAAATCAAAGACATCTGAAGTTCGGGGAATGGCCATACGTCGTCCTGAGAGCTTCGACAAGGCATCTCGTCGAGGTTTCGAAGAACGGTGGCGAGATAAATGTTCACAGTGATCCCCGGAACCATCCACGGACGCATCAGCTGACCCATGATGATGTGAAACCACCTATGGACCTATATTGCAAGCAATCAAATTGAGCAGCGGACTCACATTAGTGAACACGATCGCGAAGCACACACTAGTGCCCGTAGGCGACTTAGCAATGACGGAGAGGGTTCGAGTCGGGACCTTGATACTCCAATGGTTGGCTAACTTATGGAGGACCCCAAATGGGCCAGGGATGCCCAATTCACGGGCGGCTGGTACGCCAAGGGCATGGGTTAAGTGGTCACTCTCACAACTCACCCCGCGGTGGTCACTCAATTTGATGGCGATTTGAGACCGGACACTCTCTCACCGTCGACGGAGCAACTAAAAGCAATACTAAACTAAGCAATTAAATCTCAGCAATGAAAGGTGTTCAGGAGCTCACCTGGTCAGCGTGAAGACGCCGATCCCGGCCGGAGACGATGGCGAGCGGGGAGGCGTGGGTATGCACCCGAACGCCGCGCCGGTGAAGCTTCAACCTGCTCAAACGTTTACAAAACTACACCTCTCGCAGGAGGGGGGATCTCGGGGTGGGGGTTAATTAATATAACACTCAAATGACCTCCACGCAGGGAAGGGGCCTTCAGCCGGCCAAGCGGGGAGGGGAACTTGAACTATGAGCAAAGAAAGACACCGAAGCTGGTTCTGCCTCCTGCCTGTGTCTCAGGACAGATGGTCAGGTATTTGGACGCTGTGGCCAGCCCCGAATTTTTTTGCAGACAAGACCAATTGGAGATTCTTCGTAGCTGGATGGGGATGACGCTAGAAGGTTTTTGATTTCTTCGGGCACCGCTGCTGGTCGGAGTAGGGGCTAGAACAGGGTGGCAGAACCTTGGCTCTGACAGCTTCAGGTTCCCAACAGCAGGAAGAAGAAGGTGCCACGATCGCTCCCAAGCTCAGAATTAGATTCCGCTGGAGTCGTTGGAACCTTTGACGAGTCCTCTTCGAAGCAAGACTAACAGGGATGCCAACTTTTGTCGGGGTCGTCCAGTAGACTCTGAACACTGATGGAGGGTCGGTGCAGACTGAGTGGAAGCAGAACCGCGTACCCGGGGAAGCAAATTGATAACTTTCAGGTCCGGTCGCCAAACGGGGCTCTGCTTCTTGGAGATGATAGAAGGATCGTAGTGGAAGATTTTTTAAGAATAACTCTCAATCAGATTCCCAAAAGGATCGTCGCAGTTGAGCTTCCACTCCGGCTCTGCTCCTCTGCCTGAGAAGTCTTGCGCAGTCGTAGTAGATCACCTCCTCGGAGCAGCTCCGATCTTGGAAGTCACCGGGACCACCACCGTTGGAAAGATAACTGGGAGACGCTTCCAACGATATATGATATGCCCTCTAAAACTTTCAGGTGAAGATGTGGCAGCCTCTGCAACTGGGCACTCCTCTGCTGCCTGCGAACTGAAAACTGTAGGTTGAAGATGATGGGGGGAAATGGGGTATATGGGAGGGGAAGTGGGGGTGGATGAGTGTGGGGAGAGTCCTGGCTGTGAGGGGGTCTAGGAGGGGGTGTTCCAAGGTGTGGGAGAGGGAGAATGGGGTCTGGAATGGGGTGTTTGCAGTTGGTGAGAGAGGAGCTGCGAATTTGGGCTTGGAGGGAGAAGGGGGAAGGTGAGGGGGGCACAAGTGGGTGGAGGGAATGTGAGTTTGAATTTTCCTTAATGTGGGGTGATCAATGGTGGTCTTGGGGATGGGAAGGGGTGCCTTGGGAAGGTGGAGTGATGCTTGGGGAAGGGAAATGGGTAGTTGGGGGTTGGAGGGTGGGGTGTGGATTGGTGGAGGGTCTCTTGGGACTAGGGGGAAGTAATGATGGCTTGTGGGAAGTTGTAGAGGATTTAATGGAGGTAGGTGGGAGGGTGGAGGTGGTTGGGAGGGGAAGAGAGAGAGTAGGGGGCGCCCTCCTCCTTGTAGAGAGAGAGAAGAGAGAATGAGAGAGAAGGGGAATCCACCCCAATAGAGAGAGAGAGAGAAGTGGAGAATCCTCTCCAATAACACACTAGTGTACTCAATTTTTTGATTGATCATAAAGGGTCGTCACAAATGAGAGAGGGGAGGGACTATTTATAGACTCCATACTTTTCTTAAGACCAAAATAACCTTGACAAACAAGTAAATGACCAATAACTCCAAGGGAGGGGCGCCCTTGGGCCTAGCCCACTAGTTGGGCCCAATTGACTAACAAACTGACCCATTAACCTATTAACTGACTCAAATAAAGAAAGATTACACATACATGACTCAAATGAAATAAAAATTACATGCTATGACTCAAGATTAACAGCCACAAATGATGATGTGCTGATGGCGAGCAACAAGAGTATCCCAAAGAGTGAAGTGGCTGGGGATGTCCCCATCATACCCCCGGGGTGGGGAAAACTCGACCCCGTCGAGTATGGGTCCACCGGGGAAGTAGTGTACCAAATGCAGCTCCAAGCGTGCCACGATCTCCGAACTCAACCCGCGTCCGTAGCCAGGGAATGGCACTTCAGCTTTTCAAAGTGGCTCGGACACACTCTCATGCTGGCGATGAGATCTTGCTTGCCTAGTATTGCCGCCGTGTGCTCACGTCAGACTCTAAGGATAATTTGGGGTGGTACTCCGAGGGTGTCTCTCACAAGGATAAGTGTAAGCTCAAGGCACTCACTAGGATCCACTGCGGTGCCCTTAGAGGGTGCCGGATCCGCCACGTGGGAAGTGGGGTGAATACCAAAACCCATTCGAAAGTCCAACCCATAAGCCGGGTTGCCAAAGCCACTCGGAACTTGACAAGGTCCAAGTCCTCGTGCCCTCAATTTGGAGGTGACCCTAAGGTAGAGCCATCCCAAAGCCATCATCGCCAAGTTGCCAACTTGGAATTCCAAGTGGCGCTTACGAGTTTGTGCTCGCTTCTTGTGAATCTCACCCCTTGTTGCTTGATACTTGCTTATATGCCATGCACAATGATGCGGTGTGAGTGGGCAATGTGTGGTGTGCAAAGGTGGTCCAGGGCAACCACATATAGACCTATCGTGCATTGATGTTATGAGAACATTGAATGATTTGGGAGGACCGGGGCATCCATAGGTGTCCCTCTCATGCGTGGGTGTGATAAGTGCCGGAGGACCCGGACATCCATGAATACTCCTAACATGCTTAAGACTCATGATGAATGAAGGAGGGCCATTACACCCAAATATGGACCACTCATGCTTCTTACTTGACATGTGGGTGACATGAATGAATAGACCCGACTTATGAATCATGTCAAGTGGTGCGGTATGCCCAGGCACATGCATTTCTATCCTAGAGATGACTTCCATGTGCATGGATGTGGGGTGGCCCTTGAGCTTCCACTCGTATGGATCAAAGGGATCTAAGAAGGGGGACATCATGGAGTGAGGCAATTCATCAATCCCAAGGTATATGTTGCCTATGGTCAAGGCTCTCCCTTGGTGTAACCCGATTCTAGGAAGGGAGGGGTTTGGGTTAACATGGGCAGTAAGGGTAGGGTAAGGTGGGTGGTGAATAAGGTGAGTGGGTTACATGGAGATCTAGGTTCCCATAGGAAAGGGTCGAAGGGATCATGGTAAGGGTCACCTAGATAGGGGTACTCCATGTCCTCAAGATCCTCATATAGTGGTGAGTCACCTTCTTCTAGTGAAATGGTTGGGCCGGTGTATGGGGTTGGTTGGTTCGTCAAGGTTCTAGGAATCACAATGGTAGGGGAGTGGACCAGGATGGGCTCTTTCACTATGGGGAGAAGGAAAAGGAGGTCACTAGTGTAGCAACCAATAGTGCAAACCGAGGTGATAGACCCAATGCATGGATGGATGAGGTCAAGGCTCTTGGGTCGGTCCGCCCCTAGGGTCAACAAAGAAGTCAAGTATAATTGCCACTCTAGACTTTTGAGGAGATCATCCCAACCTTCTACCTCATAGTAGGATTGGATTGTGGTGTGGTAGGAGTGGAGGGGGACAATTTGGGATGGATATCCCAAAGGTGAGAGAGGTGGGGGTGAGCTAGGAAGGGTGGGTCCTTGTTTGAGCCATTGCAGTATGGCCTCATTCACGGTGGGGGTGCCAAGTGTGTGGATGTGTGGCTCTTGAGGAGTTGGACTAGGGAAGAATGGTGGGATTGGGGGCTCTTGAATTTCCACAATGGTGGGAGGTGGATCCGAATTGACATCCTTCTCTACTTGAGTGTGTGTGTGGGCCACAACTTCTAATGCTAATGGGGTATGAGGATCTATGGTGGGTGGTTTTGTGAAAGCCGGCGCATGACGCACTCGGGGTGGTGGGCAAGGGTGGACTTGGGTTGGGATAGGAAGGGGAAGTAGTGGAGGCCTAGGTTGGGGAAAGATTGGTGTAGGAAGCGGGAGGTGGGTTGGGTGAGGGGGTTTAGGTTGGTTGGCCTTGGGAGGTGCATCTTTCTTTGGGGGTGATGGAGGGATAGTGGTGGGGTTCAAGGGGGCTTGTGGGATATGGGTTTGGTGGGGAAATTTGGGTTGGGGGGTGGTGGTCGTCATGGGCCTAGGTGGAGGGGTGGTCATAGGGCCCAATTGGGTTTGTGGAGCTATGGTTGTGGTGAGGACTTGTAGGTAGGGTGTAGATGTTGTGGTTGGAGTAGGGGAGGTGGGAAATGGTGGGGAATGCGTGATTAGGGTCTTGGGTTGGCCAAGGGGAAATGAAGGAGTTGAAATGCTCTTTGGGACTCGGTGTTTGGAATGGGAGGGGAAAATATATCTAGCCCTAAGTTGTTCCTTCATGTCCCCCCATGTTGTGAGGGGAGCTTCCCTTCTAATTACCCTTAAGCCTTCAATTTTCAACCAATGAGTTTGAGCCCTTTTGGTTAGTTGCATTTTCGCACATCGAACCTTCCTATCCTCGGACATGGAATTCCTCTCAAAGTAATGGTCCATTGATGCCTCCCAATCTAAATAGTCATTAAGATGAGTTCCATCAAAAGTGGGAGGTGGGGGACATGTCCTTCTATCATCCGTCCTTGGGGCGGGCCCATTTTCTCCAAGTTGGTTGAGTCGACCCGATATGTTATCAAGCCGCTCATTGGCATAGGTCAAGGCCTTCATGAGGTAGTTGACATGGCCAGGGAGGTCATGTGTGTTAGGGGTAGGCATCCTTTGGTGGTTTGGACTTATGGAGAGGGCCGATTGGTAAGGTCGGTAAGAGGTGGCCATGCTAGTGGACAAAGAGATGCAACCGAGGACTCTAAATGCATAAACATGCCCTAGGACCAACTTGATAGAGACAAGTTGTGAACTTGCTCTGATACCACTTGATGTGAAAACCACCTATGGACCTATATTGCAAGCAATCAAATTGAGCAGCGGACTCACATTAGTGAACATGATCGTGAAGCACACACTAGTGCCCGTAGGCGACTTAGCGATGACGGAGAGGGTCCGAGTTGGGACCTTGATACTCCTATGGTTGGCTAGCTTATGGAGGACCCCAAATGGGCCTGGGATGCCCAATTCACGGGCGGCCGGTACGCCAAGGGCATGTGTAGCACCCCTGATAAAATTACATAGAATAAGTATACGATAATAAAATATATATATAAGGAGGTCCGAATCAAATTAAAAATGTACAACTCAAAAATAAATATAAACATCTCTGCATTTAATTAAATACATGAATAATAGATAGAATGAGGAAATAAGTTAAAAGGAAATAGCTTAACTCAACTTTTAAGGGCCACATGGAAATAAGCCTCGTATATATATATTACACAATAAAACCGACCCAATAGTAAATGAAAAGCTTTAACACCTTGGAATGGGCCTCATAGCTAAGTGGGTTTAAGGATGGGCTTGATATAAATATATGCATAAAAATGATAAAATCTTAAAATATATATATACCCAACCCAATTAATATTAAGACAGAAAGGCTTTAAACTCAAAATGGACCTTTAACTAATATAAGTAGCTATAGAGAAACCTAAAGGCCTTGGACCTTAAGAGGGCTACGTATAACACAAATAATGGGTTCCATATCAACCAAGGCCATTAGTTTAGTTAATGGGCTAAAGAATAAAGCAACAACTAATGAACTCCCGTGTTAACTCAATTAGTGGGCTTCTTCATTTAAACTTATACACATAATTAGCTTTTGGGCTCCCTGTCAACACGTGGAATTTATTTTATTTTAACAGCCAAAAATAGATTAGCCGTGATATAAAACTAACCCATTTATATACATAATATTTCTGTGTGTGTGTGTGTGTGTGTGTGTGTGTGTGTGTGTGTGTGTGTGTGTGTGTGTGTGTGTGTGTGTGTGTGATATACACATATATGGGCTTTTCACCCAAAGCCCACAATGCAGACCAAACCCACCTTTACACAAAACCCACGTATGTTCTTCACAAGAAATGCCAAGCCCCACGTACCATATGTTAGCTTTAGGGTTATGGCATATAAGTATAGCAAGCGGCTGTTAATATGGCAAAGGGAATGCCACAAACGGCAAGCTTTTAAACCCTTCCGTCCATGGCCCTTCGAACCCTCTCGAAACCCGTTCTCCTATATAAGCACACCCCATCGAACATGCAAGGTCTGTTGTAGTTGTTGCTCTTCATCGACAACGTGAGGAGTTTCCACTGCCGTTCTTCTGGTGTTGCTGCTGCACACTTATCCTTCCTCTGACGGTTGCAGAGAAGTCATCTTGTTTCTGCAGAGCAACATCCTCATCCTGTCATCCTACTAGAGAAGCTATTGGTTCTTATGTTTTCTTCTGCCGGAAGAATGCTGCTGAAGAGTCACTCCAACCATTCTTCTATTATCTCCTCTGTTCATCATCCAGATCGACCCAAATGTAGGTGTTCTCTCTGACAGCTAAACTCAATTAACAAAGATATTACATGCTCTTATGATCATAAACAACATTCGCATATCTCGTAACCTCTAGTTTTTCGTAGGTTTTCTCAAGTTTCGTAGCCCAAACAAAGTTAAATCATGATTTAAGGCCAACATGATAGATAAAATCGTCTTTTATATCATGCATATGGTTATCGATGTGTTCGGTCGAGAATTGAAATTTTACAGTAAATAGCGACCCTTTCTAGGGCGCTAATTCATTTTGACGCCCATCAAAACAGTCGTCAATTTCCAATTGAAAATGACGACTTGATGTATGTCGTGTCTTATGAAAATGACGCCATCGTTTAGGGCGTTATAAGAATAGAAGGTGACAACCCCCATGTCGTCATTTAATGAAATTCTAAAAAGATTGATCAACGACAGTCGTCAATTGAACATATGTTAGTTATGAGTTTTACCATTAATAGTTGTTCATAGGTATAGAAGTATCCTTTGGCCATGAAAATTTATGGGCGTACTATTGGGGTGGAGACCGAGGTAGTGAAAGTGGTTGCACCGTTTTTCATGTCCCCTATCGCAAGATCCCCCGTCTCTCAATGAAAAATTATTTTGAACGTATGGTTAGGTAGAGTTTTTCGAGCCCGTCATTTCGGTATATCATAGGCTAGAATCCGACGTGGTTAAGTCGGGAAACGAGAGGACCAAAGAATAGACAAAATTTGACAATGTTGAAATGACGACATCTCGTATATCGTCAAACATCATTTTTGACGACGTACAGTAAGGTCGTCAAATTATATATATATATATATATATCTTGTAATTATAGTTTTAAAAATTCATATTTATTAAACTATACAACGGAAAATTATAAAAATTATATATTTGGAATCCTTGAATTTTTCTCCTAATTATCATATATTCTATTTTTATAAATTATTTTAAATAAATAAATATGTCTTTGAATGTATATTCTTGAAATTATTAAATTAAATAGATATTGACTTGAATTCTTGTTAAATAAATTACGTTAAAAATCATATAATTAACGTCCCTCTAAGTGGATGCTAATTAATAAATGACACTACTCATGGATGTCAGTTAAATAAGTTTATTTAATTATAGTTAATTATAGAATTGGTTTGACGTGAATTCTATAATTAACGCATTCATATTCTCACTGTTTTCTTCCGGTTTTGACCCATACCTCGGGTCTTTTGACACTCTCATCTCACATCCGTAGATGTAGTCCCTTTTTCATGATTGGTTCACGTTATAAACCTCAACTCTCGATGACATACGAGTTCTCCGTTGGACATTCCGTTCCTTCGGACTGGCAAGTTAGTCATTGAGACCTCTGTAAGTCTCCGCTAGCCTTGGATTCCCTTAAGGCAGCCGAGCTGGTTGTACCCTAAAAACCCTGGATCTGATCCGTGTTACTTGACACTCTACTCCTTTTGGAATCTTCTTCTCATCAATTCGAGAACATAACCCTTTGACTCTGTATTTGGCCAAATCTAATTCTGAAACATTAAGGGCTGTGGGTCCGCGACTTTTCAGTGCCAGGTAGGACGGAAGTCCAATTCTGTAAACCATGGAAATTCTGGGTGTGGCATTGCACCAAAGTCTGTACATCTGTTATATTCTGTTATTCTGTTATATCTGTCATTCTGCAAATTCTGTTAATTCTAGAAGTTCTGTTATTCTGATAATTTAGATATTCTGTTAGATTGTTTAATTCTGCTTTTACTTATTGAAACTCTGTTATATTCTGACCAATTCTGAAGTTATGTTCATCTAAGTATCTGCCCTTGTTATATTCTGATAGCTTGCCCTTGACTCTGCATGGGAATTTATCCCTATTTCTCTTGAGCTCGTAACTGCCATTGACTTTAATATTCATCTTTCCTGTTAGATTGATCGTCATGATTTTCTAGTTCCATGCGTTACATCTTCATGAACATGTTAATTGGCTAATCACTTATATTATGCTTGATGGGAGATGTAATTCCTACTGAGCGTTTCGTTCACCAGCCTATCTTTAACGTTTTTCAGGTAACGACATTGAAGATAGTCCATCAGGTGGGGAAGGGCAAGAGTGTTGAGCGTTATGGAATCGAGTCTGTGTCTTTTATCTTCTTGAGTCTTGTCCTATCATTGAGTCTTTTCCTTTTTATTAAGAGTAATGAGTCTTTTCATTTAAATATGTAAGTGAGTCAAGAATTGTAAGTTTGACATTTGATATTAATAAGAATTGTATTTTCGTCATTATTGTCTAGCCTTGAAGTTGTGTCTTATGAGTTGCTCTGATTATTCACGACTGTATCGCTGCCACGTTCCGACCAATACGTTCCGCTGCTATCGGATCGGGGCGTGATAGCGTGGGTTAAGTGGTCGCTCTCACAACTCGCCCCGCGGTGGTCACTCAATTTGATAGCGATTTGAGACCGGACACTCTCTCACCGCCGACGGAGCAACTAAAAGCAATACTAAACTAAGCAATTAAATCTCAGCAATGAAAGGTGTTCAGGAGCTCACCTGATCAGCGTGAAGATGCCGATCCTGGCCGGAGACGATGGCGAGCGGGGAGGCGTGGGTATGCACCCGAACGCCGCGCCGGTGAAGCTTCAACCTGCTCAAACGTTTACAAAACTACACCTCTCGCAGGAGGGGGGATCTCGGGGTGGGGGTTAATTAATATAACACTCAAATGACTTCCATGCAGGGAAGGGGCCTTCAGCCGGCCAAGCGGGGAGGGGAACTTGAACTATGAGCAAAGAAAGACACCGAAGCCGGCTCTGCCTGCTGCATGTGTCTCAGGACAGACGGTCAGGTATTTGGACGCTGTAGCCATCCCCAAATTTTGTTGCAGACGAGACCAATTGGAGATTCTTCGTAGCTGGATGGGGATGATGCTAGAAGTTTTTTGATTTCTTCGGGCACCGCTGCTGGTCGGAGTAGGGGCCAGAACAGGGTGGCAGAACCTTGGCTCTGACAGCTTCAGGTTCCCAACAGCAGGAAGAAGAAGGTGCCACGATCACTCCCGAGCTCAGAATTAGGTGACGCCAGAGTCGTTGGAACCGTTGACGAGTCCTCTTCGATGCAAGACTTACAAGGATGCCAACTGTTGTCGGGGTCGGCCGGTAGACTCTGAACACTGATGGAGGGTCGGTGCAGACTGAGTGGAAGCAGAACCGCGTACCCGAGGAAGAAAATTGATAACTTTCAGGTCCGGTCGCCAAACGGGGCTCTGATTCTTGGAGATGATAGAAGGCTCGTAGTAGAAGATTTTTTAAGAATAACTCTCGATCAGATTCCCAACAGGATCGTCGCAGTCAAGCTTCCACTCCGGCTCTAGTCCTCTGCCTGAGAAGTCTTGCGCAGTCGTAGTAGATCGCCTCCTCCGAGCAGATCCGATCTTGGAAGTCACCGGGACCACCACCGTTGGAAAGCTAACTGGGAGACGCTTCCAACAATATATGGTATGCCCTCTGAAGCTTCCAGGTGAAGACGTGGCAGCCTCTGCAACTGGGCACTCCTCTGCTGCCTGCGAACTGAAAATTGTAGGTTGAAGATGATGGGGGGAAATGGGATATATGGGAGGGGAAGTGGGGGTGGATGAGTGTGGGGAGAGCCCTGGCTGTGAGGGGGTCTAGGAGGGGGTGTTCCAAGGTGTGGGAGAGGGAGAACAGGGTCTAGAATGGGGTGTTTGCAGTTGGTGAGAGAGGAGCTGCGAATTTGGGCTTGGAGGGAGAAGGGGGAAGGTGAGGGGGGCACAAGTGGGTGGAGGGAATGTGAGTTTGAATTTTCCTTAATGTGGGGTGATCAATGGTGGTCTTGGGGATGGGAAGGGGTGCCTTGGGAAGGTGGAGTGATGCTTGGGGAAGGGAAATGGGTAGTTGGGGGTTGGAGGGTGGGGTGTGGATTGGTGGAGGGTCTCTTGGGACTAGGGGGAAGTAATGATGGCTTGTGGGAAGTTGTAGAGGATTTAATGGAGGTAGGTGGGAGGGTGGAGGTGGTTGGGAGGGGAAGAGAGAGAGTAGGGGGCGCCCTCCTCCTTGTAGAGAGAGAGAAGAGAGAGAAGAGAGAATGAGAGAGAAGGGGAATCCACCCCAATAGAGAGAGAGAGAGAGAGAGAGAGAAGTGGAGAATCCTCTCCAATAACACACTAGTTTACTCAATTTTTGGATTGATCATAAAGGGTTGTTACAAATGAGAGAGGGGAGGGACTATTTATAGACTCCATACTTTTCCTAAGACCAAAATAACCTTGACAAACAAGTAAATGACCAATAACTCCAAGGGAGGGGCGACCTTGGGCCTAGCCCACTAGTTGGGCCCAATTGACTAACAAACTGATCCATTAACCTATTAACTGACTCAAATAAAGAAAGATTACACATACATGACTCAAATGAAATAAAAATTACATGCTATGACTCAAGATTAACGGCCACAAATGATGATGTGCTGATGGCGAGCAACAAGAGTATCCAAAAAAGTGATGTGGCTGGGGATGTCCCCATCACATGACATGCGGGAGATGCTAATACGGCACGCCCTAAACCGGTGTGCCCTCTTATCCGGCGCCCCTCCATTCCGGCGCGCAAAAGCTCCTTTACCCGGTGCCCTCCTATTCCGGCACGCTAAAGGTGGAGCTCCCTTCCCCTGACGCGCCATTCCTCGCGTCGGACTCGGATTCGAGCCCGCTCTTATATATATGTGGCTGCTCGACAAGGCGAAGAGAGAGGAGGCAATTGGAAACAGAAGAAGAGGTGGTTTTTAGAGAGGCGAAGAGGTTGTTGAAGAAAAATTGAGAGATAAGAAAAAGGTCTGAGAGCCATCGTCTGCGAGTGGGAGGGGGTTTCTTGCGAGCGAAGCAGGGTTCCTCTGAGCATCCTTCGCCGCCGTCTTCCATCCTCAGCCTAAAGCCCTCCGCAGTCAGAGAAGAAGGAGGTGTCCTCGACACTTTGTTCTAGGAATAGGTGGGCGCCTACGTTTCCGTTGCTTCTCCACCTTGCTTTCTCTTCATCGAACGTAAGCGAGAGGGGTGAGAGATGGCGATGATATGAGCCAACCCCTCCCCCCTTCTCCGCCATCCCTCTTTCTTTTTTTTATTGCTCTTCTGTGAGCTCCCCTACGAGTAGAACGGTGGCCGTGCCGCGATGCCGGCACCGAACTCGTGATATGTGTGTGGCTTCCTTCGCCGATGGAATGATAGCATGCGTATATGAATATATTGATGGATTGAATGCTCAGCGTCTCATCCTCTTCTTCCATTGCTATTTCATTCGATATATATATATATATATATATATATATATATATATATATATATATATATATATATATATATATATATATATATATATATATATTAGTGTCTTCCCGTATATAGCTTTGCGATTCCGATTTCCCTAGATTCCGAACACGCCCTGGTATGCCATGGGCTACATGGATAACCCCTCCCTGGGTCCTCCGCACCTGTGCCTGTGCACACGTTTCTCTCCATTTTGATACGAAATCCAATCTTGGCCTTCCCCCCTCTTTGCATTTCTCTGTTGCTCAGAGGAGGCAGGTGCTGCTTCTGGGATAGTGGAGTCCGCCTCGCGACTACTGCGTTCTAGCCATTCGTGTATATGCGTGTATAGGCAAATCATCCTAGCTGCATATCGATTGCCTTTCTTCATGACTGCTGTTTGCATTCTCTTCTATGGATGGCAACCCAGTCTCGTGAGCATCGACACCTTAGCCCTGTGAGCGGTGATCTATCAATGCCGAATGTCTTCATTCCTCTCGTCTGTGGTTTGCAGCCACTGAACCATTCGAGTTCCGTTGTTTTGGTCTCAGCCACCCGGGGAGGGGGATATTCCCCACCGTTTCACAGAACTGCCGATCGGCCAAGGGAACTCCACTTTCGAGTGATGGATGTTTCTTACGAGTCACATAGCTAACAACAACTGGGGCCCCAGCCCAACAATTCCAAACCCACAGTCCTTCGGGACCCTGTGGTGACTAAGGGACAAATGCTCCTAGTAGGCTAGTCCTCGGAGCCTCTCTCCCTAATGGTCTCTCTCTCTAGCGGATGCAGTGCATGTTGTAGGTCACCCACTCCTTGTAGGACAGTCCTCGGGGTGTTGCTTCCGTCACTAGCTTCCTCGGTCCTCTGCTTCCACCCATGGAACTTTGGTGCCCCTCGTAGGCCAATCCTCAGGGTATCCTGTCTGATTGGGGTTTGCTGGCTGCCACCATGCAGACCGGCTGTTTAGGGGCTTGCTCCACAGGTGAGTATGACCCCGTTTCTCCCCCTGCAGTCCTTCAGGGACGGGGGAGATGCTGCCCAATTTTCGGCAGAATTCTTCCAACTTATGAGTTTAATTATATCAAAATGGCTTCAACAAAACACTTGTTCTGAGATAAAGGACCCTAGTGCTCGAGTATGGACCTCGCACTAGCTCATCACTTCATTCTGGAAAGGCTCTGGACTTCAATTAAACAAGCAATCGACCCAATTAAATTCAAAACTCTCAACAGAATCTTAATGAACTTAAATAGTTGCAAAATTCATCAAAAATTAGCTAAAACGGCGTGGTCTTAATCCGGCGCGCCTTAATATGGCGCGGTACCCCCCCCCCCCCCCCCCCGCGCCGGAATAACCTCACACTCATAAAACTTTCTTTTCAAATGGCACGTTCTCGACGCGCCCTAAACCGGCGCGCCCCATGGCTGCCTCGCCGTATCAATCTTTGTTATGGCCGCGCCGTATTAAGACTGTTTCCCTACGCTTGACCGCACCGAGGAAACTTATCCGTATGCACGGTCATGCCGTTTTTTGAAACATTGTAATGTTCTAATCACCCACTCGCCTCCGGAGCGATCCTCGTCTCCCGTGGTCGAGACTAATAAACCCTAATTAGTAATAAACCAAATAAGGGAAGGGTTGTTCAAGTCCGAATCATCTTGTTATCATGCTTTCACTACCATGTCCGTCAGCGCTTCGCTTTCGTTATCATGCTTGTGTTACCATTCTCGTCTCCCTTGGCGGAGATTAATAAATGTGATTGATCACTGTTTATTTTCATAACTCTATTGCCATGCTTAGTATAGTCAGGAACATCATGCATGCATGCTTGCATAGACCCTCGGGTATATCAAATGGCACTGACGGAAGTCTGGGTAACTCCTGATCGGAACTCTTTGCTATGCGCGATGGTGGTCTTCGGACCTATGCCCTCCGCCATGTATCGAGGGTATCCAACTTAATGAATCATTCCTCTCTTGCATGACAGATGGAAGCATCTCACGTGACCTGCTCACATTTATACCTTTGCGCATCTTTATTCCGGCCTCGACAGCCCACTATCTCGGTAATTAATCAAAGGTTTTCCCTCCTCGTGGGGGATGTAATTAACGCCATAGCCTTTACGGTATGGTGGACTGCTGGTTCCGACCGAACCTCTCTCTCACCCGACACGGGTCAAAACGAGCGCATAACAAATTCGTCAGTCACGTGACTGGCACCCCCACGCAGTCAATCAGTCAGTTAATTACCATTTGATTAATTGGTTGATCGACACGTGAAATAAACCAAATAAACCCAAATGATAATCATAAATAAAAAGAAAACCAGAATGAAAAGATCCCATCGCAAACCGTCTGGCACGCCCGGTGGGACCAGTGTCACCTTTCATCTCTTTGCCGAGATACTTGGGTTTCGAGGCCCTCCCAAAGGTTACTGCTCATTGGTTTGTTTGTCTTTGTAGGCGAATGATGACGACAACTAGGCTGACTGGCGTCGGTTTTGGCCCTTCAATCGTTGATGGTCATGCGCAAGGGTACCTGGCAGTGCCCACGGTGTTCGGCAGCTTCCCTGCCACCGTTGGCTTCCCCAACTTCTTGGGGTTAGCCTTCGTAGACATGCTGGAGGTGGAACCCTCGGAGCCTGTCGAGGGAGCTACGAAGAACATGGAGCCTCTGAAGGCCCGATGCTGCCATGAATCGCTCAAGAGTCCAACCTTGGTCGCCAGCTGCTTGGTGCACCATGCTGTCCGTGGGGTCCGCCCCGATGCTGTCAACAGGAACTCTGGAGGACGTCAGCGCAAGCAAATCCGGAGGAGTACTACTGTGGTTACCGTAACCCTCTCGCAATCCGGTAAATCTATGATGGTTGGTGGCATGCGCGTCTTCTTCAACGGACGCAACGCGCGGATAGTCCCGGATCGGGTTGTCCCTTCCATCCCCGTCCGCAACTCATATCAAGCCCTCGCTGGAAGGAGGGCAGAAAGGGAAGAAGCCGGCCATTACGGCCAAGAGAAGTTGGCCCCCAGGCCAAGGAAATTTAAACAGGTGTGGGTCCCCAAGAGGGTCCAACCTGTTCATCAAGCTGCACCTGTCTGCCGCCGTCTTGCTCATGACAGAGCGGAAGAAAGGAGAGAAAGGGGCCTGGCCCCGAAAGAATAAGAAGTGGTTGTGGACCATCCGCGCCGCGAAAGTTTCCGGGCCTGCACCCGCCAAGCCAACGTCCCTGCTGTGGGATGAAGATTCCAGCAACCCGCCGACAGAGTTCGGCTAGCTTATACCCCTCCTGAGGGAGGTCGACAGCTATCCCCCGTGCTGCATCAAGAACGGGGTCAAGAAGAGATGACCAACTTGGTCAAGAACTATTTTCGAGGGCTAGGTAACCCCTCGCTTGGGCAGCAACAGTTGATGCAAGCAGCCGCCGCCAATGAAGACTACTGCCCATCAATGGCAGTTGAAGAACATGAAAGAGAAGGGATGATGCTGTCATCAGTTGACGACAACGGCTATGATGACGGCTTCGGGACCGAAGCTGATGAAGCCGCCCCTAGGCGGGAAGAAACAAGAAGAACTTCTGTGTTCGAGAGGCTAACTTTTCCGGATCGGGCTAAGAGAAGGGTCCACCGACAGAGAAGAAGGATGCAGGTTTTCACCTGCAACATGGCCGGCATATTCAGCCGATACAGGGGGCTTCTTGAAGATCCCCTCGAGTTGGATAAATTGGCCGCACGGCCAGGGCCGAATACTCAAAGAGCAGAAGCCGCAAGGTAGCTCCTGGCAGCAACTAAGGGAGAGCAACCCCGGGTCTACCACCAGTGGGATGATAAGGCTCCTGTCTTGACCGCTAATGTGGTAACGGCGGAGGAAGAAGATGACGTCCTCCTCGACATCCTGCCCGAGGGTACGTCCGGGGAAGCAACGGAAGCTATCCCCAGCACGGCAACTATGAACCCATCGGTCTTGATACTACTTCAAAAATATCGGCAAGAGATAGACTTGCTGAAGAAGCAACTGATGGAGAAAATGGAACAGTCATCAGCTTCCAAAACACACGAAGTCCAGGGTGAATCATCTCGGGGAGCGGTTTGTTATGTCAACCCTCCGCCGCTCTACACCTTGCCTTAGTCGTCAGAACCAAGCATGGCGACAACACAACAGCGGCCACCACAGTCGCAGCCACTGATGCCACCGGTGCTCCCCCAGGTGCACCAGACACCCCCGCTGCTACGTCCTCCACAGGCGACTGCTCTGGTCACCCCGTATTTACAGCTAGCACACTTCTATCCGGAGCCAGTTGACCCCACGGTCATGAACCGGATGATGGTGGAAAGGATGATCGAGCTGAAGCTCACAGAAAGGAGTGAAGGCGACTACGTTGCGTTTGATGCCTATCGGGTGCCATACCCGCAACACCATGCTGCTAAGCGGCTTCCCCCGGGGATCAACAAGCCGCCTAAGTTCGATAAGTTCAACGGGAAGGGATCCCCGAAAGAACATATTGCATATTATATGACCGTCATGGGTGACCTGGCCACCGATGAGTCATACTTGTTGAAGTTTTTCGGGTCCTCGCTGACGGGGCTCGCATTTGAATGGTACTCCAGCCTCCCGACCGGGTCGATCAGCGATTGGTCGGATATGCAGAGGAAGTTCAGGGAGAGATTCCATGTTACAGAGAGGGAGGTCACAGTGGCCGAACTCTACTCAACAAAGCAAAGGGTTGATGAGACAGTCCTCGATTATATCAAGAGGTGCAGGAACCTCGGAATGAGGTGCAAACGGCCCTCGCATCAGGAGGACGCTGTACAAATATGCAAACAGAACCTCATGAGGGAGGTTCTAGAAAAGATGATCGGAATGAAAATACGGTCGTTTGATCGATTGAACAATGTCGTGGTCGAGGTGGAAGCCTTTCTGGCCAGACCTGTCCCTACATCAGCTGCCAGCACAACCCAGAAGGGCAAGGCAGTGGAGCGGCGCTCATCGCCTAAAGAAGCGAACGCTCTTGACATCAAGGCGTTCGAACAACAGAAAGGTGAATGCAAGAAGGCGGTCGCCCCACAGCCTACAGAAGCCCCAGATGGCAAAGAAGGTCCCTCGCTATGGGACAAGATGAAGAAAGCCTATTCATTTCCGAAGGACAAGACCTGGATTCTGTTTGACTGGGTAACGGAATACGGCATGGTCACCCTGCCAGAGCCAAAGAGGCCGGAGGACCTAACGAGAAGAGACATCCCAAGATTCTTCCCCTACCACCAGGTGTTGGGGCATCCAATCGAAGACTGCTATGTTTTCAAGGACATCGTCGAAGGGATGGTGAAGAAAAATGAAATCAAGTTGGGAGAGTACAAAGTGGACCCTCCTCAACCGCATGAAGCACCTCGGAGGAGGGCAGCAGTCAACATGATCTCCCTATACCAGGCACTACCCGAGGAGACCTCTGAAGCAAGTACGCGGAGCACTTATGAAACTCATTTCTTAGAGCCCGCGAAGGAGCAGCAGAGATGGCAGCAGATCCCTGCGAAGCACAAGAGGAAGAAAGCACCTCGCCCGAAAGTGGGGGCACATATCCGTGGTGTTACACCCCAACCTGCCCCGCCGGTGGCGGCACCCGTGTGGATCACTCTACCTTCAACTATCAGGATACCTACCCACAATTGGGGGAGACAAACTCCGCTGCGAGTGGTCAAGGAAACCAACCCTGGGGTCCGCCGACTACAAAACCTCATTGAAGGGCTAGACGAGTACGTGCAGCCCGAATTGAAGCCTCTGCTGGTGTGGGACCATGTCCCATGGCAAGAACTGGAGCAACTCTCACTCGAGCGAAAGGAGGAAGCTAAAGCAGCATCCGATAAGGAGGGCCGTCTGTTCTGGGGACAGGCGCCTACTGAAGCAAGGAAGAAGAAGAAACAAAAGAAGAAGAGAAGGGCCGCTAAGGCCGATAAAGTGCAGGTTGTTTCCTGCAATACTCTATCAGCACTCTTCAACCCGTCCGAAGAGGAGGAAGAAAAGGAAATTTGCTTCACACCCCTTTTTGAGGGAGGCAGGGCTGAGGCCGCAACTACTACACATGTAACCCGGTCAGGCCAGAAATGGGGGCGCCAGCCGCCACCCAACCACAACATCATATTCAGGGGAGAGCAGCCCTACAAAACACCTCCGTCGGAGATCAAGGGAGTCCGGATCCCTCCTCCGTCAGGCCTATATAACAAGAGTGGGGGCAAGACAGTCCCTTCCTTTCTTGAATTCATGAAGATGTCTAAGGGGAAGCAGCCTTGCCAAGAGGCTAACCCTGCACCCGGGGATGTTCACCCGCGGCCAATACAATCTGCCGAAGATCCAAATACAGATGGAGCTTTCCCTGCAGCAGCTAATGAAGAGCGCTGAGGATCCGATACTAGCCGGAGGGGCGCCGAATCCGAGGCAGATGAAGCAGGTCCATCAGGGCCCGCAACCCAAGACTTCCCCAAGCCCAGGTGGGCTGAAGAGATGAAGCTCTCCAATGTCCGAGCTGGGAGCCGAATAATGAAGCTACTCAAGAAGCCCCCTGCTCGATTTACAATCTGGGAGATCCTTTCTTTGAGTGAAGAGACTCGACATGCGATCATTACTACTCTGCAGACGCCTGCTCATTTTGAGACACGTTTGGCTGAAGCAATGCCGGAGGCTAGCATGACCTTCACTCCAGAAGATATGCTGCTGCCTACCATCAGTCACAACAGGCCGCTGTATATGAAGGGGCACCTGAATGGAAGGGAGCTGAACAGGATTCTGGTTGATCCCGGTGCAGTGGTCAACATCCTACCTTATAGAATATACGAGAGGCACCACTTCAACGTGCATCTCGAGAAAGTCGGGGATATGCGTATCACCGGCTTCAACCAAAAATGTGAAGTGTCGATGGGGGTGGCAGAGTTCACCCTTACCCTAGCGGATTTCACTACGATGGTGCAATTCCATGTCATTGACTCCCGCACCTCGTACAAAGCACTGCTCGGCCACCCATGGCTGCATGAAAATATGGTGGTGCCATCTACGCTCCACCAATGTATCAAATACAGTCTTCAAGGGAAGGAGGGGAAGATCTTTGCAGACCTCCACCCGTTCGAGGTATTTGAATGTCATTTGGCAGACGCCAACCTATATACAGGGCCTCCCCAGAAGACCTCTGAAGCTAAGACCCCTGCGGGGGCATCGAGAAGCGCATCCGGCGGTAATTGGTATCCACCACTGCCGCGCGGATATGTCAAGCCCAAGGTGGTCTCCCATATCACAGCATCCGGGGACGTGGGCAGAATAGCCCCTCCAGTATTATACGCTGAAGCTAATGAAGTGCGGGTCGGTCAGAAGCATAACCACATCGGAGTCCCGGACGGCCTCTGTAATACCCCGATTATTTATTAAGTTTTATTGAGCTTTTATTAATTAAAAATTGAATTAAAATGAATTAATGTTTGAATTTCGAAATATTAATATTTAATTCATTAGAAATAGAACCTATAAAATTTGACTACCTTAGAAAAATCTGTAAAAATAGTAATTGGGTAAAAGACCATTTTTATAGCAATTTTATCTTCTGGACTTGACCCAAATTAATTACGTAACCTTGTCTAATTAGAGGATTAATCCTGAAATTGACATTTACCTAACTTTTACCTAACCGAAACTTAAAACATGAAATTCGACCTTGTTACTCAACCAAATGATCTGAAATCAAGGGCAAATGGAAGGCCACGAGGTAAGGAACATTTACCCTCAATCAATTTGAGGTAAACCTAGCCCTAAAACGTGCTGCCGACATAGCTTTGGTCGAGTCAAGGATTCCGGCGCCGTTTCCAACACGTAGCTTGCAGCGTCAAATAATCCCAACTCCGAAGGATCCAGAAGCCCCATGACCTATAGAAACGTAGCTCTTCGACTCTAGTTTCATTTGGCAGCTGGGTCAGCCGACGAGGAGTCCAGATCTGGGAGTATTCGTCGATTTGGTGGAAGGTGTTTGCAGTTCGTCGTTCTTCATCTCTAGCCCTTTAATCCGTCGATTAAGGTAGGTACCCTTAACCAAATGAGGCTTGTGAATATAGTATCTCGATCAGCTCGACGAGATCTTTCCAACGATAGTAAAAGCCCCAATTTTTATTGGGTATTCAGGGAGATTTAGAGGCATCTTTGGAGGGTATTTCTGGATCGGGTTTATTTCTAGCTTTGATCTTCAATCTTCAATTCAGGTAGGTGATAATGGACCCAACCTAATTGCTATATATCAATGAAATATGCATCATGTTAGCTTCATTTTGACGTTGGAAGCCCTAATTATTATTGATCATGCTCATAAAATTCCTGAGTTTTCATAAGAGTGTCCTGTCGATGTTCCAGCAGCATTAACTTGACTTATCTCATGATTTTAAGTGACTAAATGAAATATTCATATGGCATATCTTATATGGTTGGAATCCTTATCCTATCAGCTTTCCGTTGATATATAGATCTCTAAATTTCATTAAGTATAGTAGGAGAATTTTGAGTTTTAGTCACTGCCTGTCCAGAACTAGGGTTTCGGTGTTCCAGTAGTTATAAATCCTAATTGCAGCAAGTAATCATGCAATTGACCCTTCTGTTAGATAGTATTCTCTGTTACCTTTCCATTGAAACCAAAATCCCCTTATTTGGAGTTCATTTCCATTAGTTATTAGCATTTTAGTGTAACCCTAGCAAACCCCCACTTCCCGGCGTTCACCGGACGCGGCAGGGATGACCGGAGACGACCCAGAGATGGACGGTCTTACGATAGACCGCCCAACTCAGGCCTAAACTTTGACCATTTTTGACTCTGGTAT
Organism: Amorphophallus konjac; assembly: GCA_022559845.1. Lineage (NCBI taxonomy): Eukaryota > Viridiplantae > Streptophyta > Magnoliopsida > Alismatales > Araceae > Amorphophallus > Amorphophallus konjac. Next base: position 207,029,414 of record CM040121.1, on the reverse strand, counting down.
AACAATAGATGAACGGTCCTTCAGGAACCACACATCCCAGGATGAACGGTTCCTCACGAACCACATATCAGGATATAAGGTCCCGGAGCAACCACATATCCCTGGACGGCCCTGCACTGGCCGCACAACCCAGGGGATGGGCGGTCAGTCCAGAACCGCCCAACCCTTTGGGTGGTCCAGACAGAATCGCCCAAGTACATGGGCTGCCCCTCAGGAACCGCCCATCCTCCAGAGAGCCCCAATTGAACCCCGTTCAGCCCCGTTGCCCCCTGTTAAGCCCAGAAGTTATACGGCCCTTTATCAACCGTTTATGTATGATGTAAATGACTTAATACATGTTTTAATTGATTCATTTTCATATCATTAATGGTAATTAGTGAAATAGAAACCCACTTCATAAATGTTTAATTATGTAATTAAATTCTTGTTAAATGCTTGTTATTCGTGCCTACGCGACTTACGCGATTTTGTTCACTAGCTTATCAACTTGAATCATACTTTTTGGCATCTTGACTTAAAATAAAACTTAATTCTTGTTAATTTGGCTGGTAATTAGGATTAATATGTTGATTAACTTGCTTGTTAGCTGCTGTACTACAGTAGCACATCACGATTACTTTCCCGACTTCAAGTAGTCGCTAAGGCGTTAAATAGCATGTTACCTCCGGAAACTTGATCCGGCGGGATTACCATTAATTCACATGTTTAGTATCCCTGTTTAGAAATCCATTGATTAAATGGTAATCTATTCCAGAAAGTTATATATGTAACTCTTATTGTGATTTGGTTATCGATCTTCTTGATGATTGTGCTTACCTTGAAATTCTGAAATGAATCTTCTTCCTACTTGAAATTGTTATTGCTACATAGCTTAAACCTTGGAATTCTGGCCATAAATTGTGGAAGTCTAGATTCGTGGGATCTTTGATCCAAAGAAATCAATGCCTGGCAAACAATTAAGGACTCGGTCTAGTCCTGGGAGGAGCGCCCGAACACTACGTGTACCCCCGGGGAGGTGAATGACTAGGTGTGGCATTTGGCACCAGTACTATGACATGTGTTAAATCTAGGACTGTCCACTACTCTCTACTACTCCCTACTACTTTTTGCTTTCCACTCGTCACTGTTCTATACTCTACTTGTTGTTACTTGGATGTGGAAATGAAATTACATACGTGCTTGACATGACTTGAATCGTCTTGATATGGCCAACTCTTTATCGTTATCTCCTGTAGTAAATTCTTGTCCTTGTTATTCCTTTTAAGTATTACCATTCTGTTCATTTATATTTCTTGACCTTGCAAGATCTTTAAACTTTATTTTACTATATCATCATTATCCTTTTATTGCATTATCCTTTGTAGCATGATATTTTGAAAATGTAATTAAACTGTTAACCACTTATATCTATCTGTTATCTCCTACTGAGCGTTAGCTCACACCCCGTTGTTTCCCCCTTTCCAGGCTATACAGGTGACGACACCCACACCGATGGGGAGGGACAAGAGTGATTACACCTGAGTGTACCAGTTAATAGATGGAGTCGTCTTGTTATTGCTTCTAGTTATGTTTTGGAGTTGTACTAGATTTCTTCAGAAGTTATGTTTGAGAGTGTCTTAGTAGTTTGATGAATGTTGTAATAGATTGGGATTTTCCATGTTTAATAAATTTTTTCTTTTCCATTGCCTTGTGTTAATCATCTAGTTTAGTAATTCTACTTTATTTCAGCTAGCTCGCCTCTAACTGTACGTCCTGATATTTCCGCCTTGTTCGGGGCGTGATAGTTTAGTTGGTATCAGAGCCCTAGGTTTCACATTCCTAGGTTTTTCTAAGTCATAGGTTTTGCCTTGCATCCCAATAACCGGTATATCAAAAGGTGTTGTCCGAATGTTAGGCTACGCCTATCGGGAAGGTCGCACACTTGCGCGAGTGGTCTTCGGATCGGTTATCTCTGCCAGGTACCGAGTTTTGGTCAAGACTAGGTGCATTAGACCCCTAACCTTGTTAAAGTCTAGAAACTGACCTGGTGAGATTGGGTAGAAACTTGGGTTGAGCAATACCTCGATTGTTGTATTATCTATCTTAATAACCCTAAATGATTTACTCTACTTGTAGGTAATTGAAATGGCAGCCGAACGTGCTGAATGGAGGAACCTGCAGCGCACGGTTCAAGGCCTGACTCAGGCGTTACATCAGGTAGCTCAAGCTGGAGCAGCGGGTCATGGCACCGGTGACTTATACCGGAACTTTCGAGGAATGAACCCGCCAAGATTTGCTGGTTCGACTAACCCCGACGAGGCCGAGCATTGGCTCAATGAAATGGGGAGAATTTTTGAAGTCATGCAATGCACCGACCAAGAGCGTGTTCTTCTTTCTACCTTCCAATTGGAGCGGGATGCGCGTACTTGGTGGGATTCCGTCAAGGCAACTCTAGACGATCAACAAGTCACATGGGAAGAGTTCGAGGAATTCTTCAACGACAAATATTTTTCTAATCGTGTACAAGAGAAGAAGGCGGCGGAGTTCGCGGCTCTAAAGCAGCGAAGCTTATCGGTGGCCGAATATGAAGCGCAGTTCTCTCGGCTTTCGCGCTATGCTACTCACCTTATCTCCACCGAAAAGATGAAAGCTAAGCGATTTCTCAACGGGTTAAAGCTTCACTACATCAATCAACTGGCGCCGATGGAGATCTCTACTTATTCTGAGATGGTGAGAAAGGCACAAGTTCTAGAAGATACCTTAGAGATGACGGAGAGGATCCGTGGGAATGGCATGAGGAAGGAACAACCAACTCCTAAACCCGGACTTGGCACTAGCAAGAAGAGGCCCATGAGTGGGTCTAGTTCATGGATCGGATCGGGAACGTGGAAAGGTAAGATGCCGAGAAATGAAGAGAAGAAACCCGGCCCTATTGTTCCATTCAAGGGCAAGTGCAGGTATTGTGATCGTCCAGGTCACAAGATGGAGGAATGCTGGCGCAAGCTAGGCGCGTGTTTACGATGTGGGAGTAGGGAGCACCGTATCCCTGACTGCCCTCTTCTATCAGAACAGGCTACACCGGCAAAACCTCAAGTTATCAAGAAGCCGCAAGGAAGGCTTCAAGCTTTGCATGCAGATGAAACTGGGATTTCTGATGATGGTGGACTCGTCGAAGGTACTCTTACTATAATCGACAAGCCTGCATTTGTTCTCTTTGATACTGGTGCAACGCATTCTTTTATTTCTCAGAAATTTGCGAAGTCATTATCTGTGGAACCTATTATGATGAATACTCCATTAGCTATATCAACTCCTATTGGTTCTGGAGCGGCTATTCAATATTACTACCCTTTTAGTAAGGTTATTATTGATGAACGGAACTTTCCAGCCGACTTAGTTTGCTTGGATATGAAGGATTATGATGTAATCCTTGGAGCAGATTGGTTGGCCAAGTATGAGGCCAGTGTTCACTGCAGTTCTAGCTCAGTAACTTTTACTGGACATTCTGGTTTGTCTTTTACGGGAATTAAGCACCATAACCCCGTATCACTCATCTCGGCTCTTCGAGCCGACAAGCTGATGAAGCGAGGTTGCGAGGCTTTTCTAGCCTTTGTCCATGCTACACCGGAGCGGCAAGTTGAGATAAAGGACACTCCTATTGTCCGAGAATTCTCCGATGTCTTTCCGGAGGAACTACCAGGACTTCCGCCTGAGCGGGAAGTTATCTTCTCCATTGATATCGTTCCTGGCACGTCTCCTGTTTCTAGAGCTCCTTACCGTATGTCCCCTGCAGAGCTACGGGAATTAAAACAACAGCTGATGGAATTGCTCGAGAAAGGCTTTATTCGTCCGAGTACTTCACCTTGGGGAGCTCCTGTATTATTCGTCAGGAAGAAGGATGGTTCGATGAGGTTATGCATCGATTATCGGCAACTGAACCAGCTTACTATCAAAAATAAATACCCATTGCCGAGGATCGATGAATTATTCGACCAGATAGCGGGAGCACATTATTTCTCTAAGATCGACCTTCGATCTGGATATCATCAGCTGAGGATTAAGGAAGATGATATATATAAAACGGCTTTCCGCAGCAGGTATGGTCATTTTGAGTTTGTCGTTATGCCTTTTGGTCTAACGAATGCACCAGCAGCTTTCATGCAGTTAATGAATAATGCATTCCGGCCTTATCTTGATCAATGGGTCGTGGTATTCATTGACGACATATTGATTTATTCCAAGACTGAAGAAGAGCATGCCGAACATCTGAGGATGGCATTGCAGATATTGAGAGATCATCAACTATATGCCAAATTCAGTAAATGTGATTTCTGGCTGCAAGAAGTGTCCTTCTTAGGACATATCATCACCAAAGAAGGTATTTCAGTTGATCCTTCGAAAGTGGAGGCAGTAAAGAATTGGGATCAGCCTACTACAGTGACCGAGGTGAGAAGCTTCCTAGGCCTGGCAGGCTATTATCAGAGATTTATTCAAGACTTCTCCAAAATTGCAGTACCTCTCACTCGATTGACCCGCAAAGACAATAAGTTTGAATGGTCCGAAGAATGTCAGCGGAGCTTTCAAACATTGAAGGATTGCCTCACTACTGCACCCGTATTGGCTTTACCTTCTGGCGACGGAGGTTTCGTGGTCTATACCGATGCTTCTGGTATTGGCTTGGGCTGTGTACTCATGCAGCATGGGAAGGTGATTGCCTATTCTTCTAGGCAGCTGAGAAGCATGAAGAAAATTACCCCGTTCATGACTTGGAACTTGCAGCAGTTGTATTCGCTCTGAAGATTTGGAGGCATTACTTGTATGGAGAAACATTCACAGTATTTTCAGATCATAAGAGTCTGAAGTATTTATTTTCTCAGAAGGAACTCAACATGAGGCAGAGAAGATGGTTGGAATATTTGAAGGACTTCGACTTCTCTATCGAGTATCATCCGGGTAAAGGTAATGTCGTGGCAGATGCATTAAGTCGGAAGCCTATGGCTAAATTGGCCAGTCTCATGCTACAAGAATGGAGGCTACTAGAACAATTAGCTAGCCTGGATCTTAATGTAGAAAATGATCGGGTGATGATTGCACAAATCCAACTTAAGCCTGATTTGATGATAGAAATTAAATCCTTGCAAGACAATGACCCTGAGCTGGTGGAAATCAAAGGAAACTTGAGCAACAGACCGGATTTCATGATGGCTGATGATGGACGATTGTTATTCCGAGGGCGAACTTGTGTACCCGATGTAGCCGAACTCAAGAACAAGATTCTTGAAGAAGCTCACAGATCCCGATACACGATTCATCCTGGAGGCACCAAGATGTTCAAGGATTTGAAAAGATCCTTCTGGTGGCCGAACATGAAAAAGGAAGTGGCAGATTTTGTGAGCAGATGCTTAGTGTGTCAGCAGGTCAAGGCTGAGCATCTCAGACCGGCAGGGAAGTTGAAACCACTTGATATACCCCAGTGGAAATGGGAAAGCATCGGCATGGATTTCATTATGGGTCTACCTAGGACTCGTGGTGGATTTGACGGGATATGGGTGATTGTCGACCGATTGACAAAGTCGGCCCACTTCTTATCTATTAAATCCAAATGGACAGTCGATGTTTTGGCAGCATTGTATATGAAGGAAGTAGTTCGACTTCATGGCATTCCAGTTAGCATTGTGTCAGACAGAGACCCTAGATTCACCTCACATTTCTGGAAGGGACTGCAAGAGTCCTTGGGCACACGTCTGAATTTCAGTACGGCCTTTCATCCACAGACTGATGGACAGACGGAGAGGACTAATCAGATAGTGGAGGATATGCTGAGAGCCTGCATGATTGATTTCAGAGGCAGTTGGAATGATCATTTAGCATTGATTGAATTCGCCTACAATAATAGCTATCAGTCCAGTATACAAATGGCTCCATTTGAAGCTTTGTATGGAAGAAGCTGTCGTTCCCCGTTGTGTTGGGACGAGGTGGGCGAGAAGCAATGGCTTGGACCGGATCTTATTTCGGAGTCGTCACAGAATATCCGTATCATCCGAGACCGGTTACAAGTGGCACAATCAAGACAGAAAAGCTATGCTGACAACCGGAGAAGGGCATTAGAGTTCCAAGTGGGTGAGCATGTATTTCTGAAGGTCTCTCCTACGAGAGGGATTCGTAGATTCGGCATTCGCGGCAAGCTAAGCCCGCGGTATATTGGCCCGTTCGAGATTCTGGATAGAGTGGGCGAGGTGGCTTATCGATTGGCATTACCGCCTTAGTTGTCTGGCGTGCACAACGTCTTCCATATTTCTATGTTGCGGAAGTATGTGTACGACCCCACTCATGTTATTCAGCATGTGGATTTCGAGCTGAAGGAGGATCTGACCTACGAGGAAAGACCGATAAAGATTCTGGACCGGAAGCAACAGCAACTCCGGAATCGCTCTATATCGATGGTCAAGATTCAGTGGAGTCGGCGTGGGACCGAAGAGGCTACTTGGGAGTCGGAGGATACTATGCGGAAGCGGTATCCCGACCTATTCTAGGTGATCTATCTTTTCCCTACTTTCCGTATATAGTGCAGTGAATTTGGAGGACCAAATTCTTTAAGTAGGGGAGGGTGTAATACCCCGATTATTTATTAAGTTTTATTGAGCTTTTATTAATTAAAAATTGAATTAAAATGAATTAATGTTTGAATTTCGAAATATTAATATTTAATTCATTAGAAATAGAACCTATAAAATTTGACTACCTTAGAAAAATCTATAAAAATAGTAATTAGGTAAAAGACCATTTTTATAGCAATTTTATCTTCTGGACTTGACCCAAATTAATTACGTAACCTTGTCTAATTAGAGGATTAATCCCGAATTTGACTTTTACCTAACTTTTACCTAACCGAAACTTAAAACATGAAATTCGACCTTGTTACTCAACCAAATGATCTGAAATCAAGGGCAAATGGAAGGCCACGAGGTAAGGAACATTTACCCTCAATCAATTTGAGGTAAACCTAGCCCTAAAACGTGCTGCCGACATAGCTTTGGTCGAGTCAAGGATTCCGGCGCCGTTTCTAACACGTAACTTGCAGCGCCAAATACTCCCAACTCCGAAGGCTCCAGAAGCCCCATGACCTATAGAAACGTAGCTCTTCGACTCTAGTTTCATTTGGTAGCTGGGTCAGCCGACGAGGAGTCCAGATCTGGGAGTATTCGTCGATTTGGTGGAAGGTGTTTGCAGTTCGTCGTTCTTCATCTCCAGCCCTTTAATCCGTCGATTAAGGTAGGTACCCTTAACCAAATGAGGCTTGTGAATATAGTATCTCGATCAGCTCGACGAGATCTTTCCAACGATAGTAAAAGCCCCAATTTTTATTGGGTATTCAGGGAGATTTAGAGGCATCTTTGGAGGGTATTTCTGGATCGGGTTTATTTCTAGCTTCGATCTTCCATCTTCAATTCAGGTAGGTGATAATGGACCCAACCTAATTGCTATATATCAATGAAATCTGCATCATGTTAGCTTCATTTTGACGTTGGAAGCCCTAATTATTATTGATCATGCTCATAGAATTCCTGAGTTTTCATAAGAGTGTCCTGTCAATGTTCCAGCAGCATTAACTTGACTTATCTCATGATTTTAAGTGACTAAATGAAATATTCATATGGCATATATTATATGGTTGGAATCCTTATCCTGTCAGCTTTCCGTTGATATATAGATCTCTAAATTTCATTAAGTATAGTAGGAGAATTTTGAGTTTTAGTCACTGCCTGTCCAGAACTAGGGTTTCGGTGTTCTAGTAGTTATAAATCCTAATTGCAGCAAGTAATCATGCAATTGACGCTTCTGTTAGATAGTATTCTCTGTTACCTTTCCATTGAAACCAAAATCCCCTTATTTGGAGTTCATTTCCATTAGTTATTAGCATTTTAGTGTAACCCTAGCAAACCCCCACTTCCCGGCGTTCACCGGACGCGGCAGGGATGACCGGAGACGACCCAGAGATGGACGGTCTTACGATAGACCGCCCAACTCAGGCCTAAACTTTGACCATTTTTGACTCTGGTATAACCATAGATGAACGGTCCTTCAGGAACCACACATCCCAGGATGAACGGTTCCTCACGAACCACATATCAGGATATAAGGTCCCGGAGCAACCACATATCCCTGGACGGCCCTGCACTGGCCGCACAACCCAGGGGATGGGCGGTCAGTCCAGAACCGCCCAACCCTTTGGGTGGTCCAGACAGAACCGCCCAAGTACATGGGCGCCCATCCTCCAGAGAGCCCCAATTGAACCCCGTTCAGCCCCGTTGCCCCCTGTTAAGCCCAGAAGTTATACGGCCCTTTATCAACCGTTTCTGTATGCTGTAAATGACTTAATACATGTTTTAATTGATTCATTTGCATATCATTAATGGTAATTAGTGAAATAGAAACCCACTTAATAAATGTTTAATTATGCAATTAAATTCTTGTTAAATGCTTGTTATTCGTGCCTACGCGACTTACGCGATTTTATTCACTAGCTTATCAACTTGAATCATACTTTTTGGCATCTTGACTTAATATAAAACTTAATTCTTGTTAATTTGGCTGCTAATTAGGATTAATATGATCATTAGCTTGTTGTTTATCTGTTGTACTACAGTAGCACATCATGATTAATTTCCCGACTTCTAGTAAGTCGCTAAGGCGTTAAATAGCATGTTATTCCCGGAAACTCGATCTAGCGGGATTACCATTAATTCCCATGTTTAGTATCCCTATTTTGAAATCCATTGATCAAATGGTAGTCTATTTAAGTAAGTTATATATATATAACTCTTATTGTGATTTGGTTATCGATCTTCTTGATGATTGTGTTTACCTTGAAATTATGAAATGAATCTTCTTCCTACTTGAAATTGCTATTGCTACATAGCTTAAACCTTGGAATTCTGGCCATAAATTGTGAAGTCTAGATTCGTGGGATCTTTGATCCAAAGAAATCAATGCCTGGCAAACAATTAAGGACTCGGTCTAGTCCTGGGAGGAGCGCCCGAACACTACGTGTACCCCCGGGGAGGTGAATGACTAGGTGTGGCATTTGGCACCAGTACTATGACATGTGTTAAATCTAAGACTGTCCACTACTCTCTACTACTCTCTACTACTCCCTACTACTTTTTGCTTTCCACTCGCCACTATTCTATACTCTACTTGTTGTTACTTGGATGTGAAAATGAAATTACATACGTGCTTGACATGACTTGAATCGTCTTGATATGGCCAACTCTTTATCGTTATCTCCTATAGTAAATTATTGTCCTTGTTATTCCTTTTAAGTATTACCATTCTGTTCATTTATATTTCTTGACCTTGCAAGATCTTTAAACTTTGTTTTACTATATCATCATTATCCTTTTATTGCATTATCCTTTGTAGCATGACATTTTGAAAATGTAATTAAACTGTTAACCACTTATATCTATCTGTTATCTCCTACTGAGCGTTAGCTCACATCCCGTTGTTTCCCCCTTTCCAGGCTATACAGGTGACGACACCCACACCGATGGGGAGGGACAAGAGTGATTACACCTGAGTGTACCAGTTAATAGATGGAGTCGTCTTGTTATTGCTTCTAGTTATGTTTTGGAGTTGTACTAGTTGTACTAGATTTCATCAGAAGTTATGTTTGAGAGTGTCTTAGTAGTTTGATGAATGTTGTAATAGATTGGGATTTTCCATGTTTAATAAATTTGTTCTTTTCCATTGCCTTGTGTCAATCATCTAGTTTAGTAATTCAACTTTATTTCAGCTAGCTCGCCTCTAACCGTACGTCCTGATATTTCCGCCTTGTTCGGGGCGTGACAATTTAGTTGGTATCAGAGCCCTAGGTTTCACATTCCAAGGTTTTTCTAAGTCATAGGTTTTGCCTTGCATCCCAATAACCGGTATATCAAAAGGTGTTGTCCGAACGTTAGGCTACGCCTATCGGGAAGGTCGCACACTTGCGCGAGTGGTCTTCGGATCGGTTATCTCCGCCAGGTACCGAGTTTTGGTCAAGACTAGGTGCATTAGACCCCTAACCTTGTTAAAGTCTAGAAACTGACCTGGTGAGATTGGGTAGAAACTTGGGTTGAGCAATACCTCGATTGTTGTATTATCTATCATAATAACGCTAAATGATTTACTCTACTTGTAGGCAATTGAAATGGCAGCCGAACGTGCTGAATGGAGGAACCTGTAGCGCACGGTTCAAGGCCTGACCCAGGCATTACATCAGGTAGCTCAAGCTGGAGCAGCGGGTCATGGCACCGGTGACTTATACCGGAACTTTCGAGGAATGAACCCGCCAAGATTTGCTGGTTCGACTAACCCCGACGAGGCCGAGCATTGGCTCAATGAAATGGGGAGAATTTTTGAAGTCATGCAATGCACCGACCAAGAGCGTGTCCTTCTTTCTACCTTCCAATTGGAGCGAGATGCGCGTACTTGGTGGGATTCCGTCAAGGCAACTCTAGGCGATCAACAAGTCACATGGGAAGAGTTCGAGGAATTCTTCAACGACAAATATTTTTCTGATCGTGTATAAGAGAAGAAGGCGGCGGAGTTCGCGGCTCTAAAGCAGCGAAGCTTATCGGTGGCCGAATATGAAGCGCAGTTCTCTCGGCTTTCGCGCTATGCTACTCACCTTATCTCCACCGAAAAGATGAAAGCTAAGCGATTTCTCAACAGGTTAAAGCTTCACTACATCAATCAACTGGCGCCGATGGAGATCTCTACTTATTCTGAGATGGTGAGAAAGGCACAAGTTCTAGAAGATACCTTAGAGATGACGGAGAGGATCCGTGGGAATGGCATGAGGAAGGAACAACCAACTCCTAAACCCGGACTTGGCACTAGCAAGAAGAGGCCCATGAGTGGGTCTAGTTCATGGATCAGATCGGGAACGTGGAAAGGTAAGATGCCGAGAAATGAAGAGAAGAAACCCGGCCCTATTGTTCCATTCAAGGGCAAGTGCAGGTATTGTGATCGTCCAGGTCACAAGATGGAGGAATGCTGGCGCAAGCTAGGCGCGTGTTTACGATGTGGGAGTTGGGAGCACCGTATCCCTGACTGCCCTCTTCTATCAGAACAGGCTACACCGGCAAAACCTCAAGTTATCAAGAAGCTGCAAGGAAGGCTTCAAGCTTTGCATGCAGATGAAACTAGGATTTCTGATGATGGCGGACTCGTCGAAGGTACTCTTACTATAATCGACAAGCCTGCATTTGTTCTCTTTGATACTGGTGCAACGCATTCTTTTATTTCTCGGAAATTTGCGAAGTCATTATCTGTGGAACCTATTATGATGAATACTCCATTAGCTATATCAACTCCTATTGGTTCTGGAGCGGCTATTCAATATTACTACCCTTTTAGTAAGGTTATTATTGATGAACGGAACTTTCCAGCTGACTTAGTTGGCTTGGATATGAAGGATTATGATGTAATCCTTGGAGCAGATTGGTTGGCCAAGTATGAGGCTAGTGTTCACTGCAGTTCAAGCTCAGTAACTTTTACTGGACATTCTGGTTTGTCTTTTACGGGAATTAAGCACCATAACCCCGTACCACTCATCTCGGCTCTTCGAGCCGACAAGCTGATGAAGCGAGGTTGCGAGGCTTTTCTAGCCTTTGTCCATGCCACACCGGAGCGGCAAGTTGAGATAAAGGACACTCCTATTGTCCGAGAATTCTCCGATGTCTTTTCGGAGGAACTACCAGGACTTCCGCCTGAGCGGGAAGTTATCTTCTCCATTGATATCGTTCCTGGCACGTCTCCTGTTTCTAGAGCTCCTTACCGTATGTCCCCTGCGGAGCTACGGGAACTAAAGCAACAGCTAATGGAATTGCTCGAGAAAGGCTTTATTCGTCTGAGTACTTCACCTTGGGGAGCTCCTGTATTATTCGTCAGGAAGAAGGATGGTTCGATGAGGTTATGCATCGATTATCGGCAACTGAACCAGCTTACTATCAAAAATAAATATCCATTGCCGAGGATCGATGAATTATTCGACCAGATAGCGGGAGCACGTTATTTCTCTAAGATCGACCTTCGATCTGGATATCATCAGCTGAGGATTAAGGAAGATGATATTTATAAAACGGCTTTCCGCAGCAGGTATGGTCATTTTGAGTTTGTCGTTATGCCTTTTGGTCTAACGAATGCACCAGCAGCTTTCATGCAGTTAAGGAATAATGCATTCCGACCTTATCTTGATCAATGGGTTGTGGTATTCATTGATGACATATTGATTTATTCCAAGACTGAAGAAGAGCATGCGGAACATCTGAGGATGGCATTGCAGATATTGAGAGATCATCAACTATATGCCAAATTCAGTAAATGTGATTTCTGGCTGCAAGAAGTGTCCTTCTTAGGACATATCATCACCAAAGAAGGTATTTCAGTTGATCCTTCGAAAGTGGAGGCAGTAAAGAATTGGGATCAGCCTACTACAGTGACCGAGGTGAGAAGCTTCCTAGGCCTGGCAGGCTATTATTAGAGATTTATTCAAGACTTCTCCAAAATTGCAGTACCTCTCACTCGATTGACCCGCAAGGACAATAAGTTTGAATGGTCCGTAGAATGTCAGCGGAGCTTTCAAACATTGAAGGATTGCCTCACTACTGCACCTGTATTGGCTTTACCTTCTGGCGACGGAGGTTTCGTGGTCTATACCGATGCTTCTGGTATTGGCTTGGGCTGTGTACTCATGCAGCATGGGAAGGTGATTGCCTATTCTTCTAGGCAGCTGAGGAAGCATGAAGAAAATTACCTCGTTCATGACTTGGAACTTGCAGCGGTTATATTCGCTCTGAAGATTTGGAGGCATTACTTGTATGGAGAAACATTCACAGTATTTTCAGATCATAAGAGTCTGAAGTATTTATTTTCTCAGAAGGAACTCAACATGAGGCAGAGAAGGTGGTTGGAATATTTGAAGGACTTCGACTTCTCTATCGAGTATCATCCGGGTAAAGGTAATGTCGTGGCAGATGCATTAAGTCGGAAGCCTATGGCTAAATTGGCCAGTCTCATGCTACAAGAATGGAGGCTACTAGAACAATTAGCTAGCCTGGATCTTAATGTAGAAAATGATCGGGTAATGATTCCACAAATCCAACTTAAGCCTGATTTGATGAAAGAAATTAAATCCTTGCAAGACAATGACCCTGAGCTGGTGGAAATCAAAGGAAACTTGAGCAACAGACCGGATTTCATGATAGCTGATGATGGACGATTGTTATTCCGAGGGCGAACTTGTGTACCCGATGTAGCCGAACTCAAGAACAAGATTCTTGAAGAAGCTCACAGATCCCGATACACGATTCATCCTGGAGGCACCAAGATGTTCAAGGATTTGAAAAGATCCTTCTGGTGGCCGAACATGAAAAAGGAAGTGGCAGATTTTGTGAGCAGATGCTTAGTGTGTCAGCAGGTCAAGGCTGAGCATCTCAGACCGGCAGGGAAGTTGAAACCACTTGATATACCCCAGTGGAAATGGGAAAGCGTCGGCATGGATTTCATTATGGGTCTACCTAGGACTCGTGGTGGATTTGACGGGATATGGGTGATTGTCGACCGGTTGACAAAGTCGGCTCACTTCTTATCTATTAAATCCAAATGGACAGTCGATGTTTTGGCAGCATTGTATATGAAGGAAGTAGTTCGACTTCATGGCATTCCAGTTAGCATTGTGTCAGACAGAGACCCTAGATTCACCTCACATTTCTGGAAAGGACTGCAAGAGTCCTTGGGCACTCGTCTGAATTTCAGTACGGCCTTTCATCCACAGACTGATGGACAGACGGAGAGGACTAATCAGATAGTGGAGGATATGCTGAGAGCCTGCATGATTGATTTCAGAGGTAGCTGGAATGATCATTTAGCATTGATTGAATTCGCCTACAATAATAGCTATCAGTCCAGTATACAAATGGCTCCATTTGAAGCTTTGTATGGAAGAAGCTGTCGTTCCCCGTTATGTTAGGACGAGGTGGGCGAGAAGCAATGGCTTGGACCGGATCTTATTTCGGAGTCGTCACAGAATATCCGTATCATCCGAGACCGGTTACAAGTGGCACAATCAAGACAGAAAAGCTATGCTGACAATAGGAGAAGGGCATTAGATTTCCAAGTGGGTGAGCATGTATTTCTGAAGGTCTCTCCTACGAGAGGGATTCATAGATTCGGCATTCGCGGCAAGCTAAGCCCGCGGTATATTGGCCCGTTCGAAATTCTGGATAGAGTGGGCGAGGTGGCTTATCGATTGGCGTTACCGCCTCAGTTGTCTGGCGTGCACAACGTCTTCCATATTTCTATGTTGCGGAAGTATGTGTACGACCCCACTCATGTTATTCAGCATGTGGATTTCGAGCTGAAGGAGGATCTGACCTACGAGGAAAGACCGATAAAGATTCTGGACCGGAAGCAACAGCAACTCCGGAATCGCTCTATATCGATGGTCAAGATTCAGTGGAGTCGGCGTGGGACCGAAGAGGCTACTTGGGAGTCGGAGGATACTATGCGGAAGCGGTATCCCGACCTATTCTAGGTGATCTATCTTTTCCCTACTTTCCGTATATAGTGCAGTGAATTTGGAGGACCAAATTCTTTAAGTAGGGGAGGGTGTAATATCCCGATTATTTATTAAGTTTTATTGAGCTTTTATTAATTAAAATTGAATTAAAATGAATTAATGTTTGAATTTTGAAATATTAATATTTAATTCATTAGAAATAGAACCTATAAAATTTGACTACCTTAGAAAAATCTGTAAAATAGTAATTGGGTAAAAGACCATTTTTATAGCAATTTTGTCTTCTGGACTTGACCCAAATTAATTACGTAACCTTGTCTAATTAGAGGATTAATCCCGAAATTGACATTTACCTAACTTTTACCTAACCGAAACTTAAAACATGAAATTCGACCTTGTTACTCAACCAAATGATCAAAAATCAAGGGCAAATGGAAGGCCACGAGGTAAGGAACATTTACCCTCAATCAATTTGAGGTAAACCTAGCCCTAAAACGTGCTTCCGACATAGCTTTGGTCGAGTCAAGGATTCCGGCGCCGTTTCCAACACGTAGCTTGCAGCGCCAAATACTCCCAACTCCGAAGGATCCAGAAGCCCCATGACCTATAGAAACGTAGCTCTTCGACTCTAGTTTCATTTGGCAGCTGGGTCAGTCGACGAGGAGTTCAGATCTGGGAGTATTCGTCGATTTGGTGGAAGGTGTTTGCAGTTCGTCGTTCTTCATCTCCAGCCCTTTAATCCGTCGATTAAGGTAGGTACCCTTAACCAAATGAGGCTTGTGAATATAGTATCTTGATCAGCTCGACGAGATCTTTCTAATGATAATAAAAGCCCCAATTTTTATTGGGTATTCAGGGAGATTTAGAGGCATCTTTGGAGGGTATTTCTGGATCGGGTTTATTTCTAGCTTCGATCTTCAATCTTCAATTCAGGTAGGTGATAATGGACCCAACCTAATTGCTATATATCAATGAAATCTGCATCATGTTAGCTTCATTTTGACGTTGGAAGCCCTAATTATTATTGATCATGCTCATAGAATTCCTGAGTTTTCATAAGAGTGTCCTGTCGATGTTCCAGCAGCATTAACTTGACTTATCTCATGATTTTAAGTGACTAAATGAAATATTCATATGGCATATCTTATATGGTTGTAATCCTTATCCTGTCAGCTTTCCGTTGATATATAGATCTCTAAATTTTATTAAGTATAGTAGGAGAATTTTGAGTTTTAGTCACTGCCTGTCCAGAACTAGGGTTTCGGTGTTCCAGTAGTTATAAATCCTAATTGCAGCAAGTAATCATGCAATTGACGCTTCTGTTAGATAGTATTCTCTGTTACCTTTCCATTGAAATCAAAATCCCCTTGATTGGAGTTCATTTCCATTAGTTATTAGCATTTTAGTGTAACCCTAGCAAACCCCCACTTCCCGGCGTTCACCGGACGCGGCAGGGATGACCGGAGATGACCCAGAGATGGACGGTCTTACGATAGACCGCCCAACTCAGGCCTAAACTTTGACCATTTTTGACTCTGGTATAACCATAGATGAACGGTCCTTCAGGAACCACACATCCCAGGATGAACGGTTCCTCACGAACCACATATCAGGATATAAGGTCCCGGAGCAACCACATATCCCTGGACGGCCCTGCACTGGCCGCACAACCCAGGGGATGGGCGGTCAGTCCAGAACCGCCCAACCCTTTGGGCAGTCCAGACAGAACTGCCCAAGTACATGGGCGGCCCCTCAGGAACCGCCCATCCTCCAGAGAGCCCCAATTGAACCCCGTTCAGCCCCGTTGCCCCCTGTTAAGCCCAGAAGTTATACGGCCCTTTATCAACCGTTTATGTATGCTGTAAATGACTTAATACATGTTTTAATTGATTCATTTGCATATCATTAATGGTAATTAGTGAAATAGAAACCCACTTAATAAATGTTTAATTATGCAATTAAATTCTTGTTAAATGCTTGTTATTCGTGCCTACGCGACTTACGCGATTTTATTCACTAGCTTATCAACTTGAATCATACTTTTTGGCATCTTGACTTAATATAAAACTTAATTCTTATTAATTTGGCTGATAATTAGGATTAATATGATCATTAGCTTGTTGTTTAGCTGCTGTACTACAGTAGCACATCATGATTAATTTCCCGACTTCTAGTAAGTCGCTAAGGCGTTAAATAGCATGTTATTACCGAAAACTCGATCCAGCGGGATTACCATTAATTCCCATGTTTAGTATCCCTATTTTGAAATCCATTGATCAAATGGTAGTCTATTTAAGTAAGTTATATATATATAACTCTTATTGTGATTTGGTTATCGATCTTCTTGATGATTGTTCTTACCTTGAAATTCTGAAATGAATCTTCTTCCTACTTGAAATTGTTATTGCTACATAGCTTAAACCTTGGAATTCTGGCCATAAATTGTGGAAGTCTAGATTCGTGGGATCTTTGATGCAAAGAAATCAATGCCTGGCAAATAATTAAGGACTCGGTCTAGTCCTGGGAGGAGCGCCCGAACACTACGTGTACCCCCGGGGAGGTGAATGACTAGGTGTGGCATTTGGCACCAGTACTATGACATGTGTTAAATCTAGGACTGTCCACTACTCTCTACTACTCTCTACTACTCTCTACTACTCCCTACTACTTTTTGCTTTCCACTCGCCACTATTCTATACTCTACTTGTTGTTACTTGGATGTGGAAATGAAATTACATACGTGCTTGACATGACTTAAATCATCTTGATATGGCCAACTCTTTATCGTTATCTCCTATAGTAAATTCTTGTCCTTGTTATTCCTTTTAAGTATTACCATTCTGTTCATTTATATTTCTTGACCTTGCAAGATCTTTAAACTTTGTTTTACTATATCATCATTATCCTTTTATTACATTATCCTTTGTAGCATGACATTTTGAAAATGTAATTAAACTGTTAACCACTTATATCTATCTGTTATCTCCTACTGAGCGTTAGCTCACACCCCGTTGTTTCCCCCTTTCCAGGCTATACAGGTGACGACACCCACACCGATGGGGAGGGACAAGAGTGATTACACCTGAGTGTACCAGTTAATAGATGGAGTCGTCTTGTTATTGCTTCTAGTTATGTTTTGGAGTTGTACTAGTTGTACTAGATTTCATCAGAAGTTATGTTTGAGAGTGTCTTAGTAGTTTGATGAATGTTGTAATAGATTGGGATTTTCCATGTTTAATAAATTTGTTCTTTTCCATTGCCTTGTGTCAATCATCTAGTTTAGTAATTCAACTTTATTTCAGCTAGCTCGCCTCTAACCGTACGTCCCGATATTTCTGCCTTGTTCGGGGCGTGACAGCCTCACCAAGCCAACTCCCGACCTTGATAACCTCACTGTCGAGCCTTTTAAAACTTGGGAGGTGACACAGGGAGATGGACCTAATAGCTTGTTCTATACGGCTGAAGAGCACCCTACTTGGGAAGACACAGACTGTAGCCTCCCCGAAAACATAAGCAACCCGTCGGTCCCCATCAAGGGTCTGGCATTCACAACTAATCGGATGGCCAAGATGTTTCAGAAGCAGCACATCCCCTCCGATCATTCTCAAAAGCGCAGGGAAGCTTTCCAGAAAATGTGCTATCCCGTAAATCTGGATAAGGAAATGAGACGCGTCTCTCAGCACCCGGGGTTGGGCTTCACCCTGGAAGAATATTATCACAGTGGCCGATATGAGGTGGACACCCTCTTCGCCTTCTACCCTGCTGAAGACAGCCCGCTGGGGGCAACTTTTGATGAATACCCAGCAGAAGCTGAACATGCTGACCCGGGCCAGCCCAAAAATCAAGAAGCAGAGACCGTGATTCCTTGCCAATATTGGGAGCAGATCTATCCCGAAGAGGCGGCCATGCAAGGCGAATTTGATACGGCTAGCAGCAGTGAAGTCGAAGGTGTTGAAGAAGCAGGGACCTCTCCCTCCTATGGAGTCCTTCCAACAATGACCTCCACACCCCTTGTGCCAATCGGGGAAGCCTTGGCCAGCCCCGACCAGGAGGTGTGTGCTGCCGACAATGGGACTGCCACTCCTATTGGAGATGCAACTGCCCCAGAAGGTGAGATCTCCTCACCTTTTGCTACGAGACTGGGTTGTTGTTCCAACCCAACAACAAGCAGTCACCAGTCTGGTACGATTGCAACCCCATCTGCAAGGACTGAAGCTGCTCTCTTACCCTGGGAGACTGCAATGGCAGCGGATTGGCTGAAAGAGCAATACGTACGGCCACTATCAAATGAAACAGAGGACTTCTGAGAAGCTCTGATGGTGTCAGATGAGTAAGTTGAAGTACTCGACCCTCAAGATGGTATTCCAGACTTCGTTGACCTCCAACCGGCACCTCCGGAGATAGAAGACGGAGGCCAAGCCACAGTCGACGAACTGATAGAAATCAACTTGGGAAGTGAGGAGGACCCTAGGCCTACCTCCCTCAGTGCCCAACTGTCCCCAGAAGAGCGGGGGCTGTACATCCAGCTGCTGCAAGAATACCGGGATTGCTTCGCCTGGACTTACAAAGAGATGCCAGGTCTAAATCCTACAGTTTCACAGCATGAGTTGACAATCAACCCTGAAGCCGAGCCGGTGAAGCAACCACCGCGACGCATGAGGCCAGAACTCATCACTCAAATTTCTGCTGAAGTCGCCAAGCTTATTGACGTGGGATTTGTCGAAGAAAACCAGTACACCACGTGGCTGGCGAATATCATCCCCGTGAAAAAGAAAAATGGACAGATCCGGATATGTGTTGACTTCCGAGATCTAAATAAAGCCTGCCCCAAGGATGACTTTCCAGTGCCAATAACGGAAGTCATGATTGATGCCACAACCGGTCATGAGGCCCTGTCATTCATGGACGGGTCATCCGGCTACAACCAGATTTGGATCGCGGAGCATGACCGGGTTCATACTGCCTTTCGAACCCCTAAAGGCATCTATCACTATAAGAGGATGCCGTTCGGACTAAAGAATGCTGGCGCAACTTATCAGCGCGCAATGACCAGAATCTTTGATGAGTTGCTCTACCACAAGGTCGAGTGCTACATAGATGATATGGTGGTCAAGACCAGAAGAAAACAAGACCATCTACAGGACCTCTGGATTATCTTTCAGAGGCTAAGGCAGGATGAGTTGAAGATGAACCCTGTGAAATGTGCGTTCAGAGTGTCGAGCGGAAAGTTCTTGGGCTTCATTGTCTGATATCGGGGAATCGAGATAGACCCCGCAAAGATCAAAACAATTCAGGAGTTACCTCCTGTAATACCCCGGTTTTAAAAATCTGAAATTTAATTGAAATGAATGAATTTCGGAATTTAATATTTAATTCCTTAGTAAATAGAACTAGTGAAATTTTTGACTACCTTATAAAAATCTATAAAAATGGTAAAATGGTAAAGGATGATTTATTTAACAACTTTGTCTTCTGTGGTCGACCCAACAAAAATCTGTAACTAGGTCTAATCTTTGGTTTGAGTCCAAAGTGCACACTTACCTAACCTTAACTTAAACCGCAGAATTAGAGCTTAATACTCCATCAAATGAGTCCAAATCGATGGCAAATGAAAGGCCACGATCTAAAGATCATTTCCCCTCTGCCAATTCATCGAAACCCTAACCCTAAAACTTGTAGTCGGCCGAGCTTTGGTGAAGTCAACTATTGCGGCGCCGTTTCAATCACTCAACTTGCTTCGATGAATTCTCCCAGCACCGAAGGCTCCAGAAGATGTATGAGCTATCAAAATAAAGCTCTGCAACCCTAGAATCCTTTGGTAGCAGCGGCGGCCGCAGTGGAGATCGATCAAGGGAGATCTCTGGTGTTTAGTGATGACGTGTTCCCGTTCGTTCTTCTTCTGACGGGATCGTCTCGGGATCGACAAGCGACAACGGTCGATCGTCAAAAGCGGCACCAGCAACTATCAAATTATATTTGCTATATTTAAGTGTTTTATGTTATTGGGCAACATGAAATGATATAAGTGGGCCTAGTGAGAATTTTCTTTTATTAGGAATATGTATATAGCTATAACTAGGCACTAGTGTGCACTCATGAGTACCCTCGTAGGAACCCAAGTCCTTTGGGTTTTCAATGTGTCCCTCCCCCTCCCACTTAAATGTGACCTCTCCCCTTCCCACTATTTTCTATTTAAGTTACTTGTAACCCACGTTGAAAGAATAGAATGAAGTTGATTCAAAAATATTTGAAAAACTACCTCCAACGTGAGGCCCTTACCCCCCTTCTACCCCTCTCTCTTTCGAGTGGATTCTCCAATATTTTCTCTCTCTCTAGGAGTGGATTCTCCTAGGTTTATTTCTTCTCTCTCTCTCTCTAGGAGTGGATTCTCCTGGGTTCTTTCTTCTCTCTCCTCTTTCCCAAGCCAGTGCGCAGCCCTCCCTTCTCTACCTTTTCTCTCCTTCTTCCTCTACTACCCTTCACCTGCAATGGCAAGGATCCCCTGTAGCCAACTGCTACCCTCCTCAAAACCTTCTCTCCCCACCTTCCCAACCAACCCCCCCTGCGGTTCTTCTCCCTTCACAGCCACCCGTCTGTTTCCATGCAGACCACCCACCTCTACGTAACTTGCCCTCCACCCCTTGCAACCCACACTCCTTTACTCCCGTTTCCTTGTTGCCCATCCCAGGATAGCTGCCGCACAAGCAAACATCAACCCACTCCAAGCAAGCATTTTCCACCACTGGCACGCCGCTGTCACGTCCGAGAACATTGCCTAGTCGTCTGTCGATTCTGAGCAGGCCTTCGCTGGCACGCCATCACTCCGCTGGCATGCCACCCACAGCTCGGCCACCCTCATCCTCAGCCTCCCTCGCATCATAGCCGCATCAGCGGCAACACCAGGACAGGCCGGCAATGACCCATCACCGGTGGGCAGCTTCACCACCGGTCGCCACATCCCCGGCAATGACCAACAGCAGTGTCACCACTGCGGTCACCTCTCAGCAGCACACGAGCATGTCGGCGACGACCACTACCCACGCCCATGGCTCTGCCATGCGCACCCGACCCCCCCCCCTCCGGCGGGGACTGCACCACCTGTGAAGCCCCCAACGGCTACTGTCGTCGACGTGGGACCTTGCTACCACAGTCGCCAACGCCTCCGTGTGCACCGCCGTCTACAAGAGCAAGCCCTCCGTCGGCCGAACTGCCAAGCACATGCGAGCCAACTGCCAAGCAGCCAGCAGACTCCTCGCCAACGGTTGATGGGCGGTTTCCGCTTGCCCTTTGGCCATCTTCCCGTGGCTGCTCCCGTCCTGCCAACCACGACACTGCTCTGCTCGTCTCCCCGGCATACGATCACGCGGCCTCGTTCCCAGCCATAGCAAGCAGACCGCTGCCACCGCTTAGCCCACCATATCGTCTTCACCAGCCATGAGAAGGGGTCCCACCGCCATGCATCTGCTGCCCGTTGGATTCCCTCTATATCAACACTTATCTAACCTCTCTCTATTCCTCTCTCTCCAACATTATATCTTCTATAAAACACAAAAAAAAAAAGTGTGCGTGAAGAGCAAGAGATGAGGCAGACCATTCTCTCCCACCCCACTCTCATTCTCTCTCTCTTTCTCTCTCTACGGGATGCTATTTTATGATAAAAAAAAGTAGGAACCCCCCACCGTGTCTCTCTCTCCCCCCTCTCTCTCTTTCTCTTTCACTCTCATTTTCTATTCACCATCGCAGTAGAGCCACGAGGCATTGAAAAAAAAAATGATGATAGAAGGAGAGGGAGCCACGTGAGAGGTGCATGTGCATGGCTTACAAGCTCTCACGTGCCCTCTCTCATTCTCTCTATTCTCTCACTTTATCTCTCTCGTGATGCTCTTTTGAGAGAGAAAAAAATAGAGGAAAAGGGTGAATGAGAAGGTTTGGGGAAAAAAGTGATGAATATTTTTTTTTAAAAAAATGTGAGGTTCAAAAAGGAAACTGAAATAGAGGAAAATTGGAAAAAAAAGAGAGAGAAAAAGAAAAGAAAATATCATGCTCAGAGGTTCGTATCACGTCATCTTCCTTTCTTCTTCCTTTCTTCCCTGATTGAGGTAGGTTCTCTCGGGCTCAAACCTCAAGTAATATATCAAAATGTTCAGCATCAAGTCCTCTTTCTTTTGATATATAAAGCCCCAAATATCATGTAGTATCCTGCGAGTATTTTGAGGTTTAGTAGAAGCATGTCAAATTAGGGTTAACTTTGTTCCTCTTCGATTTAAGTAGAGACTTAAGAGAGTAAATAGGAAATTGATCTATGCATCTTGTAGAGTTTATCGTGCTCTTTCCATTGATTATATAAGCCCTAAATTTTATGGATCATGTTTAGAGAATTTCCGATCTGAGTAAGAATATGTCTAGACTTGGTTTTTGATGTATTCTTTTGAGTTAAATTGTGATTTTGAGTTGTTAATATTGATCCCCATATAGCATGTCATATATGGTTGGAATCAGCGTTGAGTAAGCTTTCTTTTGATATAAAAGCCCCAATTTTCATTGTGTATATTGTGAGAATTTCATGATTTAGTAACAGTATGTCCAAATTAGGGTTTTTAGTGTTCCTGCCATTATAAATCATGATTTCAGGAAGTAATTATGAAATTGACCCTGCTGTTAGGTAGTATTTTTCATAACCTTTCCAACGGTACCAAAAGCCCCTTGTTTCAAGTCCGTTTCCATGAGAAATTAGTGTCTTAGATCCAACCCCATCAACCCTCAACCTTCCGGCGTTCATCGGACGTGGAAGGGGTGACCGGAATACACCCAGAGTTGGACGGTCTTACGATAGACCGCACAACTCAAGCCCAGACTTTGACCCTGGTATAGCCTGAGTTAAAGGGTTTCCATCTGACCACACAACTGGATGGACGGTTCTCAGCTAACCACATATCCCCTGATAGGATAAACGCCCCCCTGAAGGACCACATATCGGGATGGGCGACCCTTACTGGACCGCACATCCAGGGGATGGGCGGCCTGCCCTGGGCCGCACAAGCCCTTGGGCGGCCCAGTACCAGCCGCCCATCCCCCTGGGCAGCCCTGCCACAGCCGCCCAACTCCCTATGCCAGAAGATGTAAGGTTTGTTCAGGACCGTTTATCTATGCAGTAAATGGCTTAGTATGAACTCTTAATGATTCATGTTAGTAACTTAATTGGTAATTAGTAAGTCAGAAACCCATCTGATAAGTGGTAAATTATGCAAGTAAATTTCTGTTAGATGCATGCTAATTATCCATACATGAACTTGTTCTTCATCATTACCATCCCGATTCACCTTATTGGCAATTAAGTTAATGAAAAACTTAATCCTTGATGATTTGACATGGAAATTAGGACTAAAACTGAATGTTAGGTTGCTGGACAGCCACTCTATCCCAGTAGAACGTTTTGAACCTTTGGCGGACTTCTAGTAAGTCATTAGCCCTATTAGTTGTGTTAGCTTTGAACTTACCCGCGGACACTCCATCCGGCCAGTAGTGGACCGCATATCCTTATAGGCGGCCGAATAACGACCGCATATCTTTAATACGGCCCAGTATGGTCCGTATATCATGTTCATGGGTCTTAATGTCTTCTGGACATGCGCGGCCCATAACGCACCGTTCATACTTTAGAGCGGCATACTGTCAGCCGTTCATCCTTGACCTCGTGGGCTGAGTTTCAGTCCAGTTCCTGTATGCGCGGCCCAGTATTAACCGTATATATATCGAGCGGCCCTTGTCTGACCGTTTATATGACAGTTTTCCAAAAAGTGATTATTTCATCAATTTCGAATTGTGTGAGCTAACCAAGCCTATGTAGGCTATGGTATTTCATGATTTGACCTATTGTTAGGTCCATTGATCATTAATTATAGTCCTTAGGGATAACTATTCTTCTCGATTAAGGAGCTTATTGTTTGGACTCTTAAGAATCATTATTTTTACGTCCTTTACCTTGACTACATGAATTTGACCTTGGAACTCTTGGCTATTAAATATTATGGATGTCTAGATTCGTGGGATCTGTGATCCAAACAAAATCAATGTCAAGGCAAACAAATGAAGGGCCCAGTCTGGTCCTGGGAGGAGCACCCAAAAAGTACTTGATCCCCTGGGGAGGTGAATGACTAGGTGTGGCATTTGGCACCGGTACTATCTAGCGTGTTGGGTCTATGACATTCCACATTCTCGTGAAACTTGCTATTCATGCTTAAAGTATGAAGTACTTGCTTGCTTGCTTGACATGACTCGAAATTGACTTGTAAATGGCCATTCACTAGAAAATCTTGTTAATCTTGCTTGATATCTTGACATGCAACTATTTCTTCCATTTAATTATCGTTACTCTTTCTATCTTAGTGATTATTTAGTTCTGCTTATTTTATCGCGTTAATCATGCATATTCATTAATTGGTTAATCACTTAAACTATGCCTGACGATAGAGTATAATTTCTACTGAGCTTCTTGCTTACCCCTACTTCCAATCCTTTTCAGGTAACGCGGTAAACGGTACGTTGCAAATGGGGATCGGATCAGTGTGATCGAGTGAACCTGGAACCTAGAGATTGGAGTCTGTCTTTTTACCTTCTTGAGTCTAGCTAGTGTCGTGAGTCTGGTTATTTCTTTTTCTTTCCCTTGTTCTTTCTTCCCTAAATTTAAAAATCTAATATTGTAAGAGTGGGTCAAAATTATATTTTTAATAAGAGCTCATATTTTCAACGTGTGTTTATGGCCTCCATGTGTTTAATTGTGGTTATTTATTTTCACTCTTGTTATCATGACTGTTAACTACCACGTTCCGAGCATCGCTTCCCGCTGTTATCAGTTCAGGGCGTTGTGGACGCACTTTTCGACACGCTCGTTCGTTTGTTTCTTTAGGTCGGTTTATTCGGTGGGTTTATTCGTTTATTAGTTATTAAGTGCGTGGGCGTGCCAGTCACAAAGTGACGGTTTATTCGGGCTTCATGGAAGCCCATGGCGCGCGTGATCTGACTAATCAGACAATTGTGTAGTTCGTGTCGGGACCAAAACCCGCCGTGCCTTAAAGGCCACGGCGTTATTTACATCCCCTCGGAGAGGGGAACACCCTTGATTAATCGCCGGGAATCAGGGCCTCATGGCCAAAAAATTATATCAAGAGAAACTAGCCGATAGCGGTCTCGAATCAATCGAAAAGTCCGATGTCTAGGGAAGCAAGCATTCGAAATATGTCGGTCACTCAAGGGACCATTTTGATATTCAGACGAGCGTCCGGCTTCAGACAATCATGATCGTCACGAGGAAAACCGGAGCATATGTATGTCGGGGTACGACAAATTTATTGTTCAAAGGGACGGGAAACGTTCAGTTAAATCCCGGTTAGAGCGGTCGGAAACCGATAAGTTTGTCGGCCCGGTGCAAGATCAAGCTACGACCATACTGCGGTGGGCCCCCTGCGGTCGAAGTCGGGCTCGCGTGGGCGTCATCAATATTTCCGGTGCCAAGGGCAGCGGAAAGTGTCCCGGGACTAGATTCCAAAACAAAGATGTGTATAGAGATAGCTGGCTATAGGCCTAGGATGTGGGTCAGGCGATGACAATGGTTGGGGCGAACCCGAGGTCCAAACGTGACTCACGAAGGTCTTATTGATATTTCCACCCATAGGGTTCGGGGAAGACGAGAGCCGTCTCGTCCCATTCAGCTTTTGTTGGTCATTCATGGACCACTTTATGTTCAGACAAAGATCCGTATTGAAGACGCGACGTAAATAGAAATAAACCCGTACAAATATCTGCCAAGCCGACAAAATTTTAATTAAGGCACGGTTGATAGAGTTCCTTTCATTCATTTTTTATTAATGGCATTGATCTTTTGCATTCCTTTCTTTGTTTAAACCTTTCTCTCTTTTTTATTTGCCCCCCCTTTTTATACTAAAGAGAAACAAAGGGATGGCACCGCTTTAGGATGGGCGAAAGGGAGACTTAAACCGGCGCGGGAAAGGGCCACCTCGGAATAGGGGGTGAACCTGGAGAGATTTTTGGGTGCGCCGGATGTGGCCACGCCACTTTTAGGGGGAATACAAGGGGCGCGCCGGGTAATGGTGGCAAGGGGAGCGCGCCGTTTTAGAGTTCAGAGGAGGAAATGGGGCGCGCCAGTTCTGGCCATGCCGTTTTAAGGGTTAAACAAGGGGGGCGCGCCAGTTTTGGCCATGCCATTTTAAGGGTTAAACAAGGGGGGCGCGCCGGTTTTGGCCAAGCAAGGGCGCGCCGGGTAGATTCCAAGGAGGAGGAGCTCGCCACATTAAGGTTCAATGGGGAGAGGGGATTCTTGAGAGGAGGGTTAAACCGGCGCGGTGGAACAGTAACCGCGCCGGATTAGCCTCTCCCGAGAGTTTGTTTCAAAGTGATTGACTGTGTGTTTCTTTTCTTTCACCCATAGGTGGATTTTAATGGTTGGTTTGTTCGTTCAGTTGATAAATTAGATTGGTAATGAGGGGGTTCAAGTGATTTGTTCGAAGGAATTTGTTGTGCAAGATTTTAGGGGTTAATTCACAGAGGGTGTCTTTGTTCGTTTGTTCTTAAGTGTTCTTGATCCCCTGGCGAAAATCGGGCAGCATCTCCCCTGGACCGGGGCTTGCCAAAGGAAAAGGAAAGTCACCAATCGGATTGCTCCGGGGTAGACTCTCAAAAAATCGGAGTGGCCTCACGGCGGTCCGAACCCAAATGTGAGTATAGATCATTTGAGGGCTAGCCTTCAAGAACGACCACGGCTCACGGGCGAGGAACTTTCCAAACGGGACAAGTGTTTGCCATAAGGGCCATAGATGTTCATCCGGTGGAGGGCTCCTTTGAGGGTCATGCCACGGAGAGGCAGACCTCAAAGGCTCGGGATGATCGGAGAGTGAAGAAAGGAAGCGGAGGTTGTTGCATCTCTGTAGTTTTGATGATGACTAACACTATGAATCAAATTATTTTTATGATAATTATCTTGATGCTCCTTGATGAATGATAAAGATCCTGAATTGTCTAAATATTCTTAGGATCTAATGTTGTTGTCTTGCATGCACATCTATGGATCAAGTGTTTTTTCATCATGCTTTTCTGATTTAATGCTCCTCTATCATGTTCACCCATGAGCTCATACTTATTTGTCTTGTCTATATGGGTTCTGTGCATTTAGTGCGTTGACGCACTTGGCTGGCTGCGTAGACACAATAGTGCATCTTTTGCTTGCTGTTTTGTCCACTGCGTCGACGCTGTTGATGGAAGCGTTGACGCATTGGCTTGGTGCCAAGGGCTTGAGCGTCTCTCCTATGAAGCTGCGTCGACGTTGTCGATGGAAGCGTTGACGCATTGGCTTGGTGCCAAGGGCTTGAGCGTCTCGCCTATGAAGCTGCGTCGACGCTGTCGATGGAAGCGTTGACGCATTGGCTTGATGTCAAGGGCTTGAGCGTCTCGCCTATGAAGCTGAGTCGACGCTGTCACCTGAAGCATTGACGCATTGGCTTGTTACCAAAAGATTGTGCGTCTCGCCCAAGGAGCTGAGGCGACGCTACACAATGGAAGCGTCGACGCCTTGAGCTTATGACCCAAGGTCTTATGATCAACAACCAAGCTGACGCGTCGACGCTGTCACTAATGCATTGACACATTAGTGTGCTTTGTCAAGGGACCTGTTCTCCATTATATCCATTGCGTTAACGCCTTGGCTTTAGTGCGTTGACGCGTTCTTCAGTCCTTTGATAAGTCCCGTGCAATCTGAGTGAACAATGTATGACTTGAATTTTTCTGAAATTGACTGAATGTTCTCTGAAACCTTACAGGGACTTAAAGATAAATTGGAACTTTATTCCAATCATGTGAGCACGTGATCCGAGGGAACAATCGTCTAACACGTGGCTCGGTTCATCTGGAAGCATGACTTCGTGCGTGTCTCCCAAACCCTCACTCTCTCGTGAGGTTGGATATATATATGAAGGTTTCTGCTCCTAAAAAGCTGCTGAAGCCACAAAGAAAAGGGTGAGGCCAGAGCGAGAGGAAGGAGAGGAGAAGCCATCCTGATCCATTCGTTGAGCGTACCTAGAAGAGAGAGAGCGATGAAGGAGAGGATGGTTTTCTGCTATGT
Organism: Amorphophallus konjac; assembly: GCA_022559845.1. Lineage (NCBI taxonomy): Eukaryota > Viridiplantae > Streptophyta > Magnoliopsida > Alismatales > Araceae > Amorphophallus > Amorphophallus konjac. The sequence goes on along the minus strand of CM040121.1, from coordinate 207,000,738 downwards.
TTTGTATATGCTTCTTTAAGAAGCTACATTGTTTCTCCGTTCGATTGTCTTCGATATTTCTTTATGTTTTCAGTTGTTTGTTCTTAAATTCCGATACTCTGTTCTATCGTCCCCTCTAGGTGTAGAGGAAGAGAGGAGAATCCTCTGGGTTGCATTGTGGTTCCCTCTGAATCAGATCAGAGGAAGGGAGGCGGTCTCCGGGGTTGTTGTGTTCAGATAGTGAGGAGGCTATCTGGGTTGTTCCCTCCGGCTGTGGAGGAAGAGAGATAGCGTCTCTGATCTGCAGTGAGTGTGGGTCACTGCTGAGTTCCGTCTTGTCTAAGAGGAAGGGAGAGTTATCTCCGGGTCAGGTCTTGGGGTGTGAGACCTGGGTGCAAGCTGTGTGTTCAGCATCTGTAGGGATTTCGATCCCCAAGCTGTGGATCAGCGTGTTGTTGGCAGACTGAGTCTGCGGTTCTTTCTTGTGAAAGGGAAGCCTCACTCGGCCTTGAGTGAGGGATGGACATAAGTCTGCAGGTTGCAGACTGAACCATCTAAATCTCTTGTTCTTCGTGGTGTGATTGTGTGCATCTTTTCTCTTTATGCTTTTGTCTGGTTTCATGAAGTTAGTGTGATTGTTGATGATCGAAACCTTGGTCTGACTGCTCGCTTAGTGCTTGTGCATATGTGCTGATAAAATTCTGAATGATATATGGTCTGCGCTCGTGACCTGCTTTATCTTGGTTGAGGTTTCGAATTATTTTACATATAGTCAGTCTTCCTAGCCCATCTCATCTTTTAAGATTACCTAGGCTAGGACAAATATTTTTTAAACGGTGATCTATTCATCCCCTCCCCTTCTAGCTCACCGTCCTCCTGTTTAACAGTTGGTATCAGAGCAGGTTTACCCGAAATGTGGTCTAACGACCAGGGTAATCCTGGAACCAGTGGTCCTCACAGCTACATAGCTGAAGGACAGTCAATCTCCCGTCTCCCATATTTTGATGGTTCTAATTATTTCTTTTGGAAAAACAGGATGGAAGTCTTCATCCGATCTCAGAGCCACAAGCTGTGAAGAGTCATTACAACTGGACCTTATGATTTACCTCCGAATGAGGAGATGTGGTCTGAAGAACAAGTCAAATTATCCGGACTGAGCTGGTCTGCGCTCAACATCATCCAGTGCGCAGTTCACCCTGAAGAATATGCCCGAATTTCGGCGTGCAAGACAGCTAAGAAGATGTGGGATGAACTAGCGCTGATTTACGAGGGTACCTCTCAGGTCAGAGCTACCAAGGTAAACTACCTAACCTCTGAGTATGAATTATTTAAGATGAAGTCAGAGGAGAGCACGACTGATATGTACGCTAGGCTGTCACTGATCACAAACAGCCTCAAAGGGTTTGGAAAGGAAATATCTGAAGGGGATATAGTCAGGAAGATCTTGAGATCTTTGACTCCAACGTGGCACACAAAGGCCACTGTGATAGAGGAATCGAAGGATTTAACAACCATGACTGTCACTGAACTCATAGGGTCTCTTATGACCTATGAGATAAATCTCAAGAAAACAGGAGAAGGAAGTGACAGAAAGGGCAAGAATGTTGCTCTTAAAGTTGAGCGACATAGCAGTAGCAGCAGCAGTGGAGACTCTGATGAAATTCCAGACCTTGACAGGAGTGAAAAAGCTCTGCTCACACGACAGTTCAGAAAATTTCTGAAACTGAAGGGAAAATCATATGGGAGAAGAAGAAATTACCCATCAAGTAAATATCCGAACAATGGCAATGACAAGGATAGGAATGCTAAAAGTGTGATGTGTTATCATTGCTGTAACTTTGGACACATGAAGCAAGATTGCCCTGAGCTTCAGAAGAAGACACTGGATTACCATAAGAAAGGCTCCAAAGTGTACAAGAAAAAACCAAAAGCTATGGTATGCACTTGGAGCGATGAAGAAGAAGACTCAGAGACTAATTCCTCAGGAAAGGAAACTGAAGGAGTATGTCTGATGGCCGACGAGGAAAATGAGGTAATCAATCCCTTTGTGACTTACTCTATTGATGACTGGGAAGATAAGTATGGTGAACTGCTAGATATGTACAATGCCTTAGCTAAAGAACATAGAGTCACCAAACGTAAACTCAATGTGGTTAATGAAGAACAAGAACTCATCAAGACAGAAAATTCCAAACTGATAGCTGAATTAGCTCAAATGGAAAATGTAAGAAATGAGAACAATCTTGTTAAAAATGAGCTTGAAAAACTTAGAAAATAGCTTGATGAAACCAATCAACATACTGAAGAAAACCTGAGACAAAATGACTTACTCAGGGAAGGGTATGAAGCTGTTAAAAGGGTCAATGATGAATTGCTGGAAAACAGTATATGTCTGCGGAAGGAGTTGGAAGATAAGAAGAAAACCCTTGAGAGGTTTGTTTTGGGAGAGAGTAATTTGAATGCCTTGTTAGGCACCAAAGTAAACTTTAACAGAGAGGGGTTGGGTTTCAACCCAAGTAAGAAGGAAGCTTTTATGGTAAAAACCACTACTTTTTGCACTGAGAAAGGAAAAGAGAAACTGGACATTCCATCCAGTTCCAAAACTACTGAACAACAAAAGAACATCCATAGACAACAGGCTGATTTTGGAAAAAAATATCTTCAAGAAATTCAACAAGCCCACGCACCAGAAGCAAGGTGTCTGTCAATTCAACAACTATGATTCTAATAAAAGAATGGGCTATTTTAAAAGAAACATGGGAGCGTATAACTACACACAGAATACTGTCAATAAAATGCCTTCATCTAGACAGGTTAAAAATTATGGTCTGGCTGGGACCCAAACCTTTATCAACAGAAACTGGACACACCTTGAGAAACAAAAAGAAACAAATGAAATGCACATCAATAACAAAACTGTCAACTCTCAGCACAGAAAGAAAAAGGGGTTGAAACAGATCTGGATTCCTAAGACTGTGATTAATGAATTGAACGGTATTTTTGGACCCAACTTACCTTGGGTTCCAAAGCACACAACTTAAATTGTTATTGTGCAGGTGAGCCTAGCAGCCGAGAACAACAAGTGGTATCTCGACAGTGGCTGCTCGAGGCACATGACAGGGGATCAAAGAAAGTTCAGCAAGCTTGAATTGAAAGCAGGAGGGTCAGTTAAGTTTGGAGGTAAAAACAAAGGTCAAATCATTGGGACCGGAACCATCGGTAAGAAAACCTCCAACTCTGTTGAAAAAGTCTTGTTGGTTGAAGGTCTGCAACATAATTTATTGAGTATTAGCCAGTTATGTGACAAGGGTCACAAGGTTCTTTTTGATGAGCATGCTTGCAAAATTTTAGAACCAAACTCCGAAAAAATAAAGTTCATTGCAAATAGAGTCAATAATGTCTATATTGTGGATCTTGATGTTGAGTCTGAGTCTAATCTGTGTCTCACTGCTGATTCAGAAAATAACATGTTTGACTGGCATAGGCGACTAGGCCATGCTAGCTTTAACACCTTGCATAAATTAGCTAAATTTGATTTAGTTAGAGGCATGCCTAGCTTGAAGTTCAAATCAGTTTCAAAGAATTGCGAGGCCTGTGCTCTAGGCAAGTAAACTCGAGCTTCTTTAAAAATTAGGTCTGAGAGCTTGTCAACAAAGATCATGGAACACTTGCACATGGATCTCTTTGGTCCTACCAGAACCCAGAGTCTAAATGGTAAGAGATTTGGTTTTGTCATTGTCGATGACTACTCTAGATTTGCAAGGCTGTTTTTCTTGACAAATAAGAGTGATGCTTTTTAAAAATTTGAACATTTTTTCAATAAGCAAAAACATATAGGGCACAAGATCACTGTTATCCAATCAGATCATGGAGGAGAGTTTGAGAACTCCTCATTTTCTAGCTTCTATGACAAGGAGGGACTGACTCACAAATTTTCTTCTCCCAGGACACCAGAGCAGAATGGAATTGTGGAGAGAAGGAATCGAACAATAGTGGAAATGGCAAGAACACTACTAATGGAGAGTCAGCTACCTAAGAGCTTTTGGGCAGAAGCGGCAAACACAGCTTGCTACATACTTAATAGAGCTTTGGTCTACAAGTCATGATGGAGAGTTCCTAAATCAAATGCAAGAGGAGGAAACACAACCGGCTGAAGAACCCACTGATCTGAACCCAGTAAGTACAGCCGAACAAGGTGAGTCCTCAACAAATGTCAGAGTTTTAAAAGACCACCCTGTAACCAATATTATTGGTAGTCTTAATGATCCCCCTAGGACAAGATCTCATTTCAGAAATGTTCAGAATCAGGACTTAATTGCTTTAGTTTCTCAAATTGAGCCTAAGACCATTGAAGAAGCCTTAAGTGATGAAAATTGGATAACTGCCATGTGTGAAGAACTAGGGCAATTTGATAGAAACAATGTCTGGGAACTTGTACCTAGACCTGAAAATTTCAATGTAATAGGAATAAAATGGGTCTTTAAGAACAAACTGAATGAAGAAGGTGTCATCTCCAGGAATAAAGCTAGACTTGTAGCTAAAGGCTACAGTCAGGAGTATGGAGTGGACTTTGATGAATCCTTTGCTCCAGTAGCTAGAATGGAAGCTATCAGAATTCTATTAGCATTTACTTGTTCAAACAACATAAAACTTCAACAAATGGATGTTAAGAGTGCTTTCTTGAATGGAATTCTAAAAGAAGAAGTTTATGTTGAACAACCTCCTGGTTTTCAGTTTTCGACTAAACCTGATCAAGTTTTCAGGTTAAACAAAGCTCTTTATGGATTAAAGCAGGCTCCTCGGGCCTGGTATGAAAGGCTGACCAGTTTCTTACTGAATAAAGGATATAACAGAGATAAATCAAATGACAGATGGCTGTTTCTTCCACCAAACCAAATACACGCTGGATATCCTAAAAAGGTTTGGGATGACTAACCTGAAGCAAATTTCCACCCCAATGAGCACAAGCATGACCCTTAATGCAGATGAGTCAGGTAAACAAGTGGATGAAAAACTCTACAGAGGTATGATCGGATCCCTCTTGTACTTAACTGCCTCTAGGCCAGACATACAATTCAGTGTTGGTTTATGTGCAAGATATCAATCTAGGCCTACTGAACTACATTTGTCTGCTGTAAAAAGAATCTTTAGATATCTGTCTACCACACATACACTAGGCTTATGGTATCCTGCTTCACACACATTAGATTTAGTTGCATACACTGATGCAGACTTTGCTGGATGCAAACTAGATAGGAAGAGCACCAGTGGCCACTGCCAATTCTTAGGAGGATGCCTAGTTTCTTGGAGTTCAAAGAAACAACATTCAGTGGCCCTTTCCACTGCTGAGGCTGAATACGTAGCTGCAAGCAGCTGTGGCACTCAGGTTATCTGGATCAAGCATCAACTTCAGGATTACCAAGTAGAGACAGGTTGCACTCCCATCTTTTGTGATAACACTAGTGCCATAAACATTGCAAAGAATCATGTTTTACACTCACTAACAAAACACATTGAAATCAGGCACCACTTTATCAGAAATGAAATTGCAAATAAAACATTTGGATTAATTCATGTTGGGACTGCAGATCAAATTGCTGATATTTTTACAAAACCTCTAGATACTGAAAAATTCACTTCTTTGAGAAGAGAACTTGGTATTTACAAACTCTGACTGATTTGAGGCAATGAATTCTGGTTCATGTATTTCAATAAATTTAGTGGTAGTTTAGTCTTACCTTTTCTGGTGGGGGTCCCTACGTGAGGGGGAGCGGGTGTGTGCTTTGAGTAAACTCAATTCTGCTTCTCTGCTATTTTCTGGGTAGAATGGGAGATAGAGCTACTAGAGAGGGGGAGCTTGACTAATTAGAAACGCTTGAAAGATGGGTGTTATTGCTGGATTAAATGTTAGAATTGATCTTGAATATTCCTCTTAATAGAACCTCATTCAATTCCTACATTCTTAAGTTTGTGCAATTAAAATCCAGCTAGAATCCTCTTCTAGTAAGTCTTAAGAGGCTAAGATTAACCTTCACAAGTATATCCTCTTACTTTGTTGCATGACTCATGAACAAGCTAGACTTGTAAGAAATGGTTTCTATTTATGAGGTTCTCATTGGACATCTTGATAAGACCTCTAATATTTGCCCTGGGTTTTGTCTTCAAACAACCCCTTGTTGAGCTAGTTAAACTTATCTGTGCTTAAAACTACATACTGAGAAACTAGGAATCCCATCAATGAAATGAGAATTTCCTATGTCATGAGGTATCAGTTCTCATAAATAAAATCAAAAGAAAGAAATACAATTCAAAATTATGCTTGGCAGAGCAATGATGACAATATGGTGAGTAACTGGGGATTCTAGCCTCTGATCAAGGTGTCTCCTCATGTAACAACCAATGGTCACTATCTCTGTTCTCTAATTGAGAAGTGATGAGGCTATCACACTGAGTAACTAAGCATGCTGGCCTCTGACCAAGGTGCATACTTAATGTCAAAAGTGTAACTGGCCAAATTCACTCTATAACTGTGTTTTCTCTGCCTGGACTGTTTGTCCTCAATGCCTACAGGCTGTCTTAATGGTTCAAACTCTTGTTGTCTCTTTGACAAACCTTAACAGCTACCGAAGTCATACTTGTTGCCACTTGCTCTTCTCTCATAATCACAGTAAATTGATAAACTTCAAAGTTTATTCTGAATCTCTTTCTCTTACCAGAACTCCAAGATTCTTCATTGGACCTTACAGCCCCACTTAAGCATCTAAGATTTGACAATGAGTTTCCTCTGTTGGAATTCTCTCCATCTTTTCTCATCAGTCCAGCGTCAACATCTCTCTTTCTCCTTGTTTTGATGATGTCAAAGGGGGAGAAGGTTGAAAAGTCTGAAAAGGGAAGAAGGTTGAAAGGGGGAGTTAGGTTGAAAGGGGGAGTAAAGAGGTGGTCTTGTAGCTAGCTAGTGTAAGAAAGTTTTTGGAATGGTTCTTGGTAAAAGATGATGAGTGCTGTGAGTTCAGGCCTGTTCAGGCCTTGAGAGGTCTCCATTGCTGCCTTTATTGAGAATGTTTTTAAGTTGGTGTTTCTTCTTCCACTGAATTTGACTCATGGTGTTGCCATCATCAAAAAGGGGGAGATTGTTGCATCTCTGTAGTTTTGATGATGACTAACACTATGAATCAAATTATTTTTATGATAATTATCTTGATGCTCCTTGATGAATGATAAAAATCCTGAATTGTCTAAATATTCTTAGGATCTAATGTTGTTGTCTTGCATGCACATCTATGGATCAAGTGTTTTTTCATCATGCTTTTCTGATTTAATGCTCCTCTATCATGTTCACCCATGAGCTCATACTTATTTGTCTTGTCTATATGGGTTCTGTGCATTTAGTGCGTTGACGCACTTGGCTGGCTGCGTAGACGCAATAGTGCATCTTTTGCTTGCTGTTTTGTCCACTGCGTCGACGCTGTCGATGGAAGCGTTGACGCATTGGCTTGGTGCCAAGGGCTTGAGCGTCTCGCCTATGAAGCTGCGTCGATGTTGTCGATGGAAGCGTTGACGCATTGGCTTGGTGCCAAGGGCTTGAGCGTCTCGCCTATGAAGCTGCGTCGACGCTGTCGATGGAAGCGTTGACGCATTGGCTTGACGTCAAGGGCTTGAGCGTCTCGCCTATGAAGTTGAGTCGACGCTGTCACCTGAAGCGTTGACGCATTGGCTTGTTACCAAAAGATTGTGCGTCTCGCCCAAGGAGCTGAGGCGACGCTACACAATGGAAGCGTCGACGCCTTGAGCTTATGACCCAAGGTCTTATGATCAACAACCAAGCTGACGCGTCGACGCTGTCACTAATGCGTTGACGCATTAGTGTGCTTTGTCAAGGGACTTGTTCTCCATTATATCCATTGCGTTAACGCCTTGGCTTTAGTGCGTTGACGCGTTCTTCAGTCCTTTGATAAGTCCCGTGCAATCTGAGTGAACAATGTATGACTTGAATTTTTCTGAAATTGACTGAATGTTCTCTGAAACCTTACAGGGACTTAAAGACAAATTGAAACTTTATTCCAATCATGTGAGCACGTGATCCGAGGGAACAATCGTCTAACACGTGGCTCGATTCATCTGGAAGCATGACTTCGCGCGTGTCTCCCAAACCCTCACTCTCTCGTGAGGTTGGATATATATATGAAGGTTTCTGCTCCTGAAAAGCTGCCGAAGCCACAAAGAAAAGGGTGAGGCCAGAGCGAGAGGAAGGAGAGGAGAAGCCATCCTGATCCATTCGTTGAGCGTACCTGGAAGAGAGAGAGAGTGATGAAGGAGAGGATGGTTTTCTGCTATGTTTTGTATATGCTTCTTTAAGAAGCTACATTGTTTCTCCGTTCGATTGTCTTCGATATTTCTTTATGTTTTCAGTTGTTTGTTCTTAAATTCTGATACTCTGTTTTATCGTCCCCTCTAGGTGTAGAGGAAGAGAGGAGAATCCTCTGGGTTGCATTGTGGTTCCCTCTGAATCAGATCAGAGGAAGGGAGGTGGTCTCCGGGGTTGTTGTGTTCAGATAGTGAGGAGGCTATCTGGGTTGTCCCCTCCGGCTGTGGAGGAAGAGAGACAACGTCTCTGATCTGCAGTGAGTGTGGGTCACTGCTGGGTTCCCTCTTGTCTAAGAGGAAGGGAGAGTTATCTCCGGGTCAGGTCTTGGGGTGTGAGACCTGGGTGCAAGCTGTGTGTTCAGCGTCTGTAGGGATTTCGATCCCCAAGCTGTGGATCAGCGTGTTGTTGGCAGACTGAGTCTGTGGTTCTTTCTTGTGAAAGGGAAGCCTCACTCGGCCTTGAGTGAGGGATGGACGTAAGTCTGCAGGTTGCAGACTGAACCATCTAAATCTCTTGTTCTTCGTGGTGTGATTGTGCGCATCTTTTCTCTTTATGCTTTTGTCTGGTTTCATGAAGTTAGTGTGATTGTTGATGATCGAAACCTTGGTCTGACTGCTCGCTTAGTGCTTGTGCATATGTGCTGATAAAATTCTGAATGATATATGGTCTGCGCTCGTGACCTGCTTTATCTTGGTTGAGGTTTCGAATTATTTTACATATAGTCAGTCTTCCTAGCCCATCTCATCTTTTAAGATTACCTAGGCTAGGATAAATATTTTTTAAACAGTGATCTATTCATCCCCTCCCCTTCTATCTCACCGTCCTCCTGTTTAACAGAGGTTACACGAGGAAGATTAGGCTTGCATAAAGAAAACTCTTCTCTTTTATTCATCCACACAAATGGGGAAGGTTTAGACACAGGGAGGCCCATCCCGAAGGAAAGGGGAAATACATCGGAGGGGGATGAATGAGATGCACCGGTGGGGGAGAAGGGATGGAGCACAAGCTCCCCCCCCTCCGGACTCACCTTCCCTCTCTCACACACTCTCCCTTTCTTTCTCTTCACCTTACCGGTGATAACTTCATATTTTCACATATATTTTCAGGCATGTTTAAGAGATAATTCGAAACATAATGGTGATTATGTGTGAAAATATCACATAAATAGATATTTTATGAATATGGAGGTTTGCATTAGAAAATGATAATTATTGCTTTCTGTTCAAATGCCAGGGCTGCGGGTGAAAAACATGCATGGCAAGAAGGATGCTTGAGTTGGCTGCTGCTATGAAGACTTGCACGTGGTCTTGGCCTCCTCTGCTAAAAGTGCACGAACTTGCTAAAAGATGCACGAGGCTGTTTGGGAGAGACGCTAACAAAGACGGTGGGAACCGAAACCTGCACGATGTAAAGTTGCACGGACTGCTGCCACCAAATCATGCACGAAGTGCATGAGCCTTGACCGAAGAAAACTTGCATGGACCTGCCGCTTGAAATGTGCACGAAGGCAACGCTTGCTACTACCAATTCATGCATGGGGTTGAAGCAGTTGCACGGACTGCTAAGCACCAAAAGATGCACGAGCTGGAAGTTTATGAAAACTGCACCAACCTTATGCAGCAAACAAAAGTGCACGGACCAGCTTTTATCAAAAGTTACAAGAGTTATGCACAAACCCCTGAATGTGCACGGACATGTTTTATGAAGACATGCACGAGGTCTGCTGCTTGCAAAGATGCATGAAGATGATTGAGCTTGCTATTATGAAAAGTTGCACGAAGTTGCTGAAGCTGGGTGGATAAATCATGTCGTTGGCGAGGATAACGGAAGCGACCCAGTCAAAAGCCTAGCAGTGCGAGATGCTCGCAGCATACGGGATTATAGGAGGAGATTATGTGAAATTTGTTAGCAAGGCATCTTGTCACGCCTCGAGCGCGGAAGATACTCGGATGTGCGCGACGAGTTTATATCAATCATGTCAATCAGAGTGGTCGTGTATTCGACACAAAGACAGAGATGCGCAAAAGTAAAGATAACCCAATCCTTTATTTCATAATGGATAGACTATTACAAATCCAATACTCTATTCAATTAAAACGGAAAAGTACATAGTTGACTCAAGAAAATAGGAAAAGGACTAGATGATACTTGGAATAGCTCTAGCTCTTTCACTCTCGACTTTCCCCATCAGATTGACCTTCTTCGTCGGACTTACCTGAAAAGTAAGGGACAAACACGGAGTGAGCGAACGCCCAGTAGGAAATTATATCTCAAGTGCTTAGCAAGGGGTTTAAGTAATTACGTCTTTCATGAATGAACTATAGCTATACATGCTCGCATAAAACGACAAGATAGAGAGAATGTAATATCAAGAGAACAAGATGAACTAGTCATGAACTTTCAACAAGATATTCAAGATATTCAAGCAAGTACTTTATAGTAAGTTATGTCAAGAACTTTGGCTATCATGTATCAAGCAAGCAAGTAATCACCCTTTTTCGGGTCACGCAAGTCAGGTCAAGTCAAGTACGAGTCAAGTACAAGATTTGTGTGGAATGTCCAATCAAGCTAGTCATGCACTCGGTATAATGCCAGATACCTTATCATTAAAACTCCCATGGGCACAAGTACTTTCGGGTGCTCCTCCCAGGACCAGATCGGGCCCTATATGCGCAGACATTTATCATGTATATTTGACATCCACTCTTGTATATATATATAGCCAATATGGAATTTCAACAATTTAAGCTTGTAGACACGTAGGATAACTTTGAGAGAATGGAGTCCAAAAATACGACATTGGACATAGATAGGCGATAATAACGGAACAATCACGATTAACGATGAAACTAGGTGGAATTAGGTTCCCTTAACTCGGGTACCATGACAAGTATGGACATTCTTTATATAGAATTGAGGTCCACATGAATAGTATATCAAAGGCAAGATATCCTCATTCTTATCATAGAATTGAGGTCCACAAGAACATCAACAAATGGCATGATATCATCATCCCATTAAGAATTCTCATGATATACTCTTTGCATATCATAAGGGCCGGTATACCATGTTTCTTTAGAGTGACATGGCATTCAATAGTGTAATGGGTTTTTAGGGTACAACCAGCTCAGTCGGCCTTGAGGGAATCCAAGACACGAGGAGTCTTACGGAGGTCTCTATGACTAACTCGCTAGTCCAAAGGAACGGAGTGTCCAATGGAGAGCTTGTATGTCAATGAGAGTTAAGGGTGATCGATAAAGCATCATGAAACGTGGGACTATACTCACGGAGTGGAGATATAGTGCCATTATACATATATATAGATATACTGAAACCATCGGTTATCAGGAATAGGTAAAAACATTTTTACAGGAAAATAACGACTTAAGTAAAGTCACTACTCAAGTAATTAACGCCTTCAGTAAGGGCGTTTATCTATTTTACATTTTTGCAAGATTTCAATATTTCAGTATTTTACCAAAAACGCGCCCTGGTGAGGGGCGTTTAATTACAATTTGACGACGTATACAGTGGTCGTTCATTCTTTACTTCTATTTTTGTAGAATATATATTTTCAGTAATTTATCAAAAACACGCCCTGGACAGGGGCGTTACTTTTCAATTCACGCCCTGAACAGGGGCGTTAGGCAAGTGAGAGACGACCTATACAGGGTCGTGTATTTCAAGAATTTACAATTTTTCAAGTATTGAAATTTCCAGAAATCGAGATATGGTCATGACAGGAAAATATCAGAGTAATGATCATGCACTGATTTATTTAGAATCGTATTCAAGTGAATATGGACTAATTAACATGGGTAATTAACAGTTAGTTAAATTGACGTCTGTGTACAGGGCGTCAAATCTTTTGAATTGACGACCTTGTCAGGGTCGTTTATTTAAATAGCGCCCTAGTATGGGTCGCGTATAAAATTAGTGCCCGTGGAAATGGCGTTTCTTTCCAACAATAGAAACATTTAAAACTCTCGAAAACTATATGCATGAACTAATATATATGGTTTAACATGATTATTATGGTGATTTGGGCTACAGTGCTTGAGAAAACCTACCTTAATAGTTGATCTGGATGAAGAGATGATGCTCTGTCTGTAACAGAGTGATCACCGGAAGAAGAAGATGAAGGAGAAGTTGCAGATGATGTACGTGGATGAAGAACCCACGTTCTTTAGTAGGTTAAGATGACTTTCCTACAGAGAACATATATATATACGATCATTAGTATTATCTTCATAATACTTGACTGAAGGTGGAAGAAAGAAGAACTTACCCTTTTGTTCTTCACAACGTTAATCTTCTTAACCTGTAAGAAGAGAAGAAGATGAAGAACCTGTTAATGTTCTTCATACCATCGTAAACAGAAAAGAATAAGAAAGAACCTTGGTTCTTTACATACTGTAGAATAGTCCGAATGCCAAATAGCGTTCTTGGTTCGAGCAGTAGGTTATTTATAGGGTTTCTAGAATCCTAATAGAGTTAGTGTTTGGTTGGAAGTAACACTTCCATATTAGAGTTATTACTACATTCGAACTCTTTCCCATAGATATCAACTTACCCTGGATAGACTCCTGGGTCGAACGAAACTCGAACTGAATTAACGACCTAGGTCAGGGCGTCGAATTTAAATTGACACCTTGTAAAGCGTCGTTTCTTGTTGAAACGCGTCCACTCAAAGGACGTTACGTTATCTTGCCCTTTTATTTATTTTGGGTCATTTGAAATTTGACGCCTTTATATGTGGGCGTCCTTTCTTAAAACACGCCTTGATCAAAGGCGCTTATTTGTAAAGTAGCGCCTTTTCCTGAGGCATTATTTTTATCAGGGTTTAATTATTTTTATTCCAAGCTCTTTCGTTTATTCATTAAATCTTTTAATCTATTTTGATTTATTTTATTTCTTTTAAATTTATCAGGGTTGCTACACCCTCCCCCACTTAAAAAGAATTTGGTCCCCAAATTCAATATCATATAATTACATATGGAGAGTGTAGAGTATGTACCTCTTAAAATAATTCGGGAAATCATTTCCTCATAGATTCCTCGGTCTCCCATGTAGCTTCATGTTCTGAATTCTTATTCCATTGTACTTTTAGCATGGGAATAACCTTATTCCTTAGGGTACGCACTTCTCGATCTAAAATCTTCATAGGCTTCTGTTCATACGTGAGATCTTTCCGGATCACTAAATTTCCATGCTCGATGATATGTGATGGATCGTGTACATACTTCTTCAACATGGATATGTGAAACACATTATGTACCTCGGACAATTGAGGAGGCAATGCGATGCGATAAGTAACCTCGCCAACTCTTTCTAGAATTTCAAAAGGTCCGATGTATCTTGGTGTAAGCTTGCCTTTAACACCAAATCTCCGTATGCCACGTCCGGGTGATATCTTGAGAAATACATGATCTCCGATTTGGAATTCAAGATCTCTTCTTCTTGTGTCGGCATAAGCCTTTTGCCTTGTCTGAGCAACTTGCAACCTTTCTCTGATTACTTGTATCTTCTCAGTTGTATCTCTTACCATGCCTGGACCTAGCAGTTGTTTTTCTCCAACTTCGTTCCAGCATAAGGGTGATCGGCAACTCCTTCCGTATAAGACTTCGAAAGGTGCCATTTGGATACTAGCTTGGTAGCTATTATTATACGCAAACTCAATTAGAGGCAAGTGATCATGCCAGTTTCCTCCAAAGTCAATGATGCACACTCTGAGCATATCTTCAACCACCTGATTAGTTCTCTCGGTCTGACCATCCGTTTGTGGATGAAAAGTGGTACTAAAGTTAAGCCTTGTTCCCAACGAATGTTGTAGTCCCTTCCAGAAATGAGAGGTAAAGCGAGGGTCTCTGTCAGACACGATTGAGACAGGTATACCATGCAATCTAACTATCTCCTTGATGTATAATGCAGCAAAAATATCAATTGACCATCGGCTTTTGATTGGCAAGAAATGCGCCGATTTAGTCAATCGGTCAATGATAACCCATATTCTATCATGTCCTCCTTTTGACTTAAATAATCCCATGATGAAATCCATACCGATGTCTTCCCACTTCCATTTGGGAATATCCAGATGATGTAGTTTTCCAGCAGGCTTTTGGTGTTCTGCCTTGACCTGTTGGCATGTGAGACAGCGAGACACGTAGTCTGCTATTTCCCTTTTCATGTTGGGCCACCAAAAATTTCTTTTTACATCTTGGTACATTTTGGTAGATCCTGGATGAATTGTATATCTCGATCTGTGAGCTTCATCTAAGATCTTCTTCTTTAATTCTGGACTGTCCGGTATACAAGTTCTGTTTCTAAACAACAACCTTCCACCTAAAGTTAAGTGGAAATCAGATTGTCCTTCTAGTTTACCCTTGATTTCCACTAATGTTGGGTCATCATTCTGAAGCGTTTGTATTTCAGTTAATAGATCTGACTGTATGCTTACATGAGATAATGTGACATATCTAGGGTCCGTGTCTATGCTTATATTGAGCTCGGAGAACTGTTCTAGTAACTTCCATTCTTGTATCATACAATTGGCTATCATTGCTCTCGGCTTCCGACTAAGGGCATCAGCAACATAATTACCCTCTCCGGGATGATATTGGATATTGAAGTCGAAGTCTTTGAGATATTCTAGCCAACGTCTTTGTCTCATGTTTAGCTCTTTCTGGGAAAAGATATATTTGAGACTCTTGTGATCGGAGTATACAGTAAACTGTACTCCATAAAGATAATGTCTCCATATTTTGAGTGCAAATACTACCGCGGCCAATTCTAAGTCATGGACGGGGTAGTTCTCTTCATGCTTCTTTAATTGACGAGAAGAGTAGGCTATAACCTTTCCTTGTTGCATTAGAACACATCCGAGGCCAATGCCAGAAGCATCAGTGTACACCTCGAACTTTTCTCCTTCAGTTGGCAATGCTAAGATAGGAGCTGTAGTAAGATGATCCTTGAGAGTTTGGAAGCTTCTTTCACATTCCTCACTCCATTCATAACGAATCTCCTTGCGAGTTAACCTTGTAAGTGGTACGGCGATCTTAGAGAAATCCTTGATGAATCGCCGATAATAGCCGGCAAGACCTAAGAAACTTCGGATCTCGCTAGCATTGGTCGGTCTTTCCTAGTTCCTTACAACTTCAACTTTTGATGGGTCTACAGACAAGCCATCCTTTGATATAACATGTCCGAGAAAAGTCACTTCTTCCAGCCAGAATTCACACTTGCTAAGTTTTGCATATAATTGGTTTGTCCTCAATATTTGTAATGCAATCCTTAAATGCTCCTCATGCTCTTCCTTGGTCTTGGAGTAAATCAATATATCATCAATAAAGACCACCACGAATTGATCCAAATAAGGCCTGTATATACTATTCATTAACTGCATAAAGGCAGCAGGGGCATTTGTTAGTCCGAAAGGCATAACAACGAATTCATAATGGCCATACCTGCTTCTGAATGCGGTCTTATGAATGTCATCATCTTTGATCCTTAACTGATGATATCCCGACCTGAGATCAATCTTTGAGAAATACTTGGATCCCGATATTTGGTCAAATAACTCATCGATTCTCGGCAGTGGATACTTGTTCTTGATAGTGAGATGATTCAACTGTCGATAGTCGATGCACAACCTCATGGATCCATCCTTCTTCTTTACAAATAGTACAGGCGCTCCCCACGGGGAAGTACTTGGTCTAATGAATCCTTTCTTAATGAGTTCCATCAATTGCTCCTTTAACTCCTTGAGTTCAGCAGGTGACATTCTATAAGGTGCCTTTGAAATCGGACCAGCACCAGAGACTAAGTCAATGGTGAAGGCCACTTCTCTTTGCGGGGGTAATCCCGGCAAATCTTCTGGAAACACGTCCGGAAATTCTTGCACTACTGGAATGTTTTCTAGCTTAGTTTCCTTAGCTTCTTTAACTGTGACAAAGGCAAGAAAAGATGTACATCCTTTCCTGATGAGCTTGCTAGCTCGGAGAGCTGAAATAAGAGGGGATTTGCTCCGACTCTTGGGGCTAGTAAATACTAATTCCGGGAACTCCTTGAAAGTAACCTTGCTATTGTGACAATCAACCGTTACCTGGTATTTGGATAACCAATCTGCTCCTAATATGACATCATACTCCTTTAGATCTAAGCATATGAGATTGATAGGGAGATTCCTACCCTGAACAAATACTTCACAGTTTTGGTAATGATGTGTAATATCAGTCTCGTCACCCAGAGGAGTAGACAAAACTAACTTCATCCATTCCGGTTCTAGGGGTAATGGGTCAGCGAATTTCTTAGAAATAATAGAATGCGATGCACCAGTATCAATTAAGACATATGCATTCTTGGAACAAACTTTCAATGTACCTTCTACTAGTCCGCCGTCTTCTTCTTGCTCGGTCTCCTTGATTGCATGAAGACGAGCATTCTTTGTTACCGGGCGTTTCCCGTCACCGGCTTGGTCGTTAAGTAATGGGCAATCGGGAATCCGATGCTCACGACTCCCACAACGGAGACATGCTCCTAGTTTCCTCCAGCATTCTTCTGCTCTATGGCCCGCCTTATCACAATGCTTGCACACTGTATTTGAAGGGGTAGTGGTGATAGAGAAGGGCTTGGTCTTCTTAAACTTTTGATCTTGTGAGGAAGTACCTCCATTGCTAGGCCTTTTCTTGAAGTTAGGTTTAAAGGAACCCGAACCTGTAACTTGTTCCTTCTTATCCTTACCACGAATTCTATCGGATAGCTCCGTGGCATCTTCCAATAACTGTGCGCGGCGTACAATCTCCGAGTAGACTTGAATGTCCATCGGCGCCAGTTGGGTAATAGCTTGGGGCCTGAGCCCATTAAGAAACCTCCTAGCTTTCATTTTCTCAGTGCTAACTAAGTGCTTAGCATACTGAGACAATCTAGAGAATTGGGCCTCATACTCGGCCACTGACAAAGATCGTTGCTTTAATGCAGCAAATTCTGCAGCCTTCTTTTCCTGAACTCGATCTGAGAAATATTTTGCGTTGAAGTATTCAACGAATTCCTCCCACGTGACTTGGTCTTGATATAGAGTAGCCTCTATTGATTCCCACCAGCATCTAGCATCCCTTTCTAACTGGAAAGTGGCTAATAAGACCTTATCTTGATCCGTGCATTGCATAACACGGAATATACGTTCTATCTCCCTAATCCAGTGTTCAGCGTCATCTGGTTCAGTAGAACCCGTGAACTTGGGTGGGTTCATATTCTTGAAAGTCTGGTGGAGACTTCCTGCTCGTTGTTTACCTCCTTGTGCTACTTGTTGCAGCACTTGAGTCATGCCTTGAAGTGTACGCTGCACGTTGCGCCATTGAGCACGTTCGGCAGCCATTATCCTACAATTACAATAACTAGATTAATATGTGATGGTATTTAAAGACTCATATACTCTGTTAACTTTAACCCTTGGTTCTACCCAATCTCACTGGTTGAAGGTTAAAACTTATCCTTGGACTTGGGTTTCCTAGGGATTGAATACCTTAGACTCTGATACCACAAAAACTGTCACGCCCCGAGCGCGGAAGATACTCGGATGTGCGCGACGAGTTTATATCAATCATGTCAATCAGAGTGGTCGTGTATTCGACACAAAGACAGAGATGCGCAAAAGTAAAGATAACCCAATCCTTTATTTCATAATGGATAGACTATTACAAATCCAATACTCTATTCAATTAAAACGGAAAAGTACATAGTTGACTCAAGAAAATAGGAAAAGGACTAGATGACACTTGGAATAGCTCTAGCTCTTTCACTCTCGACTTTCCCCATCAGATTGACCTTCTTCGTCGGACTTACCTGAAAAGTAAGGGACAAACACGGAGTGAGCGAACGCCCAGTAGGAAATTATATCTCAAGTGCTTAGCAAGGGGTTTAAGTAATTACGTCTTTCATGAATGAACTATAGCTATACATGCTCGCATAAAACGACAAGATAGAGAGAATGTAATATCAAGAGAACAAGATGAACTAGTCATGAACTTTCAACAAGATATTCAAGATATTCAAGCAAGTACTTTATAGTAAGTTATGTCAAGAACTTTGGCTATCATGTATCAAGCAAGCAAGTAATCACCCTTTTTCGGGTCACGCAAGTCAGGTCAAGTCAAGTACGAGTCAAGTACAAGATTTGTGTGGAATGTCCAATCAAGCTAGTCATGCACTCGGTATAATGCCAGATACCTTATCATTAATACTCCCGTGGGCACAAGTACTTTTGGGTGCTCCTCCCAGGACCAGATCGGGCCCTATATGCGCAGGCATTTATCATGTATATTTGACATCCACTCTTGTATATATATATAGCCAATATGGAATTTCAACAATTTAAGCTTGTAGACACGTAGGATAACTTTGAGAGAATGGAGTCCAAAAATACGACATTGGACATAGATAGGCGATAATAACGGAACAATCACGATTAACGATGAAACTAGGTGGAATTAGGTTCCCTTAACTCGGGTACCATGACAAGTATGGACATTCTTTATATAGAATTGAGGTCCACATGAACAGTATATCAAAGGCAAGATATCCTCATTCTTATCATAGAATTGAGGTCCACAAGAACATCAACAAATGGCATGATATCATCATCCCATTAAGAATTCTCATGATATACTCTTTGCATATCATAAGGGCCGGTATACCATGTTTCTTTAGAGTGACATGGCATTCAATAGTGTAATGGGTTTTTAGGGTACAACCAGCTCAGTCGGCCTTGAGGGAATCCAAGGCACGAGGAGTCTTACGGAGGTCTCTATGACTAACTCGCTAGTCCAAAGGAACGGAGTGTCCAATGGAGAGCTTGTATGTCAATGAGAGTTGAAGGTGATCGATAAAGCATCATGAAACGTGGGACTATACTCACGGAGTGGAGATATAGTGCCGTTATACATATATATAGATATACTGAAACCATCGGTTATCAGGAATAGGTAAAAACATTTTTACAGGAAAATAACGACTTAAGTAAAGTCACTACTCAAGTAATTAACGCCTTCAGTAAGGGTGTTTATCTATTTTACATTTTTGCAAGATTTCAATATTTCAGTATTTTACCAAAAACGCGCCCTGGTGAGGGGCGTTTAATTACAATTTGACGACGTATACAGTGGTCGTTCATTCTTTACTTCTATTTTTGCATAATATATATTTTCAGTAATTTATCAAAAACACGCCCTGAACAGGGGCGTTACTTTTCAATTCACGCCCTGAACAGGGGCGTTAGGCAAGTGAGAGACGACCTATACAGGGTCGTGTATTTCAAGAATTTACAATTTTTCAAGTATTGAAATTTCCAGAAATCGAGATATGGTCATGACAGGAAAATATCAGAGTAATGATCATGCACTGATTTATTTAGAATCGTATTCAAGTGAATATGGACTAATTAACATGGGTAATTAACAGTTAGTTAAATTGACGTCTGTGTACAGGGCGTCAAATCTTTTGAATTGACGACCTTGTCAGGGTCGTTTATTTAAATAGTGCCCTAGTATGGGTCGCGTATAAAATTAGCGCCCGTGGAAAGGGCGTTTCTTTCCAACAATAGAAACATTTAAAACTCTCGAAAACTATATGCATGAACTAATATATATGGTTTAACATGATTATTATGGTGATTTGGGCTACAGTGCTTGAGAAAACCTACCTTAATAGTTGATCTGGATGAAGAGATGATGCTCTGTCTGTAACAGAGTGATCACCGAAAGAAGAAGATGAAGGAGAAGTTGCAGATGATGTACGTGGATGAAGAACCCACGTTCTTTAGTAGGTTAAGATGACTTTCCTACAGAGAACATATATATATACGATCATTAGTATTATCTTCATAATACTTGACTGAAGGTGGAAGAAAGAAGAACTTACCCTTTTGTTCTTCACAACGTTAATCTTCTTAACCTGTAAGAAGAGAAGAAGATGAAGAACCTGTTAATGTTCTTCATACCATCGTAAACAGAAAAGAAGAAGAAAGAACCTTGGTTCTTTACATACCGTAGAATAGTCCGAACGCCAAATAGCGTTCTTGGTTCGAGCAGTAGGTTATTTATAGGATTTCTAGAATCCTAATAGAGTTAGTGTTTGGTTGGAAGTAACACTTCCATATTAGAGTTATTACTACATTCGAACTCTTTCCCATAGATATCAACTTACCCTGGATAGACTCCTGGGTCGAACGAAACTCGAACTGAATTAACGACCTAGGTCAGGGCGTCGAATTTAAATTGACGCCTTGTAAAGCGTCGTTTCTTGTTGAAACGCGTCCACTCAAAGGACGTTACATTATCTTGCCCTTTTATTTATTTTGGGTCGTTTGAAATTTGACGCCTTTATATGTGGGCGTCCTTTCTTAAAACACGCCTTGATCAAAGGCGCTTATTTGTAAAGTAGCGCCTTTTCCTGAGACGTTATTTTTATCAGGGTTTAATTATTTTTATTCCAAGCTCTTTCGTTTATTCATTAAATCTTTTAATCTATTTTGATTTATTTTATTTCTTTTAAATTTATCAGGGTTGCTACACATCTTCCTATAAATAGGAGGTTTAGGGAACAGTGCAGGGGGCTTTTTTTTTGGGCTCTCTCATTTTTTTTTGGCTTTCAGTCCATCTTTTTAGATTTGGAGTGTGTTGTTTAGCGTTGCAGTCTTAGCTCTTGATTTGAATTTCTTGGGCATCGTTGGGGCTATCAGCCTTCCTTGGAGGAATTTTCTGCAGTACCCGTGGTGCCTCTGTTGCATCTGAGCTTCTAGTGGCCTGAGAAGAGAGACACGGAGAGGGTCCTTTAGCTGCTGTGACTCTGTTAACAGTCCTCCCTGGGTGCTGGCCAGATGTTCGCAGCGAGTGGGAAAATAGCAGAAGTCCCTTTGAGTTCTTTGGTTTATTGTTCCCTGTCTTGTTTACTGTTCATTTCAGTATTCTTTTATCAGTGGAAGCATTGTTAATGTTACTCATCACCCTTCTTATTTTTAGTCAGTCAATTAGTTTAGTGATTTTCAGTATCGTGGGTTTGATTACCAGTGCATGTATCCTGTAGTATTGAACAAGTGACAGGAGTTTCGTCTGTGATAAGGCATCCCTGTTTCCACTATAGCATTTGCACCTGACCACATAGTTCTAGTCTTAGTTCCTTGAAGTGCACCTATCTAAAGTAGTTTCTTCTATCTAAACATAGTATCCTCTCTTCATCTTCTGTTCTGTTCCTGCATCATTTTAATTTCATTTAAATCCTAGTTACATTAGTTCATCCACTTGCACAATGTTCATGTTCCACTGTTACACTTGCATTCGATTACATTAGTTTTAGTCAGAGCATCTTTTAGTCCATTTACTTATGTTAGTTAATTCTTCAATGTGTTAATTCTCGTTTTAGTGTCCCTCTGTCACAAACTCTCAGTCAAACAAAACACAAGATTTTCATCTTAAAAATCTGAATTTCCCTATGGATTCGACTCGGTCTCACCACTTAACTTTTTTTTTCATGTTAATCAATTTGTGGACCGATAAATAACTTTGGTAGTGAACGTATTAACGACTTGCGTTTTGAACTATCAATTTTTGGCGCCGTTGCCGTAGAGGTTTATGATTTTTAGGTTGTTAATCTTGTGTTTTTGTACATAAATTGACACTAATCATTTCTATTTTTTTTGTTGTTGCAGGGAGATAATAAAAAGAAAGAAAAAAACAGAAAAAGGTAAACAAAAAAAAATTGGGTGTGCGCTTTCCAAGTAAGTACTCACATTTTCCCTTCTTGTGAGTTCAATTTCTTTTTCTTTCTTTCATTTTTCATATCTTGTGGCTAGATATGTTCACAAAATAAAACTGAAAAAAAAATTTCCAATAGAACTTTAATAAAAACCTTCATCTCAAGAGTAGCAACCACATTGCCATGTCTTAGGCCATGCATCATTTAGGCTTGAATTCATTTTGTGATTAAATGCATTGTGGAAGAATTTTGCAAGGTGAGTTCTTTCTTTTTCCTAAATCACATGACATGCATTTTTGCATAGAACCCCTTGTTTGATATTATGGTGTTGCATTTCATTTCAAATTTATCTTAAGGGCAAAGCCCATAATCACATAAGGTGGGGATTTCATCACCCTTCCTTAGCCCACAAACCACAACTCCACACTTCGCATTTCCCAAGCCTAATAAAATCTAGTAGACATTGGCCCTAGGGTTCACTTTGAGATTTGATTCCACTTGGGCCCATTATCAATTTGGAAACTAGTGTCTAGGAAAGAGGTCCGATGGCAAACGCCTTAAGTGGGATTGTGGTTTATTAATTAGGACCCTACATCTGTAGGGGGAGCCTCCCACAACCCCACCTCTTTCCTGGCTAGTGGACAAATTTGGTAGTGGACTTGGGCTGGATTTATGTTGATTTGTGAGAAAGCTAACATTTGAGCCCACTTAGTGGTTGAACCTTAAGGGAAATTGTGCTTGTATCACCATCTAAAGGCTGGTGTCTAGGCAAGAGGTTAAAAGGCTACGCCTAAGTGAATCCGTGGTTCATTAATTAGGAGCTTGCAAAAGCAAGGGGAACCTCCCACGATCCTACCTCTTACCTGGCCAACTTGAAGGTCGGTGTGTGCAAGATTGCAATTGAACTTTGGGGAATTCTCACTATTTGTGCTCCTAAGTCCAAGGAGCCCTAAGTCTTGTAGGTTAATTTGTTGAACAAGTGTTTGCAAAAAATAAAAAAAAATTTGAATCAATTCTTGGAGTTCATGCAAGGTAGAAGATCCCAAGTTCCACATTTAGTTGAACCTATCCAAGAAATAGAGAGGGTGATCCATCAAGCCCAAAATCCCATTCAAGAAATGGCTAATCAACGTGAATTGCCCAAGCAGATGAAGGAATACTTCATTCCTTCTAGCTATCAACCTTCCACATGTATCCATCTTCCGGAAGTGCCAGCAGCCCAATATGAGATCAAATCTAGCACGATCCAAATGCTCCCTTCATTCCATGGGCTTACAAATGAAGACCCATATAAGCACTTAGATGAGTTCTTGGAGATATGTTCCACTGTGAAAATTCAGAATTTCACAGACGATGCCCTAAAGTTGACTCTATTCCCTTTCTCCTTGAAAGATAAAGCCAAATATTGGTTAGGGACTTTAGGAAGACCCATTCGGTCATGGGAAGAAATGCAAAAAGAATTCTTGAAGAAATTTTATCCTATAGGTCGGACCAATACAATGAGAAGAGCCATCACGGGCTTTGTTCAAAACCCAGGGGAATTGATCCATGAGTCTTGGGAAAGAATGAAAAAGTTATTGAGAAAATGCCCACATCATGGGCTATCAAAATGGCAGATTGTGCAGGCCTTTTATGAAGGATTGACTGAACCCTATAGGCAAATGGTTGATGCTTCGTGTGGAGGTGCGTTTATGAGTAAAAGTGAAGAAGAAGCTTATGCTCTCTTTGAAATGTTGAGTGAGAACTCCATCAACCATGCCTCTCTTTCTTCATATGAGAACTCAGTGGGGCCATCTAGAAAAGCTGGGATGTATGAGGTAAAAGAGAAGGGAGAATTTGAGCCTAGATTAGATGTGAATGCCTTGGCCCAAAAATTAGAGAAAGTTGACCTGTTAACCCAACAAGTGGGCGAGCTCATTAAATTGAATAAACAAACCTTCAATGCCCAATCACAACCATCTTTCTACTCTCGCCAAGGTCCAGTCCAAGAGGCATGTGTGCTTTGTGAAAGCCCAGTCCATCAAGTGGATGAATGCCCTGCGGCAGCCCAGTTACCACCTGCTATCCAGGAGCAAGTCTATGCAGCCCAAGGACTCTCTAAACCCAACAATGACCCATTTTTAAACACATACAATCCGGGTTAGAGAAATCACCCAAACTTCTCTTGGAAGCCCCAGCAAACCCAAAATTTTCAACCCAAGCCCAACCTCAGGCCCATTTTCAAAATCAAACTTTCCATAGGGGCCAATTGTCACAACAATTACCCAATCACCCTCAATTCCCTTATGGCCAATCATCTTATGACCAACCCTCATTTGCTCAGCCTGCATATGGGCAATCTTCACATCCTCCTCCAATTTACCAACCACCTATGCAACCTCCACCAATGGCCCAAAATGATGACAAAATCAATCAATTACAACAACTCATTTTGGCCCAAAACCAATCTTTCCAAACCAAAATGGCTGAAATGAAGGCCCAGATTGGCCAACTCTTGGAAACCAATGTAAGGAGAGATCCGGGTCAACTTCCAAGTCAACCCATTCCCAACCCTAGAAATTATCCTCCTGGTTTTCAGCAGCCCCTTCCACTCGCCCCTCAAGGGCAATTCCAACAAGGCCCAAATCCTCCAAAGGGCCCACAATTTGAGAATTCCAAGGCCATCTCAGCCTTAAGAAGTGGTAAAACTCTGTCAGATCCTCATCAAACTCATGAATCCAATCAAGCTTCATCCAGTCAAACCCAAGAAGAAGAAGAACCCATTTCCACTCCTATAGTGGATAGTGAGGCAATCAACAAAGAGAAAGGGAAGGCAAAGATAGATGAATCACCTGAAAGCTACAAACCTAAGATTCCCTTCCCTAATGCCTTGGACGCTAGGAAAGAAAAGAAAAAGAAGAACAATCAAGCTCCGAATGAAGAATTGATGAAATTGTTCAAACAAGTTCACATCAACATTCCCCAATTAGATGCAATCCAACATGTACCTGCATATGCTAAATTTCTCAAGGAAATGTGCACTCAAAAGAGGGAACCAAAGGTGAATCTGGAAAGAATTCTATTATCGGAGGATGTTAGTTCTATCCTACTAAATCAACTCCCCCAGAAAATGAAAGATCCTGGCACCCCACTCATATCTTGTGTCATTGGGGGGGTCACCTTTGAAAATGCTCTGTTGGACTTAGGAGCAAGTGTCAATCTCCTCCCAACATCTGTGTACCAAAAGTTTGGTATGGGAGAACTCAAATCAACCCCTGTCATTCTCCAACTGGCTGATAGATCTGTTAAGACACCTAGGGGGTTGGTAGAAGATGTCCTTGTCAAGATAGACTCTTGCTATTTTCCAGTTGATTTTCTAATCCTTGACATGGAGTCTAAATCAGACTTAGCCCAAAGCCCAATTATATTGGGCCGTCCCTTCTTAGCCACAGCCAATGCCAACATCAATTGTAAGTCTGGGCTTATGGACATCTCTTTTGGAGATCAAAAGATGACACTAAATGTCTTCAAGGCGTCTAAACAAATAAGGGAGGAAGAAGATTGTTACATCATTGATGTGATTGATGAGATGGTAGAAAATGACCCTCCCGTGACCAGAATAGAAAACTTTGACAAAGCTGAAGACAAAGAGCCCATTTCAGGGGTCAATGCTCTTCATCAGTTTGAACATTTGTCTGATGCGAAACATGAACCTTCACTCCCCTCCATCCATGCCCCACCACACCTAGAATTGAAACCCCTACCCGATTCCCTGAAATATGCCTTCTTAGGGGATGAGAGGACTTTGCCTGTCATAATAGCATCTGATCTGACACCCACTCAGGAGGACCAACTGATTGATGTCCTCAAAAGACATAAGGAAGCCATAGGTTGGTCTGTGGCCGATCTTAAGGGAATATGTCCATCAGTATGCATGCATCACATTTATCTGGAAGACAATGCAAAACCATCTAGGGAGATGCAAAGAAGGTTGAACCCTCACATGAAAGAAGTGGTTAAAAAAGAAGTAGTCAAATGGCTTGATGCAGGAATCATATACCCAATCTCTGACAGCCCATGGGTTAGTCCAACTCAAGTGGTACCTAAGAAAGCTGGGCTCACTGTGGTGAGCAATGACAAAGGAGAATTAGTACCCACTAGATTACCCACAGGGTGGAGAGTATGCATAGATTATAGGAAATTGAATGAGGCCACTAAGAAGGACCATTTTCCCCTACCATTCATTGACCAAATCTTAGAGAAATTAGCTGGCCAACAATATTTCTGTTTCTTGGATGGTTATTCAGGATATAACCAAGTGGCCATTTATCCAGAAGATCAAGAAAAGACCACATTCACATGTCCTTATGGGACATTTGCATTTAGGAGAATGCCCTTTGGGTTATGTAATGCTCCAGCCACTTTTCAGAGATGCATGATGGCCATTTTTTCAGATATGGTGGGGAACTTCTTAGAAATTTTTATGGATGATTTCTCAGTCTTTGGAGACTCTTTTGAAGTATGCCTAGATAATTTGACAAAAATTTTGGAGAGGTGCATAAAAAAGAGGTTGATTCTAAGCTGGGAGAAGAGTCACTTCATGGTAAAAGAGGGCATAGTGTTGGGCCACATAGTTTCTGAGCGGGGTATAGAGGTGGACAAGGCCAAAATTGACCTCATTTCTAATCTTCCTCCACCCACCTCAGTTAAGCAAATTCGGTATTTCCTTGGCCATGCCGGCTTCTATCGCCGGTTTATCCAAAATTTCTCTCAAATTGCCCGACCTTTAACCCTTCTTCTAGCCAAGGATATCCCATTCAATCTTGATGAACAATGTTTACAAGCATTCAATATTTTGAAGGAAGCTCTGACCAAAGCTCCAATCCTTCAACCACCTGATTGGTCCCTTCCCTTCGAAATCATGTGTGATGCTTCAGATTTTTCTATAGGAGCAGTCTTAGGGCAGAGGATTGACAAACGCCCTGTGGTGATTTATTATGCTAGTCGCACTATGGGTGATGCTCAACTGAATTACACCACCACTGAAAAAGAACTCTTGGTTGTGGTGTTCGCCCTTGAAAAATTCAGAACATATCTCTTAGGATCCAAGGTCATCATCTACTCTGATCACTCAGCCTTGAGATACCTCATGTCCAAGAAAGAAGCCAAGCCCCGTTTGATTAGATGGATCTTACTCTTGCAAGAATTTGATATTGAAATTCGGGATAAAAAGGGGTCTGAGAATGTGGTGGCTGATCATCTCTCTAGAATTCTTGTGCAAGAAAAGGAGCCCATAAGAGACTTTTTTCCTGATGAACAACTCTTGTCCATTAGCCACATCCAACCCCCTTGGTATGCCAATATTGTCAATTATCTGGCTGTTGGATTGACCCCTGAAGGTTGGTCTAAGAATGAGAAGGATAGATTCTATGCTCAGATAAGACACTATTTTTGGGAGGATCTAGAATTATTCCGTATCTGTGCAGATAATGTCATTCGAAGGTGTGTCCCTGAAAATGAGCATCAAAGCATTCTCACCTTCTGCCACACTCTTGCTTGCGGAGGTCATTTTTCTGGGAAGAAAACTGCTGCAAAAGTCCTCCAGAGTTGTTTTTATTGGCCCACTCTCTTTAGAGATGGCCATGCTTTTAGTCAATCTTGCCCAAAATGTCAAACTATGGGGAATATATCTCGAAGAGACATGATGCCCCTGAACCCCATTCTTGTGGTGGAGATTTTTGATGTATGGGGAATTGATTTCATGGGACCATTCCCACCATCTTCTGGGCATGAATATATTCTAGTGGCTGTGGATTATGTCTCCAAATGGATTGAAGCAGTAGCAACTAGAACCAATGACCACAAGGTGGTCATGAAATTTGTGCAAAAGAACATTTTCTCTAGATTTGGATTCCCAAGGGCTATAATTAGTGATGGAGGTAGTCACTTCACTAACTATCAATTCAAGAGTTTGCTGAAAAAGTATGGGATCACTCACAAAGTGGCCACTTCATATCATCCCCAAACAAGTGGGCAGGTAGAAGTTTCAAATCGAGAAATCAAGAACATTTTGCAAAAGACTGTGAGGACTGATAGGAAAGACTGGGCTGAGAGATTGGATGATGCTTTGTGGGCCTACAGAACAGCTTATAAGACCCCTATTGGGATGTCACCCTTCAGATTGATTTATGGAAAAGCCTGCCACCTCCCAGTGGAGCTGGAACACAAGGCTTATTGGGCAATCAAACAATTTAACCTGGATTTGACCCAAGCTGGATCACACAGGGCCTTGCAATTAAGTGAGTTAGAGGAGCTTCGTGAGGAATCCTATGAGAACTCCAAAATCTATAAGGCCAAGATGAAAACTTTTCATGACAAACACATCTCCAGGAAAACATTTGAACCTAATCAAAAGGTCTGGTTGTTCAATTCTAGATTGAAACTTTTCCCTGGGAAGCTTAGATCTAGATGGGATGGGCCATACATCGTAGTTAATTCATTTCCCCATGGTGCTGTTGAGATCTGTGACCCCAAAAGTGGCAACACTTTCAAAGTCAATGGCCAGAGACTCAAACCCTTCATTGAAGGAGTCTCAAATGAACTGATTGTGGAAGAAATTGCATTAATTGAACCAAGTTGAATTCGCTGATGTCTGGCTGAAGACATTAAACTTAGCGCTCATTGGGAGGCAACCCAATGCTTTCTTACTTTCTTACTTTCTTTTAAAATAATGATGATCTATTTTTTTAGGAGCATGGAGCATGAAGCAACATATCTCTTTCTACAGCAACATTTCATCTTGCTCAGGTTGTACCTTTCCCTCTCAAAACATTCACTCTATATTATCCTAATTTTCTATTTTAAGCATGTCATTGAGGACAATGGCACTTAAGTTGGGGGGTAGCTTAAGCTTAAATTTTCATCAAAATGCTGTAATCTTTCATGATTCCCCTAACAAATGCTTCAGGGTCATTTTTCATGATAAGAAACATTGTCAAAATGATAAGGCTTAGAATATCCACTTGTGACAGCATTGAATTAAAGGGTGAATTAGTTGGTTATGTTTTTAGCATCTTCCTCGGAATACACTTAGATTTTTCTTTGAACTCACACACATCCGCACACTAATGAGAATAGTAGGTATTAAACACGAGGATGATGAGCTCTTTACTTAAAACTCAGGCGAGGATTGAAAATTCTGCCTAGTCATTGAAGATTTATCGTGGGGAAAAAGCTACCTGCCTGCAAATAAGTGCAAAGCACCAAAAAGAAAGAATATATATATATATATATATATATATATATATATATATATATATATATGATGAAAAACTCATGGAAAATGCTCCTGATCTTAGTAACCGGGCCTGCTTCTCCTAGCAAGAGTTGAGGTTCACGTCAAACAGTGAAGGAATGTGCAGCACCATGATGAAAAAAATGATGATGATCAGGCATAGTGAAGCTACCTGTAATTCGAGAGTCTGATTTAAAATAGGTAGAATTGGAAATCATTGTTAAGTGATAAATAGAAGGCTCATTCATCCAGTTGTCTGATATCCACTAATCAAATTAGATCACATGCACAAAGAGATACAAAAAAAAAAATTTATGAGTGTAACCTGGGGAAGTATCTAAATTACATAGATTGACGAAGTTTATTCTTGACATTTACTGCTTGAACTTGCAGTATTCTATAGTTCAAATCATGATGCTCACATTTTTGTCATGAAACGTGGTTTATGAACTTTTGTTAGTCCTAAATTTATAATTGATTGCATTGCTAAGGGTCTAGCAATGAGTAAGTTGGGGGGTGTGATAACTTCATATTTTCACATATATTTTTAGGCATGTTTAAGAGATAATTCGAAACATAATGGTGCTTATGTGTGAAAATATCACATAAATAGATATTTTATGAATATGGAGGTTTGCATTGGAAAATGATAATTATTGCTTTCTGTTCAAATGCCAGGGCTGCGGGTGAAAAACATGCATGGCAAGAAGGATGCTTGAGTTGGCTGCTGCTATGAAGACTTGCACGAGGTCTTGGCCTCCTCTGCTAAAAGTGCACGAACTTGCTAAAAGATGCACGAGGCTGTTTGGGAGAGACGCTAACAAAGACGGTGGGAACCGAAACCTACACGATGTAAAGTTGCACGGACTGCTGCCACCAAATCATGCACGAAGTGCATGAGCCTTGACCGAAGAAAACCTGCATGGACCTGCCGCTTGAAATGTGCACGAAGGCAACGCTTGCTGCTACCAATTCATGCATGGGGTTGAAGCAGTTGCACGGACTGCTAAGCACCAAAAGATGCACGAGCTGGAAGTTTATGAAAACTGCACCAACCTTATGCAGCAAACAAAAGTGCACGGACCAGCTTTTATCAAAAGTTACAAGAGTTATGCACAAACCCCTGAATGTGCACGGACATGTTTTATGAAGACATGCACGAGGTCTGCTGCTTGCAAAGATGCTTGAAGATGATTGAGCTTGCTATTATGAAAAGCTGCACGAAGTTGCTGAAGCTGGGTGGATAAATCATGTCGTTGGCGAGGATAACGGAAGCGACCCAGTCAAAAGCCTAGCAGTGCGAGATGCTCGCAGCATACGGGATTATAGGAGGAGATTATGTGAAATTTGTTAGCAAGACATCTTCCTATAAATAGGAGGTTTAGGGAATAGTGCAGGGGGCTTTTTTTTGGGCTCTCTCGTTTTTTTTTGGCTTTCATTCCATCTTTTTAGATTTGGAGTGTGTTGTTTAGCGTTGCAGTCTTAGCTCTTGATTTGAATTTCTTGGGCATCGTTGGGGCTATCAGCCTTCCTTGGAGGAATTTTCTGCAGTACCCGTGGTGCCTCTGTTGCATCTGAGCTTCCAGTGGCCTGAGAAGAGAGACACGGCGAGGGTCCTTTAGCTACTGTGACTCTGTTAACAGTCCTCCCTGGGTGCTGGCCAGATGTTCGTAGCGAGTGGGAAAATAGCAGAAGTCCCTTTGAGTTCTTTGGTTTATTGTTCCCTGTCTTGTTTACTGTTCATTTCAGTATTCTTTTATCAGTGGAAGCATTGTTACTGTTACTCATCACCCTTCTTATTTTTAGTCAGTCAATTAGTTTAGTGATTTTCAGTATCGTGGGTTTGATTACCAGTGCATGTATCCTGTAGTATTGAACAAGTGACAGGAGTTTCGTCTGTGATAAGGCATCCCTGTTTCCACTATAGCATTTGCACCTGACCACATAGTTCTAGTCTTAGTTCCTTGAAGTGCACCTATCTAAAGTAGTTTCTTCTATCTAAACATAGTATCCTCTCTTCATCTTCTGTTCTGTTCCTGCATCATTTTAATTTCATTTAAATCCTAGTTACATTAGTTCATCCACTTGCACAATGTTCATGTTCCACTGTTACACTTGCATTCGATTACATTAGTTTTAGTCAGAGCATCTTTTAGTCCATTTACTTATGTTAGTTAATTCTTCAATGTGTTAATTCTCGTTTTAGTGTCCCTCTGTCACAAACTCTCAGTCAAACAAAACACAAGATTTTCATCTTAAAAATCTGAATTTCCAGGTGGATTCGACTCGGTCTCACCACTTAACTTTTTTTTTTCATGTTAATCAATTTGTGGACCGATAAATAAGTTTGGTAGTGAACGTATTAACGACTTGCGTTTTGAACTATCAACCGGCATGGGTGGACCGAGCTCCTTCTCTCTTTTTCTTCTTCCCTTCACTGCACACAGCCGAGCGCCTTCTCTTCTCCTTTTTGTATGGCCTTCCGGGGGAAAGCCAGCTTCTCTTCTTCCTGCTCTGTTGAACATGCAGAGTATATATAATGGGTTGCCTTTTCTTTGCTTGAACGGAAGAAGCTCCCGCCACTTCATTCCTCTGCCAGATGAACAGGGTTGGCATGTCGCTGGCATCCGGTGATTCGTGCCGTACACTATCGTTCGTCCGAGGATGGGATGTTCATAGATTTGTCGGGAGGATCTGCTGCTGCTGCCATCGCTGCCGCTTTGCTGTCGAAAGGAGGTGAAGGCACGGCTTCAAACATTAAATGTTCCATGCGTAGCGTATGGTGCAGAACAGAGCATCGGAGTGTTGATCTGATGGCATTTAAGTTAAACTGGCGCGGTGGAATAGTGACCGCACCGGATCAAGCCCAAATGCAATTGGCGCGCCGTTTTAGCATTTGAAGGCAAAGCTTTTGAAAATGGGGGCACGATAGGTCCTGTAGCGCGCCGGATTAAGTTGCCGAAACGGGGGGTTCTTTGAGCGCGCCGGAATAGCCTTACAAATGGAGCGCGCCGGTTTGGCCAAGCAATTGGGCATGAAGGGTTCTTCGAAAGCGGCGCGCCGGATTAAGACATCAACATGGGCGCGCCGTATCAGAGCATCAAAGGGGGCGCGCCGTTTTAAGGCGCGCCGGTTTAAGGCACGCCGGATTAAGGCGAATGTCGCGCCGATTGGGGTTTCATCTCGGAGTCGCAGCCATTCACACGAATGTTAGCGTTCCCAGAATGTTATAGTTGCAATGCATTGCCTTCGCAATATTCCGTTCGCAGCCTCTGGGGCTCGGTCCCAGACTTTGCGTGACTTTTGGTGCATGCCGAGACTGTGCCAGAGTTCCTGACTTTTCTTTGATTCAACTCTCGGCACGGCCTGTTGTAGAGTTGTAGCCGTATCTTCCGCCTAGGGGCTTCCTTAACGGATAGCGGACCACCAAGTGAGTTCTCGTCCTGATCGGGCGAGGCATGAGGTTTATTCGACATTTCCATCTTCGACTCACGCTCGAATGCGTAGACGCGAATGTCGCAATGATCATCATCATCATCATCATCATTTTTTTTGGCGTCTATAGGCGTGACACCTACACCAAGAAATCTCTTCGAGCTAAGATCATTACAGGGCCACTTGGCTTATATCCGGGGGTTCATTTCCAATTTGTCAGGGCGATGCCAGCCTTTCCACAAATTGATGATGAAGGATGTTCCCTTCTACTGGGATGAAGATTGCCAGGCAGCCTTTGACAAGCTGAAAGACTATCTGAAGACTCCTCTAGTACTGGGCACACCGGTGAAAGGACGGCCGTTGATATTGTATATAGCAGCCACACACAATTCCCTGGGGGCAATGCTAGCTCAGAATAATGAAGAAGGGAAAGAACAAGCCCTCTATTACCTCAGTCGGAGACTGGTCAGAACTGAGGAGAAATATACTTATATTGAGAAGATCTGTCTGGCACTGGTCTTCGCAGTTAAGAAGCTTCGACACTACATGTTGTCGCATGAAATCAGCTTGGTATCCAAAGAGGACCCGCTGAAGTATATTATCTCCCAGCCGGCACTGAAAGGTCGCTTGGGCAAATGGGCAGTAATCCTTATGGAGTTTGACATCTCCTATGTGCCGCGCAAGGCCATCAAGGGCCAAGCTATTCCAGACTTCTTCGCTGAGCACCCATTACCCGGGGACTGGCCGCTGGAACCGGAGCTTCCTGAAGATGAAACCCTGGAAGCCGCTCAGGTTCGGCCCTCCTTATGGTAGCTATATTTCGATGGCGCTTCCAGAATTGACACCTCTATCACTGAATCAGCCAGGGTCAGAGCAGGAGCAGGCATAGTCCTGAAATCCCCAGAAGGGGAAGTGGTGCACACATCTTGCTCGATAAACAAGCATTACACAAATAATGAAGCAGAGTATGAAGCCCTGATAATCAGGTAACAAATTGCTCTATCCATGGGAATTCAGATACTGGAAGCATTCGGAGACTCCATGCTAGTTATAAAACAACTGGAAGGAGAGTTCGATGTGCGAAAGCAAGAGCTCCTCCCCTACCATCAGCTGGCAACCCGCCTAATGTCAAGATTCTACTTCATCAGCATCAAGCATATCAACCGAGGCCAGAAGGCTCAGGCAGACGCCCTCGCTAAGCTGGCCAGTTCTTTGGCGGTCCCGCCAGACACAAGCCTGAATATAACAATGATCAACCGCCGGCAAGTCCCCAGTGTAATAGAGGTCTTAGCCGACGAATAATAGATTGAGGTGGTAGCCGTCGAAGAGGTTCAGCAGCCCAATTGGCGAGAACATCTCCTGCGGTGGTTCCAACACCAGCAGCTCCCAAAAGAAAAAGAACAAAGAATGAAACTCCTGAGGGTCAAAGACTCTTACGAGATGAGGAACAGAACCTTGTTCCGAATAATGGCAGATGCCCAAAGAAAAGTCCTACTTCGTTGCTTATCTTCAGCAGAAGCGCGGTAGGTGATGCAAGAAGTCCATGCGGGATCAGCGGGAGCGCATCAGGCCGGCCCAAAGATGAAAATTGAGATAAAGAAATTGGGTTACTATTGGCCCACTATATTTGATGACTGCTGCAAGTTCGCCAGGGCTTGTCAAAAGTGTCAAGAACACGCCAATGTGTCAAGAAGGCCTCTAGTGCCACTACATCCTACCTTACCAAGCTGGACGTTTGCTCAATGCGGCACGGATGTGGTAGGGCCACTACCAGCGTCTTCATCAGGGTGCAAATACATCTTAGCAGCTACAGACTACTTCTCCAGATGGGCAGAAGTGGTCGCGTTAAGAGATGTAACGGGGCAATTGGTCGCAAGATTCTTCCGGCAGAACATAATATTCCGGTTCGGAATTCCCAGCCGAATTATCTCTGACAATGGCAGCCATTTCAGAAATCAGAAGGTTTACCGGCTAGCCGAGAAATACAAGATTGACTGGAGGACATCGTCCCCCTACAACCCTCAAACCAATGGACTTGCAGAAGCCTTCAACAAGACACTATGCACATTACTGGCAAAGACTGTCAAGTCTAATAAAAAGGACTGGGAAGAAAGGATGTACGAGGCGTTCTGGGCCTATCGTACTGTCTATAAAACCCCAATCGGCTATTCGCCATTCTCCCTCGTGTATGGGTCAGAGGCTGTGGTGCCGATTGAATTAGAAGTTCCTTCGCTGCGAATCGCCATCCAGCATGGACTGGTCAGCGGTGAACAAACCAATGCAGAAAGAAGATTGGAAGAGCTCGCCGAGCTCGAAGGAAAGCGCCTCCGGGCGAAACAAAACATCCAGCTCTACCAAGCTCGCATGGCTCGTACTTTTGATAAGCTGGTCAAAGGGTGAGAGTTCAAGAAGGGAGACCTGGTAATGGTCAAAAGAAGAGAAGTGATGGCCGCTAACCCCAAAGGGAAGTTGGTCGAAAACTGGGTTGGACCGTACATCATCCGCCGAGTATATGAAGGGGGTGCCTACGTCCTGGTAGACCACAAAGGAGTCGTCCAGTTCTCTCCCCTCAATGGAAAGCATATAAAGCTGTATCACACGGTGCAACCGGCATTCCCTGAATAATCAGAATACCTTCACCGTGCTCTAGTGGCACTCCACCCTGACCAAGCTACCCTCACCTTGGTTCAGTGGCACTCCGCCCTGACCAAGCTACGCCCACCTTGGTCTAGTGGCACTTCGCCCTGACAAAGCTACACCCACCTTGTTCTAGTGGCACTCTACCCTGACCAAGCTACCTCCACCTTGGTCTAGTGGCACTCCACCCTGATCAAGCTACACCCACCTTGGTCTAGTGGCACTCCGCCCTGACCAAGCTACCTCCACCTTGGTCTAGTGGCACTCCGCCCTGATCGAGGTACGCCCACCTTGGTCTAGTGGCACTCCGCCCTGACCAAGCTCCCCTCACCTTGGTCTAGTGGCACTCCGCCCTGACCAAGCTACCCTCACCTTGGTTCAGTGACATTCCACCCTGACCAAGCTACCTTCACCTTGGTCTAGTGGCACTCCGCCCTGATCAAGCTACAC
The DNA here is from genome assembly GCA_022559845.1 of Amorphophallus konjac. Classification (NCBI taxonomy): domain Eukaryota; kingdom Viridiplantae; phylum Streptophyta; class Magnoliopsida; order Alismatales; family Araceae; genus Amorphophallus; species Amorphophallus konjac. The sequence goes on along the minus strand of CM040121.1, from coordinate 206,964,853 downwards.
CCACCTTGGTTTAGTGGCACTCCGCCCTGACCAAGCTACGTCCACCTTGGTCTTGTGGCACTCCGCCCTGATCAAGCTACACCCACCTTGGTCAAGTGGCACTCCTCCCTGACCAAGCTACACCCACCTTGGTCTAGTGGCACTCCGCCCTGACTAAGCTACCTCCACCTTGGTCTAGTGGCACTCCGCCCTGACTGAGCTACCCTCACCTTGGTTCAGTGGCATTCCGCCCTAACCGAGCTACCCTCACCTTGGTTTAGTGGCGCTCCGCCCTAACCGAGCTACCCGCACCTCAGTCCAGTAATGGTCGGCCCTGACCAAACTCGCATAATGTCTACAGTATTGCCGTTACGGGCCTTACGCTCGAGTCGGCACAAATCCATCCTTTGCATCAGCATTGCTTTCGTGTTGACGAATAAACCCTTTTCTCGGCGCAAGACTTCATGTCCTAGCCGACCTTTATACAACGTTGCCATTGCAGGCCTTACGCTCGAATCGGCACAAATCCATCCCTTGTGTTAGCATTGCCTTCGTGCTGACGAGTAAACCCTCTTTCTCGGCACAAGACTTCGTGTCCTAGCCGACTCTCTCAACATCCTTCTGTTACGTGAGCAAAAAGAAAAGATAAAATGGGGTTAAAAATAGAGATACCCCGCCGGTCTTGTTCCTAAATCGGGACAAGGGCAAAAATGGCTATAACCCGGCTGTAGCGAAAACCTGAAAGGGCGTTACAGGTAAAATTGGGTACCCCACCACGTGAAAATCCGAAACGGCGCGTGGGCAAAAGTAAGATGGGGCTGACTTCGGTGAAAACCCGAAAGGGCGCTCAGGTCAGTAAAGTGGTAATCCAAAAAGTTCCTCTTTATTCTCCTCCTAATGAGACTCCCAAAGGACAATCATCAAGAGTCCCATCGGAGATCTCCTAACAAACCTATGTTCGACCCTCGTCATCACCGGCGAGATCGGTCAATCTCTACCCTTAACTTGGACCTTTCATCCCTGTTAATGAATCTATCCTTGCTTCGACATGTGATCCATGCCGATGAACAAACCTATGTTCGACCCTCGTCATCATCGACGAGATCGGTCGATCTCTACCCTTAACTTGGACCTTTCGTCCCTGTTAATGAATCTACCCTTGCTTTGACATGTGACCCATGCCGATGAATAAATCTATGTTCGACCCTCGTCATCATCGGCGAGATCGGTCGATCTCTACCCTTAACATCGACCTTTCATCCCTGTTAATGAATCTAGCCTTGCTTCGACATGTGACCCATGCCGATGAACAAACCTATGTTCGACCCTCGTCATCATCGGCGAGATCGGTCGATCTCTACCCTTAACATAGACCTTTCGTCCATGTTAATGAATCTAGCCTTGCTTCCACATGTGACCCATGCCGATGAATAAACCTATGTTCGACCCTCGTCATCATCAGTGGAATCGGTCAGCCTCTATCCCTTAACCTGGACCTTCCGTCCCTGTTAAGAATTATATCCTTTGCTTCGGCATTTAACCAATGTCGACGAACTAAACCAGGATCCGACCCTTGTCATCATCGACAAGGCCGATCGGCATGCTAGTGGGCAGGCTCTCCTGTGTCCCGACTTCTTCCTACAAAAAAAGAAAAAGAAAAAAAAAGAGGATTAAAAATAGAGATACCCCGCCGGCCTTGTTCCTATACTAGGGCAGGGGCAAAAATGGCTATAACCCGACTGTAGCGAAAACCCGAAAGGGCGTTACAGGCAAAATCGGGTACCCCGCCACGTGAAAAACCCGAAAGGGCGCGTGGGCAAAAGCAAGATGGGGCTGACTTCGGCGAAAACCCGAAACGGCACTTGAGTCAGTAATGTGGTAAAAATGATGACGAATAAAAAATCAATCAATAAAAAAAAAGAATGATGAGATGATAATGTAGTAGCGAGGTTATCCTCGTTCATCATTCCACTTCCTTCTACCCTTTTCGATCCTTGTCACCATCGGTAAGACCATCTACCATCCCGACCCTTGTCACCATCAGCAAGATCGGTCGCTACCTTTTTCGATCCTTGTCACCATCGGCAAGACTGTCTGCCTCTTTCGACCCTTGTCACCAACGGCAAGATCGGTCGCTACCTTTTTCGGCCCTTGTCACCATCGGCAAGATCGGTCGCTACCATTTCGACCCTTGTCACCATCGGCAAGATCGGTCGCTACCTTCTCCAGCCCTTGTCACCATTGGAAAGATCGGTCACTACCATTCTGACCCTTGTCACCATCGGCAAGATCGGTTGCTACCTTTTCAGGCACTTGTCATCATCGGCAAGACCGTCTACCATTCCGACCCTTGTCACCATCGGCAAGATCGGTCGCTACCTTTTCCAGTTTTTGTCATCATCGGCAAGACCGTCCATCTTTCCGACCCTTGTCACCATCAGTAAGATCGGTCACTACCTTATTCGGTTTTTGTCACCATCAGTAGGACCGGCTACTCTTACGACCCTTGTCACCATCGGCAAGATCGATCGCTACCCCTTCCGGTCCTTGTCACCATCGGCAAGACCGGCTACCTTTTCGGCCCTTGTCACCATCGGCAAGACCGGCTACCTTTTCGGCCCCTGTCATCATCGACAGGACCGGTCAACATCTCCCTAACCTGGACCCCTCGTCCTCGTTAAGCAGTAAACTTCTTTTGCTCCATATAAACTCTGTTGATGAATAAACCCTACCCTCAATTTCCGTCAGCATCAATGAATCCGGCTGACAAGCCGTCTGTCCTTATTTCCTAGCCCTGAAGGGGCCTCTATACCCTTTTGGTCCTTCGAACTCTTGGCCTGCACTAGCCGTTGCCTGGTCCCGAGAATGGTCACGGTGCGGTGGAGCGACCACCTCACCCCTTCGCTGAAGGCATGAGCGCTCTCCTGCCCTAGTGACTCACATACTCGGACTAGAATTAACTGGAGAGTAGAAAAGGGAAAGAAAAGAATAATGAAAGAATGGAGTCATCATTTAACAGCAAAATGAAGATATTTCATTCCTATGAAATAAAAAGATACATGTTACACGGGGCATTCCCCGGAATACATGAAGTCCATCAAAAAGGGGCAAATAGAAAAGACTATGGCAGAGGGCGTCGGAAGATGTCCTCCACCTATGGAATGCCCAAGGAAGGATGGCGGGTTAGTTCTTGCAGTCTGAACTCAGTGGCCTCCAGCTAAGATAGTTTCTCCCCGAGGGAAATAGCTTGTCCCTCGGCCATCTCTGCCTCCTCCATCCCCCGAACTTCCAGGCGCTCTACTTCTTGAAGCTCAGCCTCTGCCCTTGAAAGTTTGGCCTGTAGCTCTCCTATCCGGGCCGTAAGGAAGCTTCGACGCTGCAAAGAGGCATTAGCATCATTCCTCATCCTCGTCGCAGTCCCTTTCAAAGAGATGAGAGCTGCTCGGCATTCAGCTCGCTCCAGTGTTATGGCCGCCAGCTGGTCAGCTACCGCCCGGCCTAAGAATTCCCTTCTGTTTACATATTTCAGAAGCCAAATCACCCGTGGAGTCCAGTCGTCCATGGGGCAACCAAAAGCCAACAGCGAGCAGGACAAGTGCTCTATCAAACCCCTCAGCTGAACATAAGTCAAATCTCTGCTGGCCGTTATGGTCTACTGAAGGGTCCCTAAGAACTGCCACACAAGGTCACTCGATGACTGGAGACCGAGCGGTGACGTCTCGGGTAGTTCAAACTCCACTCTACTGTCCACGATGGCCCAGATATCGTCGCTCATCCCAGAAGATGACGACGGCATGATCTGCAGCACACTTGTGTGGGGAACAACCGCGGTGACTGATAGGGTAGCTGGAGTCTCGATGACGGTGACTTCCCTGCCAGCCCCTTGGGATGAAGCTGCAACAGGAACATCAAGAGCCGAGGACATCTACTCCTCGCCTCCAACTCGACTGATCCCCATATGGCCAGCTTCAGCGATAGTAGCCAAGGCCCCAATAGTCCCGGCTTCCTCTTCGACGATCTCTCCCGCCTCTACCTCGGAGGGGCCACCTTTCTCTGAAGCTGGCCGTTGTGCGACTTCCAATGGCTGGGAGTCCTCGACTGCTACCAACTCGTCATCCCTCGCAAGTACTCCGGGTCCCACTGGACCCGCTGCCGCTGCATAGTCCTCGGGATATCACAGTGCGATAGGCCGCAAGACGGGTGAGAAAGTTGCGTGACCCGCGCCTAGAGCCGGGAGGGGTATCTGCACCGTTATGGTTGGCAGCACCACCTTAGTCTGCACCAGAAATATGTACATCAGAAAGCTAAAAAGAAAAGAAAGGAAGGATAGCATGCGTCAACCACGGGAGGGTCCTCACCTCAGCCGGTACTAGGCTCAAATCTCCAAGGGCAACCTCTGCGGCCCCATCCCCTTCGCTCACGAGTGAGCCTGACGGCCCAGGACCACTCCATGACAACCGGGGCGTGCTGAAAGTCAGGTGATCACTCTCGTAGGCCGAAGATGCCCCGTCATCCTCAGTCTCTGTGTCGACATGTGGGAACTCCTCATCACTGGAGCCTCCACTGTAATCGACCTGCTCAGAGGAAGAGGACTCCTCTGCTCTTTCGGGATGCTCCACCATCGGAGCAGGAACCTCCTCAGGAGGAGCATCACCCGCAGTAGGGACTTCCTCCATGCACTTCACACCAGGAGCAACAATTGATGGGATCTCAGGGGCAAGCTCGCCCTGCCCTCGGGTAATGGCTTCCTCTGCACCCTCTGCGCCCGGGAGTAATGACGGTTGCATATCAACTGAAATTTACGGTAAGAAATAGTCAAGCCGGCTGAAGGCATGAAGACTCGCATTGGCGCCGTGATTAAACTATAAATTACCTTCCATTTCCTGTCTGGGCGTTGTAGAAGGCAGATCTCTCTCTACGGAAGTAGTAAGGATTTCCTCTGCCCCTTCCCTAGCCACGACGCCTACCGTCGCCTCCAGTCCGATGACCGCAGCGACTGTGTCGGCAGCTGTCAGCATGGATTAGCCAAGGCAGCCAAAGTGAGCCAATGAATTCTGGAGGGATGAAGAGCCTACCTTCAGCTTCTGGCCTTTGCATGCGGGAAGCCTCGAACTCTTCGAAGGATACAACCGGAGGAAGAACGGTTGCTGGTTCCTTTTTTGCGGCCTTCCTTCGGCGTGCCCGTGTCACTCGGGTCACTGCCGCTTTGGCCTTCCCAACGGCCTCCCTCAACTGGGATCGGGTCCGCTTTCTCGAATTGCCAGGAGGCAGTGGCGTCATGGTCGGGACCGGCTTGGGAACCTCGAAGTATGCTGGCTTCTGAGCTTTTATTATCAGCTCCCTAAAGTGCCGAGTCTCCTCCGAAGTTGGTCGGACTGCACATGCACGAAGGTGAGAATAAGACACCACAATGAAGAAAAGAGGCTGGCCAAAGGGTCTAAATGAAGAAATAGAACATACTTGCTGGCCCCGTGTAGAAGGGGAAGAGAGGCCAATAATATAGCGATGGCACTTTGTCTCTCGAAGCTGCCTCGCGAATAAGCCAACATAAATCTCCTATCTTTTCACTCGGCTCAGCCAGTAGCGCCAGGTCCTCGTGGCCACGAGAAGACAGGTTATAATATAAGCTCAGGTTGTCCAGCCCCCATCTGTCAGCATATTTGAATGAGATATGAAGGGGCCGGTCCAGAATGGCTTCGATGGGACCACCCACCTAAAGACCATGTGAGCGAAGAAGCGCAAATATCCAAGGGGTGTTGTCATATAAAGCATCCCGCCTATCTTCCCTACGGATGAAAGTCTGATAGGGGTACAACCTATCCACCTCGGGACGCCAGTTGGCCACAACCGAGATGGGTTCCTCCACCGACAGAGGGAGTTACTGAAGGACCACCCTCTCGCTACTCACCCAGCATAAACCCCGAAGTGTTTTCACATAGTCATCCTTGCTGATTGTGGGCAACTTCGGGTCGACTTTGGTCCTGCGACTTTTCACCGCCTTTCGGGCCTCCAGATAGGCCCTCACTTCCGTATTTGTCCAGGATTTCAGCATCTTCAAATAGGAAGGCTCAATATCAAAGGCTGACTCTGGCTGGGAGTCTAGAAACCTATGCTCTGCTACGGCCCAACACTCTCGCCGGGAGCTCCTGTAGAACCCCGTCCGCGCGTTCCACCACTTGATATACTCAGGAGTGACGCGGGGGAAACGGGCAGGGGTTGGCACCCTGAAAGAAACATCTTCCCGGCGGTGGAAGAAATCCCACCATATCCGGGCATCATCATTTGAAACTTGCCCGGCCCTGTGCCTGTTAGGCAACGCAAATTGTGAAGAAGAATGTGGAATGTGCGGGTCGTAGCCAAAGTTCCGGCTGAAGCGGAACGGATAATACGGCTCCAACCATAAAATGCCGCTCTTGCGGAATACAAGGACACTCGGCCTGATAGCCAGCGCCCAGTCAACCAACTCCGGCTCAAGAATGGGCCTTGTACACTTGGCCCCGAAAATCGGATGGATATACTCCTCGGTCTCAAAAAGCTTGCACTGCCTCATCCTGTTCACCAGCGGGCTGGAGTGGGCAGCTAAGCTCCCAAAGTGAAGAACCCCAGGCGAATCTATGGGAATCCGGGCCAACTTGCTTCGAATGGCAAAGAGCTGCTCCGCTAGCGAGGATGGCTCAACACTCGCAAACTCTATCATCCACGGAACAAGAGGAACCGACTGTAACGCCCGAGGAGCCACCTCCAAGAACAGGGTACGGACCCAAGCATTGAAAAAGTGTAGCGGACCAACCGTCCGCAGATTCCTGGGGAGACGCGTCTTGTGCAGGTCTTCCAACATCTTGTAAATAAGGCACAGAGCCACCGGGCAAAGGGACAGCTTAGTACCCCAAGCCATGAGACAGGCAGGATAAATGGCCTCTGCCCTAATCACGCTCTCATCACCTTGCGGGAGAGGGAAAGAATAGATCCAGTGAACTAGGTACGCAGCACAGTGGGTGACTGCGTCGACACCAGTAGGGTTTGGGTCCTCCCTCTGCCCTCCTCTTGAAGATGATGATGATGCGGCCTGGCGTCGGACTCTCTTCTTCCGCTTCGGAGCCATTGGCGCTATCGGGGGAAAGTCTTCGTACTTCTTCTTCCCGCCGAAGAAATATTGGAGCCAGGTGCCCATCCGCACCCTCCGCTTCTCGCCCGGCTTTCGAGCTTCCCTCGTGTCATGCGACGAGTGATAGAGGGTGCGGTATGCCTTCATCAGATAGCGGTAAGCATGACCCGCCAGATACTGACCCTCACCGTCAGTCTGATCTTTCAACCAGTCGGGCCAGCAGACTTCCTCGTACGGCTCTCCATCGATGGGTAGACCGCTAAGCTGTGAGAGGCTCCATAAATCCAGAGAAGTTTCTCCTTCCAAAGTATAAAAAGTGTTGTACTCGGGGCAAAATACTTCAATCATGCCACAGCATAAGCCTCGGGAGATGGGGTAGCGGTATCTCGAGGCGTACACGCTATGATAGACGCCAGCCCTGGTCAGTATGGGAGCGTAATGATGCAGCACATAATCTGTGAACTCCACTGCTCCCGGTCTGAATGCGTGAGCATCGGTGGCCCTCAGCTCGGCAAACCACCCCACGGATATCTGGTGCTTAAAACGGACCACCAGGTAGTCCAGCAGAAAGGATTCTTCTCTGTACCCCCATCTCAACGGGGTAAGAAACAAGCCAAAGATCGGCTTTTCCCGGTCTACCCGGCCTGCGGAATTATTCCACCGAGCGGGCACAAATTCAGGGGCCTGGTCTGCAGCCCATCTTCTGGAGCAAGATCTTGCAGTCCAAGCATGACGCTCCATTTCCTGACTTCTCCGGGAAGATAAATTGGCCTCCCCCGCACCATACAGTCTGTTAGACTATCCCTCTCCACTAACAAGGTCTGCTCGGCCTTGCGGACGAGGAACATGTCTCTCTTCCCCTGAAGGTTGAAACGCCGAAGGAAGGACATCCGATGTTTATCCTTGGGGTGATCCCTCCTGACAGCGCCTTCCCGGTCATAGTGAAAAGAATCACCTCCAAGGATGAGGAGATGGCCAGTTTCCACAGTATCGGTCTCCGAATTCGAGGACTCTGAAACTACGGCAAGTTGATCGTGCCCCCGATCAAGGGAATGAACATTCCCCCACGTCACCACGGCGCGGGAGGCGGAAGAAGAAGAACCAGATGCCATGTTAGCTGCAAAGAAGCGCATCAGATAATAAGCAAAGTCAGAAAATAGTTGATCAAGACAAATTTCTGACAAAATTTCGGCAGAGTCTCCCCAGCACGAGAGATTGCCAAAGAGAAGCGGGAACACGTCAACTAAGGGAACGGCCCCTAAAATTAGCCATCGGCATTACACTGAGGCCAAAAGGAACACTCTGGGAAATAGCTCCGAGGGCAAGCCCTACTAGAAGCCTCCCGGGGCCCAAAGAATGGGTTTAAAACCCAAATGAACAACACTCACTCACCCGCTCGGAGGGGACGACCCCGGCCGCTCTCAACTCACTCGACGCCGAAGGTGGAGAGGGGAAGAGCAGGAACAGAGAGAAAGAAACTTCACAAATGAGCAGTGATGAAGGAAGAATGAAGGGCAGAGAGTTTATATAGGGGAGAATTCCCCTTTTAATCCGGTGCGCTATTTAGCGCGCCGAATTAGCACTCCCCAAGCAAAAGGCGCGCCGGTTATGGGCTCGCCGAATTAACACCCCTATTAAACATGAAAGGTGCGCCGGATTAGATTCCAGTGCCCGGGACCGCGCCGGACTAACATGCAAATACCAAGGGCACGCCGGATTAGCGTCCAAGGCCAAGGGGCGCGCCGGATTAACCCCGCGCCGTATTAATATTCAAACGGCACCGGATTGGTATCCGTGCCGGATTAAGGGCCGTTCCGAGCCTCCGTCAATTGAAGAGGAGATCATTCTGGGTGAAGCTCATCCATCGGCCTTGCTGCACTCGTGCCTCGCTCGCAACACCCACGGCTGGGGGGCATTTGTTGGCACTCAAAATATCACTCGTGGCGATCAAGTCTCAAAGACGAATGACACGGCCCACTGAAGCACAGAAGCCGATAAATATCAACATATTGAAGACTTCTCAAGCTGCCAGAGCCTCGAGTCACCCTATATGAACACGGGGACTTCACCTCAGGAGAATCGAGATGAACTCACAACCAACCGGCAGTGCGACCAAGCCTGCCCAATGAACCAGCATCGACTCCATCGTGCAGCAAACACTACACCCGTTGTTCGACCAAGGACAACGGTCTACCCTGTGGCTACCCACCTCATGAAAGACTCTCCTGAGATGAAAGAGTACCCTTGGCTCTTCAGAACGGAGGACCGAAAACTCTGTCGGCAGAAGATCCCGGTCACCCGGCACGGGTACTGCTTCCCGTCAAGATGGGCTCGTTAGTGGCCGAATGATCACCCAGCCTAGGCGGAACTATCCCGGATGTTATCCCACCCTCCAAGAAGCTTTGAGCACAAGCCAGACCGAGCCAGCGGCACTTATCATAGTGCCAAGAGCCGTGTCAGTGAAAAACCAGCGTGTGCAAACCAAAGACATCTGAAGTTCGGAGAATGGCCATACGTCATCCTGAGAGCTTCGACAAGGCATCTCGTCAAGGTTTCGAAGAACGGTGGTGAGATAAATGTTCACGGTGATCCCCGGAACCATCCCCGGACTCATCGACTGACCCACGACGTGCGGGAGATGCTAATACGGCACGCTCTAAATCGGCGCGCCCTCTTATCCGGCTCCCCTCCATTCCGGCGCGCAAAAGCTCCTTTACTCGGTGCCCTCCTATTCCGGCGCGCTAAAGGTGGAGCTCCCTTCCCTCGACGTGCCATTCCTCACGCCGGATTAGGATTCGAGCCCGCTCCTATATATATGTGGCTGCTCGACAAGGCAAAGAGAGAGGAGGCAATTGGAAACAGAAGAAGAGGTGGTTTTTAGAGAGGCGAAGAGGTTGTCGAAGAAAAATCGAGAGATAAGAAAAAGGTCTGAGAGCCAATCATCGGTGAGAGAGAGGGGGTTTCTTGCGAGCGAAGCTGGGTTCCTCTGAGCATCCTTCACCGCCATCTTCCATCCTCAGCCTGAAGCCCTCCGCAGCCAGAGAAGAAGGAGGTGTCCCCGACACTCTGTTCTGGGAATAGGTGGGCGCCTACGTTTCCGTTGCTTCTCCGCGTTGCTTTCTCTCTGTCGAACGTAAGTGAGAGGGGTGAGGGATGGCGATGATATCAGCCAACCCCTCCCCCCTTCTCCGCCATCCCTCTTTCTTTTTTTTATTACTCTTCTGTGAGCTCCCCTACAAGTAGAACGGTGGACGTGCCGCGATGCTAGCACCGAACTCGTGATATGTGTGTGGCTTCCTTCGCCGATGGAATGATAGCATGCGTATATGAATATATTGACGGATTGAATGCTCAACGTCTCATCTTCTTCTTCCATTGCTATTTCATTTGGTAGATATATATATATATATTAGTGTCTTCCCGTATATAGCTTTACGATTCTGATTTCCCCAGATTTTGAACACGCCCAGGTATGCCATGGGCTACATGGATAACCCTTCCCTAGGTCCTCCGTGCCTGTGCCTGTGCACACGTTTCTCTCCGTTTTGATAAGAAATCCAATCTTGGCCTTCCCCCCTCTTTGCGTTTCTCTGTTGCTCAGAGGAGGCAGGTGCTACTTCTAGGATAAGGGAGTCCGCCTCGCGACTACTGCGTTCCAGCCATTCATGTATATGCGTGTGTAGGCAAATCATCCTAGCCGCATATCGATTGCCTTTCTCCATGGCTGCTGTTTGCATTCTCTTCTATGGATGGCAACCCAGTCTCGCGAGCATCGACACCTTAGCCCTGTGAGCGGTGATCTATCAATGCCGAATGTCTTCATTCCTCTCGTCTGTGGTTTGCAGCCATTGAACCATTCGAGTTACATTGTTTTGGTCTCAGCCACCCAGGGAGGGGGATATTCCCCACCATTTCACAGAACTGCCGATCGGCCAAGGGAACTCCACTTTCGAGTGATGGATGTTTCTCATGAGTCACAGAGCTAACAACAACTGGGGCCCCAGCCCAACAATTCCAAACCCACAGTCCTTCGGGACCCTGTGGTGACTAAGGGACAAATGCTCCTAGTAGGCTAGTCCTCGGAGCCTCTCTCCCTAATGGTCTCTCTCTCTAGCGGATGCAGTGCATGATGTAGGTCGCCCACCCCTTGTAGGCCAGTCCTCGGGGTGTTGCTTCGATCACTAGCTGCCTCGGTCCTCTGCTTCCACCCACGGAACTTTGGTGCCCCTCGTAGGCCAGTCCTCGGGGTATCATGTCCGATTGGGGTTTGCTGGCTGCCACCATGCAGACCAGCTGTTTCGAGGCTTGCTCCACAGGTAAGTATGACCCCGTTTCTCCCCCTGCAGTCCTTCGGGGACGGGGGAGATGCTGCCCAATTTTTGGCAGAATTCTTCCAACTTATGAGTTTAATTATATCAAAATGGCTTCAACAAAACACTTGTTCTGAGATAAAGGACCCTAGTGCTCGAGTATGGCCCTCGCACTAGCTTATCACTTCATTTTGGAAAGGCTCTGGACTTCAATTAAACAAGCAATCGGCCCAATTAACTTCAAAACTCTCAACAGAATCTTAATGAACTTAAATAGTTGCAAAATTCATCAAAAATTAGCTAAAACGACGCGGTCTTAATCCGGCGCGCCTTAATACGGCGCAGTACCCCCCCGCGCCGGAATAACCTCACACTCATAAAACTTTGTTTTCAAATGGCACGTTCCCGGCGCGCCCTAAACCAGCGCGCCCCATGGCTGTCGCGCCGTATCAATCTTTGTTATGGCCGCTCCGTATTAAGACTGTTTACCTACGCTTGACCGTGCCGGGGAAACTTATCCCTATGCACGGTCATGCCATTTTTTGAAACATTGTAATGTTCTAATCACCCACTCGCCTCCGGAGCGATCCTCGTCTCCCGTGGTCGAGACTAATAAACCCTAATTAGTAATAAGCCAAATAAGGGAAGGGCTGTTCAAGTCTGAATCATCTTGTTATCATGATTTCACTACCATGTCCGTCAGCGCTTCGCTTTCGTTATCATGCTTGTGTTACCATTCTCGTCTCTCTTGGCGGAGATTAATAAATGTGATTGATCACTGTTTATTTTCATAACTCTATTGCCATGCTTAGCATAGTTAGGAACATCATGCATGCATGCTTGCATAGACCCTCGGGTATATCAAATGGCACTGAAGGAAGTCCGGGTAACTCCCGATCGGAAGTCTTTGCTATGCGCGATGGTGGTCTTCGGACCTATGCCCTCCGCCATGTATCGAGGGTATCCAACTTAATGAATCATTCCTCTCTTGCATGACAGATGGAAGCATCTCACGTGACCTGCTCACGTTTATACCTTTGCGCATCTTTATTCCGGCCTCGACAGCCCACTATCTCGGCAATTAATCAAAGGTTTTCCCTCCTCATGGGGGATGTAATTAACGCCATAGCCTTTACGGTATGGCGGACTGCTGGTCCCGACCGAACCTCTCTCTCGCCCGACACGGGTCAGAACGAGCGCATAACAAATTCATCACTCACGTGACTGGCACGCCCGCGCAGTCAATCAGTTAGTTAATTACCAGTTGGTTAATTGGTTGATCGACACGTGAAATAAACCAAATAAACCCAAATGATAATCATAAATAAAAAGAAAACTAGAACGAAAAGATCCCATCGCAAACAGCCACCAAAAGGTCCGTTTCAAGTCTTGGTACATCTTAGTAGATCTGGGATGAATTGTGTACTGATGAGTGCTAATTTCTTTATGATAATTCACGTCACATATGTCATTTCATAGACACATAATTTGCCAATTATGCATACTTTACAGTTAATCTTAACCTTGAATTAATCAAGCCATTCACGTAAATTAACTTAATTTGTGGTTAATTATTCAATGAAAAGAGGTTTAGGGTCATGAGAATTAATTTTTCATTGCATAATTGTCAGCATTTATGATTTTTGTGCATTAACTTAATTTATGATTCTTAGTGGGCTTAATCCAAATTGTGTGTGTGCAGGATATACAAGGTAATTACTAGAAGGGCCAGGGGAAAAGCATCACAAGATCAGGGCAAGGGATGCCCTAGGGCGCCCCTCCCTCCTTGACCAAGTCAAAGGAGCAACCGCCATTCCTTTTTTGGTGTGAAAGGAGATAAAAGAAATGATTTTATTGAATTATCTTGGAGAGAAAATAGGAGGAGATCCTCTCCTTATTAGGAAAGCCAAGGGTAGCCCCTTTCCTCTCTTCATCCAAACCCTAATCTCCTCTAATCCCAGCCATCCATCTTCATCAAATGTGATCTCCACCCTCCATTTGACCTAGTTTCTCTATAAATACCCTTTGTCAAGAGGGGAAAAGGAAGTTGTCTTCTTTTTCTTTTTCTTCTTAGCCTAGAATCCAGTCCTTCTTTCTTCCCCCAGTTTAGGTCAACCTTTTTCACCCATTTCGATTCCTATTTGCATCCTACTCTCTTCATGAAATTTCTTTATTGTTAAATTCTCTCCAACTTAGTCTTCTTCATCATTCTCTAATTCTCCTTAGTTTTCACGCTATCTCTCAATTTTCAAGGCTCTGTCTGCCACGTTTTACTGTTCACCTGAACATGCGTCCTCATGTTCTTTGCCCATTTTCTCCCTTTTCTACTCTTTTTCTCCCTTTGCGCCCTTCATCAAAGTTCTTCCTCCTCTTCAACTTCTTCTTCTTCATCATCCTCTAATTCTTCCTGCTTCCAAAGTTATTTTAATTTTATTATTACTCTATTTTTAGTATTTCTGTTTTACTCTCTCATCATCTTCCTTCTTCATCTCCACACAAACCATTCCATATTCATCTCTGTATTTCTCTCCAAGGTTTGTCCTTCATAACTCTCTTTTTACGATGGCGTGCACATCAAGGCGGCTGACGTTCCAAGGCTCGTGACGTGGACGATGACGGCTTCTTCATCCTTCTCTTTCCACGTCGATCTCCTTCAAGGCGGAGCGATCCTCTTCAAGGCTCGGAGAGGAGAAGACGACGGTGTTCATCATCCTTTCATGGCTCTAGTTTCTTCACTTTTTTGTTAGTTTACATTGGTTGTAATCTCCATTTTCATAGACATTGTACTTTTCAATTCATAGCAATACAAGTTTTATTTTATGGAATTTTATTTCTTTCTCTTCGTCTCCCTCTCTTCCAATTTTCTCTTCTTCAACCCTGCAACATTCTTTAGTTAGATTTTATTTCGAGCAATTTTAAGTTTTTACTTTTCCTACTCACTCCACGATTTACTAAAAAATACAAGAAGTTTTCCAACTTAACAAAAGTTTCTTCCTCCTCGTGGGATCGACCCGTGTTCATCACATTACTTAGATTTCAAATCTTTTTAGTGAGTGAGTGCGGTAACTTATTTTGAAATTGTGTGCATGGCATTTTAACGATGAGTGTTTACGCACATCATGTACCTTGATCGGTGAGCTTCTTCTAAACTTTCCTTTTTCAATTATGGACAATCTGGTACACAATTCCTTTCTCGGAACAATAATCTTCCATCTGACGCTAGCTTGAAATCAGGTTGCTCATCTAACTTACTCTTAACTTCTACCATCACCGGGTGATTGTCTTGAAGTCCTTTGATTTCGGAGAGTAGATCCGGTTGTATCCTCATGTGCGATAGGGTGATACACCCTTTCTCCTTGTGTGTACTTATATCCAGCTTAGAGAATTATTCTAGTAACATCCATTCTTGGATCATACAGTTGGCTAATAACGCTCTCGACTTTCGACTAAGGGCATCGGCTACGGGATTACCCTTTCCAGGATGGCATTATATAGTGAAATCAAAATCCTTGAGGTATTCAAGCCAACGTCTTTGTCTCATGTTCAATTCTTTTTGCGAGAATAGATATTTGAGACTCTTGTGATTAGAGTACACAGTGAATTATTCTCCATAGAGATAATGTCTCCAGATCTTCAAAGCAAATACTACCGCGGCCAACTCTAAGTCATGCACCGGGTAGTTCTCCTCATGCTTCTTTAATTATCGAGATGAGTAAGCAATGACTCTCCCTTGTTGCATTAACACACATCCGAGGCCAATGCCAGACGCATCGATATATACCTCGAACTTCTCTCCTTCAGTTGGTAATGCCAAGATCAGGGCGGTTGTTAGATGATCCTTTAAGGCTTGAAAGCTCTTCTCACATTCCTCATCCCACTTATAAGGAATCTCCTTGCGGGTCAGCCTAGTAAGCGGGACAGCGATCTTAGAGAAGTCCTTGATGAATCGCCGGTAATAGCCAGCTAGACCTAAGAAACTTCGGATCTCAGTTGCATTGGTTGGTCTTTCCCAATTCTTCATGGCCTCGACTTTTGATGGGTCAACAAAAATCCCATCCTTCAAGATCACATGCCCTAGGAAGGACACTTCCTTTTGCCAGAAGTCGCACTTGCTAAGTTTGGCGTAAAGTTGATTATCCCTCAATATTCGTAATAAAATCCTTAAGTGTTCTTCATGATCTTCTTCGGTCTTTGAATAAATCAATAGGTCATCAATGAAGACCACTACAAATTGATCCAGATGAGGCCTGAATATGCTATTCATCAACTGCATAAAGGCTGCAAGGGCATTCGTTAGTCCAAAAGGCATAACAGCAAATTCATAGTGTCCATACCTGCTCCAGAATGCGGGCTTATGAATGTCCTCATCCTTGATCCTCAGTTGGTGGTATCTTGACCTGAGATCAAGCTTTGAAAAATATTTGGATCTAGAAATTTGATCAAAGAATTTATTGATCCTTGGTAGTGGATACTTGTTCTTGATGGTAAGGTGGTTCAACTATCGATAATCGATGCAGAGTCTCATCAATCCATCCTTCTTCTTTACAAATAACACGGGCGCTCCACTCGGGGAAGTGCTCGGCCTGATGAATCCTTTCTTCAAAAGCTCCATCAGTTGCTCCCTTAATTCCTTGAGTTCGGCGGGAGACATCAACAAAAGTTACTTTGCCGTTCCGGCAATCTACAGTCGCCTTGTGTGTGGATAGCCAATCGGCTCCTAGTATAACATCATAATCCTTCATGTCTAGGCATACTAAATCGGCAGGTAGATTTTTCCCTTTCACCATAACTTCACAATTTAGATAATGGCGTGAAATCTCGGATTTGTTTCCGAGAGGAGTTGAAATAACTAAATCTATCCACTCCGGTTCCATAGGTAATGGATCAACAAACTTCTTGGAAACAAAAGAATGTGTCGCACCGGTATCAAACAAGACACGAGCAGACTTAGAGCAAATTTTTAATGTACATTCCACCAGTCCGCCTTCATCTTGCTCTGCCTCTTGAAGAGCTTGAAGACGTGCTTGCTTCTTCACCGGGTGCTTCTCATCTCCGGCTTGATCATTTATTAGATGGCAGTCGGGAATCCGATGATCACGGTTCCCGCAACCGAGACAAGCTCCCAAACTCCTCCAGCATTCCTCGGCCTTATGGCCGGCCTTGTCATAATGTTTGCACACCTCTTTAGAAGGTGTGGTAGTGATAGAGAAGGGCTTGTTATTCTTCTTGAGCTTATTTTTCTGGGAGGAATCTCCTCCATTGCTAGTTCTTTTCTTATTGATGGTTGGCTTGAATGAGCCAGTGCTCGTAACGTGCTCCTTCTTGCCCTTCCCACAGATCCGGTCGGACAACTTTGGGGCATCTTCTAATAATTGTGCGCGCCTTATCATTTCTGAGTACACTTGAATGTCCATCGACGCTAATTGAGTTATATATTGTGGTCGAAGCCCCTTGATAAATCTCCTAGCCTTCATCTTCTCGGTACCCACTAGGTGCGATGCATATCTTGACAGACGGGAGAATTGTGCCTCATATTCGGCCATAGATAGAGTTCTTTGTTTTAATGCGGCAAACTCCGCAGCCTTCTTCTCTTGTATCTGGTCTGAGAAATACTTGCTATTGAAGTGTTCAACGAACTCACCCCACGTGATATGTTCATGGGGTAATGAAGCTTCTAGCGACTCCCACCAGAATCGGGCATCCCGCTCTAGTTGAAAAGTTGCTAGTGGGACCATTTCTTCATCCGTGCATTGCATGACACGAAATGTACGTTTGATCTCCCTAATCCAGTGCTCGGCATCATCGGGGTCGGTTGAACCAATGAACTTTGGTGGGTTCATATTGTGGAAACTACAATGGAGATCTCCTGCTCCACGGTTTGCTCTGCCTTGCGCTACTTGTTGTAGTGCCTAAGTGAGACCTTGGACAGTGCGTTGCATGTCGCGCCATTGAGCATGTTCAGCGGCCATGATCCTACAAGATTTTAAATAACTATTGAAGGGGTGTGATCTCGCGCTGGTCCTGAGCTGGGATGATGATCACCGGATAGTGAACTGTAGAGAAAGGGAAACGAATCAGGGGGCCCAGGGATGGTTCCCTGGGGAAACCCTCCGATGCTTAAGTCAGTAGAGCAATGGTGGAAGGTATTGAGGGAGGTAGAGAGAAATGCACGAGATTCCCCAACACCAAGGTGGTGAAGTGGTTCCTGCTCAGGGAGTGTTAGGCCTCTATCTGCCTCTTTTGCCGCCGGAGGGAGTCCCTGATTTATATAGCGAGCTCCTCTGATGTGTTCCATAAGTTGAGGAGTTTCAGGCGGGAGTTACGTCCTCATCATGGGATCATTACGTCCTCATCATGGGATCGTTACGTTCTCGTCGTGGGCTCTTCATGACCTTGGGGGATTGTGGCTCCCTTATCCCGCTGAACTCCTGCTCATAAAGGACTGTCAACGGCTGCATGGATAAATATTTGTCAGTCGATCCAAGCATGAGAAGTGCCAGCCCGGTCTGGGCGATAGGCATAGCTCGGATGCAATCAGATCGGAGTGGGCGCGGAGCGCTCGCCCTTCATCCCGATGAGGGATGGCTCGGGCGCGGGTCTTCCTCCGTTCTGACGTTCGGGCCTTCCGAGCCTAAGGGCCGCCGAGGAAGGATGGGATCCCGAGTGATCTTTATTGGGCTTTTCTGCCGAAGTGGGCCCTAGAGGGCTGTCACTTGGATGAGTTGAGTCTCGTTCGGTCCTGATGGGCCTAGTTTGGCTGCTCTTAATTGGGCTACAGAAATCCCCCTCTCCACTTGTCCCGTCCTACTCCCGAGCTTTAGTAAGCTCGGACGAGTAGCTGCTTGGGGTTTCAGACTAGCGTGGCTCAGGTGGGTGGAAATCTGGCGGTGTTTAGGAAGCCACGTGTCGTGGTCACCTGTGCCCGTGTTAATGATGATCCTGACGGATTTGAACTGAAGGGGCCCCCTTGCCTCAGAGGTCGGAACGACGCGCCGCCTTCCGCATGGGTTTATAGGCGTTGGGTGCTTGTTGTCATTCCAGACTCCATCCGTCTCTTACGGTTTTGGCTCTCCTTCATTCCCATTTTTTGGGGCTCTTCGATGCGCCGTGAGGACACGACAGAGGAGCAGAGGCGTGCGGCGGCATTTGAGGAGTTGGCGGTGATAACCGCGGAGGCCGTCCGACAACTTCCTCCTCCCCCAGAATCTTCAGGGTCTCAGGACCGTCTTCTCTTAGAGTCTTCTTCTGACTCCATGGCGGGCCAGCGCCCAGATGTTGAGGAGTGGGAGGGCGAGCCGGTGGCGAGGGTGCTGGTCCCCAACTACAGCGAACTGGGGGAGGCGGATGTGAGGAGGCTGGAGCACCAGTACCGCCTGCCCCACAAGTTCAGTTTTACCGCTGCTACCCCATATGAGACGAGCCTGGACTCTCGTACATGCCACATCTGTATGTTTCTTCTGTCGTGGGTGGGTGGATTTCGCCTTCCTTTCGAACCTTTCATCCTTCAGCTTCTTAATTTTTTTCGGTTGGCGCCTATTCAGTTGGTAGCCAACTCCTATCTCCTCCTTTCCGCCTTTCATATTCTCTGTCGTCAGTGCAGAGTTCCTCCTTCCATGGACCTCTTCCACTACTTCTTTGAGTTGAAAGCGCATCCTTTGGCGGGGAAGGGCTTCTATTTCATCCAGGCGAGGCGGAATAGGAGTTGTATCTCTTTGGCGGCGAAGGATTCTTCGCATAAAGGGTAGAAAACCCAATTCTTCTGGGTGAAGATTTTTTCAGTGGAGGAAACCTGGAGGTGCCTGGTAATCCCCAATTTTCACCCTAATATCCCTCCTAGGCAGGATGAGTTCCCCCCTCACGTGGAGAAGTACGCAGCCACCCTGCTGAAAAAATGCCAGTCCACCGAGGAACTGGTGACACCGGAGAATATCGAGCAGTGTCTTCTTACGCGGCTGCACCCGTCGGGCTCAGGTGCCACAACTTAGATTTTCCTTCGGATGTGAGGGTCAAATTTCTTTTCCTGAATATGTCTTCTTCTTTGTGTAGACACCAGGCGGGAGCCTCTGAAGGAGGCCGCAGAGGTGATCGAGCTTGGAGATGACTCGGCTGCCGACGAACCGACTGCTCCTGTGGGTCGCTCCCGAACCAAAGATAAGGGCAAGGGAGTGGCCCAGGGTGAATCCTCTGGACCGCGGGGACCCAAGCGCAAGGACCCTGTGGAGGGTATGATCCGGGCCGCTGCGAGGGCCAGAAAGCCGGCCAAGAAGGCCGGGGTCGTACCCACGGTCGAAGGTGACCCTATAGCGGCTCACCCCTCCGCCGGGCACAGTGGGGCCGACCCTACCGGGCGGGCTCTCCCACCAGCCGAGCCAAAAGGAGCTGAGGAGGTCGGGGCTGCCCCTGCGGGCGGTGATGATGCGGGCTTGGTTAGTCCTTTGGCTGGGACCGAGGGGGCCGAGGGTGCTCCTGCAACCGGCAGCGGGGCCGACCCGGCTCTCCCCTCGACCGGAGCCGAGGGGGCCGTGGCCGAAGTTGGGGGTGCCGTGATCGCGGCCGAGGCTGGCACTCCAGATGGCGATGCCAGTGCCGAGCCTATCCGTAAGGAGAGGCCGCAGGAAAATCCGGCCGGGACGTGAGAGGCGGTCGAGGCTGGGGCTTGATTCGAGCCATCCGGTGGGGCGCCGGGTGATGGGGGGTTCTCCATTTCGGCGGCCTTGGAGAGGCTGGGTATCTCGGGCCCCCTGCACCAGGTGTGTCGTGGTATATCCTCGAAGGTGAGGGGGGGAGGTAGGCAGCACTCCTCATCCACGGCTCTCGCCGGGGTTATGGAGGGTGGCTTGGCCCTGGCCCAGATGGGGGCGATTCTGGCAGAAGCGTACGCTCGATCGGAGTGGGAGCGAGCGAACCTGGCCTGGACCCTCGGTGGGTCGGACAGGAGGTTGACTCGACTTGTCGAGGAGCGTGATGGGCTTCGGTGGGAGCTCTCCTCAATCAGGGAGCTGGTACGATCGAGCCAAGTGGAGATCCGGGCGCTATCCGAGCAGTTGGCTAAGGCTCGTGAATCGCTCGAGAGGAAGAACTGACTTCTCGAAGAGGAGCGCTTAGAACGTGTTGAGATGGACGGCCGGTGGGAGACCGAGCGTGCTGAGATAGTAGACCGTGCGGAGGAAGCCGAGCATCTTCGGCGGGAGGCCGAGGCTGATCGAGCTGAGGTGGAGAAGAAGGTGGCGGCGGCCGAAGGGCGGACTACTGAGGCCTAGCGGAAGGTAGGCGAGGCGGAGCAGAGGGAGGCCGAGCTCGCCGGTAGGGTGGAATCGGCCGGGGGGGAGGCTCTCGAGCAATACAAGAGCTCAGAGGCTTACCGGTTCGACCTTAAGGAGGCTGCCCTCCCCTACTACAAGCTAGGACTCCACCGGGGCATCCGCAAGGGGTTCCAGCAGGGCTACGAGCTTGGCTCGGGTGCCCGCTTCTTGCCCCCCTCCGGACCCGAGCCGGTTGCATCTCGGCAAGCACTGAGCACTTCCTCGCACTCGGCGTGGCGCAATGCCAGAGTCACTAGCGCAGCAAGGGTCGAGGGAGGGTGGAGGACACATTCACGGCAGAGGTTCTCATCACGGGTGCCCCCAGTCAGAGCGGTTATGGCCGAGGCGACGTCCAGGCGGGGGATCCTCAAGGCTTCCGATTTGAATCGGAGGATGTAGGCCCGAAGTTTTTCCCCTTGTGCCTGTTTGAGGGCCAAAAGCCCCGCTACCGACCTTGGGGGGCCGCTACCGGCGAAACTCTCCTTGAATACTCGCACGAACTGCTTGAAGTCTCAGATGGATCCGGGGGCGAGGGCCCGGAACCATGCTTGGGCACCTTGGACCAGGGTGGTCGCAAAGGCTCGGCACTTGATGGCGTCGGATGCTCCGTGAAGGGTCATCAGAGCGTCGAAGCTGTCAAAGTGGTCGGCCGGGTAGCCCTGGCCGTCGTAGGGCTTGAAGGTCGGGATAGAGGTTCGGGGAGATACCTCTGCCTTCAAGATATGGTCGGAGAACGGGGATCTCTCCTCATCCTCTGGTGGAGAGGTCTTCTGCAGGGATCGCAGGGCGCGCTCCTGCTCTACAAAATGCCTCTCGAATTCTCGCAATCGGAGGGATAGCTCCGGCTGCCGCTGCGTCGTAGGGCTGAGGGGGCGTGAAGGCAGGCTGTCTTGGCGCTCCCTGGGGACTTCGATCTCCGGGAGGGGACGGCGTGCCCCATGCCTGTCTCGCTTCGGCGTGGAGGAAGCCTCTTGCTCCGGGGGGGGCTTGCGAGGGTCCTCCTACTTTGTTGTGGATGAGCTACTGTCCTCAGAGGGTGAAGCGGCCTCCGGTGGTGTGCTGGGACACGTTCTCATGGGGAGGGCTCTCTGGAGGGGCACGTGACCTTCCATCCCTGGCCGCCTGGGTCCTCATGAGTTCCACGAGGACGTCCAGTTTCACGTTGAGGGCTTGGAAGGCGTCGGCGCCGCCGTTGAGCGGCAGCCCTACCGTCGTGGGAGGAGGGGGCGACAGCCCGGCCGCAGGCGGAGGGGGCGGTCCGTCGGCGGGAGTGCTGGCACCGGAGGGGGGGTTTTGGGAGGCTTGTGAGGGGCCTTCCCCTGCCGCCATCGTGGCGTTTCCCCTATCGCCGGCGGACCTCCTCCCTAAACTTCTTCTCACCATACTGGCTCTTTGGTCGTTTCCCACAGACGGCGCCAGATGAAGGGGCGGGATCTCGCGCTGGTCCTGAGCTGGGAGGATGATCACCGGGTAGTGAACTACAGAGAAAGGGAAACGAATCAGGGGCCCAGGGATGATTCCCTGGGAAAACCCTCCGATGCTTAAGTCAGTAGAGCAATGGTGGAAGGTATTGAGGGAGGTAGAGAGAAATGCGCGAGATTCCCCAACACCAAGGTGGTGAAGTGGTTCCTGCTCAGGGAGTGTTAGGCCTCTATCTGCCTCTTTTGCTGCCGGAGGGAGTCCCTGGTTTATATAGCGAGGTCCTCTGATGAGTTCCATAAGTTGAGGAGTTTCAGGCGAGAGTTACGTCCTCATCATGGGATCGTTACGTCCTCATCATGGGATCGTTACGTTCTCGTCGTGGGCTCTTCATGACCTTGGGGGATCTTGGCTCCCTTATCCCGCTGAACTCCTGCTCATACAGGACTGTCAACGGCTGCATGGATAAATATTTGTCAATCGATCCAAGCATGAGAAGTGCCAGCCCTGTCCGGGCGATAGGCATAGCTCAGATGCAATCAGATCGGAGTGGGCACGGAGTGCTCGCCCTTCATCCCGATGAGGGATGGCTTGGGCGTGGGTCTTCCTCCGTTCTGACGTTCGGGCCTTCCGAGCCTAAGGGCCACCAAGGAAGGATGGGATCCTGAGTGATCTTTATTGTGCTTTTCTGCCGAAGTGGGCACTAGAGGGCTGTCACTTGGATGAGCTGAGCCTCATTCGGTCCTGATGGGCCTAGTTTGGCTGCTCTTAATTGGGCTACAGAAATCCCCCTCTCCAACTATATTAATATATGTTTAACCAAAGGTCAAAGTCCCTAAGTTAACTCAACCCATAGCTCTACCCATCTCACCGGGTAAATGTATAAACCTATCCTTGGACTTGGTTTTCCTAGGAATTGAATACCCTAGGCTCTGATACCATAAAAATTGTCACGCCCCGAGCGCGGAAGGAACCCGGTACGCATGAGGAGTTTATATCATTCATGTCAATCAGAGTAGAAGGAATTTGACCATATAGACAGAGCGCGCAAGAGTAGAGATATAAACCAAATCCTTTATTAATAACACCAATAGTCTTACATAACCATAAAGTAGGAGAATACCAAATGACAAACTTAGACTCAATAAAGAGGAAAATTTACAATGATAGACTTAAGAAATAGGAAAAGACACTACTAGATAGACGCTTCCATGACTGGGTGGCTCTACGCACTTTACTCGTTCTCGTTCCCATCCGATTGATTCTCGTCATCAGAGTTACCTAAAAAATATGAAAAAATTAGGTGAGAGAACGCTCAGTAGGAATTATATCTCAAGTACAAGCTGGATTTAAGTAAATTACATGTTCACGAATGCAGACTAGCTATGCATGTATACACTATAATGATGAGAGAGAGTAGAGTATCAAGAGTTAATGAACTAGCAAGATTTTAGGATATTTATGTAAAATGTATCAAGATGGTCAAGCATGTAAATATATCAAGTCTTGTCACGTAAATTGGCTATTATAATATCAAGCAAGTAAACACCTATTCCGGGCCACGTAAGTCATGTTAAGTCAAGTCAAATACGAGTCGTGGAATGTCAAAATTTAGCAAGTCATGCACTTCGGTGCAATGCCACACCGTGATCAATATAGCTCCCATAGGCACAAGTACTTTCGGGTGCTCCTCCCAGGACCAGATCGTCCCTATATGCATAAGCATTGAGTCATGTATATTTTAGACATCCAGTATAGTCTATATCCAATATAGAATTTCAAGAATAAGCCATTGTTGGATGATAAGGTAGATTTCACCAATGAAGGAGTTCAAGGGCAAAACTCGAACAAGAATGACACCTCGTTAAATCATGCGAAAACCAAGACATGTCAAGAAACTGGGTAATTGGCATCCACTCAGTCGCCATCAATTACAGAAATAGCGCCCACTGTCTGGTCGTGAATTCCTGTGAATAGTACATGCTCGATGAAATAGAGCCCAGGTTCAGGTCACTAAATCAGTGAAATAACGGCACTGGACTTGTCACCAATTCCTTCTGGTGCCCAAGTCAGTGTCGCTAATTACTGACAGAATAGACTTCTCACAAGAGGCCAGAAACAGTGCTCTATGAGGGCTAAGCATCACGTTTCTTCAGAGTGACGTGACCAATGAGGGTTTCAGGGTTTTTATGATACAACCTGCTCGGCTGTCTTGAGGGAATCCAAGGCTAGCGTAGACTTACGGAGGTCTCAATGAAGAAAGTACTAGTCCAAAGGAAGGAATATCCCGTGGAGGGTCCAATCATCACCAAGAATTGAGTGTGTAATCGATAGAAACAAAAACAGGGACTCCATCTACAGATGTGAGATGAGAGTGCCAAGTAAAACCCTAAGCCATGCAAGCTTCGAACGTAAAACGGCTTTGGGCTTTAATACACATATATGTATATGTATACCCTACATTCCCTTTGGTCGTAGGAAAGGTTATGGGCATTTAAGGTGCATTAACTATTAGTTCTTTTAGCCAATATATGTGTATATTATATTTATATATGTATAGGAGGCCCATATTTGTGTGGGTTAAGGTTACGTAGAAAGGTTTAGGTAATTAAGGCCCATTTGTTTAAGTAAAAGGGTTGTGCTTTGAGGCCTATATAGGGTTAAGGCCTTTTGGTTTCCTCATTGGGACTTTATAATTTGTTTGATTTGGGCCCTTTGACTATTTAATTGGAGGTTTTATTTATTTAGGAAATTTTATTCCTATATTTTATCTGGGGTGATACAATGATGGCTTCTGAGCCTTTATGGTTAACTCCCTGCAGTGCTTGGTCTCCTCCGAGGTGAGTCGAACTGCACGTCGCACAAACACGGGGGTGAAGAAGATGCATATCGCAACAAAAAAGAGAGAAGAAGAACGAACTAGAGGCTGAAGTTGATGAATAAGGAATACCTGCTAGCCCCGAGTACAGAGGAGAAAGTGGCCAGTAGAACAGTGAGGGCTCTTTGTCTCTCGATGCAGCCTCATGAATGAGCCAGCAAATATCCTCTATAACTTCGCATCGTTCAACTAACGACGCCAAGTCTGAATGGCCACGAGAAGACAAATAATAGTAAAGGGCGAGGTGGTCTAGTCCCCACCCATTGGCATACTTGAAAGAGACATGAAGTGGCTGGCTCAATATGGCCTCACTAGGGCCGCCCACTGTAAGACCATGAGAGCAGAGCAGTGCAAATAGCCATGGGGTATTGGCATAAAGTGTGGCCCGTCGGTCCTCTCTTCTGATAAAAGTTTTGTAAGGACTAAGTCGGTCACTCTCTGGGTGCCAGGCGGCCGTAGAAGGTAGAGGCTCCTCGATTAGCAAGGGAATCTGCTGAAGAACTAATCGCTCGCCGCTTACGCGACACAGTCCCTGGACCGACTTCATAAAAGTGTCTTTGCTAATCTCCGACAGTTTTGGCTCGATCTTGGGTGAGCGGCGCTTGGCAGCCTTCCGAGCCTCGAAATAAGCTGTCACTTCAGCATTCGTTTGAAATTTCAACTTCTTCAAATAAGCCGGGTCAACATCCACAACCAGCACTGACAGGGAGTCCAAGAACCTGCGTTCAGCAATAGCCCAGCATTCTCTCCTGGAATTCTGGTAAAAGCCTGTTCGAGCATTCCACCACTTGATGTACTCTGGGGTCACAAGGGGAAAGCGTGCAGAGGCCGGGACTCTGGATGAAGTCGCCTCTCGGCAATGAAAGTAATCCCACCAAATGCGGGCTTCATCTGTTGCCGCTGGGCTAGGCCGAACTCTATTTGGCAGTGCAAACTATGTTGAGGAAGGGGGAATATGCTGATCATAAGCAAAATTCTGACTGAATCAGAATGGACAATAGGGCTCCAACCATAAGGTCCCGCCCTTGCGAAAAGCTAGGACGCTTGGTCATATCGACAGCGCCCAATCAATTAGCTCTGGCTCCAGAATTGGCCTTGTGCATTTGGTGCAAGAGATGGGATGAATATACTCCTCCGTTTCATGAAGGCGGCATTCCCGCATCTGTTCACCAACGGACTTGAATGTGCAGCCAAACTCCAGAAATGTAGGATGTCGGGCGAATCCATCGGGACCTTGGTTAACTTCCCCCGAATAACAAAGAGTTGTTCTGACGTCTGGGTCGGCTCGACGCTCGCAAATTCTATCATCCTTGAGACCAACTGCGGTGACTGGAGCGCCCGAGGAGCAGCTTCTGGGAATAATGTACATACCCAGGCATTGAAGAAGTGAAGTGGACCAATCGTCCGCAAATTTTTGGGAAGACGTAACCGATGGAGGTCTCCCAGCATCTTATATATTAAACAGAGGGTGACCGGGAAAAGTGAAAGCTTCACGCCCCATGCCATTAGACAAGTGAGGTAGATAGCCTCATCTCTGATCACGCTCTTGTCACCTTGTGGGAGAGCGAAAGAACAAATCTAGTACGTT
The DNA here is from genome assembly GCA_022559845.1 of Amorphophallus konjac. Lineage (NCBI taxonomy): Eukaryota > Viridiplantae > Streptophyta > Magnoliopsida > Alismatales > Araceae > Amorphophallus > Amorphophallus konjac. The sequence continues at coordinate 206,938,272 of CM040121.1, read as the reverse complement.
AGGTACGCAACATAGTGGGTGACTGCGTCAACACTTGTGGGGTTGGGCCTTCCTCTTTGACCTTCCTTTAGTGAGGGAGGGAAAGCTGCCTACCGTCGAACCCTCTTCTTCCGCCTAACTGTAGCTGGCACCACTGAAGGGAAATCGTCATATTTTCTCTCCCCTCTGAAGAAATATTGGAGCCAAGCACCCATCCTTACACGCCTCTTCTCTCCAGGCTTGCGAGCTTCTCTGGTATCATATGAAGAACGGCACAGAGTACGATATGTTTTCATCAAATAGCGATAGGTGAATCTAGTTAGGTATTGCCCTTCACCGTCGGTTTGGTCTTTCAGCCAATCTGGCCAACAAACCTCTTAACACGGCTCGCCGTCAATTGGAAGGCCGCTCAACTGGGAAAGGCTCCAGAGGTCCAGAGACGTCTCCCCTTCTGATGTATAGAAAGTGTTGTATTCTGGACAAAACACTTCAATCATGCCAAAGCATAACCCTTTGGAGATAGGGTACCGATATCTTGAGGCGTATACACTATTGTACACTTCGGCATTGACCAAAATTGGGGCGTAATGCTACAAGACATAGTCAATAAATTCTAAAGCTCCTACCCTGAAAGCATGGGCATCAGCAGACTTTATGTCGGCAAACTAGCCCATGGCAATTTGGTGCTTGAAGCGCACAGCTAAACAGTCCAACAAGAATGGCTCTTCTCTGTACCCCCACTTCAGCGGGGCTAAGAATAAACCAAAGGATGGCTTTTCTTGGTCAACACGACCTGCTGATTCATTCCATCGGGCCAGGATAAATTCAGGTGCCCTAGTCAGCAGTCCATCTTGGGGGGTCAACACCTGCAATCCAAGTACGGCACCCCATTTTTGGGGTTCACCTGGCAAGTATATTGGCCTGCCGTGCATAACAAAGTCAGTCAAGCTATTCCGCTCGGCAAGGATCTCCTGTTCGGCCTTTCGAACAAGGAAGAGGTCCCTCTTCCCTTGAAGGTTGAAGCACCATATGAAAGAGATTGGATGCTTGCCTTTGGGATGATCTACCCTGTAGCCCTCACAGCGGTCATAACTGAAAGAGTCACGGCCAGTAATCAAAAGACGGCCAGTGTCTACTGTATCTGTGTCAGAGTCAGAAGACTTGGCGACTATAGCCAGCCGATCGTTACCTCGATCCAGGGAGTAAACATCTCCTCAAGTGACAACGGCACGAGCAGAAGAAGAAGAGCCAGACGCCATGATGCCTGCATCGAGAAGAAAAGTGAAGAAAACAACAAAAGGTTAGAAGATGACTTCTCGAGCAAAATTCTAACAAAATTTCGGCAGAGTCTCCCCTAGCCGGAGAGCGTGCTTGTAGAAAGTGGGAACACATCCACGCATAATGCTGAGACGGTCCCTAAATTAGGCCATGGGTATCACACCAAGGATGAATAGGACACCCGGGGGTTTAGCTCCGAGGACTAACCTACTAGGAGTCTCTCGGGGCCTGAAAGAAAGGGGTTGAACCCCGCTAAAGCACATTAAATGGGGCTTTCACCCTCACCAAGCCACTGTCGGCTTCGCCATCCTCGAAGGAGAAGAGGGAGTGAGGAGAATCCACCTTCGCTCGCCCCCACCTTCGCCGTCCTTGGAGGAGAAGAGGGAATGAGGAGAAGCCACCTTCGCCGCCCCAGAAGAGAAGAAAGCAAGGGAGAAGAAAAAGCCGTTGCTGTCGCCGTCGTGACCAGAGGGCTTATCACGCCCCGTACTCTATACCGTCGAGGTATTGTCCGCTTTGGCCTACCGGCCTCACGGTTTTATCCCTTTTTAACAGTGATCGGCTCCAGAATGGGGGACTTCCCGGGCAGGTCACCCATCCCAGTACTACTCCCCATTAAGCACGCTTAACTTCGGAGTTCTTTCCAAGAACTGAGCCGATACTTGAAAAGGCGCCTCGATGATATAGAGTACAACTTAGCTATATTTGAGGGTGTTACAATATACCCCTCTTATATAGGCGACGTCCTCGTCGCTGGGCATATATAGCACGCAATCACGCAATCAAGCCCCCAGGCAGGTAGGACTCTAGAGGTGGCCCCTACAGGCTCAAGAGGTGGCTCCCACTATGTAGCACTTTGCTCCATTACGGACTCAAGAGGTGGCTCCCATAGTGTAGCACTTTGCCCTGCATGGCACTTAGTTCCCACACTTCCGGCTAGGGTATAGCTCTGATACCATTCTATCACGCCCCGTACTCTATACCGTCGAGGTATTGTCCGCTTTGGCCTACCGGCCTCACGGTTTTATCCCTTTTTAACAGTGATCGGCTCCAGAATGGGGGACTTCCCGGGCAGGTCACCCATCCCAGTACTACTCCCCATTAAGCACGCTTAACTTCGGAGTTCTTTCCAAGAACTGAGCCGATACTTGAAAAGGCGCCTCGATGATATAGAGTACAACTTAGCTATATTTGAGGGTGTTACAGGGCTCCAACCGTTGCCAGGAAAGAAGGATGGTGGGCTAGGGTTCGAATGAAGATAGAATGAGGAAGAAGCAGGTGAGAAAGGGGTTTTAAAAGGGGAATGCGACTGGCTAAATTGGCGTGGGAAACGGCGCGCTGTTTTAGCGCCTCACCACGCCGTTTCAAAGCCATTTGCGTGCCGATATTCCCCACGCCATTATACGGCCATACCAGAAAGCCCACGCTATTTTACGGCATCTCCTGCTCCCCCACGTTGTTTTACGGCCTTGTATATTCCACGTCATTTTAATACGGCTTCACATCTCCTGACGCCATTTTTCGGCTTTTAAACCCCCATGCCGGTTTAGGGTCATTTGGCCCATGCTATTTAAGCCGTCATGCCGGTTCATCTCCATGCCATTTCAATGGCACCATGGCTACACTGAATCAATGGTCCGTGCTGGTCAAAATAATGAATATACTATGTCAAGGTACATCCCCCGGTCCGGGGTCGCTCATTCCTCACTTGCGACACCTGCGGCTGGGGGGCATTTGTTGGCACCCAAAATAATACTAGATGGTAATTGTGCCTGAACGATGGAAGGATATGGCCCGCTGATGCACGAAAGCTAAAGAAAATCAACAAAGAAGGTTCACTCGAACCGTTGAAGCCTTAAGATACCCGATGGAGGGACTCCACAACCCATCTCTCTCAGAGCCCGGTGATGCCAGACGGCAATCCAGAGCTAACAAGCTGGTGTTGACTCGTTCGAACCAAACAAACCTCATCCACAAGGATGAAAATACCCCCGGTGGCCCACCACTTGAAGAAAACACCTCTCGAGGTGAAGAGAGGTCTCCGATCCCACCATACGGGTTTCCGAAGGCCGTATTAGCAAGAAAACCTGAGAGACCAAATTAAGAGCACGGCTTGCACCGAAAGTTATTGATCGGGAGTCTGATGGCCTCCATGATACCTCTTATGATGGTCCAGTAAGGCCGGAGTAAGATGGGGGTTTGAAATAGCCTCAAGAGCTAGTCCGGGACCCACAAATGGATTCGACCCTAACGAATGGCAAGAAGACAACCTAAAATGGCATGGCCAAGTCTAAACCGGCGTCGCTTAACCTAGCAGGCATACCCCTTAAACCGGCGTGGCATATCCTCAACCGGCGCCACCAGAAACGGTGCACAAAAGAGCTGTTCTCCAAGTCAATAACGGCATGCGAACTACCACACCGGATTAGCAGGAGGGGTCTATCCCTGTATAAAAAGGGTGGATCCGCTGAAGAAAAGAAGGATTGGAAGAGAAGAAAGGTTTTGCCAGAGAAGAAACCCTTCAGAGCAACGGCCACCCCTTTCTTCTCCAGAAGAGAGCTTGAGAGAGAGGAGAGAGGGGAGATTTTTTGATACTCTGTTTTCTTTCTGAGAGCACATGTGGGTTTTCATCGCGGTCGAAGGCTTGATCGTCTCTTTGCTCTCACCTCTCTGAATCCTTCTATAGTTCTAAATGTGTAAAGGGGCAATGATATGAGCCCATGGTTTCCTTCCCCGTTTAATCTCTTTCCCTTTTAGCATTTTATCCTTATATCCCATGTAATCCTGATGTTATAAGGCAATATCATTGGCCCCTGGGTGAAGGGTGCCTGGGTCTGCCTGTATATATGATGTTCTTCGCAATATGACAATGTTTGGGTGTTAATTCTTCTCTTGCATTTATTAGTGACAACGTATCCATCCCTATCCCTCTCTCAATATTTCATTTCTTGCCTTCTATGCTTTCTCATCACGCCACCGATGGGCTTCTGCTATGATTTGGTTCTGCTGAATAACATGCCCTGGGTCACCCAAGGGCTACATCAAACTCATCCCCCTCCCCGGGGTCCCTTCGATGGATTAATCACACCTGGGTTACTTCGTGTGTCCGATCTATGTTTCCCTCCTTGTTAGGGATTTACACCCTCCTGCTAGCCCCTAGAATGAACTCTACCATTGCTCCTCCACTCACAGCCATGAGTTGGATGGGGTATGGCCATTCGCATAGCCAAGATGTTGTCTCCTCAATTCAATTTAATGAGGGTGGTGGCCATCCAGCCGCATTCTGCCCCTTAAGTGTTTGGCCATTTGTCTCAGAATTCTCTATCTATGTACTTCCCCCATTACGAACCCAATGGCCCATTACACTCAGTCTGTGTGTCTCCATGAATAATTGGTCCTTAGTTTTCTCCACCCCCGAGAGGGAAAGGGTATGAGTCCATTAGCATGACTCACTGCCTCCCTGTTGCTCGGGTAATATAAAAGTATTCCTTAATCATTATGTTTCTTACTGGTGTGAATGTCAATCCATCAGCTGGGGAGGGGGAACATTCCGCATCAAATGAGTTTGTCACTTTGTTTCCTTCCGAACCGCTCAAAAACCGTAGGGACCCGTTCTCCTATAACGTGGAGCCCCATGAGTCATCAAGAGTGAATACAAATGGATCCTTTGATCCGACAAGAAATTAAACCCACATCTCCCAGCTGGGATTGTGGTAGCCCGTGGGTCCATGGAACCCCTCGTAGGCTAGCCCTCAGGGTCTCCGTCCCGTTCGAGTTGTCCGATTAAACTTGTGATGATGATTCATGGATCATCAGTACCCCTCGTAGGCTAGCCCTCAGGGTTTCTGTCCATTCGAGTTTGCCGGTCGCCCTGTTTGGCCTCCCAGTAATTAAAAGCTTACCCCGGGAACCTCGTGGGTGAACCTTCACTTTTCCCCCATGACCCTTTGGGATATGGGCACATGCTGCCGAATTTTACCCTCGATTCACCGACTTGTATGATCGTCTTGCTGATGCTAATAAGAAACTAAGCTACCTACAATGGTTAACACACATAAGACAATTATGTTAATAATCACTTAGCATAGTGCCTATGGGCCCGCCTCGAACTGGGATAAAATTGTGCTTGAGTATGAACCTTACACAGGATTGAATTGACCAGCTTCTGTCCTAATGAACCTGATGATTAACAAGTTTGAATGAGTCACAAAGTTCTAATAAAAGAATGCCATAACTTGGTTTGGGACTTAAACAAGTCTAATGGAACTCCACAAGGAATCCTTCCCTTAAACCGGCGCGGTCTAATCTGGCGCCCAAATCGTCGCGCCGGATTTGTCCCCCTCTCAAATCTCAACATTTCTTTAGCTCTCTAAAATGGCATGGGGCTAATCCGGCGCGCCTTCAACCACTCCGGATCACCCTTCCTCTTCACCATCCCCGCGTCGGATTAATCCCCACTCATATTTCTCTTTGCCCCTCTATTGCCTTTCACGCATAGAGTCGGCTCTGTGTCTGGGGAGTCGACTCCATGCCCCAGTATGCCCCTTATTTGACTCTCCCGCTGATGTGCTAAGCACTAGCCCCAACAATCTTTTCATCCCAATAGATCAATTAACTCCTTTTTGGCTGACAGTCCGTCCCTTCATCATGCCCAACTCATGATCATTCCACAAATAAGTAATAAGAAGGGTGATGGTTTCAGTAGTAAATCTCCTTTGAGGTTGCTCTCTTTATTCATACACATGCATATATATATATATATATATATATATATATATACGGATATGCACATTTATCATTATTGCATGTTTGTCATTGTTCCGACCTCTCGGTATATCAAATGGTGATTTGCGGAAGGTCAGATTAGGTCTGGCTGAAAGCTCTCACTATGCGTGATGGTGGTCTTTGGACCTACGTTCCCCACCCTGTACCGGGGGTCAGGTCAATAAATATGATTGCATTGCATGCTTGAATGTATGTCTAGATCTTGCATTGCGTAATACCATCCTTTTAATTTGCATACGCTTATATACCTACTCAGCCCCAGTGGCCCTTTATCTTGGAAATTAATCAAGGGTTTTCCTCCTTCTTGGAGGATGTAAGTAACGTCATAACCTTTACAGTATGATGGACTTCCGATCCCAACACTGACTTCACTTTCATCTGACCAAGTCAGATCAAGCGCACAATAGATTTATCACTTAGTGACTGGCACGCCCTATGCTAAAATAAAACCCCTTATAAATAAACCAAATAAATCAACAATAATGTTTTAACAAAATCCCGCCTCCCACACTACCTCAAGCGGGGTAGGAGAAACTGGTGCTGGAGCTAGAGTTCATAAGTCCCCATGAGGATATCTCTGAACTAGTGTCTTGGCAGAGTGAGGCCAATGATTTTTCTTCGCCTTGATTTCGATCCTAGCGCCTTCTGTTTATTATATTTGGAAGGTAGCGTTGATCGCCTATTCGATGACCTCTAGTCGTAGCTCTTGGTATGCTGGTGTACTGGGACCGTCGTCCGAAGACGTATGCGTGGTTTGATGGCTTACCCGCGGTGGCGGCATGTCTTGCTTGGAACCAGACTGAGAAACCTACTTAGAGTCGTGCTCCTTAGCTTTGCCTTTGCAATCTGGCTTGGAGCGGCACCTCTTGATGTCCACAGGAGTAGCGGGACATCGCCGCTCCTGGCGGCTATCCGGGGGTTGTATATTGACTAGGTCTTGCCTTGAAAGTCTTGCCTGGATTATCTGGGTCGCTAAAGATTATGTAGATGTCTCCTTCATGGCTTGAGTTGGGATGAGAGGCTTCTGGATGAAACCCGGAGGAATGCTGGCCGGAGAGACATGACACTGTTGTGCCGGAGCCCTAATCTGCTTCAGTTTCCCTTTCCTATCTTTTGGGGTAGGAAGTGGAATCGAAGTGTGAGAGTGGCAAGAAGAGCTTACGAGGTCTATTGTTACCTCGCTTACCAGGACATCCTGTTGACCAAGAAGGACTTGGAGAAGCTTGGCAGTATCTTCCTTAGAGAAGGGAAGAGACGCCAATTCGTGCCAAGGCTACTAATGCGCAGCTGAAGTGGCAGGAGCTGACCGACTGGTACCTTCTGTCTGGGCATCTGAAGGTGTGGAAGTGGCTAGAGCGTGGATAACATTAACCGACAAAATTACACGATTCAGCCTCCCGATTATTGTTTTGCCTTCCACGGCCTCATTCGAAACTCGAGCCATTCCGGGACATGTTGATAAGGCAACCCGTGCCCATTTGCTTGAGGTGGATTGGTGTGACGACCCGAGAATCTGATTACCAGGAAGGCCCGATAACCCGAGACTCGAACCGCCGCCCACGATCCGGGAGGGCTCGGAAGGGCTAAAAAGGAGTGTGGAGGTACAAAGAAATAGGAAATAAAGCAGGATAATTCAAAAATTAACAGAAATAAATAAACAACTACAACAGAGTCCAGTCCAACAGAAAGTACAGTCTAAGGTAGAGAACGTACCCAACACCGAGTGAATACTCGGCCTGGCGAGCTGGCGACTAAGAACCTCGACGCAACACCCTCGAACCTCGAGAAGGAACCACCGCACCTGAAAAGCAGGGGTGAGCCTCCTGTCACTGGCCCAGTAGTGATCCCGCGAAAACCCAACTGAGAAACAACGGCGGCAGGGAAAGAAGTAACTACGAAAGCAAGAAAGTAACTATGGTGGCCGGCAAAACCTCGGCTCTACAGCTACTCCTACTGTACCAGAAAACACGACCCGGTCTCCCGTCGGGGGACAACCAAGCCACGCACCCGACCACCCGATTCCACGATCGGGGACCACCAGACACGAACCGCCCTAGCCACGCTACTAGGAAAACGCCACGATACCTCCGAGCGGAGGCCTTCCCTCACAAAAGGGCCCGAGCCAAAACCACACGGTCACGGAACACGGCCACGACCTCACCGTCGTGAATACAACGCTGTCTGGGAAAAGGCCCTCGGTGACAATCATCGAAAACCCCAGACCTCGACTCCGGGAACACTCCCGAAACCACTCACGAAGTCCCGTCTCGCGGACGGAAACAGAACCCGGTACATGACAACACATGTCACGTGACAGGAGCACCGCCCACTAGAAGAATGACCGGATGCGTCCCCTCACGTCTTGCACCGCGTCACGAGTGTCTAGCTACAACGCCCCAGGCGGAGACTCAGACACACTCAGTAACCAGTACCACAGAACAAGGACTAGTTGGGGTCGCGCCTACCGGCGCCGTCTGACGCCCCCAACCTCGTGTGCACACTCAGACCATACGCCCTAGGCCTGTCCTCTAGCTAGTAATTCCCCCTAAGCTCGGACTCGGCTGTACGTGGGGGCCCTACGGTAACCAGCCTACTCACCGTCTCTCTCGGGTCAGCCGCTCCACCACTCCCAGGTGGGTCAGCACACGCGTGCCGTAAGAAGGCTACGACTAGTGGACGTGTCACAGAACGTGGACATTGAAAATCACGCACGCACCCATCGCGAGTAACACGAAGTAACAGGTGGCACGACGCCACCAGACTCTAGATGGTCCACTAGACCTACTAAACCCAACGGCCTTTGAGTCACAAGACTCGGGGTCAAGACCGTTGCACACGATAGCACTGAGCCGTCAATCTGGCCTAATCTCTAGGTCCAAAACAACGATGGGAAGACTCACGAGGCAGTTCACAATCGCCGAGACCCATCCCTCGAGGAGGGAAACTAAGAAACCTCCAGCCCCAGGATGGGAGACTGGACTCACCGTCCAAGGCCACACGTTTGGCCCACTCGGAAGCCACCTTCTGGAGAAACAACGACATGCGGGGAAACCTCACCGCACCCACACCGATACACGGTGACTCGATCTAGCAAGAACACGGAAGTCCGGAACACCTGGGGTCACCCGGACCCACCAAACCCATGGGCACGCTTATCGAGGTAACATGGTACCTATAGACACCCCAAAAACACGCTAACGAAACCCACGGGGTGTCCGGGACACTCACGAGGCCAAAGGTCAACCACTGGGTCACAACTGGGTCGACCGGAGACCAACACAACACAATCGAAATGCTAGAAGGTCACCCGGACCCTTAAACCCATGGGCACGCTAATCGAGGTAAAGGAAACCTCCGGACAACCAAAGACACGGTCGCGGTACTCACGGGGTGCCCGAGACACTCACGGCCAAGGAAGGCATGATCAGCCATAGACTACCCACCCTGGGCCGCCCGACTGGTCACCTCAAGATCACGCTACCCTCGTATAGCCCGTTCAGAACAGAATGCGCTATACCCCGGTAGCGCGACGAGACAGATCGCGCTATGACCCCATAGCCCGACAAAACAGAACGCGCTAGGACCCCCTAGCGCGACAAGATAGAGCACGCTAGGACCCTATAGCGTGATAGGAACTGCCTAACTGTTCATCTTCCTCGATGAACGCGCCCTATCGGGGCGGCGCGACCTTCAAGAACGCGCTACCTGAGACTAGCGCGTTCTCAGTCTGAAATCGGAAGAACAGGAAAACGGCAGGAAATCCATTCCACACCCCATCCACCCCCAGGTGAAGGGAAAACAAAGGGGGAAAACATTCCCCAACCTCTGTAGCACCGAGAAGACCCATTTAAACCCCAAAAACATGATCAAAACACAAGATTCGGCTCACACACCCAAAAACATGCATTTTCCCCAAATCTCTCGAATAAGCCCGCTCGGCTCACCACGGCCTACAAAACTCGTGGGAAATGAAGTACGCGAGTTGAGGGTCCATCTCCCTACCTCCACCGAAGATTTCGCGCTCCGAGCTCGCCGATCCGCGAAGAAAACGCCGTTGAAGCTTCGCCGGGACACGATCTCGCGGCCGAGCTTCACCGCGCCTCCACCGCCTCGATCCTCATCCATCCTCGCCCTTGCCCGCCCGCGCCATCCCCACCTCGCCCACGCTCCACCCCGTCGGCCGCCGGAGAGAGAGGGAGAGAGGAGAGAGCGTGAGAAGAGAGAGGGAGAGAAGAGATAAATGAGAGGGGAGAGAGAGAAAGGTTAATATATAAGAAAATTCAGAAATTCTGAAAAATACCAAAAAATAGAAAATCACGCTTCCGCGATCCTCGGAACACGCTGATCGCTGTGGTAACGTCCCGGCGTCGGAGAACGCAACGGTTCACCCTGTACGGGATTCCGAATGTCCTACAGACGGAAAACACGCATAAAACCCAAAACGCAACCCGGGACCCACAAAGGTGCTCCGAAAATTATAGAAAATTACCGGCGTGCTCCTCACAACACCACGGACCCAAGGAAACACACGGGCACACCACCAATGGGTCCAAAAATCTGGTAAAAATAGTCCGAAGCCCAATCGAACTCGATCCGAAACCCACGGATCTAGATCCAAAAAATCCGAGGCATTACCGCCCTCCCCCCTTAAAGAAATTTCATCCTCGAAATTCAGGACTAGCACCAACTCACAGGGGAAGAACACCTCGACCAACTGACAACCCTGTGAGGGCCTCGGCATTGAAAAAACCTCGATTCTCGCAAAAGTACCGATCATGAGGGATACAGCCAGACCATAATCACGAACGACGCCACACTCCGCACACCGCACACACATCGGTCACGAGAGCAGGCATAGCACAAAGGCACAAGTCTGGTATCACCTCAGACACAACAGAAACCACTCACGGCATCGCTGCCACCCTCTCGCTCACCGAGGGAACGCAATCCTCGCCACAAGAACCAATCCACCGGTCAACGCCCACGCTCGGCGGACCAACCAACACCAGCTTCTCTGCCAGCTGACCACCACAAATTTGTCGGCTCCACGCCGAGGATCACTCCACACTCGGCAAGCCTAACGCCACAACAGCACGGGACCAACTCTGTCAGAACTCAAACTTTGACAAAGCTCAGATCCCATCTGGGAAAACACACCTCAGAAACGGCCGCCAAAAGGCCTCACCTGCACGCGGCTCTCGCCATTCTCGAACCACAACCACCAGCATTTTCTGTCTGTGAAACACCATCCACCTGTCACCAGACATTCGTCAACGGGAAACCTCCACCGGCCCAGCAGGCACGATCCAACTCATGACAGGCCATCCGCTGACTCACGCACAGACCAACACCACAACCGATCTCGAACCTCACGCCAACTCTACCCTCTCAGGGGAGCACGGCGAAACCACATGACAAGATCTCCCCTCGGTCCTCACGTCACTTGACTCAGACTTACGGGGAATCCTCCCTTACCGGTCACAGACTGAGGATCAATATCCAACACCAACGTCTCATCAGAGACCTCCACACACAGGCATCGACCACCATCCTATCTCATCAAATCCTATCTCATCGAAACCTCCATCTCAATTAATCCAAGAGGACACCTGCCCATCCCGACTCCCACTCTTATCACAGAGCCACGGGACACACAACCTCTTATGACCCACAGCACGCTTCTCTAGAATCGACATGTGTCGCCTGCCACCACAGTAAGCAGGTCGACGATGCCACGACCAATGCACACGGGTCCGTAGACAATACACGCCTTACCATGGTCGACCACTCGGTCAACCTGACCAGCCACCCACGGCCACCAATCGGGACCCATAATCTCTCAGAGATCACTTCTCCAAAACATGATCTCATCCGCGAACGCAACCTCCAACGCAAGAACAGGGTACTCATGCGGCAACCTCGCCAGCACATTTCCCCAACTCTCCACCTGCCAGTGCCATGAACCACAAGATCTCAAGCAACGGCATGGCAACAACACGTCTCACGCCGCCGGAGACAACGCACATCGATGAACCAATCCTCCGCTGCTCTACTCATTCTCAAGAAATCCGCCCGTAGCAACCAACGCCACGATCCACGCACTCTGATACATACACACAGCCACTACATCGACAACTCGGGATCCACCAACTCGACAACCATCTGCAACCCCGCAGACTCTGATCCTCCGCACATCGAGAACTGCAACGCCAACCGTAATTCTCACGAAAACTGCCCAGCCGGCACTCGTCCTTCCGGAACAACTCCAACACCCTTACACATCAGGGAACGGGCAACGCTTCTCACAGGCAACCACCTTAACCAACCACGATCTTCTCCAACCAAGGGAAAAACTCAATACACTTCTGACCAATGGAAGGAAAACTCCACACTCGACCTGACCTCGAGCCTCGCGCATGCTGGGAACAACACCTTCCAGAAAACCATCACTTCCGTCAGGTCAGCTCCTCCGACAACACTTACCAAGTGTCCTGTCGGACCACGATCACAACATCTCTCGATGCACCACCGTTGTAATTCCCCAAACTGCAACACGCCACGCCAAGAGTCGCAACACGAGCCATAATCGACAACCGTCAACGCTCGTCATCAAGTCCCGAACTCGCCACGGAACCTTCACATCTCGAGCCAGATCCTGGGCGAACACCACCCATTCGCACATAAGAGCGCAGGAGAAAGACTTATTGGGACACCACAGCCCAATCCTGCCTCAAAATCCGCAAAAACAATCAGGACTGACATGTCACTTCTGACGCCACATAGCATGACAAGGACATCGGGCTCGACAAATCAGCAGCTCAACAGAAAACCTTTCGCTCACTCGAGCACAATTCTCGACCAGAGCACCCGCTCCAACACCTCAAACCACAACCTCAGTGCATCAGGGGCTGGACAATCCTCAAGCTGGAGTGGCCAGACTCAAAAACAGCTCCCTCAGAGCACACTCACGGCCACTTAATGACGAACAGTCCTCACCATCCACCTGACCTCGCTGCAACTTCCTCGAACACAGCACCACCGCAACACGCCTGCCGGCAACCTCTGCCCAACGCAACACGACCAAGGCCACCACCCAAGGGAGAAAGCTCTCGACCTCGATCCGCAGACCCCACGCTAGTATGAAAGCCGCGAACAGCAACCACCCTCACCGCGGCACACAGCGCACTCAAGCTCTCAAGCGAGAAACAAAGCGAAAAATATGCACGAAACCCTATGCCAGCTGCCGACTGTACTGGACCTTACGGACTCTGATCACTGCAATATCTCAAATTCCCATGTACATCCACAACCACGCTCTGATACCAACTGTGACGACCCGAGAATCTGATTACCGGGAAGGCCCGATAACCCGAGACTCGAACCGCCGCCGACGAGCCGGGAGGGCTCGGAAGGGCTAAAAAGGAGTGTGGAGGTATAAAGAAATAGGAAATAAATAAGGACAATTCAAAAATTAACAGAAATAAATAAACAACTACAACAGAGTCCAGTCTAATAGAAAGTACAATCTAAGGCAGAGAACGTACCCAACACCGAGTGAACACTCGGCCCGGCAAGCTGGCGACTAAGAACCTCGACGCAACGCCCTCGAACCTCGAGAAGGAACCTCCGCACCTAAAAAGTAGGGGTGAGCCTCCTATCACTGGCCCAGTAGGGATCCCGCGGAACCCCAACTGAGAAACAACGGTGGCACGGAAAGAAATAACTACGAAAGTAGGAAAGTAACTATGGTGGCTGGCAAAACCTCGGCTCTACAGTTACTCCCACTATACCAGAAAACACGACCCGGTCTCCCGTCGGGGGACAACCAAGCCACGCACCCGACCACCCAATTCCACGATCGGGGACCACCAGACACGAACCGCCCTAGCCACACTACTAGGAAAACGCCACGATACCTCCGTAGCGGAGGCCTTCCCTCACAAAAGGGCTCGAGCGAAAACCACACGGTCACGGAACATGGTCACAACCTCACCATCGTGAACACAACGCTGTCTGGGGAAAGGCCCTCGGTGACGCTCACTGGAAACCCCAGACCTCGACTCCGGGAACACTCCCGAAACCACTCACGAAGTCCCGTCTCGCGGACGGAAACAGAACCCAGTACACGACAACACACGTCACGTGACAGGAGCACCGCCCACTAGAAGAACGACCGGATGCGTCCCCTGACGTCTTGCACCGCGTCACGAGTGTCTAGCTACAACGCCCCAGGCGGAGACTCAGACACACTCAGTAACCAGTACCACAGAACAAGGACTAGTTGGGGTCGCGCCTGCCGGCGCCGTCCGACGCCCCCAACCTCGTGTGCACACTCAGACCATACGCCCTAGGCCTATCCTCTAGCTGGTAATTCCTCCTAAGCCCGGACTCGGCTGTACGTGGGGGCCCTACGATAACCAGCCTACTCACCGTCTCTCTCGGGTCAGCCGCTCCACCACTCCCAGGTGGGTCAGCACACGCGTGCCGTAAGAAGGCTACGACTAGTGGACGTGTCACAGAACATGGACACTGAAAATCACGCACGCACCCATCGTGAGTAACGCGAAGTAACAGGTGGCACGACGCCACCAGACTCTAGATGGTCCACTAGACCTACTAAACCCAACGGCCTTTGAGTCACAAGACTCGGGGTCAAGACCGTTGCACACGACAGCACTAAGCCGTCAATCTGGCCTAATCTCTAGGTCCAAAACAACGATGGGAAGACTCACGAGGCAGTTCACAACCGCCGAGACCCATCCCTCGAGGAGGGAAACAAAGAAACCTCCAGCCCCAGGCTGGGAGACTGGACTCACCGTCCAAGGCCACACGTTTGGCCCACTCGGGAGCCACCTTCCGGAGAAACAACGACGTGCGGGGAAACCTCACTGCACCCACACCGATACACGGTGACTCAATCTAGCAGGAACACGGAAGCCCGGAACACCAGGGGTCACCTGGACCCGCCAAGCCCACGGGCACACTTATCGAGGTAACACGGTACCTGCAGACACCCCAAAAACACGCTAACGAAACCCACGGGGTGTCCGGGACACTCACGAGGCCAAAGGTCAACCACTGGGTCACAACCGGGTCGACCGGAGACCAACACAACACAATTGAAACGCTAGAAGGTCACCCAGACCCTTAAACCCACAGGCACGCTAATCGAGGTAAATGGAACCTCTGGACACCCAAAGACACGGTCGCGGTACTCACGGGGTGCCCGAGACACTCACGGCCAAGGAAGGCATGATCAGCCATAGACTACCCACCCTGGGGCACCCGACTGGTCACCTCAAGATCACGCTACCCTCGTATAGCGCGTTCATAAAAGAACGCGCTATACCCCGGTAGCGCGACAAGATAGATCGCACTATGATACGAGGGTGGTTATACCAAGGTCTCCACCCCGGATACCACAGTGAGTGCTCGACTTGACTGGTACTGGTTTCTTCAGTTTCAATGTTAGAGAGGGAGAATTCGACCATCATGTGGATCATATTAGTTGAATAGTGAATCACACCGCTGTCTTGGCAGGTCTAGAACATGCATGTGGCTGCGGAGGACCAACGAGGCTGCTCTTCATGTTGATGAGGCCATCTCTAATCAGTTTCTGCACCTGAGTCTTGAAGACGTAACAATCTTCAAGTGGATGACCCAATATGTGGTGATACGGGCAATAGTTGGGGTCGTCGACTTTCTGGGCATCATCTGGCTTTTGAGCTTTTGGCAGCTCGATGATCTTTTGAGCCACATAGAGGTCGAAGAGCATTTTCGTGTGTTCCTTTTTGAAGGAGAATGACATCTTCATATGCTCTGCAAAAGAAAGAGCGGCTGGCTTGTCCTCCGATTTCTTGCCATAGCCACTTGATTCACCATCCTTGCTGGCTTTGGCGGTGGGGCTGAACTCAATTGTATTCACCTCTTTACCAATCTAGCATTCTCGCACCTATTTTCCCTTGGCTGGAGTATAGCCTGAGTTGTCGGTGAAAAACATCTCTATTTCGGCAACTGCCAAGTTGAGTTGGTCGAAGCCTTTGATGTTGGTGCCGAGGAGTTTTTCGCTAACCTCGACTGCCCAGCCTTTAAGACATATAGTGATGGCATCTTCTTGGGACGGAGGATTGATGCACCTCATGCTGAGGGCCCGCCATCTTTTAATGAAGTCGAGGGCATTCTCGCCCTTCTTCTGTCGGAGAGAGTAAAGCTCTGCCAGGGAGATTTAGTGTTCGACTGTCTAGAAATGGTCGAAGAATTTCTTCTGGAGATCTGCCCAGTCGATCACTGAGTTGGGCTTCAGTCGGGAATACCATTGGAAGGTGGTTCCCGTGAGTGAGGTGGCAAAGTAGCGGAGGAGGTAAGATTCATCCAATGGCAACTCGTCCATGGCCATGATGTAATAGGCCAAGTGCTCACGTAGAGACCCTTGCCCGTCGAACTTCTGTAACTTCAGGGGTTTGGCGTACTCCGGAGGAAGCTTTTTTAACTACTGATGTAGTGGGTTTGGCACACTGTAAAGATCTACAATGGCGACCCCTTCCCCGTACTGGGTGAGCTTTGTCTCAATAATCCGCTCGATCATCTGCCGTTGCGCTATGTGGCTTTCCAACACCGGTGTGTTGGATTCTTCTGCATTGGCTTCCACGAGTGGTGTGCCAAACCCAGCTATTGTCGGGGTTCTAGCAGCTGTTGCCAAAGCGTTGGCGCCGTTGTGCCCGGCTGGTAGCACTTGCGTTTCGACCGGAGGCCTAGCAGGGCGTTGAGGATGAGAATCCCACTCTTGGAGAAGATCTTGCAGGAGGGTCTTCAAATGTTGATTCTCCGTCATGAGAGTTTCATGAGTCATATCTTGAACGTCATCTACTGGAGGATTATTGTTGGTTGGATCCGCATGTACGGGAGTGCCACGATCCTCGATTGGCACCTCTTCGTGGTATTCTGATGCCTATGGTCCGACAGAAGTGCCGATGTGACTTGGCGACACTGGGGGCTGAGCTTGGGAGCGAGGTCTCCTGAGTTGGGCCAGTGGCTAGTTCAGGTCATCAGACTGGGTCTCGGGTTGTTAGCCAGTGGCATAGTACGTGAACACCCAAACAGTGTTGTTGATGAACCACACTATCCGCTTCTTCTTGGGACATTTCTCCCAATAGGCCGGTGCCCCTAGTCTATCAAAGACTGAAATCCTTTGAGGTGGAGCCTCCGTCATGTGACCAAGGTTAGTCTGAGAAGAACTTGAAGTCGTCTACTGGCGGAGCTCGGCGCGAGCCCCTCTTCACTTTTACTTGTTTAGTCTAGAGGGACCGGCTAGCTGGATGTTGTCGGACGGGGCTGATGAAGACTCAGCAACATCTTGAGCGATGTGATGATCGGGTGCGTGAAGGGAATTCTTTGCATGTGCCCTTCGGACGGCTTGAGCCTCTTCTAGAGTAACCCAAATTTTTCTTAGGCAAAGTTATTGCTCTCCATTGTCACTATTCTTCTGATTGGACTTGGGAGTCTTGGTGCCAGACTGGTGTAGATGCCCCCGACGTGTTCCCATAGCACCGATTTCCTTTAACTCTGCATTGTCCTCTCGCTTACATTGCAGGAGGCTGAAGTGATTGGAGGTGGGGACCGTAGGCACGTTCCGATCTCGCGGGATGATCGGCTCGCCTCCATTGAGATGAATCCTTAAGTGACCAACAAGAATTGTCTTGCCAGAGTTGTTGGTTGTGGCAGTGGGTCGCCTGTTTCTGTGGCTACTGCGACGTTTCTTCCGAGGAGCAGAAGAGAACTCCACTCCTAGGTGGTAGACTGAGAAGTCCTAGTCTACCGTTGTTGGCGTCGTAGTGCTATTAGCAAAAATTGCTGGGATCGATCTCCGGGGCATAATGCCTATATTAAGAGCCAGAATCTGGGCGGCCTGAGCACTAAAGTTTGCATGAACCGAAAAGGGTGTTGTCGACACTCAGGGTAATATATCCATGTTACGAGCCGATGTTATGGAGATAGGGGGCAAGATGCCCCTTCCGGTTGCTGGGATGCTGAGAACTAGGGGTTGCGAGCTCGTGCCGAGTGTCGACATTGTTCAGACTCGGGGTTAAAGTCCCATGCCGAATACTGAGGCTGCCACTTCGCAAGGCAGAAAGCCTGTAATGGAGGTTGGTGATGCTGGACCATGGGGGAGTAAACCCTGTTGTAAAGATGGTATGTCAGAAACCCAGGGCAGGAAGCCCGTCTTGAGGACCGATCTTGCTAGGACCCGGGGTTGTGAGCCCAGGCTGAGTGCTGGGGAGCCTTGAACACAGGGCTAGGAGCTTGTGTTGGGTGTCAGCTCGGCTGGGACTCGGGGTTGAAAGCCCAAGGAAGATGTTGAGAAGCCTTGGACTCGGGGCCAGAGACCTATGCTGAGTGTAGGCTTGGCCGAAACCCCGAGCGGAGTGCTAAAGAGTCTTGGACCCATTTCTGGGATGATGTGACATGACATCGGGGGGGGGGGGTCTTCAAGCGAGCTATCGGCTGGTGGGACGGAGACCAACATTGGGCCAGAGAGCGGGGCAGGTGACCTTGGGCGCGTCCGTGGGCTTCTACTGTTGGCAGGATGGGGAGTGTCGACCTGCCTGCCAATGCAGGTCGACCTGCACCTCTTGCCTGGGCAGCAGCCCCTTCCAAAGCTCCGATCTGAACCTGTTCGCCATGGACGCTCAAGATGGGGATTGTTTGAGGTTTTGGGGGTGTTGTAATGTGGTGGAAGAGTGTGGGAGTGGGGAAGGATGCATGCTGGGTAGCTTAGGATGGCTGTGGGAATATAGAGAAGGAAAAAGGAGGAGAAATGAAGGGTATGGGCGGTTCTGTAGGTTGCTGAAATGCTGGGAGAAGGGTGAAGTCAACCTGGGGTGGGGTGAGGTCGACTCAGAGGTGCTGAGGTTGGCCAGGGCAAGCTTCTGCAGGTTCTGAACCTGCTGGGAAAAGGGTAAGGTCGACCTGCCTACCAGAGCAGGTCGACCAGCCCCCCATTCCTGACGGGACGGAACCCAGAAATGGGCCCCTATTTCAGACCTTCACGCCACGGACACTCAAGCTGGGGTTGTTTGAGGTTTAGGGGTTGTAATGGGTAGGGGAGAGGGTGGAGAGGAGTGGAGGAGGGATGGGGCCTATAGCTAGATTGTTAAGAGGGCCAGGATGATGGAGAACGTGGGGAATGGGGGGGTAGCATATGATAAGTTATTTTCTAGTTTTACTATGTTTTTCAAGTCTGTGGCGTCCGAGGGTGGGGGATAAGGGTGTTGGGGCTATTGCTAGGTGGAGATAGGGTGAACTTTATGGGTTATTTAGATAGCTAATGAGACTGCAGAAAGGTGGTGAACGTGGGTGGGTGGAGGAGAACATAGATGATAGAGGTGGATGGAGGTGGTGGAGGTAGATGGAGGTGGTGATGGTGGTGGCGGTGTTCCCGTCTCAGGAACAAGAAGAGAACCTCGGTTGAGGCCTCACACCCGTTCCCATCTCAGGAACGACGTAGTCACGCTCTTCGATTCTTCTCTGCGGTGGTGGTGGTGATGGTGGTTGTAGGCGGAACGGTGGTGGTGGTGGTGACGATGGATGGTGATGGACGGTAGTGGAGGACGAATCTGAAGCTTCGATTGGGGCCTCTCACCCGACTCCATCGCAGAGCTGGTGCAACCAAAGCTTCACACACTTCCTCCATGGTGGGGACGAACTAGGGCCTCTCACCCCAAGGGTTCCAAAAATTGAGAGAACAAATAGCCATGGCTAACTGATTTTCTATTTTTCATTACCTTCTCCAACGTGGGTTACATGCTCTATAAATAGGGAAAGTGTGGGGGAGGGGAAGGGACACCTTGGGAACCCATGGGTCATGGGTTCCAACGGTGGGGGGGGGGAGGAATCATTACATAAAGGGGATATATATATCTATTTCCTATAAAAAAGAAAAGCATGACCCATTAGGCCCACTCATGTGGCCCAATAACATAAGAACTTACAAATAGCTAATATAGTTTGATAGTTGCCTGTACCGCTTGACGATCCCGTCATGGGAGCCCGAGTTGGGTGCAGACTTGGCTGGGACTCATGGTTGGAAGCCCGAGCGAATGACTGGAGTGATGGCCGAGGTTCGGGGCACAGTGCCCATGCTGGAGGTTGGCTGATGTTGGACCTGGGAGCCGATGCTTGTCCGGGCAAAAGATGATATGGGACCCCTAGAGCCCGAGCCTGGTGCTCACACGGGTCGCTGGTGCTGTGGAAGGGCGCAGTGAGTCAACCGCACGAGCAGGAATAGGAACCGGGGTTGGCTGTGAGACAGCCATAGGGATCATGCCCAAGAAGTAGGGCGAACCGATGATAGGGGCGAAGTCGCCAAAAGCGATCGGCGTCACCAAGCAACCCACCAGCGCATGGGTAGCGACGATAATGGGGACGTAGGTCACGGCTGCCATTGCTGCTGTGTCGCTGGATGCTGGCGAAAGTGACGGTTGAAAGTGGTTGCCGGACATGGGCCAGCTGCTGGAGTGTGAACTAGAAGTTACAGAGGATGTCCATCTTCTACCTCTCCTACAAGAAGAGGGAAAGGACACCATGGCTTCAGGGTTAGGAAGGCCCCCCCCTCAGATAGAAGAAAGGTAGGAGACGTCCCACCGGGCATGCCAATTTGTTTCGCCGCACACGAAAATCTTCTAAATCTTCCGTGGCGTGACATACACTCACCTTTTATGGAAGGTCGAGGTGGGTCGATTTGGCACGTAAGGATTCCGGGGGTATTGATAGAAAAAAAAGTAAAGAACGATATAAACACACACAAAAAGTAGGGTAGTGTGTGATTAATCATTCTATACGATCGGGGGGGCAGAGATGTTTGGGTGGAATGCGGGCGTGCCAGTCGATTTCTCGACGATCACCTGCGGAACCAATTTTTTTCTGGGGAATTACTACCAGGGTGCGATACATGGGCATGGGATATCGAGCGACACATGGAGAGGAGGAGGTTCTGCTGGTACGAGTGTAGGCGATTGTGGGGATTTGTGTACAAGACATCTTTCCCCACCAACTGCAAGTAGTCGGTGTTTGTTTTACATCGGATTGAATCTAAACACCTTTGTTTCTTTGCTAAAGGAGGGTCAGGATGTTTTTGAAGCCATAGATAAAGGATGTTTTTGAAGCCATAGCTGTAGGGTAACCATCACATTCGACTGGCAGGGTGGGCCAAACTGGGCACTGGAGGATGGTTTAGACATGGACCGAGATGAGGGTCGCAAGAAAATACTAGTGCAGGTGCAGGGGAAAGACCGGATTTCAGGATATCTTTTCCTTATAGATGCCATGAAGGCTTTACAGGTAGGCACTAAAGGCCCGAGTACATCTGGTGCAAGCCACGGGATAATCTCGACTTACGTGTCAACCCGTGGGTCATTGCAGGATAAAGCGGATGTTCGCATATTCTTTACAAGGGGTCCCCACAGGGAGCTACAAGAGCAACAGAAATGCTGGGGCTGGATTGGGTGACAGGTGTTGACACTGACTGGCATGCGAGGGAGACCGGGCGTAGCTCGGGGTGAGAGGTCGGGGGCCGGTTTTGAAGCCAAATGCCAACGTTGTCTGGGAGCTAGGTCCGGTCCCGAGAGTGCTACTTTCGGGCCAGGGTCCAGGTAACTTGAGTCAGCAGGCGGGACAGTCGATGGCCAGCTCTGGGGTAGCGATGGGCACGTGGTCCCATGGCAGGAGCAAATCCGACATAATGGCATCCGCGTCATTATCATAATGCACCGTACGTAGGTGAACCCAATGTGTGTGTGTGATCGTCGATATCATAACGCCCCATATGCAAATGAGGAAAGCTTGAGTGAATCGGCTAGACGCCATATGAGGGGCGTTCGTTCGACATACCCTCGGTGTGTACTAAGCCGAACAACAAGTCAACCAATGCGTGCCTCGCTCCTTGTACTTGCTGGAGTGCTGGATGCCTTTGCTGCATTGCTCTTGCATGTATCTTCCACCTTGAGCTTCTAAGGGGAATTTATAAGGAATTTGAAAGGTCAGGGGGGGTTCACCATGCTGGAATGGAGGGGTTGCCCTGGTCCAGGTAAACCCCTTGAATTTGGTAAACAAAAAACACCTTTTTTTTATTTGTAAGAGGGGGAGGAGGGTTTACGCGAACCAGACTGGGGGGGGCAGTATGGTCCGCATAACCCCCCTCCTTGGGGGGGTCAATGTGGGCTGGATGGTTTTTTTTCTTAATTTTTTTATTGAAAAACTGGGTTTACGTGGTCCAGACTGGGGGGGGGTAGCCTAGTCCGCGTAAACTCGGACTGGATGGTTTTTGTTACTTTAAAAAGGGCTTTTTTTTGAAAAAGCTGGGTTTACACGGAGCAGACTTGGGGGCTAGTCTGGTCCGAGTAAACCCCCCCCGCTTGGGGGGGTTAATGCAAACTATATGTTTTTTTTCCTTAAAAGAGTTTTTTTATGGAAATGGGGGGTTTACGCGGACTAGACTGGGGACTGGGGGGTCCAGTGTAGTCCGCGTAAACCCCCTTAGGGGGATTTACGCAGACCCCAGGGGATATTGGGAAATCCCTATAAAATCCCCATTTTTTGTTTTTTTGGACATTACCTTGACCCAGTGTGAACATGAACTGTGAAGGATACATACTAGCTTGACTGGAGCATGCAGAATGAGGTTGATTGGCTAGCTCTTTGTGCTGGACTCCCAGCCCCAGACTTCTTCCTCACGAGCACTCCCAAAACTAGTACGTGGACTAGAACTGAGTGGGACTGGGACTGGAACGAGCTCGAATTGGGATGAGAGAGGCTAGATGGAGAGACCCCGGGGGAGGACACCTCCACCTGGGCGCGGCCGCGCCTGGGGCGAACTCCCCTCGGGACGGGCTGTCGTCGTGTGGGGTCCCCCCGGGGGTTGCCCCTCATCATTTATCGACGTCCTTTGATGGGATTAGATCGCCAAGATGCTGGTGTTGACCCGTGGGGGCTAATTGGGGAGAGTTGTAGTTGTCGCCAGCAAGGTGTTCGGGAAAATTCTCGACACACCTCGTGTTGCCAAACGGCCCGGTTAGTGAGCTTTTTGGCTTGTGTCTAACCCGAGGGTCGGGATGATAGCTTGTAGGAATTGAGGGAAGACATCTTGGGAAAGAGGGCCCGACCTTGGCGAGCCATGCCACGTTGTGCAGCAGGTTGACGGGCAGCCACGGGTTGGCCCGGTGGCTGAAAGTAAATGGCTCGTTGCAGCATGTCTGAGGGTCAAGAATGGTCCCAACTTGCTGGCGGGTATCTGTGTGATGCGGAAAGTGGGTCCAAGCAATGGGTTGGCCTCGGCTTCTAGTAGAATGGTTGGAAAATGTACGCCCACGAGGTGTTTAGGGGAATTCCCAACACGTGACCATGGGCCGTACAAGTGTGCTAGGGGCTCCTGAAGCCCAAGGTTGGCTGGGGGAGATGCTCCTTTAGCTTTAGAATGCTGGAGGGAGGCATTTTGGGAGTGATTCCCGACCTCGTTACTGGGTGTCGCATGTTGTCACGTCCCGACGGGGAATATCGAGGGCGCGACAAGTCGTAAACACGCGTGTCGATCAGAGCATGTACAATTTTATTTCTAAAGTCAGAAATGAACGGGAAAATGATACTTTTATTCCATCAAAATGAAGTTTACATCACTAATTCATAAGCCATAAAGGCAATTACAAACTTCCAATCCCAAAGTACATCATTCTTGTAAAAACACTAATGATCTTCATAAACCTAGGTAAAAAGGAAAAGCACTCTCTCACTCTTGTCCATTCCCTTGTACATTTTCATTTCCTGCAACAATTAACCAAAACGTTGGGTGAGCTAAAAGCTCAGTAGGATTTTATATCTCTATGAACCATGCAATCTTTAAGTGTTAACAATTTAAATAATTCTCTAACTTGTATCGGGAAGTGTATAAACATGAATGGAATTTCCAAGTAGTTGAGATGATATGATATCAAGATGAATTTCCAAGTAATGACTTTGAACAAGTAAAGAATTTCATGTAATTGGCCATTTTCACGCAAGTCAAGTAATTCATGTAATTTTCAAGTAAACAAGTAACAAGTAAACAAGTACGAATATTGGAATGCCGTATCAAGTAAATCTATCATGCACTTCGGTGTAATGCCACACCGTTGGTCAATCAACTCCCATGGGCATAAGTACTTTCGGGCGCTCCCCCCAGGACTAGACTGGGCCCCATTAATGCCAGGCATTGAGTCAGTGGATCATAAGATCCCAAGTACGTTTAGACATCCACTTATATAATTATGGCTAACGAATTTCAAGAATAAGCTAATTTGTAAAAAGTACAGATCTGACAAAAATTTCAGAAGTAGCAAGAGAAGTGAATAATAATTTTTAAGGCATAATGTTTAACGACATTAAGTCGTGGAATTCAAGAAAGAATGGTAACTAGGAAGAAAAATCAAGTAATTAGAGTTTAATAGAATTAATTTGATTCCGTGGTTTAATCTTATGTGCATTTGATTTACAAGTGTTTAGACATGTTTACAGGAAGTTTTTGTTCATTAAAAATGCATTAGTTAGCCAAAACAGTGATTTATTATAATAATCAGAATTTTATTATGAGAATAAGTTTTTAAGTTGAAAACAATTCTATCTTACTGAAAATAATATTAACATGCTGTGAATGATTTTCATATGTTACCTTACTGGTAAGATGATAAAAATAAATTTTTTCATGCTGGATTTAATTTTTTTACATGCTGAAAATTAATATTAACATGCTAAAATTAATACTTAACATGCTAAAATAATCAACTTACTGAAAAGATGATAAGATAAGTTTACCATGCTGATTACAGAAATTTTCTGATAACAACATAATTTTTATCATGCTAAAAATCATTTTCTCCATTTATTTGCTAATTATTTGATAGGAAAATAGAATTATCATGCTGAAAAATAGTTTTAATACACTGAAAATAATTCTAACATGCCAAAAATAATTTTAACATGCTGGAATAATTTTACTATACTAGAAGAAATTTTATCATGCTGGAAGTAATTTTCATGCATCAATTTACTAATTATTTAATAGGAAATTAAGTTTTATATGCACAAAAATAGCTTTAAATAGATTTTAACATGCTGAAAATAATTTTTATATCTCAGTATGTATAAAATAATTTTATCATATTGGAAGTCATTTTTAACATGTTGAAAATAGTTTTAACATGTTGGAACTAATTTTTAGTATATATAAAATAATGAGGTGAAAATTAGATTTTTACATGT
Organism: Amorphophallus konjac; assembly: GCA_022559845.1. NCBI lineage: Eukaryota > Viridiplantae > Streptophyta > Magnoliopsida > Alismatales > Araceae > Amorphophallus > Amorphophallus konjac. Next base: position 206,912,946 of record CM040121.1, on the reverse strand, counting down.
AAAAATAATTTCATTCTACAAAAATATATTTTTAACATGCTGTAAAAATCAAAACATGCTAATATTACCTTTTCTTACTTTTGGTGACTAAATACGTACAATTAACGTGAATTTTCAAAGGGTATAGTTCCTATTGTAAAGTGACTTAAGTTTAGTCCCACATTGGAAGTTACAAAAACTTGCATAGCTTTATATGTTGGAGAGCTCACCCTTGGGTCAGGACCCAAGGGGCATAGGATGTGGGCTTGAGTTGTGAATTGATACAAAACTAGTAATATATATTTATTTATTTATTTGTGCCGTGCTGTGCCATGCCGTGCCGTGCCGTGAAAGCTAAAGCTATTCTTCTTTGAACGCGCTGGCCATGGCCAGCGCGACCTGAAGAACGCGCTAGCTAGTGCTAGCGCGATCATGTCTATATATATATATCTTTTCATATTATATTATTTTGACCCCTGAAGACCCGGGGTTAATGGTCTAATCAAATGACCATAACTTACTCATTTTATAACGGAATTTAACAAATGAGCTATCAATGGAAAGAGGACAGAAAAATGAACAACATGGCATGATTTAATTAGAGTTTAGCCTGAGAGACACCTACCTTTAGACGGATCTAAAGAAATATCCCCAAATATAGAAAAATCCTTTGATCTTCCAAATCTCCCTTCAAATCTCCACCAATCTTCGCAGCAGCGTATACTTAACCTCTAGGGATGGTTTGAGGGTCGAATGGGGTTCTATTTATAGCCAAAACTTGGCCAAATGTGTCAAGATTCCTTGCCTAACAATGCCAAACTTTCCAACTCCGAATTAGAAGAAAAATGCCATTTCTCCTCTTAATCTAGCCCATCTTAGGTGTGAAAACAATGCAATTTCGGCTGGTCTAAGGTGGGCTGTTAGGTAAGGGTCGATTTTTGAGTCAAACTTCTAGAAATGGGGTTATTATAATCCCTTAAATATCATATTAAACACATGTTACGAATTTAAAGTTAATTTAAACTTTATTGAATCCTTTAACCATTAATTCAGCCCATTATGGATTATCCAATGGGCCAATTGTAAACCTAATCCATTACATGGACTTTTATTGGGCTTACTATGATTTATCTAAGGTTTAAAGCATTTAATATCTATTTACTTCTAGTTAATTCAAGTAAATTCAATAAACTAGTTTATTTCATATAGTAAACATGAAATTTGATTATTTCATGAAAATTTTAATTACATAATGAAATTAAAAATTTTATTTCTCATTTTTGATTATCAGGTTTCTACATCCTCCCCCACTTAAAAGAATTTGGTCCTCCAAATTCACATTATATAACTAAAATTCAAAAATTCGAGTAGAAAGGTCGAATTTCTAACCTGAGAATAAATCCGGGTATTTCTTCTTGATGGATTCTTCCAATTCCCAGGTTGCTTCCTCGAACCCACGCTTGCTCCATTGGACTTTCACCATCGGTATGGCCCGATTTCTCAGTTGGTGTAATTTCTGATCCAGTATCTTGATCGGTCTTTCTTCATATGATAAGTCTTTTTGGAGTTTCAATTCTTCAAATTGAATCACATGTGAAGGGTCATAGACGTATTTCCTTAGCATGGATACATGGAATACGTCGTGTACACCGGCCAATTGAGGAGGTAAGGCCAGCTTGTATGCTACCTCGCCGATTCTCTCCAGAATCTCGAAAGGGCCGATAAATCTCGGACTTAGCTTTCCTTTGATGCCAAATCTTCTAATTCCACGGGTGGGTGAGATCTTTAAGAAGACATGCTCCCCCACCTGGAATTCAAGGTCTCTCCTCCGATTGTCGGCGTAGCTCTTTTGCCTTGATTGGGCGACCTTTAACCTTTCTTGTATTAACTGCACTTTGTCAGTTGTGTCTTGGACAATGTCGGGACCAAGCAATCCCTTGTCACCAACCTCACTCTAGCATAGAGGCGATCTGCAACTTCGGCCATATAATGCTTCGAATGGTGCCATTTGTATGCTAGACTGATAGCTATTGTTATAAGCGAACTCAATCAGCGGTAAGTGTTCATGCCAACTACCACCGAAGTCAATTATGCATGCTCTCAACATATCTTCAATAATTTGATTCGTCCTCTCGGTTTGTCCATCCGTCTGAGGGTGAAAAGCCGTACTAAACCTTAGTCTAGTACCCATTGACGATTGTAAACCCTTCCAGAAATGAGAGGTGAATCTCGGATCTCGGTCCGAAATAATAGAGCTTGGAATACCATGCAGCCTTACGATCTCCTTGATATATAAGGCGGCTAGAACATCCACGGTCCATCTAGTCTTGATAGGTAAAAAGTGAGCGGACTTTGTTAACCGATCCACAATTATCCATATAGCATCAAAACCATTTCGGGTCTTCGGTAATCCAACAATGAAGTCCATACCAATACTATCCCATTTCCATTCCGGTATTTCGAGAGGCTTGAGCTTGCCAGCCGGTTTGAGGTGTTCGGCCTTGACTTGTTGACAAACAAAACATCGGCTTACGAACTCGGCTACCTCTCTCTTCATATTAGGCCACCAAAATATTGTCTTGAGGTCTTGGTACATTTTTGTAGCACCGGGGTGAATAGTGTACCTTGACCGATGTGCTTCTTCTAGGATTTTACCCTTGATAGTAGAACAATCGGGTATACAAGTTCTTCCTTTGAATAATAGCCTTCCATCATTAGCCAGAAGGAAATCCGGTCGTTGATCTAATTTGTCTTTAATTTCCACGATCAACGGATCATCAACTTGCCGTTCCTTGATTTCTGAGAGTAACTCGGGTTGGAGTCGAATGTTTGCAATAAAGACTCCGCCTTCCTTCTCCTCCATATTGAGGTTTAAGTTGGCCATTTCTTCAAGTAGATGCCATTCCTTAACCATCAAGCTTGATAATAAAGCCATTGGTTTTCGGCTAAGTGCATCAGCTACGGCATTGCCTTTTCCTGGGTGATATTGTATAGAGAAGTTGAAATCCTTTAAATATTCCAACCACCGTCTTTGTCTCATATTGAGCTCCTTTTGAGAGAATAAATATTTGAGACTCTTGTGATCAGAATACACCGTAAAGGCTTCGCCATAGAGATAATGTCGCCAGATCTTTAAAGCAAAGACCACAGCTGCCAGCTCTAGGTCATGTACGGGATAATTTTCCTCGTGTTTCTTCAATTGCCGTGAAGAATAAGCTATGACCTTGCCGTGTTGCATTAATACGCAACCTAGGCCAATTCTAGATGCATCAGCATATACTTCAAATCCTCCTCCTTCCGTAGGTAATGTGAGAATAGGAGCAGTCGTCAGACAATCCTTTAAAGTTTGAAAGTTTTTCTCGCATTCCTCGGACCATATAAAAGGATTCTCCTTCCTTGTCAATCTTGTTAAAGATACTGCGATCTTTGAGAAATCCTTGATAAATCTTCGATAATATCCAGCCAATCCCAAAAAGCTTCGGATTTCCGTCACACTAGTAGGTCTTTCCCAGTTCTTTACGGCCTCGACCTTTGAAGGATCGACGGCGATACCATTCCGGGAAATTATGTGACCAAGAAAAGAAACTTCCTCCAACCAGAAATCACACTTGCTTAAAATGGCATAAAGCTTGTGATCTCCTAATAATTGAAGGGCCTTCTTGAGATGTTCTTCATGTTCTTCCTTTGACTTGGAGTAGATCAAAATGTCGTCAATGAAGATAACCACAAATTGATCGAGGTACGGCCTGAATACGATGTTCATCATTTGCATAAATGCGGCAGGCGCATTTGTTAAGCCAAAAGGCATAACGGTGAACTCGTAATGTCCATACCTACTCCGGAATGCAGTCTTGTGAATATCACTTTCCTTGATCTTCAATTGATGATAACCAGATCGAAGGTCGATCTTTGAGAAATATCGCGCTCCAGAAATCTGGTCGAATAATTCATCAATTCTCGGCAATGGATATTTATTCTTGATGGTGAGTTGATTCAATTGCCGATAATCAACACATAGTCTCATCGAACCATCCTTCTTCTTGACAAATAAGACCGGGGCTCCCCAATGTGAAGTACTTGGTCGGATAAACCCCTTCTCCAGTAATTCCAATAATTGATCCTTTAATTCTTTCATTTCCACGGCAGACATCCGATATGGAGCTTTAGAAACTGGTGCCGCTCCCGGAATTAAATCAATAGAGAAAACCACTTCTCTCTCGGGAGGAATACCAGGCAACTCATCTGGAAATACATCAGAATAATCCTGAACGATAGAAATGTCCTTTAGAACGGGTTCCGTGTGCTCGGTCATAGTGATAGAAACTAAGAAACCGACACAACCCTTCCTTAATAATTTTTCGGCTTTGAGGGCCGAAATAAGAGATATATGCTTGGAATGCCTGGTGCCAGAAAATATAAGGTCGGGGTAACCCATAAAAGTTACCGTACCCAGCTTGCAATTGACACTAGCACCATGTGTAGATAGCCAATCGGCACCCAAAATAACATCATATCCTTCCATCTCCATGCATACCAAATCAGCGGGTAAGTTATAACCGCTAATTAGAATTTCACTATCAGGATAGAAGTGTTTAATCTCCATTCCCAATCCAATAGGGGTAGTGATAGTGAGTGTAGAATCTAACGGAACAAGCTTCATAGGTAAAAGACCAGCAAATCTTCTAGATATAAATGAATGCGTAGCTCCGGTGTCAAATAAGACAGAGGCAGGCTTGGAGTATATGAAAAGAGTACCTTCCATGATGCCTCCTTCCTCGATAGGTTCCTTACCCATAAGGGCTTGAAGTCTTCCTGGCTTCTTGGCAATAATAGGAAGCTTTACCGGTGATGGAGCTTGCTCGTTGAGAAGAGGGCAATTCAGGATCCTATGCTCCCGACTCCCGCATCGAAGACATGCACCGAGCTTTCTCCAACATTCCTCAGCTTTATGTCCGGGCTTCTCGCAGTATTTGCATAATTCCTGTGATGTTGCTGATATAGGGACAATTTGCTTGTCGAATGTCCTCGATTTCTTGTCCCCTTGAAAATTACGTCCACCTTTGTTAAAATTTCGCCCATCCTTGATGAAATTACGCCCGTCATTGGGCCTTTTCTTCCCGAAGGAAGGTTTGAAACTTTCGGACCCAGTGACTTGCTCTCTCTTGGCTTCTCTTCCTCGGATGCGATCCGATAACTCCGTTGCATCTTCTAGGAGTTGTGCTCTCCGTTCCACATCAGAATAAATTTGGATATCCATCGGGGCCAGTTGAGTAATATATTGAGGCTTAAGGCCATTAAGAAATCTCTGTGCCTTCATTTTGTCAGTACCCACGAGATGTGGAGCGTACCGAGATAATCTCAAAAATTGAGCTTCATATTCCGCAACTGATAAACCCCTTTATTTTAAGGCGGCAAATTCAGCGGCCTTCCTTTCTTGTACTCGGTCGGAGAAGTATTTACTATTGAAGTGTTCCACGAACTCTTCCCATAAAATTTGATCGTGCGGTAAAGTAGCTTCGACCGATTCCCACCAGGCACGTGCATCCCTTTCCAGTTGGAAGCGCATTGCATGACTCGGAATATCCTCTCGATCTCCTTAATCCAGTGTTCGACTTCATCCGGATCCGTAGATCCTGCGAACTTGGGAGGGTTCATGCTTCGGAAATTCCTATGCAAATCTCCCGCTCCTCGGTTTGTTCCTCCCTGAGCAACCTGTTGGAGGGCTTGGGTTAAGCCTTGAACAGTCCGCTGCATCTCACGTCATTGAGCTCTCTCCGCGGCCATTTGCGAGAATTAGCATGTAACCATAATTCCAAGGTTTATTATTTTTGTTTTGGTATTTATTTCCTGATAATTCCCTTTTTCTTAAAACTTAACCCGTGTTTCTACCCAATCTTGTTGGGAAGGTTTTGAGACCTATCCAATTTCTAGATATTGATCTTAAACCTAACCAAAGTTTAAGAATGAACCTATACTTGTGAAACCTAGGATTTTATGTAACCTACGCTCTGATACCACAAAGACTGTCACGCCCTGACGCGGAATATCGAGGGCGCGACGAGTCGTAAACAATCGTGTCGATCAGAGCAAGTACAATATTATTTCTAAAGTCAGAAATGAACGGGAAAATGATACTTTTATTCCATCAAAATGAAGTTTACATCACTAATTCATAAGCCATAAAGATACTTACAAACTTCCAATCCCAAAGTACATCATTCTTGTAAAAACACTAATGATCTTCATAAACCTAGGTAAAAAGGAAAATCACTCTCTCACTCTTGTCCATTCCCTTGTACATTTTCATTTCCTGCAACAATTAACCAAAACGTAGGGTGAGCTAAAAGCTCAGTAGGATTTTATATCTCTATGAACCATGCAATCTTTAAGTGTTAGCAATTTAAACAATTTTCTAACTTGTATCGGGAAGTGTATAAACATGAATGGAATTTCAAGTAGTTGAGATGATATGATATCAAGATGAATTTCCAAGTAATGACTTTGAACAAGAAAAGAATTTCATGTAATTGGCCATTTTCACGCAAGTCAAGTAATTCATGTAATTTTCAAGTAAACAAGTAACAAGTAAACAAGTACGAATAGTGGAATGCCGTATCAAGTAAATCTATCATGCACTTCAGTGCATTGCCACACCGTTGGTCAATCAACTCCCATGGGCACAAGTACTTTCGGGCGCTCCCCCCAGGACCAGATCGGGCCCCATTAATGCCAGGCATTGAGTCAGTGGATCATAAGATCCCAAGTACGTTTAGACATCCACTTATATAATTATGGCCAACCAATTTCAAGAATAAGCTAATTTGTAAAAAGTACAGATATGACAAAAATTTCAGAAGTAGCAAGAGAAGTGAATAATAATTTTTAAGGCATAATGTTTAACGACATTAAGTCGTGGAATTCAAGAAAGAATGGTAACTAGGAAGAAAAATCAAGTAATTAGAGTTTAATAGAATTAATTTGATTCCATGGTTTAATCTTATGTGCATTTGATTTACAAGTGTTTAGACATGTTTACAGGAAGTTTTTGTTCATTAAAAATGCATTAGTTAGCCAAAACAGTGATTTATTATAATAATCAGAATTTTATTATGAAAATAAGTGTTTAAGTTGAAAACAATTCTAACTTACTGAAAATAATATTAACATGCTGTGAATGATTTTCATATGTTACCTTACTGGTAAGATGAGAAAAATAAATTTTTTCATGCTGGATTTAATTTTTTTACATGCTGAAAATTAATTATTAACATGCTAAAATTAATATTTAACATGCTAAAATAATCAACTTACTGATAAGATGATAAGATAAGTTTACCATGCTGATTACAGAAATTATCGGATAACAACATAATTTTTATCATGCTAAAAATCATTTTTCTCCATTTATTTGCTAATTATTTGATAGGAAAATAGAATTATCATGCTGAAAAATAGTTTTAATACACTGAAAATAATTCTAACATGCCAAAAATAATTTTAACATGCTGGAATAATTTTACTATACTAGAAGAAATTTTATCATGCTGGAAGTAATTTTCATGCATCAATTTACTAATTATTTAATAGGAAATTAAGTTTTATATGCACAAAAATAGCTTTAAATAGATTTTAACATGCTGAAAATAATTTTTATATCTCAGTATGTATAAAATAATTTTATCATATTGGAAGTCATTTTTAACATGCTGGAAATAGTTTTAACATGTTGGAACTAATTTTTAGTATGTATAAACTAATGAGGTGAAAATTAGATTTTTACATATAAAAATAATTTCATTCTACAAAAATAAATTTTTAACATGCTGTAAAAATCAAAACATGCTAATATTATCTTTTCTTACTTTTGGTGACTAAATACGTACAATTAACGTGAATTTTCAAAGGGTATAGTTCCTATTGTAAAGTGACTTAAGTTTAGTCCCACATTGGAAGTTACAAAAACTTGCATGGCTTTATATGTTGGAGAGCTCACCCTTGGGTCAGGACCCAAGGGGCATAGGATGTGTAGGATGTGGGCTTGAGTTGTGAATTGATACAAAACTAGTAATATTTATTTATTTATTTATTTATTTGTGCCGTGCCGTGCTGCGGTGCGTTGCGTTGCGGTGCGGTGCGGCGAAAGCTAAAGCTTGCGGCTATTCTTCTTTGAATGCGCTGGCCATGGCCAGCGCGACCTGAAGAACGCACTAGCTAGTGCTAGCGCGATCATGTCTATATATATATATATCTTTTCATATTATATTATTTTGACCCCTGAAGACCCGGGGTTAATGGTCTGAACGTGCTAGGGGAGACTAGCGCGTTCATGAAGAACGCGCTAGGTACCTATAGCGCGACCAGGAAAGTATATTTTTTTAAAAATTTGGTCAAAGGGACGGGGTCTGTATGAACGCGCTATATCGGGGCAGCGCGTTCAGAAGGCACTACTGAGGTATAGCGCGTTATGGACCTGATGAAAAAACGGGAATACCCCTCCAATCAAATGACCATAACTTACTCATTTTATAACGGAATTTAACAAATGAGCTATCAATGGAAAGAGGACAGAAAAATGAACAACATGGCATGATTTAATTAGAGTTTAGCCTGAGAGGCACCTACCTTTAGACGGATCTAAAGAAATATCCCCAAATATAGGAAAATCCTTTGATCTTCCAAATCTCCCTTCAAATCTCCACCAATCTTCGCAGCAGCGTATACTTAACCTCCAGGGATGGTTTGAGGGTCGAATGGGGTTCTATTTATAGCCAAAATTTGGCCAAATGTGTTAAGATTCCTTGCCTAACAATGCCAAACTTTCCAACTCCGAATTAGAAGAAAAATGCCATTTCTCCTCTTAATCTAGCCCATCTTAGGTGTGAAAACAATGCAATTTCGGCTGGTCTAAGGTGGGCTGTTAGGTAAGGGTCGATTTTTGAGTCAAACTTCTAGAAATGGGGTTATTATAATCCCTTAAATATCATATTAAACACATGTTACGAATTTAAGGTTAATTTAACCTTTATTGAATCCTTTAACCATTAATTCAGCCCATTATGGATTATCCAATGGGCCAATTGTAAACCTAATCCATTACATGGACTTTTATTGGACTTACTATGATTTATCTAAGGTTTTAAGCATTTAATATCTATTTACTTCTAGTTAATTCAAGTAAATTCAATAAACTAGTTTATTTCATATAGTAAACATGAATTTTGATTATTTCATGAAAATTTTAATTACATAATGAAATTGAAAATTTTATTTCTCATTTTTGATTATCGGGTTTCTACACATGTTGTGGCTTGTTGATGGGAGCCCCCGGGTTGGCCCGGGTGGCCTAGTTGAAGGCTGGTAATGCCACTTATTGCGTGGCTGGGGATGGTCCCCGCTAGTTGTAGGCGTCACCGTGAGTAACGACAAGTTGGCTAGGACCCTCGATCAGACCCGACATGCTATAAGAAATGCCAAATAAATAATTCCCGGGGAGGTGTGCGGAGAAATTCCCAAACCCTTATTTTCTACTTTTTCTGGAAGAAAATGTCTAGGTATAATGGACATGCTCCACATTGGCAGCCCTGGCAAGAGCTGGAGTCGCTCCCCTACTCCGAGAAGACACTGCCAGGCTTCTCTGACTCCTTCTCGATCGAGAGGACGTCTTGGTAAATGAGGCGACAATAAGCCTCGCAAGTTCCTCTCACCACTCTCTAACTCTAACTCCACCTCCGGTTCCGTAAGATAGGAAGGGGAAACAGAAGCAGACTGGAGTCCTGACACAGCAATGTCGAACCTCTCCAGCCAGCATTTTCCCTTAGCACCACCTTGAAGCCCCTCATCTTACCTCCAGTCAATAGAAAGATATCTTTTGAGTCTTCAACGGCCCAGTCAATCCAATCAAGCCTTCCTATGCAAGGCCCAACCGATACATGATACCAGGATGACTGTCAGGAGTGGTAGTGCCCTGCCACTTCTCTAGACATCAAAGGGTGCTGCCCCAAGCCAGGCCACAAAGGCAAAGAAAGGAGCAAAACCCCAAACGGAGTCCTCAGTCCGACTCCAAACAAGGCACATCGCCACATGTGGATGCACTTTTTGAACATCTTTTTATTTTATTCGTTTGTTCATTTGTTTATTCGTTTATTTGGTTTATTTGGTGCATGGGTGTGCCAGTCACATATGTGACGATTTATTCAGGTTTCGAGGAAGTCACTGGTGCACGCTGTCTGACTGATTAGACGATTATGGATATCGTGTCAGGACAGAAACCCGCCGTGCCGTAAAGGCTACGACATTAATTACATCCTCTCGGTGAGGAAAAAACCCTTGATTGATCGCCAAGAAAAGGGGCCCTACGGCCTGGAATTAGCATTAAAGAAATGGGATATTGAAATGCATGAATCGCGTGAAAATGCCCCTCGATGGGGTGAAAATGTTTAAATCATGTTGGTCGCTTACCGACCATTTTGTGTTCGGTCGAAAGTCCGTGTTGAAAGTGTGACAAAGACGGATACGAAACTCGTGCAAATGTCTCCTGAGTATGTGGCAAGTTTGATAAGAGAGCGGGATTAGATCCCAGTGGAAAAAATTCTGGTTTATTGAGCTATTGGCCCGTGGCAATACTAAGTCACGGCCATATTAGGGTGATCCCCGAGGTCCGAACGTGACTTGCCATGACGTCATTGATATTCCGTTCACCGGGTCCGGAGAAGTAGGGGTCGGGAACAGACATTATCATGTTTTGTTTTGTTTAGGTCATTTGATCTATTTATTTAATGTTTGTATTGTTTATTTATTTTTGTTATTATTTTTTGAGATGCATGGATGTATAATTTTTTTTATCATTTTCTGTTAATTTATTTCATCATTTTTGTTTCGATTTTATTGTGTCATTCTTCTTCTTCTTCTTCTTCTTTTGTTTGGCTTTCTTATACATATGTATTATTATTACTTATATGTTATTTTGTTATTATTTATCTTTTTATTTTTTTATTTTTTATTTTTTTATTTTATTATATTGTCTCTTAATTTTTTGATTGATGATTTTTTTATAAACAAAATATGCTAACAGAAATGAAAGAGAGAAAAGGGTGAAAAAGCCAAGGAAAAGTGACCTGCGCCAATTCACGTGTTTTGGCATAAATGTTTTTGGGATTTTTGCATGTGTCGGCTGTGTGTTAAGTGCGTTTTGTGAGTGTATTATAAAGTGTGTGTATGAGTGTTTACGTGAGAGTGTATGTGAGTGTTACGTGAGTGTGCATGTGAGGGAGCATGTGAGTGTGAGTGCGCATGTGTTAATGGGTGAGTGTTGTGTATCGGCGTAGGGAGATGGGGTGAAGAGAGTGGGTGGTGTGATACGGCGCAGGGAGATGGGTGAAGAGAGTGGGTGGTGATCCGGGGCAAGAAGGCGCGTCGGATCACCGCTCACTTGGCCCTTTTTTTTGAAGGGAGAGTAAATTGACGCGGGGGGAGTCGACTTGGCCAAGGGGCCAAGTTGACTCCCCCCCCCTCACAATGGTAGGAGGAAGAGGCTGGGAAGGGGGAGGGTCGACCCTATTGCATAGACGGATCTATTTCTTTTCTTTTCTTTTCTTTTTATTTGGCAGATCAGATCGCAGGAGGAGTTTATGCATTTGGGGTTTGTTCTTGTTTATGATGCACAAGATATGCTTATGCTTTTTCTTTTTGTTTAGGATGAACCCATAGAACTCTTTCATTCTTTCCTTACGTTTATTCATGCAAATGTAGCAGGAAGTTAAGTGGAGTTTGATGTGTGCACATGAGGTCGATGCAGGGCAAACTCAGGGTTGACCCAGGGATGTTCACCGTATGGTCGGGCTGGGCGTGAGGTTGGCGCAGGGGTTCATGGGCTTGACGCAGGCAGCTTGGCAGGAAGGTTTTTTTTTCTATACGCAGGAGGGTTTAAGTGCAAGTTTTCACTCAGGAAAGTGGAATGAGGGGTTTATTATGCAACATCGGGTTATTCTAAAGTTCAGGGAGGGCCCCTTTCTTTCTTTTTTTTATTTCATTTTTTTGTTCTTATGGTTGGCATCGTTGTGACATGCATTCCTTTCACCGCGTTCCTAGCGAAATTTTGGCAGCACCTCCCCCGGACCCGGGGTTCGTAGGGTGTAAAATCAAGACTCGCCCACGGAGGGATCCGAGACGGCCTCAAGGATTTCTGGGCGAGCTAAAGATAGCTGTCCCATGACCCAAAGCGAGCATGGAAACCCGAGGGCTAGCGTTCGAGGGATCCCAGTGGCCCATAGGTCGTCGGTTCTGAAATTTGGGACATGGACCCAACGTGTTGCCGGGTGGACGGCCGTTGTTGTGCACTCCTTAAGCGGGGCTCCCTCGGGGATCATATTATGGAAAAGTAAGCCCCAGGGGACCTTGAGCGATCACCGTGGAAACGGGGATGGTAGCACCCTGACGGATAGAGAACTATGAACTGCAGGGAGAGGACAGAGCCCCCACAACCCATAGGTATGGGTGAGACGGTAACTGTCGGTCCCATGGGGGCATACTATGCATGCGTGAGATGAAATGAAACACGTCTATAGAATCAGGGGAAATGCCCGAGCTAGAGGAAGGAGAGGGGATGGAGATCATAACATGCCAGAACTCAAAGCCCTTTTTTTGCATTGCATGAGAAGCAAAAATACAAGGGGGGGTATACCCCGTAGCAAGAAATATAGCAGAGAGGAAAAAAGATGGAAAGGAAATACAATGGGGAAGGGGGGGATGGAGCATGGGCTCCTCCCCCTCAATACCCACCTCTCTTCCTCTCTCTCTCTCTCACTCTCACTCTCACTCTTTTTCTTCTTCTCTTCACTCTATGGACGCAGGTGCACAGAGACTGGGCTTCTTCATTTCTTCTCTTCAAGTCCCTAACATCCAGTCTTCTCCATACCTCCGAACCTCTTCTCTCGAACCGTGATAAATAATGGATGAACTAATCATCTAGAGGGGGGGGTGAATAGGTCAACCCCAATTTGATTCTATAGCAGTAAATAAAAATGCGGAATAAAAATAAACTACTGTGAAACAATCTATCAATTCAAATTGAAGTAAATAACTGGTATATCCAATGAAGAAATGCTGTCAACCACACAGACTACCAGATGATATAATGATCAGCAGATGAGCATTCAAATTGACACCTCAGTATGGGACTAGGCGGAGGCTTGATTCATAAATCTCCTCACGCAAGAGGCAATTTTGCAGATAGGTATAACCTATCCTTCCGACTATGATCATTGATATGCCTCTGAGATGTTGATCGATAGGTAGATATACGATAGAGAAGCTATTGAATAGTTCAAGACAAGGCAAACAATCACACACAAGAGACGAAGCAATTTTAAGGTGGTTCGATCTCAATCTTGAGATCTACATCCACCCCTCACTCAACCGAGTAAGGCTTCCGCTTAACACATAGCTTAGAACAGCTGATACCATAGCTTACAAAAGGCTGAGCTTCACAACTTGATGTTCGAGGAATATTCCACGCCGCTGTCTCACAACTTGGACCGCTGATTACACAGCTTACAAAACATTCAAGAACAAACTAAGAGAAATGAAAGAAATAAAAAAGACATAATGTGAAATATAGCTCTCTCTCAAAAAATCAACTCTGGATCTGATCTAGAAGTCGAGATTAAAACAACTTCTTTATAAACTCTCTCTTCTCTCGGACTTCTTCTCCTTCTTCTGATACATAGTTCTCTCTCCCTTTTCTCTGCACTCCGAACTCCTACTCTCAACTACTCTTCAGCTTCAGAAACTCTCACGCTCAGGCTAGCAGTGACTCTCGCAAGTTCCATCTCCTTCACTCGTGTTCTACCTCTCTTCTCTTTCCTCTGATTTTTCTATAATCATCTGTCACTCCCACTCGTAGCTCCTCTTTCGTAGCACTCTCTTTCTTCTTCCCGTACGCTCGATCTCTATTTATCCTTGCGAACATGAATCTTATGGTCCCCACAAGATTCCAATTGGGCGCGTGGAGGGAACGCTCCCGCCCAAAGCTTTCTTCTAAAAAAATGCAGTTCAAATGATCTACGTGTCAGGTGCAGAAGGAATGGTTATTCCACGTGGCAGAAGATTCTATTTGGCTCCCAACCTTGGATCACGTGCCAGTCAAGGTCACTTTAGAACCACGTGACTTTTGTACTTCTTCAGTTGATAGGTTGCCTTCGAACTTACTCGGTAGCAAGAGTATTTCGTACTTAGGATATCTTGAATGAATTTGACTTGGCCAGTTTCGTTCTGAAGTTTGCAGTTTAGATATTTGAACGATTTGCCAAATTACTCTAGTAATTCTACTTTGATGTTCCTGTGAAAACAGATATGAAGATTCATCATTAACTTCATCCTCATTTGGCTAACGAGATATCAAAGTAAATGATCATAGAATACAGATTTAAGCATACCATGAAAACAATCTAAATCATATGAATGAATGTATGAAGATCTGCATATGTATCGATGCACATACAAAGTGCATCGACCTATCTTACTGACGTGAAGAAAAGAATTCAGCAAGATTGCAATAAGGCATCGACCTATATATCATACAGGTAGACCTTATTCAGTCAGAAAGACTATATCTGCAATGATGCACAAACATAGTACATCGACCTGTCAATGCACAAGCCCGCACTTTATGTACTACAACATCGACGTGCCACTGAGGCGTGTTGACCTATCCTGGTGAGGTACAATGAAATGCTTAAAGCATCGACGCAAGGCATCACTACATCGTCCTGACTTCCAAGCAAATGCACAAGGTGCATCGACCTTATGAATATGATAGGCTTTATCGCATCGACCTTATACAACAATCATTGGCTTATTATTTCATAGCAGCATCGACCTGACTAGAAGATGCATCGACCTGATAATGCATGACTTCTACAACCTCATCGACTTGCTAGGCCAAGATGCGTAGATGCATTGGCATGTCTGGCAATATGCATGAATATGCATCGACCTGATGTTGTTTACACTAGAAGATGCATCGACCCGATTATGAGCAGAGACATATATTGACTTAAGGAAAGACTCAAAGCAGCACAGTGTTGCCAGTATCAATCAATTCAAAATCTATTCGTCACAGTTTTGCCAGCATCAAAACTAGAGGGAACACAACATTCTCCCCCTTTTTGATGATGGTAACACTATTACACTTTCATAACAATCCTGAGAGTACTGTGAGTCAGAATGTACAAAGGACGCAGACAAAATAGACAAATGCAATGTGATCTAGATTTCAATGTGATCTAGATTTGGAATCCAGTTCACAGCTCAGTTTCCCTTATATCTCATCTCTCCCCCATACAGGTTAGACACATGACTTTCCTTTAGAAGATAGGAATTAGACCAAACTCTTAATTCAGACAGAAGCTTAACTTTCTCTCCCCCTTTGCCATCGGAAAAAAAATGATAGAAACAATTAAAGCTTGACAAGGAAGTGATAGAAAGTGTCAAAGTAAGGAGAGCACAGGAATGAATATGTTCACAATCTGATTCAACCTTCATTGGCTTAGCATACACAATTCAGATTCTTCTTTCTATAAGAATTCACATAATGCAACCCTGATAGAGATTTGGTTAAAGAAAGATGAATGTAGAGTGCAGTAATCAAACTCTTTGAATGATTTTGCATTAGCAATTAATAGCAATAAACTAGAACTACATAGAGATGTTAGGTTCAATCTTACTTCCTCTTACTCATTCAAACTCATTGAAGTTCTTAGGAATAACTTGTGACATGTATTAAGATTAAACATTTTTACAGTTCTGATTTTTCACCTCAGGGTTACAACATGATTTTCTTTTACCTTTTGTTCATAATTTGTAGAACAGTTAGGTATAATCCATACCTTTTAACGTAAGGGTACACGTTGATTAGACGCCAATACCCCTAGTTAATCAGTGGAATTTACCATTCTGTTTCACTTTTCAAAATATTTAGGTATAATTTACACCTTTTTACGTAAGGCTACATGTTGATCAGATGCCAGTACCCCTAGTTACTCAGTGAAACTAACCATTCTGTTTTAAATTTTTGAACAGAGATAACTGAAACACTTCATCACATAGGTTCTCTTCATATCTTTGATGAAGGACCCAGTTTCTTGGTGAACTCAACCATTGCTCTGCCTGTAAAGTTGTTGACTCATAGTTTTGACATGGCTGCCCTTTGGTTCTACAGAGAGCTTTTTATTTAAAAGACAATACACAGTCCAAGTTTCTCGACCAAGTTTATCATGAATTTTAAACTTTTAGATTCTGAAAGACTTTACAAAACATATCATGTTAGATGTCGTTGAAGGCTATTAAGTGTGAACTACAACCTTTTCATTGAGTTTAATCTTTAAACTCTTTAATTCATTAGACCTAAACCATCAATTTTTCATGGTGCATCATAGAATCTTATATGAAAGATTTTTGATTTTCAGTAGCTTAGAGTAATGAACTGAAGATCAGATTGTCATTATTTCATGTTCAAAAGAAGTTCAAGATTTTTACAAGACATTTCAGTGGACAAGAATCTGATGCCAAGTGACAAGGTGCCACTTGATAAGATAGATATAAAAGGTAAGAACATTGGTCAAACTGAGATTATTCAAATCAAGAACAGTGAAGATTTCGGTTGACTGAAAAGTGACAGAATCAGAACCAAAGGCACAGGAAGTAACAGACAGAACTTATGCAAAATGGTGTCGACTCCGGGTGTTGAAAAAAATACACATCTGCCTTGATGCAACAGCATGGACCTCCTATCAATATGCAAGACATAAGATGTACACAAGATGTTTCTGACACAAACTCCCCCTGTCTATATGCACTACTGCTTTTCTCAACATTTAAAACATATGTATGAATATACAATGACAACCACATTCTACTTGTACTAACAGCATGAAACATATGCGTTTTCAATATGGAATACTGAAGGCATTTATTTCATGCGAGAAAACTCAAGCAATCAGTTATCATGCAGAAATTTACATAAACCAAGTTCTCTTTTTAAGAATTTAAATCTTTCATTACCAAGAGGTTTAGTAAATATATCAGCAATATATTTTTCTGATTCTACAAAGTTCAATTCAATTTCATTCTTACTTACTTCATCTCTCAAAAAGTGATGTTTTATCTCTATGTGCTTAGTCCGGGAATGATGGACATGATTTTTAGTTAAGGAAGTAGCACTGATGTTATCACATAAAATAGGAATGCACCCAAGATTTATGTGATAGTCACTAAGTTGGTGTTTAATCCAGAGTACCTAGGCTACACAGTTTTCTGCTGCAACATACTCAGCTTCAACAGTAGAAAGAGCAACAGTGTGTTGCTTCTTAGATGCCCAAGACACTAGACACCCACCTCGATATTGACAATATCCACTAGTACTTTTTTTTCATTTTTTTTTAAATTTTTTAGGGGAGGGGAAAGCGGGGGCCACACCTCCCGAGGGGAGGTGAGGCTCGATCCCGCGCCCTCCTACCACCTGCGCAGGAGGGGGGAGGGGGGTGTCCACCCCGGCACGGGCAGGGGGACACTATCTATCCTACACCCTACATAATCTGCATCAGTGTAAGCTATCAGTTCTAGCTTACACCTACCAGGATACCATAATCCTAAATCAAGGGTGCCAGATAGATATCTAAAAATTCTTTTTACTGCACTCATGTGTCATTCCCTAGGACTAGCCTGAAATCTAGCACATAAACACACAGAAAATTGAATATCTTGTCTAGATGCAGTAAGATAAAGCATGGATCCGATCATACCTCGATAAGTTTTGAAATCAACCAGTTTGCATTCTAAGTCAGCATCAAGACTAGTTGATGTACCAATTGGTATAGTGATTGTCTTGAGGTTTTCCAACTTGTACTTTTTCAACAGATCCTTGATGTACTTGGCTTGATTGATGAAGCTTCCTTCTGAAGTTTGACAGATCTACAGTCCAAGAAAGAACTTCAGTTCTCCCATTAAACTCATTTCAAATTCATCAGTCATTAAATTAGAAAATTCCTGACACATGGATGGTTTAGTTGACCCAAACACTATGTCATCTACATAAATCTGAGCAACAAGAATGTCATTATTATCTACCTTAGTGAATAGGGCTTGATCAACCTCACCTCTTGAAAAACCTTTACCTTTGAGGAATGAGCTCAACCTGTCGTACTAGGCCCTGGGAGCTTGCTTCATTCCATACAGTGCCTTATCAAGCTTGTACACATGGTCAGGGAAGTTAGTACACTCAAAACCAGGAGGTTGTTTAACATAGACATCCTCTTTTTTTAGACCATTTAAAAATGCAGATTTGACATTCATCTGCTGAAGTTTTATTCCTAGGCGTCATGCAATTACAAGAAGTACTCTAATAGCTTTTAACTTGGTTACAGGAGTAAAAGACTCTTTACAATCTATCCCAAATTCCTGATTATACCCCTGTGCCACTAGCCTAGCCTTATTTCTAACCATTCTTCCTTGTTCATCTGTTTTATTTCTGAAAATCTATTTTATCCCTATAATGGAGCCATGTGTAGGTTTAGGAACTAGGTGCCATACCTTGTTCCTCTCAAACTGACTAAGTTCATCATGCATGGCATTAATCCAGTGTTCATCTTTTAAGGCATTTTCAATATTGTTGGGTTCTACTTGTGAGACAAGAGCAAATGAATTAAGTTTATTTTCAATTATGAAGTGAGACCTAGTTCTAGGGGGTTCATTCAGATTACTAATAACATACTATAAACGGTGGTCTCTAAGTATTCTAATGTTGGTAAGCTGATTACCTGAGCTGCCCATTGACTCCCCCTGAATTCTTGATTCTTCAATCTCATCTTCAGCTCCTTGTTCTGCACTTTGCACTTCTTTATCTTCCAGTATCTCACCTTCATCCTCATCCCTGTAAAGGTCAGTTTTAGTCTTGTTAGATATCTCATCAAATACTACATGTGGTGATTCTTCAACTGACCCAGTTTTCTGGTTATATATTCTATAAGCACGAGAAGTTTCAAAGTACCCTAGAAAAATACCTGAATCACTCTTAGCCTCAAACTTATCAAGGTCTCTTTTAGAGTTAACATGAATAAAACATTTAGATCCAATAACCTTGAAATGAGCTAGTGAGGGTTTCTTACCTTTCAAGATTTCATATGGGGTCTTTTGTGTAGAAGGTCTTACCATAGCCCTATTGATAATGTAGCAGGATGTGTTCACAACTTCAGCCCAAAACCTTCTAGGTAAGCTACTCTCCACTAGCATTATCTGAGCCATCTCCACCAAGGTCCTATTTCTTTGTTCAACTATTCTATTTTGTTATGGAGTTCTCGGTGAAGAGAATCTATGAATTATTCCATTATCCCTGCAAAAATCATCAAACTATGAGTTTTCAAACTCACCACCATGATCTGACAGAATGCTGGATATGGAATACTTACCATCTTGATTTATTCTGTAGAAGAATTCCAAAAATTCACTAAAAGTATCATTCTTGTGAGTTATGAAAAACACCCAAGTATATATAGAGAAGTCATCTACAATGACAAAACCATATCTTCTACCAGTTAAACTAGTTGATCTAGTGGGTCCAAACAAATCCATATGAATTAGCTCAAAAGGTTTAGAAGATAATTTTTTAGTTCTAGACTTAAATGACTTCCTAATCTGTTTTCCTTGAGTACATGCCTTACATATTTTATTATTATTTTTGAATGATATTTCAGGTAATCCCTTAACCATGCCAAATTTATTCAGTTTATGTAACATTTTGTAACTAGCATGACCTAACCTACGATGCCAAAGCCATGCTAAGTCATCTTTATTAGCAGTTAGACATAGATTTATGTGTGCAGCATCATCTAAGTCAACCAAATAAATTTTATTGACTCTTTTTCGAGTGAATTTTACAGTTTCTGAATTAGGTTCATAGATTGTGCATGCATGTAAGTCAAAAACTACTTTATGACCCTTATCACATAGTTGACTGATGCTAAGAAGATTATATGCAAGACCTTCAACAAGTAACACATCTTCTATGCGGCAGGATGAACACTTACCAACCTTACTTGTCCCAATAATCTTGTCTTTCGTATTACCACCAAAAGTGACATGACCAACATCTTTCTCCACCAGCATGCAGAATTTTTTTTTGTCCCCGATCATGTGCCTAGAGCAGCCACTATCAAGATACCACTTATTATGATTGGCTGCCAGGCATACCTGCAAACATAATCAACCAGAAGATTTTGGAACCCAAAATTGTTTGGGCCCTATAATAGTAGTCAAATCAATCAAACATGACAACAATTGCCTTGGCATCCACATTTGTTTTTGTGATTTTATTTGAGTTGTGGATTTGTTGTTCTGCTTATTTAGCTTATTGCGCACATTCTGATATTTTGTGGACTTTTGATTTTTGACAGCTTGTTTCCTTTCAAATGCATGAAAATTTTTGTGCCACTTGTGGGACCAAGAAGTGTTGGGATTAGTCGGTTTGACAAATCTAGGATGGATAAGTCTGTAAGAATGCTGATCATTGAATGCCCTAAATCTAGACTGTGTTGATGCATTCCTAGTGTAGCATTGATGCACCCAGTGAAGATTAGAGTAATGAGGATTTTGGAAATCTTGTTGTGTTGACCTCACTGAATAGCTGCCTCGACCTGTCCCACTTTGGTTGTGATAAGAAGAATTCTGGAATGATGGACATGTCGATGCATTGTAGTGGTAGCATCGACTTGAAGGATTCCTGCTCCGACTTTTATTTCTCAAGGATTGAGATTTAGCTAAAGAGGAAGTCTGAGCAGTGTAATGGACCTGTTGACCTGATTGTTGTGACTGGGTTGTTCTGGTCTTGGGGTTCCCATGCACTTGGGACCTAACATGTTGACTCCTAACCTGACTCTTGGACTTAGGTGCAGTGGTATGTGTACTAGATTCCCTAGAAGCATCTACCTTCCCTTTGCCCTTATCCTTGACACTCACCTTACTTTTTTTTGCTGTTTTTCACAAAATTTTCATTGCTATTTTCCTCACAATTCATTCTTATCAAAGGATTAAATTTTGATTTTCCTTTCTCAGCAACAAATAAGATTGTCTTCACTTCAAAGCTTTTTTATTTGTTGGATTAAAACCCAACCCTTCTCTTCTAAAATTCACTTTAGTTCCCAGAATTGCATTCATGTTTTCCTTTCCTTGAGTCATAGCCTCAAGAGAGTTTTGCTTATCATTTGCTTCTTTTTCTAGGTTTTCAATTAATATTTTCAATTCTTCATTCACACATTTTACAACATCATACTTTTCATTTGCAGTTTTTGCTTCTTCTTCAAACTTTTGCATTCTGATTTTAAGTTCATTAATAATATTTTTTTGATTCTCATTTTCACATCTCAATTCATTCAGAACACTTTTGTATTCATCCATTTTAGCAAGTGATTTTTTCAACTAAGTGTTTTCAGTTTCTAGATATGCAATCCTATCATTCAAGGTGGTGTCATTAACAAGAGAGTTTATCTTCTTTTTCAAGTGTCTATTCTCCCTACGAGTATCATCATATTTATCTAAAATTTCAGCATATGCTTCTTCCCAATCACTATGAGTATAACTTTCGAACGGGGAAGTTACCTCATTATCTTCATTTTCTTCTTCTTCTCTTCTGGCCATCAGGCACAGCTTGTCCTCGTCTTCACTGTTAGATGAGCTGCTCTGACTATCTTCTTCTTCATCGCTCCAGGTGCTAACCATGGCCTTGGCCTTCTTATTCTTCCACCTAGGCTGATTCTCTTTCTGCAGCTCTGGACAATCCTCCTTTAGATGTCCAGATTTCCAGCAATTATAACACACGATGCCATCAGTCTTTTTGAAGTTATCAGATTTAAATTTTGATTGTCTCTTACCAGATGAATACTTCCTTCTAAACCCTTTACCTTCCTTCCTCAAGAATTTCTTAAACTTTCTGGTAAGCATAGCAAACTCACCTGAATCTTTTTCAGAGCTAGAAGAACTACGCTCGCTAGATGACCCTTTGCTGCTAGAATTCACCTTAAGCGCCAGTGGCTTCTTCTTTTTCTCAGTGTCGTCGACTCTTTTAAGATTCAGTTTGTATGTCATCAAGGAGCCGATGAGTTCATCGACAGTTGTGCTCGCTAGGTTCCTTGATTCTTCCACAACCGTAGCCTTAGTGTGCCAGATCGGGGTCAAAGATCTGAGTATTTTTCTGACCAGCTCATACTCGCTATAGATCTTGCCTAAACTCCTCAAACTGTTAGTAAGCACCATCAACCTAGCATACATCTCAGAGATGGTTTCATCAGATTTCATCTTAAAGGCTTCATACTCAGATACTAACATATTTGCTTTTATTTCTCTTACCTGAGATGTTCCCTCATAGATTACCTGCAATTTGTCCCACATTTCCTTCGCTGTGGAGCAGGAGGACACTCTGGAAAACTCGGTGGGATGTAGAGCGCATTACATAGCGTTTATTGCACTCCAATTTAGAGTTGATCTTCGAATTTGCTCCCGAGTCCAGACATCTTCATCTTTGGGAAGTTTGAATGGACATCGGCTGACCACCTTCCAGATCTCGTGGTCTTTAGCTCTTAAGAAAACCTGTATTCGATTCTTCCAGTATGCATAGTCAGTTCCATTGAAGAATGGAGGCTTACTTATGGAATGACCTTCAGCTGTAAGTCCTCTAGCATCCATTTCACCAGATCTCTCCGGGATGTTAAGCCCTTAAGGAGAGTTAGGCTCTGATACCACGTGATAAATAATGGATGAACTACTGATCTAGAGGGGGGTGAATAGATCAACCCCAATTTGATTCTATAGTAGTAAATAAAAATGTGGAATAAAAAGAAACTACTGTGAAACAATCTATCAATTCAAACTGAAGTAAACAGCTGGTATATCCAATAAAGAAATGCTGTCAACCACACAGACTACCAGATGACATAATGATCAGCCGATGAGCATTCAAATTGACACCTCAGTCTTGTAGTAGGCAGAGGTTTGATTCACAAATCTCCTCACGCAAGAGGCAGTTTTCCAGATAGGTATAACCTATCCTTCCGACTACGATCTTTGATATACCACTGAGATGTCGATCGATAGGTAGATATATACGAGAGAGAAGCTATTGAATAGATCAAGACAAGGGAAACAATCACACACAAGAGATGGAGCAATTTTAAGGTGGTTCGATCTCAATCTTGAGATCAACATCCACCGCTCACTCAACCGAGTGAGGCTTCCGCTGAACACACAGCTTAGAACAGCTGATACCACAGCTTACAAATAGCTGAGCTTCGCAGCTTGCTATTCGAGGAAAATTCCTCGCTGCTGCCTCACAGTTTGGACCGTTGATTACACAGCTTACAAAACGTTCAAGAACAAACTAAGAGAAATGAAAGAAATAACAAAGATAGAATGTAAAATATAGCTCTCTCTCGAGCAATCGACGTTGGATCTGATCCAGAAGTTGAGATTAACACAACTTCTTCTCAAACTCTCGCTTCTCTCAAACTTCTTCTCCTTCTTCCGATACTCTATTCTCTATCTCCTTTCTCTACACTCCAAACTCCTACTCTCAGCTTCTCTTCAGCTTCAGAAACTCTCACACTCAGGCTAGCAGTGACTCTCACAAGTTCCATCTCCTTCACTCGTGTTCTACCTCTCTTCTCTTTCATCTGATTTTTCTATAATCATCTGTCGCTCCCTCTCGTAGCTCCTCTTTCGTAGCACTCTCTTTCTTCTTCCCGGACTCCCGATCTCTATTTATCTTTGCGAACATGAATCTTATGGTCCCCGTAAGATTCCAATTGGGCGCGTGGAGGGAACGCTCCCGCCCAAAGCTTTCTTTTAAAAAAATGCAGTTCAAATGATCTACGTGTCAGGTGTAGAAGGAATGGTTATTCCACGTTCCAGAAGATTCTGTTTGGCTCCCAGCCTTGGATCACGTGCCAGTCAAGGTCACTTTCGAACCACGTGACTTTTGTACTTCTTCAGTTGATAGGTTGCCTTTGAACTTACTCAGTAGCAAGAGTATTTCGTACTTAGGAGATCTTGAATGAATTCAACTTGGCCAGTTCGGTTCTGAACATTACAGTTTAGATGTTTGAACGATTTGCCAAAATACTCTGGTAATTCTACTTTGATGTTCCTGTGAAAATAGATATGAAGATTCATCATTAACTTCATCCTCGTTTAGCTTACGAGATATCAAAGTAAATGATCATAGAATGCAGATTTAAGCATACCATAAAAACAATCTAAATCATATGAATGAATGTATGAAGATCTACATATGTATCGATGCACATATAAAGTGCATCGACCTGTCTTACTGACGTGAAGAAAAGAATTCAGCAAGATTACAATAAGGCATCGACCTGCATAACATACAGGTGGACCTTATTCAGTCAGAAAGACTATATCTGCAATGATGCACAAACATAGTGCATCGACCTGTCAATGCACAAGCCCGCACTCTATGTACTACAACATCGACGTGCCACTGTGGCGTGTCGACCTGTCCTGGTGAGGTACAATGAAATGCTAAAAGCATCGACGCAAGGCATTACTACATCGTCCTGACTTCCAAGCAAATGCACAAGGTGCATCGACCTTAGGAACATGATAGCCTTTATCACATCGACCTTATACTGCAATCGCTGGCTCATTATTTCATAGTAGCATCAACCTGACTGGAAGATGCATCGACCTGATAATGCATGTCTTCTACAACCGCATCGACCTGCTAGGCCAAGATGCATAGATGCATTGGCCAGTCTGGCAATATGCATGAATATGCATCGACCTGGTGATCTTTACACTAGAAGATGCATCGACCTGATTATGAGTAGAGACATATATTGACTTAAGGAAAGACTCAAATCAGCACAGTGTTGCCAGTATCAATTAATTCGAAATAAATTCGTCATAGTTTTGCCAGCATCAAAACTAGAGGGAACACTGTTGACACTCATTTTTTGCCTATAAGTTGAGTCGTGTTCTTACCATCATTTTTGATGCCTTGAGTTGTCCATTACTCATTGGGCTATTTCCAGGCATGTCTTTGAGCTTATTTTATGGTTACTTCCTCCCTGGCTAGGTTCGCTCTCGAAGTCGGGCCTAGTGGACCTTGATTTCATTTAGTCTTTGGGATAAACGGTCTAGTGATAGACTGTTTGGATGTTAGGCGGTCTCTTTGGGGACCGTTTGTTTTATCTCTGGATTAATTGGCCATTTTTCTGATTTTTCGCTAATAACTTAATTCACGGTCTGTCATTAGACCGTTTATTCAAGATTGGGCAGTCCTTTGGAAGACCATATGGTGAACTAGCGTCGACCTTAGTCCCATTAGCGTCGACGCAATTCTTCACTAGCGTCGACCTCATCTTGTTGGCGTCGACCCTCGTTTCATTAAGCGGTCTAACGATAGACTGTCCTGTGAGGTGGCGGTCTATTGAGTGGCCGTGTGGACTTGGTCTTTGGATAAGTAATCATGATTATCTTTCTTTATTTGTTTTCCACCGACATCCTTATAGACGGTCTGCCTTAGACTGTTTGTACTTGTCGGACGGTCCATCATTGGACCGTGTATTGTGCCAGAATCCTAAACGAATAATTTTTCAGATAATTATCTATTTATCCTGATTTTGTTGATTTATCATCGACATCAGGCACGTGATAAATGTCCATTTCTTATGACAATTCATTGCATGTACACCATTTTATGTGCATATAATTAGGCAATTATGCATATTTCATAGTTAACCTCAACTCCGCATTTAAATTGGAGCTTTCACGTAAATTGATTAATTTGATTGTCTTATTTAATACTAAATTAAAGTTGAGGGCTATGAGCATTAATTCTCTATTGCATAATCATGAGCATTTGAGATTTATGTGCACATTGTGGTAATTTTTATGGACTAAAGTGCAATTATGTGTGTGTAGGACACCGAAGGTAATTACAAAAGAAGTCGGGGGCAAAATTGTCACCACTACTTTGACCAAGTCAAAAAGCACATATTTTGGTTGGAGGGAAAAGAAAGTTCAAAATTTTGAATTCAAAGTTTGAAAAGAAGGAATTCAAAGTTCAAAGTTTGAAAAGGAGGAAAAGGACATTCAAATTTTGAAATAAAGGAGATGAATGATGAGTCTTGGGAAGGGGGTTGTCCAAAGCCCAAGGAGGGTGTACTCACCTACTTTTTCTCTTCCCCATGCATCATATTCTACTTAAATCATATCCATCCATCTCCTTTGATACAATCTCCACCCTCCATCTACCCAACTTTTCCTATAAATAGCCCATGACAAGAAGGAGAATGGTGTTCTTCTTTTGGTAATTTCTCTCCCAACCTTAGGCCTCCGAGTTCTCCCTTGTAAGTTCGTTTTCAGCTCATGCACTCTTCATCAAAGTTCTTTATTTTTAAGTTCTCTACAACTTCTTCTTCTGGAGAATCTTCTAATGCCTTCTAGTTGTTAAGTTATTTCATATTTTTCACTGTGCTATCCTGTTCATCTGCAAACCCATGTTTCTCTCTGTTCTTTCCCATATTTATCTCCCTTCTAGTCATTTTCGTCTCTTGCTGTCTTCATGAAAGTTCTTTATTTTTACGTTCTCTACAACTTCTTCTTCTGCACTATCTTCTAATTCCTTCTGGTTTTCAATCTATTTCGTGTTTTTCACTGTGCTGTCCTGTGATTTCTTTGTTCATCCGAGGTTCTAGCTTTTGTTATTTCTCAGTTTTGAAGTCCTTCCACTCCTTTTTTCTCTCTGAGTTCTTCATCAAAGTTCTTCCTATTATGTATATCTAGATTTTCTTCTTCTATCACTTCCTCCAATTCTTCTTTGTTTACGAGTTATATTTATTTTCTCACTGTTTTACTCTCTCATCTTCTTCTTTCTTCATCTCCACACAAACCCTTCCACATTTCTCTCTATATTTCTCTCCAAAGTTTATCCTCCACAACTCCCCTTTCATGGTGGCGTGCATATCAAGACGGGTGACGTTCCAAGGCTCGTGACGTGGACGGCGACGGCTTCTTCATCCACCTCTTTCCACGGCGATCTCTTTCAAGGCGGAGCGATCCTCTCCAAGGCTCGGCGAGGAGGAGACGACGGCGTCATCACTATTGCTACTACCATCTTCACACCTTAGGCTCCTCTTTTTGTTATTGTTTTAGTTTTATTTCACTTCATTGTAATCTCATTGCGAGGAGGAGACGACGGCGTCATCACTATTGCTACTACCATCTTCACACCTTAGGCTCCTCTTTTTGTTATTGTTTTAGTTTTATTTCACTTCATTGTAATCTCATTGTGTCATTAGTGTAAACTTGTTTCACATTTCATGTACTCTTTCTTTTAAGTTAATGAAAGTTGTTCTCTTGATCTAGTTCTTGATCTTCTTCCATCTCTACCCCCTTCTTCTATCTCTTCTTTTCACTTCATGCAATTAATTTCTATAGCATAGGCGCATAATCATGGGTGTTTTTAATTAAGTGTTTGGTTTGTTCTTCATTTCACTATTTTCTTTAAACAAAACAAAATCACAAGTGTTTTCTAAAGGACTCCAAGGTTTTTAACTTTAAAAATCTCTTCTTCCCTGTAGATTCGACCCTTCTCGCCACCTTATTACGTCTTACCTTCATCTAGTTCGAGTTGGAAATTTTAAAATTGATACGCATGTTTTAAACGATGAACTTTCGCGTTATCAATTTTTGGCGCCGTTGCCGGGGAAGAATGCTGATTTTTGATTTAAGAATTGTATTTTCCTTATGTATATAGTGTACTAATAAAGCTCTCTTTTCTTTTTTTTTACAGGTTAAAAAAAAATTTAAAAAAAAGAGGTAAGTTTGTATTTCTTTCTTTCATCTTTTGATTTTGTCATTTCATTTCAAAAAAAAAGAGAGAGAGAAGAACGAGGGATTGCGCATGTAGTAAGTCTCCAAACTTATTCCTCTCATTTTTGTGTCATTTCCTTAATGTTATTGTATATTATGGTTAGATAGGTTCACTAAATTAAAAAAAAAACTCTTCACTTGAACTTAATAAAAATTCTCATTCTAAGAGTAGAAATCACACTTTCATGTTCTAAATCATACATCATTTAGGATAGAAGCTCTTTTTCTTTATTGTTTAATTATGTTAATTACATTATTGAAGATTGCGGGAGGAAAGGTGAGTACTCTAACTTTTCCAAAAGCATGCTCATGCATTTTCATGCTTGCATAGAACCCCTTGTTTGAACTTGCTTTGTTGCATATCATTTCAAAATATCTTAAGGGCAACACCCATAAGCAAGATAAGGTGGGGATTTCATCACCCTTCCTTAGCCCACAAATCATAATTCTCTTACATCTTTGCATCACCTAGACCTCAAATAAAATTCAGTAGACATTGGCCCTAAGTTTACACTGTGGTTCTTGTGTTATTTGAACTTACCCTCTTATGAAAACCGGTGCCTAAGGCAAGACGGTCGGACGGCAAACGCCTTAAGCGGGCTAGTAGTTTGGCATAATTAGGTCCCTACGAAAGTAGGGGGAACCTCCCACTGCCCCACCCCTTACCTGGCCGGTGGAAATATTGAGGGTGAACTTAAGTTTCACTTTAGTCATTTTGTGAAACCCAATTTGTTGGTCTAGGTCACATCTAGGGCAGTAAGTAATTTGTGTGATAACTTGTTTGTGTTTACATAAAAAAAATAAAAAAAATAAAAATAAAAACAAAAAAAAACAAAAAAATCTCATCTTCTCTCTCTTCGTCCTAGTTTGTATCAAAATCAAAAAAAAAAGAGAAAAAAAATTAAAATAAAAAAAATTAAAATCATCTCTCTCTTCGTCCTAGTTCATGCAAGGTAGACGATCTCAACATCCAAACCTGCTAGGACCCATTCAAGAAATTGAGAGAGTCTTGTATCCAGGGAACGATCTCCAACAAGATCTCATGGCCGAAAATCAAGGACCTCACCACCAAAATCTAATGGCCGAAAATCAAGGACCTCACCACCAAAATCTAATGGCCGAAAATCCCGATCCTCCAAAGCAAATGAAGGACTATTTCTTGCCCAATCAATACCAACCGTCTTTCTATGTCCAAGCACCTCAGAACCAGGCAGTTCATTATGAAATCAAGTCTAGTACCATCCAAATGTTGCCATCTTTCTATGGAAATCCCAATGAAGACCCTTACAAACATCTTGATGAGTTCCTTCAGATCTGCTCAACTGTTAAAATCCAGAATTTCTCTGATGATGCTCTTAGACTAACTCTCTTCCCATTCTCTCTCAAAGATAAAGCCAAATATTGGTTAGGAGCCTTGGGTAGGATCATTGATACATGGGCAGAAATGCAAAAAGAATTTTTGAAGAAGTTCTATCCCATAGGGCGAACCAATACGATGAGAAGAGCAATTACTGGATTCACACAAAACCCAGGGGAACATATCCATGAAGCATGGGATAGACTAAAAGATTTATTGAGGAAATGTCCCCACCATGGGTTATCAAGATGGCAAATTGTACAGGCATTCTATGAGGGTTTGGCGGAGTATTATAGACAGATGGTGGATGCATCATGTGGGGGAGCATTCATGAGTAAGAGCGAGGATGAGGCTTATGATTTATTCGAAATGCTTAGTGAAAATTCCATAAGTCATACCTCGCTTTCATCATATGAAAGAATGATTGGGCCTTCTAAGAGGGGTGGACTTTATGATGTTAAGAGCCAAGGTGAGTGTGAGAACAAGATGGATATTAATGCCATAAACCAAAAGTTGAATAAAATGGATTTGTCGGCGCAAAAGATAGAGAAGGTCGATATAGTTTCCCAAAAGCTAGACTAGTTGTTGTCCATGTCTAGACAGGAACCCTCTTTCCCTTCTGCCCCTCAACCTCAACAATTCTCAAACCCAAGTCAAGAAGAAATCTGTGCTTTGTGTTCGAGCCCTAGCCATTCCGTGATTAGGTGTCCCACAGCAGCCTAACTCCCCCCATTTATCCAAGAACAAATCTTTGCTGCTCAAGGTGTCTCCAAGCCTACATATGATCCTTATTCAAACACTTACAATCCGGGCTGGAGAAATCATCCAAATTTTTCTTGGAAGTCTAACCAAGGCCCATCCACCCAATCTCATCCCTCACACCATCCAAATTCAAAACAATCATTTT
Organism: Amorphophallus konjac; assembly: GCA_022559845.1. Classification (NCBI taxonomy): domain Eukaryota; kingdom Viridiplantae; phylum Streptophyta; class Magnoliopsida; order Alismatales; family Araceae; genus Amorphophallus; species Amorphophallus konjac. The sequence goes on along the minus strand of CM040121.1, from coordinate 206,882,767 downwards.
CCATGCCAAGTCAGTTAAACCAAAATCTCTCTTATGAGCCTCCTTTCCATCAACAATCACCTTTCCATCAAGCTCAGGCCCCATATCCTCAAGCTCAATTTGCTCAGGGCCAATTTCAGCAATTTTCTGCACATCGTTCACATCAACCACATTATCAACCACCTCCTACTCATCCCACTTTTGATGACAAGTTTGAACAACTCCAACAACTCATCCTTACCCAAGCACAATCCATTTCCAAGTTGGAGAACCAGATAGGGCAACTTACTGCCAATAACATGAGAAGAGAGGTAGGTCAGCTCCCTAGTCAACCGGTGGCCAACCCCCGCAAGCAACAACCTCCAGGCTTCCCTCCAAGAGCTCCTATTCTTCCTCAACACAATCAGCCAAACCAACCTCAGCTGCCCCCTCCTATAGGCCCTCAATTCGAGAATGCCAAAGCCATCTCTTGCCTTAGGAGCGGGAAAATTCTTAATGATCCTTATCAGGCTAGGGATGTGGGTAGTAGTTCGGGCCAAGATGCACATGAGGAGAGTGATAGTGAAGATGAGGAGCCAACAATTTTGCAAGAAAAGAAGAGGCAAGAGGGGGGAGAAAATAAGCTGGACACAGGGAAATAAAAGGTTGATGAAGGACCCCAAGAGTATGTTCCTAAGGTCCCATTCCCTGATGCATTGAAGCCTAAAGCTCAAAAGAGAAAGTCGGTCCAATAAGAAGAACTAGTGGAATTGTTTAAACAGGTGAACATCAATATTCCACTATTGGATGCGATCAAACATGTACCGGCATATGCAAAATTTTTAAAAGAGCTATGTACACCAAAAAGGGAACCAAAGGCAATAACACAAAATGTCCGCTTGTCTGAAGATGTCAGCGCAGTTGTTATGAATCATTTACCTAAAAAATTGAAGGACCCCGAAGCTCCACTGATTTCTTGTGATATAGGTGGAATTACATTTGATAGAGCATTGCTGGACCTTGGAGCCAGTGTGAACTTGTTACCCACCTTTATATATGAGCAGTTTGATCTAGGGGAGTTGAAACCCACATCTATAATCCTTCAACTGGCAGATCGATCTGTAAAGACTCCGAGGGGACTATTAGAAGATGTGATTGTGAAGGTGCATGAATGTTATTTCCCGGTGGACTTTCTTATTCTGGATATAGCCTCGTCCCAGGAATTAAAGCACACACCTATCATTTTGGGACGTCCATTTCTTGCTACGGCCAAGGCCAATATAAATTGTGCCACAGGGATGATGGATATTTCCTTTGGAGGAGAGAAGGTTTCTCTGAATGTGTTCAAAGCATCTCAATATCCAGACCATGAGGAGGAATGTAATGTCATTGATGTTTTTGAAGAACTAATTGAAGAAAGTCTGGAAGTTAATGAGGAATGTCTAGAAGAGGGTAGCATGCTCCAGGATTCCCCACTTTCTAGTGCACCCCACTCTAGAGTAGAACCACTTCCTCCACTTCAAGTTGAACCTATTCTTCCATCTTTGGATCAGCCGCCCAGTCTAGAATTGAAGGCTCTGCCGGATCCTTTGAAGTATGCTTATCTAGGTCCTAATCAAACTCTGCCCGTAATCATTGCTTCCAACCTCACTGCTACTCAGGAATCCCAACTCCTAGATATCCTTCAGGAGCACAAGAGGGCGATAGGTTGGTCAGTGGCCGATTTGAAGGGTATCAGTCCGGATGTGTGTATGCATTACATTTACTTGGAGGATAATGCCAAACCGAGCAGAGAGATGCAGCGTCGGCTGAATCCAAGTATGAAGGAGGTTGTGAAGAAGGAAGTTGTCAAATGGTTGGATGCCGGGATCATATATCCCATTTATGATAGCAAGTGGGTCAGCCCAACTCAAGTTGTTCCCAAAAAGTCAGGGCTGATAGTTGTAACAAATGAGAAAGGAGAAGAAGTTCCCACACGATTACCAACTGGATGGAGAATCTGCATTGATTACAGAAAACTAAATTCAGTCACGAAAAAAGATCTTTTCCCACTCCCATTCATTGATCAGATCTTGGAGAAACTGGTTGGGCAGAAGTATTATTACTTTCTGGATGGCTATTCTGGGTATAACCAAGTTGCAATTTTCTCAGAAGATCAAGAGAAAACAACCTTCACATGCCCCTATGGCACGTTTGCTTTCAGAAGAATGCCTTTTGGGCTCTACAATGCCCCTGCCACATTCCAGCGATGTATGATGTCCATTTTCTCTGAAATGGTGGGGGAATACTTGGAAGTTTTTATGGATGACTTTTCAGTGTTTGGTGATTCATTTGATGATTGTTTGGGAAATTTGACTCGGGTATTGAAAAGATGTATTGAGTCGAATCTAGTGTTGAGCTGGGAGAAGAGTCATTTCATGGTAAGAGAAGGGATCGTTTTAGGCCATGTAGTTTCAGAGAAGGGAATAGAGGTTGACAAGGCCAAGGTTGATGTGATTTCTAATCTTCCTCCCCCTTCTTCGGTCAAACAGATCCGTTCCTTTCTTGGCCATGCAGGATTCTACTGCAGATTCATTCAAAACTTCTCCACCATTGCTCGACCACTTACACAATTGCTCGCCAAGGACACTCCCTTTCATCTTGATGAGTCATGTCTAGAGGCGTTCAATTCTTTAAAAGCGGCTCTCACACAAGCTCCCATTCTCCAATCTTCTGATTGGTCGCTCCCTTTTGAGATCATGTGTGATGCCTCAGACTATGCTGTAGGAGCTGTCCTAGGTCAAAGAGTTGAAAAGAAACCCGTGGTGATCTACTACGCGAGCCGCACCCTCGCTGATGCCCAAGTGAACTACACCACCACGGAAAAGGAATTATTAGCTGTTGTGTTTACCCTCGAAAAGTTTCGATCATATCTGTTAGGGGCGAAAGTCATTGTTTATTCCGATCACTCAGCATTAAAATTTTTGATGTCTAAGAAGGAAGCCAAACCCCGTCTCATACGGTGGATTTTATTACTACAAGAGTTTGATTTGGAAATAAGAGACAAGAATGGGTTGGAAAATGTTGTAGCTGATCACTTGTCTAGGATTGTAATTCCTGAAAGTGCCCCTATGTCTGATTCCTTCCCTGATGAACAAATTCTTTCCATCTCTCACACAACAACCCCTTGGTTCGCTCATATAGTCAACTACCTGGTAGTAGGGCAGATTCTCGAAAGGTGGTCTAGATAGGAGAAGGATCGATTCTTTTCTAAGGTAAGGCACTATTTTTGGGACGACCCGGAGCTATTTCATATGGGTTCAGATCAAATAATAAGAAGATGTGTCCCCGAGGAGGAGCAACAATCTGTTTTGAACTTCTGTCATAATCTCGCTTGTGGGGGACATTTTTCAGGAAAGAAAACATCGACGAAAGTGTTGCAGAGCGGATTCTATTGGCCCACATTATTCAAAGATGCTTATGAATTTTCCAAAACATGTTTAAGGTGCCAAGCCGTGGGAAACAATTCAAAAAGAGATATGATGCCGCTCAGTCCCATTCTGGTAGTAGAAATTTTTGATGTTTGGGGAATAGACTTTATGGGACCATTTTTACCTTCATTTGGCAATGAATACATTTTGGTGGCAGTGGACTATGTTTCAAAATGGATTGAAGTTGTTGCTACTAGGACAAATGATCACAAGGTTGTGATGAAGTTTGTGAAGAAACACATCTTTTCTAGTTGGTTGTCCTAGAGCTATCATTAGTGATGGGGGCTCTCACTTTATTCATTTTCAATTCTGAACTCTACTTCGCAAATATGGTATCACTCACAAGCTTGCTACCCCCTACCATCCCCAAACCAGTGGCCAGGTGGAAGTGTCAAACAGGGAGATAAAAATTATTCTGCATAAGACAGTTCGGCCAGATAGAAAAGACTGGTCCGAGAGACTAGATGATGCACTCTGGGCCTACAGAACTGCATTTAAGACTCCTATTGGCATGTCACCTTACCGTCTCATTTTTGAAAAAGCCTGCCACTTGCCTGTAGAGCTTGAACATAGAGCATATTGGGCCATCAAACAAGTCAACTTTGATCTCATTCAAGCCGTGGCCCAAAGAGCTCTACAACTCAATGAATTGGAGGAACTAAGAAATGAAGCCTATGAAAATTCAAAAATCTATAAAGCCAAAATGAAAGTCTTCCATGATAAGCATATTCAAAGGAAAACTTTTCAACCAAATCAGAAAGTATGACTTTTTAACTCTAGGCTGCGCTTGTTCCCTGGAAAGCTCAAGTCCAGATGGGATGGCCCGTTTGTAGTTGTCAAAGACGGTGCCGTCAAAATTTTAAATCCTAAAAATGGTCAAATTTTCACTATCAATGGTCAAAGATTGAAATCTTATTTGCAAAATGATCAGTTGCAAAAAGAATCCATTGTCCTAAGTGGTCTGGAATAAAATCTTCGTGAGCTCTCATGCGTCTGGCTGAAGACGGAAAACTTAGCGCTTCTGGGAGGCAACCCACAGTTTTGGTTGTTTTGACGTTTTTTGTTTGAGTGTGTTTTAGTATTCAGGTTAAGGCCAAGGAAAGGAAGTCATCGCCGCCTATGACATTGATGGAGGTTTCGTCCCGCATATCCGGTTGTCTCTTTCCCACTCAGAAGTATTTATTGATACATTATTCTTTTGCTTTCAATTCTACATGCCATTGAGGACAATGTCATTCAAGTTGGGGGGGAGAGAAATTTTCATGATGCATATAGTACAACCTGATAGGAATTCTGTCTTGCATAAAGATGTAAACCCCATTTTGAGTTTCATGATTCATGCTTAAATTAAAAGTAATTCTGGAATAGAAAAGGCTAGGGAGAAGGATGATGGAAAATTTAGTCAATCTAGCCATGGAAAACTGATATAAGAATCCCTTTAAAGTTCATGTGCACTAAAAAAAATTTTTTTTTACATTACACACTAATGAAACAAGCAAGACAAGTCCTCTGCTATTTTAGGTATATTGTCTGATATTCTGCACTTCTTAAGAAAAGAGATCTTTATACAAAGCTTTCTGCCAAATTATCTATCAAATAAGTGCAATGGCACTATGAAAAAATAAGAAAAAAAAGTACCATGAAAAATGCCCCTAATCTTAGTAACCGGGCCTACTTCACCTAAGACGTGTTGAGGTTGGCGTAAAACGGAAAAGAGAACCTGGATCTGCGAAACTGGGCCTGCTTCTCCTAAGGCAAGAGTCGAGGTTCACGTTGAGCAGTAAAGGGTAGTACAGCATCATGTGTGGTATAAAAGATCCCAAAGGGACAAAATAATAAGGCAGACAAAAAGCTAATATACTTAATGCTCTGATCTAAGAGGTGCAGGGTTGAAAGATATTTGCTTGGAATACCGAATGGGGGATGCAATTGTCTAAGCTGTGGATTTGGTAGTTACACATGCACAAGTGCTATTGAGCTTTAATTTGAATTCTTAATCATGTACTATTAAGTTCCTACATAAGGCTAGTGTGCATTAATGATTCTAGATTCCTAATCTTTGGTTGATTCTATGAAGGGATAACTGGATATGAGAGTATGAATTTTACAAACTCCTGTTAGTCCTAAAATTTAATTTATTGGCATTGCTAAGGGACTAGCAATGAGTAAGTTGGGGGGTGTGATAAATATCCATTTCTTATGACAATTCATTGCATGTACACCATTTTATGTACATATAATTAGACAATTATGCATATTTCATAGTTAACCTCAACTCCGCATTTAAATTGGAGCTTTCACGTAAATTGATGAATTTGATTATCTTATTTAATACTAAATTAAAGTTGAGGGCTATGAGCATTAATTCTCTATTGCATAATCATGAGCATTTGAGATTTATGTGCACATTGTGGTAATTTTTATGGACTAAAGTGCAATTATGTGTGTGTAGGACACCGAAGGCAATTACAAAAGAAGCCGGGGGCAAAATTGTCACCACTACTTTGACCAAGTCAAAAAGCACATATTTTGGTTGGAGGGAAAAGAAAGTTCAAAATTTTGAATTCAAAGTTTGAAAAGAAGGAATTCAAAGTTCAAAGTTTGAAAAGGAGGAAAAGGACATTCAAAGTTTGAAATAAAGGAGATGAATGATGAGTCTTGGGAAGGGGGTTGTCCAAAGCCCAAGGAGGGTGTACTCACCTACTTTTTCTCTTCCCCATGCATCATATTCTACTTAAATCCTATCCATCCATCTCCTTTGATACAATCTCCACCCTCTATCTACCAAACTTTTCCTATAAATAGCCCATGACAAGAAGGAGAAGGGTGTTCTTCTTTTGGCAATTTCTCTCCCAACCTTAGGCCTCCGAGTTCTCCCTTGTAAGTTCATTTTCAGCTCATTCACTCTTCATCAAAGTTCTTTGTTTTTAAGTTCTCTACAACTTCTTCTTATGGAGCATTTTCTAGTTCCTTCTAGTTGTTAAGTTATTTCTTATTTTTCACTGTGCTATCCTGTTCATCTGCAAACCCATGTTTCTCTCTGTTCTTTCCCATATTTCTCCCCCTTCTAGTCATTTTCGTCTCTTGCTATCTTCATGAAAGTTCTTTAGTTTTACGTTCTCTACAACTTCTTCTTCTACACTATCTTCTAATTCCTTCTGGTTTTCAATCTATTTCATGTTTTTCACTGTGCTGTCCTGTGATTTCACTGTTCATCCGAGGTTCTAGCTTTTGTTATTTCTCAGTTTTGAAGTCCTTCCACTCTTTTTTTCTCTCTGAGTTCTTCATCAACGTTCTTCCTATTATGTATATCTAGATTTTCTTCTTCTATCACTTCCTCCAATTCTTCTTTGTTTACGAGTTATATTTATTTTCTCACTGTTTTACTCTCTCATCTTCTTCTTTCTTCATCTCCACACAAACCCTTCCACATTTCTCTCTATATTTCTCTCCAAAGTTTATCCTCCACAACTCCCCTTTCATGGCGGCGTGCATATCAAGACGGGCGACGTTCCAAGGCTCGTGACGTGGACGGCGACGGCTTCTTCATCCACCTCTTTCCACGTTGATCTCTTTCAAGGCGGAGCGATCCTCTCCAAGGTTCGGCGAGGAGGAGACGACGGCGTCATCACCATTGCTACTACCATCTTCACACCTTAGGCTCCTCTTTTTGTTATTGCTTTAGTTTTATTTCACTTCATTGTAATCTCATTATGTCATTAGTGTAAACTTGTTTCACATTTCATGTACTCTTTCTTTTAAGTTAATGAAAGTTGTTCTCTTGATCTAGTTCTTGATCTTCTTCCATCTCTACCCCCTTCTTCTATCTCTTCTTTTCACTTCATGCAAATAATTTCTATAGCATAGGCGCATAATCATGGGTGTTTTTAATTAAGTGTTTGGTTTGTTCTTCATTTCACTATTTTCTTTAAACAAAACAAAATCACAAGTGTTTTCTAAAGGACTCCAAGGTTTTTAACTTTAAAAATCTCTTCTTCCTTGTGGATTCGACCCTTCTCGCCACCTTATTACGTCTTACCTTCATCTAGTGCGAGTTGGAAATTTTAAGATTGATACGCATGTTTTAAACGATGAACTTTCGCGTTATCAGCACGCGGTCTAGAGATGGGCCGTATATATTTTGGAGCGGTCTATCGTGAGACCGTCTTTATCCTCAGAGTCCTACGCCGTGCCACTTGGTCTGTTCGCTGGCATAAATGGTTGATTTATCTTATTTTCTGTTTACCACCGACACCCATAGGCGGTCTAGGAGTGGACCGTTTATGGGGATGAGCGGCCCATCGATCGACCGCTTATTCGGTCGAGATCATTGAGTTGGTTGGTTTTTCTCTCTCCATCTGTGATAAAGTCAGCTTCTTTGTCATCGATTTTCTCTGTGGACTCTCAACGAAATTTGATGCCGTTTGATCCTAGAGAAAATTGGTGACATTATCTTTGATTTATCTAAAGGAATCTCGCCCTAATTATCACTGGAAAGCCTTCAATTTTGAGTGGACTTTCAGGGCTCTATAAATAGTACCCTTAGTCCAATCTTGAAAAGGGGTAGATCCGGCGTCCGCGTCGAAATGCTGTCGGATAGTTGAGCGAACCGTAGCCAGGGGGGAGGCTCTCAACGTCCATTTGAGCCTCTGGTTCAAGGGAGTAGTCTTTTCTTTGATATTTTTGAGTCTTGGTTAATCATCATTTCATCATTGCATGATCATCTACTTCCCATTTTCTATCCACATTTTTCACTTGCCACCTTCATTTTTACACCCTTCCTACTATTTTCACGCCCATAGGGGTTTAAAAACCCAACCCCCAGGTATCCCCCATTCCAATCATATGTTTAGTATTCTACTTCCTTTTATACATACTACATGTCCATAAGCTAATTTGGATTCTATTTTCTTGTTCTCTGGGTTGTTTTGCAGGTCAATACAAGCTGAGCACGAGGCCCATCCCCTCTGGCCGGCCGGAAGGGGTGGAGGATCAAGTTCCACAACTCAAAGTCTGGTAGCGTCACGCTGTCATGCTTCGTCTGTTTATAAGGATGCACGGCCCAGCTCGGACCGTGCAAATCTTCCTGCGGCCCTTCTTGGACCGTCCCGGCACCAGTCAGGCTTCGTCCCGCTTCGATCCCAGCGTTGTGCACGGTCTGTCGAGAAGCCATGTAGTTTCTTGAGCGGTCATCACTAGACCGTGTATGTCGTACCAGCACTACTTCCTTGGCGAGTGCCCCATCTTCTCCCTTTTCCAAGGTACGTGGTGTTCATCCCTACACTCCGTGTCTTGGTGGCGATCACGATCCATTCACACACCTCCCCACCCTTTTTAGCATCCATTTGATTTTCGTATCTTGATATAGAAAGGTAAGAGAAAAGGGGAAATACATATCTACACCCTATTTTTTGGTGATCATGGTGGGACGCCTAGTGCCCATCGTGCTTTTGATTGTGTTGACCTGCTTCCTGGTGTGTTTTAGTAAGTTCTTGGCCCCCTTGGGTTTGCCGTGTTCGTCCGCTGCTGTTTTCTGTTCCCAGAGTTCTACGCGGTTCTCTCAAGACCGTTTAAAGGTTCCAGTGGCCGGTCAATAGACCGTACTGTCTCAGGTCCATCTCTACTTCCATTTTTGTGAGCTTATTATTTTATACGGTCTACTTCGGGCCGTGTATATCTGTCCACGGTCTGTCGATAGACCGTTCACGATAGTTTCAGGTACGTTCTTGCCATTTGTTCTTCTGTGGGTATGTCATTGTCAACGGTCCTCTTCGGGCCGTGTATAAGTTTACACGGACCTATTATACACCGTTCAAGACTGCTTTGCATGCGTTTCTGCGTTGCATATTTCTGTGAGTCTGTTCACTTACACGGTGCTATAAGGGCTGTTCTACAGGTTTGACGGACGATCGACAGACCGTGCAGTTCCCTTAGGTACACATAGGTCTTAATCGTTTCATTCCGTTTCAGCTCCGTGCTTTTATTATTTTTACTGCTCCCTATTACCGAACGGTCCTTCCCATGGCCGTCTACACTCCCTGAGCAGTCTCCCATTAGACTGTGTTCTTGCTACAGTGCACCCCGAGGCTGATAGTTGTGTGTTATTTCATATCCTTTCATATTCATTTTGGGTGCCTCTTACCTCCCCTTGGTTGCTATGTATCATTGTATTATACTTGCCATATTGATTTGATCATTGTTTGTTAGTTTTAGGCTAGACTTTGCATGCACTCCAGTGCACATAGGTCCATGCATTTTTATCATATTGTAGTTGCATTCCTACCCTGGTAGAGGATCCTCTCGCCACCATATTCCTTGGAGCCGACTAGGTGACCTTATCTGGGACTTCCGTAAGTCCCAGTGAGCCGTGGATTCTCACACGGACGCCGGGCTGGTTGTACCTTCCTACCCCATGGTTTTTCATTTTGCATTTGTTGTGAGGGATCAACCTTAGTCAAACCCATAGTTCGGACCTTATTCCCTATAGGTTTCCTATTTGGAGAAAGTTAATCTTAATTCAAATCATTAAAAGGCCCAGAACTTTGACAATAAAATATTTCCCATCATTCAAACTTGTTTGACTTGGGTGACCTCTTCATATTGTTCGTATTGTTTGGGGCCTATCCCGGCCCATTTGTGGTGTTTGTGTTGCATTCCCCCCATCATTCATATAGGTTTTATCGTTAGGCCCATTTAACCTAGCTCATTCTATGTGTCCGTTTGACTAGTCTCATTGTCCTAGGGCTCTGTTGTTCTTCTTTTCCCTTATATCGTTAAGTCAGCTCCCTTCTTGTGTCACTGAACCCTTATTTCTCTCATTGTATTCCCTTGATTTTTCTGGTGTTTAGTCTCCATTTCTCCCATGGAGCACCACATCAACCCTCTATACCATTCTTATTCGCCTTCCTATTCCCGCGTGGATCCCTCTTCCCACACGGGCCCATCTTCTCATGGCCCTTTCGAGACACAAGCAAGTCTCTTGGCCCATTTATCACCTCTTGGCCATGTCCAGGCCCAAAAGTTCATTTCCAATCATCTTAACAGGCCTCACTCTCGTAACGGGCCCCCCTCGCCTCCTCTTAGTGGGCCCCCTTCCTTTAACGGACCCCCTTTCTTTAATGGGCCTACTCCTTTGAACGGGCCCTCTTCTTCCACCTATGTTGCTGCTAGCCCGATGGGTCCTTATTCCTATGATCCTTCTAGGCCCACGCATCCTTCTATTCCCGGGATGGGCCTCTCTTCTTCTCAGGCCGGATCCCCTTATTCAGCCCATTACCATAATCCTGGCCCGAATTCATGCTCTCTAGCTCAAGCAGGCCTGCATCCTTCTCGAGCTCTCCCCATCGAGGAGATGATCGCTCAAGCCCAACACCAGCTTGATGAACTACAATGTCGAATTGATCCTCAAACTTCTTTGAGTGTCCCATTCGCATTCCAAGGTCTTTAGCTTCCACCACATTCACAGATTCCCACATACCGCCGCTATGGTGGAATAGGTGACCCCTATGTGCACTTGAAGGAGTTTTTGTATGAGTCGGCCCAATTCCAGCATGACCAGCACTTGATGGCCTATTTGTTTAGACTGTCCTTAGAGGGCTCGGCTCGGGATTGGTTCTTTACATTGCCACAAGAGTAGGTGGTGAGCATTCAAGTTGTACAAGAAAGATTTATTCAGTAGTACCAAGATCAGGTTGGGCCCAAGTACTCCATGGTTGATTTGGCCCACGAGAAGATGAGGCCCGACGAGGAATTCTCGGCATTCATCGACCGCTGGCGTCATCTGGCCGCTCAAGTCCTGGAGCATATTCCGGAGGGAGAGCAAATCAAAATGATCATTTCTAATGCAATGCCAGAGTATCGCTTTATCTTAGTCTTGAATGATATCACCTCCTGGCAACAGCTTTACAGCCAAGCCCGCTTCATTCGCCAACAATTCCTAAGTTCCCTTGACCCCGAGTCTCCCTCACCTCCTACACCCGCATACGCCCCCCATCCATTATCCTCCATGAGTTAGCCTTCCGCTTCCACATACCCATATATCTCCCCTTATCAACCCTTCATGAGTCAACTTACTGTCTTCCATAGTCAGCCCTCTACTTCTTTATACCCGCATAAACTCCCGCCTTCGGTCAAGGGAATTCTACACCCCGGGCAGGTAGATGCCATCCACTATATCCCCGCTCCACACACGCCTTCACTAAGTCTGTCCGCTAGCCCTGCGCCTCTACCTACACAGTCACCCTTACCTACGCAACCCCCACAACCATCTCCACTATCCTCCCATACCCCTCAGCATCCACTATGCCCGAAGCGGGCACATCATCGTCCTCCATTATCGGAGTGTTTCACCGATATTTTTGGAGCTTTGATGGCCACTCACGCGTTGTAGCTTCCTCCGGTTATGCCTTGCCAACTCACAGTAAGAAATTTGTTCAATTTTTGTGATTTTCATCGTCAACAGGGGCATTTGGTCGAGGATTGCCCCGAGTTCCGGAAATTTTTTTATGGTTTGGAAGACAAGAAGATGATTGATTGGGCTGTCGTGCATGAAGTTATTTTAGATATCCGCAACAAGCAGCAACAGCCGCAAGTGCCGCCTAGGCAGCCGTCTCCACTACAAGGCCAGGGGCACCCCTGTGGTTCTTTAATCAATGAAGCATCCGCTCCATCTTCTACTTCACCTACCCCATTACCCTCTCCTCCACCCTCTCCTACCCCATCTCCTCTATCTACCCAAGCCTCTGCTCAGGCAAGTGTCTCTACTTCTTCTACTCCCGTTTTCACCATCGCTCCTACCCTCAATGCCGCCCGACGCATCGTGTCATTACGTCAACGGCGGGCGCCGCGACCTGCCACTTCTTCCGCCTCACTGCTTTCTCCACCTCCACCACCTTTGCCACCCCTTTCACTATCATTATACGAGCCTGAGCAGGCTAAGCCCACACCTATACCTCCACATTTGCCTTTGCCTCCACCAGAGCCTATCATCACCGCTACCCCTCCGTCACCCGCATCACCATTCCCACTATCCCTACCGCCATCACCCCCGCCCTCACTGCCTCCTCTTCCAATGATCCATGTTCTATCACCTCTGCTATCTCCATCACCTTTGCCATCCCCTTCGCCATCGTTGCCCGAGCCTGAGCAACCTATACCTACACCTACACCTTCACCTTTACCCCCTCCTACGCCTCCACCTTTGTCTTTACCTCCACCCGAGCCTATCATTGCCGCTACCCCTCTACGGCCCGAGACCTTTACACCTTCTAAACCTTCACCCACGCCTTCCAAGCATTCTCCAGCCCTTTCTCCACTTACTTCCACCCCATGGAGCGGGTGTGCGCTATCTTTGGTGTCCCGTGGGTCTGGTCCCCAGGGAGATAATGAGCCGAGCCAGGTTTCGATTGTGCATTTCAAGATTCAAGATGTCATTTGCCGCATGCCAATCCGGGTCCTGGTCCCTGGCTATTTTGGGGATAATGAGCCTGCATTTTTAGAAATAGTTGCAAAAAAGAGTTCCCTTGCATTGGTGCCAGTTTCTTCAAAAGCGAGGCCGGTGGCAATATCAGTGCTCACCGGGGGATTCACTATTGATGCCGTTATTACTCCTCACTCGATTGCTGTTCAGTTCACTGGCCGAGAGGGGTTCTCTACTCGGATTATGCTAACCCATACGGCTGCCAGGAGCCTGATGGATTCCCTATTCAAGGGGTAATTGGCCATATCTTTAGCACCCTCCAAGGACATTCTGTACTTGTTATGTAATCTCCCTCGGTTCATTGGTGAGACGGCCACATCAACACCGTGCATTGCGCTCTCCTAGTTTCATCCTACACTTTTTGTAAGGGAGTTATGTTTCATGCCCAACGGCCGAATGGAGATGCCGAATCTCACGATTCTGGTGCCAAGCTACAAAACTCTATGGTTTTCTGGTAATCATCATAGGGAGCTAATTGTTCAGGAATGTTCGCCAATGGTTAGCGCTACGTGTCTAGGGGCAATTGCCCCAATAAAACTACATATTCATAATCGGTCCATGCCATCTACCAGGTGGGCCCGTTATTTGAGAAGACATGACAGGTCAAGAAGCTTGAAGGCCCGGGTCCGCGCCAGGCAAATTTGTTTCAAGGAGATTTCCACTAAGAAGAGGCGACGGCGTAAGTTCAAGGGCCGTCCGCCGTGCACTCGAGGGTCCACTCCACCTGATGCTGATTCCTCTCATTCATCATTTCTCTTGCTCAGTTCTTATCCTTGGATGGTGTATCTTCCATCACCCGATCACCTTTCTACCATCTTCTCCTATCCTCACCATTCTAGGTCTCGGCTTATGTCCTCCTTTTCTCCAGATCTAAGGACTTCTTCCAATTTTCCTCCCCAGGTATGTCTGGATTCCACTTCTCATTCATTTTCTCGACCCCGTCGGGGGATTCTCAAGCTTATTTCTCGACCTTGTCGGGTGATTTTCTTGATCCTTCCCCGACCGTGTCGGGCGATTACCCTTTTCTTTCCCCGGCCATGCTGGGTGATCTTCATTCCTTTTCCCCGACCTTGTCGAGCGATCACGCTGCTTCTTCCCCGCCTTTGGCGGGTGACTCTTGTTCCTTTTCTCTGACCACGTCGGATGATTTCCTTCTTATCTTCCTACTCATTCCCCCTCACCCTTTCGGCATTCTTACCCCTTTTCTTATTGTTTTCGAGGCTTTAGTCCACCTTGATCCCAACTGATCTGGTTTATTCTGTATCCGGTTCCTTGTTATCAGGGCTTCTATGCCTTAACGAGGGAGTTCTAGCCCTCGTCTCTCTTCCTTTTTATCCTTATTCGTCCAGTTTGGTGTCTGTCACTCCTTCGTGTAGAGGAATCATTGATCCTTTGCTGTCCTCTCCCACTTTGTCCTATCAAGCAAGGAATGCAAAGCTCGTGCTGTTCAAGGCTCGACGGTCAAGATCGCTTCAGGATACTATTTTTCACACTATGGATTTGTATGGTATCTTTATTTTGTGCAAGAATATGCTTTTATTTACATTATTCTATTATTATGCCTGTGCATTGTTATAATGTTGGCTCCTCAACATGGTTAAGTGGCTTTTAGAAATTTGCATAGTTAAGTTTAGATCAAAACGAGTTTGCTTCTGCACATTCTTAAGCTGGTGATAGCTCCGTGCTGGGAGTCTAGTTTCTTTCCCCGATTGTTGAGGGTGACCTTTTATCATGGGTCTTCACACATCACACTGGTGCGGACACCCGAGCAGTTATGCCGAGCCACCGGTATCGCCCGCAGAGCACGACTCGAGCCACTTCAGCGTCCATCTGGCTCGGAGACAGCCTGGAGACTCCCCCTGAGTCTCGACATTTATCATATTTGTTTAGACGTTATTTGTGTGTAATGTGTGTGTGTTTCGTTTTATTCGGTTTGTAATTTTGATTGTACGAGGGGTTTATTTGTAAAATTGGGGCCCCGGGGTCCCACGGGCCCCCAACCCCCTCCCATTGGTCCATGTCATCCTTGTGGGGCTGGTCAATCTCCTAGGTGGACATCTAGAAGCCTTGGACTAGTCAATTGTCCACATGGGGGACAATGGACCAAAATTGTCAACATTTCCAACCCACCCCCACCTACCATGTCTCTTGGTCAATAGCCCCCCCCCCCTTAATTTTTTATTTTAATTTTTGTGTGTTGATCACACTCAATCCAGGCCCTCCCTTCCCCTTCCCTAGATCCAACGGTGGAGGATGGATTTGATATGTAACATATAAAAGGTTGTATTTTCCCATTTTGGAGAGAATTAATCCATTTGAAATCAGAAAATTGCTTGGAGCAGCCCTTGGGCGCACCCCTCCTCTCTCCTCCCTCTCCCCCTTGCAGCTGAGACGGTTGCTCTTCTGAGGTGTGACGCCTCCCTTATCGTTCCGGTGATCGTCGCCGCCGCCATCGTGCCTCCCTCGCACCGCCACGGTCTTCATCGGTATTCTGTCCGTGCAGTGCAGCAGCAGCCTGTCCGAATTTTGTAGCTCTCTCCCGTGATCTTATGGGCACCAAATTTGGAGGGGATGTTCTAGGGATGTCAACCACACCACAGACAATTCGGTTGGCCTTCTAGTTCACTTTTCCTAATTTTCCATTTTCGTCCAACTTTCAGATTCAGTTCTGCCAGTTTCAGATCTGATTTCCTACTTTTCTGCGTTTCCCATCTTCGACCCCTTTTGCGAATTTTTCAGGGGCTCCCAATTTTACTGGGAGTTCTGCCCATCAACCCCTCCACCCACACTTTTTCTTGATTTTTTATCAGCCCTCCATCCATTTTTAAAAAATCATTTTCAGAGCCATCTACAGTGTTGTCAGCCAATTTTCAGATCCGACCACCTGTCAGTTTAAAAATCATAAAAAATCACAGCCTCCACCAATCATTCCAAAACAATTATTTCCATTTTTCTTGTTCAAATTCCTACAACTTTGGTGAAGAGCTCAGAGGCTGAATCGGACGTCTTCCTAGCGGTCAACGTCAGTTCTTAGACAACTCACCTGCAGATCTGAGAGTTCGGGTACTGTACAATAGAAGCTTCAAAATTCAACAACATCCAGATCCGGGCAGATCCAGATCCTCTCTTAGGGTCTAGATTGTAGGATTTCAAGAGACCTTTCCAATGATAGCTCCTGTTCCCCGATCCGACATCGGGATTGATCGCAGCGGCCGTTCTCGCCGGAGCGCGCGTCGGAAAACAGAAGTGAAAATCCGTGGGCAGCAACTCCAAGAGTTGGAGATCGGGGCCGATCGGCCACCGATCGGCATTTTCGGCCGACCGTCGTCTGGGGAGGCGCACCACCAGGGGTCTCCATCACATTGGGCCCCACCCCAGCAGGCCGGGAGGATAGCGCCATCCATGGGCCCCACGGACCCGTAGAACCCGCCGTCCGGGCAGCACGAAAACGCGGAGTTCGGCACCGCCGGGCGACATCAAGGTGCTGCCCGTCAACCCGATTCGCGTGATTCCCGGGCCCCACATGTGACCTATTACCTCCCTGCGTGGAGTGGGTCAAATATTTGTACCTCTGTACAATTGTTTAACCGGGAGTCCGTAAATCGGCCGGGGTTGTCTTCGCCACGCCGGGTGCGTGGAGGTAACGATCTAAACTTCTCAGCGTTACTTTGCTTAGCTAGTATACGGTCTTATGCCGTTGTGAGAGTTTAGGTTCCTAGCCCGTGTATCCATGTCACTGCTGTGAGAGTGAGAGTGACCCGTCCCGCGACTCGATCCGAGTCCAGAAGTTGAGTCAGACTACCTTGAACTCTGCCGATTCCTTAACCGCGCACGGTCCACGCTTTCCCTCGCATGGGACGACGAGTGAGTTTGCACTTCTGTTAGCGACGTGTAGCCTATAGGAGCTCTTAGTGTCGAGCCGAGGTCGCTCCAGTAGTCGTGTCGTTGCTGGTCGAGTCGTGTCCGTCTCATATAGTGTTGTCTCCTAAGTCCGTCCCGCATCAGTTTGGTATCAGAGCAGTCAAGTCTAGGGTAGTCGTTGCATAAGTCTTGCATAGTCTAAGTCAAGTCTAAGATCATCATTATTTTTAAATCAAAAAAAAAAGAGGGTTTTTTAAAATTACATTTCATCCCGATAATCTGGTATCTTAAAAGGTGTTGTCCGAACGTAGGCTACGCCTATCGGGAAGGTCGCACACTTGCGGGAGTGATCTTCGGATCGATTAACTCCGCCATGTTCCGGATATTGATTTAGGTCTAGGTGCATTTGTCGGTGTTTGCATCAGTTTGTGTCTCTTAGTTCGTGTGTAGTCCAATAAGAGTCAGTCGGTCTTGTCCAAGTGTCGGCATGTCCAACATGTAGTTCCCCCCAATTTCCCATGGATTCCCAATCATCCGGGCAATATGGCCGTTGGTCTACCCATGGGCTTGGCAACCATCCTCTCCCCTTCCGTAGGCCCGAAGCCTCGGATTTTTATGGCTCTAATGATCCGGGCGACTACATCAATTGGGAGGCCGCCATGGACAAATATTTTGAATGTTACACCATGTCTGATGCCATGCAAGTTAGTTTTGCCCGAGAGAGGCTTGTCCACAAAGCCGCCTGGAAATGGGAGAGCATTGATCGCATGAGAGAGGTTAGGTGGCAAAGGCCCATCGAGTCGTGGCATGAGATGAAGGATGAACTTAGGAATGTCTACCTACCAGGCCCGGTCACCTCCAACCGACCCCACCCAATCACCTCCACCCAAGTGGGCCATAATCGGAGGCAACGCACCGCGCATGTAGAAGAGCCTAGGTCCACGACTAAGCCGAGTTCATATGGGAGAGTCCACCACATTACTCCTACTCCAAACCCCACCATTATCGAACTCTTCCAAATCATTTTGGATAGAGTGGATAGGAAGTGTGCTTATATCGAGTCCCTACTTCCCCCTTGCCTACCTTCTAGTCGGGATGGAACCAAGCACGAGCCTAAGGAGGTAGCCGCCGGTAGTCCCAACCCGGTGCCATCTATGGCTCCATCCCAAGGTACTCTCCCCATCATAGTGGATCCTCTTTCCCCACCCACGAGAGCCCCTTTGCCTACACCCTCTGTCCATCAGGAGGATAACGGTAAGGACACACTTATCAAGGGGCGTAGTGGATCACGACAGCAGTGTTATCGCTACCAGGGGATTGGCCACTTTGCCGGGCAGTGTCCCACTCAGACCTCTCTAGCCCTAGGGGACAAAAGGGTTGGAGAAGCCTCACTCTCTGATCTTTATTCGGAGCCACCTCAGCCACAGCTACCCGTGTTTCTAACGGGAAAGCTACTTATAGCCGAGCCACTCCTTAGCTGGCTTAAGAGTGGCCTGGCCCCATCTCCCCTCCCATCTATGGACCCTATCCTACCTCTGGTGCCAATCAATTTGTTTCACACCACTTTCCGGTCTAATCACTATATGGATACATTGGATGACTTTCTTAAAGGGTTAGACCGGCAATTGACATTTACGCACTTGTTGGCTCCAGGCTTCGACCGACCCACAGGTCGTAGTTTCACTCATCCCGCTTTATGGTCTATCACCTCCGTGTACACCGTGGGTCATGTTACCACGGAGGTTCTTCTACTCCTCCCTATGCCGGCCGAGCCCGACTTCATTCCCATTTGCCCAAGGGAGGAATCTTACTTTCTACCTATGACTGCCATCCCACCTCTCACAATGAATGAAGGTGATCATTTACACCTCCAAGATTTCTAAATGTGGGACAGTGATTTGTGGAAGCCTAGTCCGAGGGGTCATACCTTCTTTGATCCCTTCGACCCATTCTCTTGTGGACCCCGTGACCCACCATATTTACTCCACCTTTTTGAGAGGGTCCACCATCATACCCCCACCGTCTCATCTCCCTTCATGAATGAAGGAGATCAACAACACCATCTAGACTTCCACACATGGGATCTTGAGATGAGGGAATCCATATCGAGGGGTCACACATTCTTTGATCCCTTCGATCCCTTTCTTCATGGGCCCCTTGGCCCACAACCTCCATTCCACCTCTTTAAAGAAGTCCACTATCACACTCCTCCTACTCGGGCCTGGCAACCTTCGCATGGCAATAGGTCCGAACCGTCATTTGGGGGTAATGAAGACTTTGGTTCCCCCGGCCCACCTAAACCACCCAAACCTCTCAAATCCAAAGGACCGTCTTATGGTTGTACCGACATTCGGTCACACTTAGGGTATGCATGGCACACATTCGGATGTCCTAGACCACCTTGCATATGATTGGGTCGGACTAACATTAAGTTTGTGTAGGGTTGTGTGTGCATCCGTGTGTTTTTTTTTCTTTTGCTAAGCATGTTAGGAGTCTGCATGATGACGTCCGTCGTCACATTGAGGCCAGCAATGCACGGTACAAGGAGTTAGCCGATGCCCACCGACACCACCGAGAGTTCCACGAGGGCGAATATGTCATGATCATGGTAAGACCTGAACGGTTTCCCTCTGGAACCATTAAGAAGTTGCAAGCTCGCGGAGCCGGTCCATTTAGAGTGTTGAAACGCGTTGGATCCAATGCGTATGTTGTGGACCTGCCTGAGGAATACGGTATAAGCTCTACTTTTAATATTTCAGATCTCGTTGCATATAGGGACCCAACGGTGATCCCTAGTGAGCCTTTCGAGCCATCTCCTCCCCTTGAGAGTGATCCCACACATGAGTGTCCACCTCCAGCCCCTTTGTCACGGCAGCATGAGCATATAGATCATATACTGGATGAGCAGGTGACAGTTACCAGGAGTGGATCCTACCCGCGCTACCTAGTCCGATGGAGAGGACGGCCCGCTACCGAGGACACATGGATCACGCATGGAGAGTTGCAGCGGATTGATCCGGATCTTCTGGAGCGATACCGGAGCGATGCAGACCCTTACTCGACAGGGTCGAGTTTCTCCCACCCGGGGAGAATTGGTGCGAACACCCGAGCAGTTACGCCGAGCCACCGGTACCGCCCGCGGAGCACGACTCGAGCCACTTCAGCGTCCATCTGACTCAGAGACAGCCTGGAGACTCCCCCTGAGTCTCAACATTTATCATATTTGTTTAGACGTTATTTGTGTGTAATGTGTGTGTGTTTCGTTTTATTCGGTTTGTAATTTTGATTGTACGAGGGGTTTATTTGTAAAATTAGGGCCCCGGGGTCTCACGGGCCCCCAGCCCCCTCCCATTGGTCCATGTCATCTTTGTGGGGCTGGTCAATCTCCTAGGTGGACATCTAGAAGCCTTGGACTAGTCAATTGTCCACATGGGGGACAATGGACCAAAATTGTCAACATTTCCAACCCACCCCCACCTACCATGTCTCTTGGTCAATAGCCCCCCCCCCTTAATTTTTTATTTTAATTTTTGTGTGTTGATCACACTCAATCCAGGCCCTCCATTCCCCTTCCCTAGATCCAACGGTGGAGGATGGATTTGATATGTAACATATAAAAGGTTGTATTTTCCCATTTTGGAGAGAATTAATCCATTTGAAATCAGAAAATTGCTTGGAGCAGCCCTTGGGCGCACCCCTCCTCTCTCCTCCCTCTCCCCCTTGCAGCTGAGACGGTTGCTCTTCTGAGGTGTGACGCCTCCCTTATCGTTCCGGTGATCGCCGCCGCCGCCATCGTGCCGCCCTCGCACCACCACGGTCTTCATCGGTATTCTGTCTGCGCAGTGCAGCAGCAGCTTGTCCGAATTTTGTAGCTCTCTCCCATGATCGTCTGGGCACCAAATTTGGTGGGGATGTTCTAGGAATGTCAACCACATCACAGAAAATTCGGTTGGCCTTCTAGTTCACTTTTCCTAATTTTCCATTTTCGTCCAACTTTCAATTTCAGTTCTGCCAGTTTCAGATCTGATTTCCCACTTTACTGAGTTTCCTATCTTCGACCCCTTTTGTGAATTTTTCAGGGGCTCCCAATTTTACTGGGAGTTCTTCCCATCAACCCCTTTACCCACGATTTTGTTTGATTTTTTATTAGTCCTCCATCCACTTTTCAAAAATCATTTTCAGAGCCATCTGCAGTGTTGTCATCCAATTTTTAGATCCGACCACCTGTCAGTTTAAACATCATAAAAAATCACAGACTCCACTAATCCTTCCAAAAAAATTAATTCCATTTTCCTTGTTCAAATTCCTACAACTTTGGTGAAAAGCTCAGAGGCTGAATCGGACGTCTTCCTGGCGGTCAATGGCAGTTCTTAGACAACTCACCTGCAGATCTGAGAGTTCGGGTACTGTACAACAGAAGCTTCAAAATTTAACAACATCTAGATCTGGGTAGATCCAGATCCTCTCTTAGGGTCTACATTGTAGGATTTCAAGAGAGCTTTCCAACGATAGCTCCTGTTCCCCAATCCGACATCGGGATGATCGCAGCGGCCGTTCTTGCCGGAGCGCGCGCCGGAAAATAGAAGTGAAAATCTGTGGGCAGCAACTCCAAGAGTTGGAGATCGGGGCCGATCGGCCACCGATCGGCGTTTCCGGCCGACCGCCGCCCGGGGAGGCGCGCCACCAGGGGTCTCCATCACATTGGGCCCCACCCTAGTAGGCCAGGAGGATAGCGCCATCCGTGGGCCCCACGGACCCGTAGAACCCGCCGTCCGGACAGCACGAAAATGCGGAGTTCGGCACCGCTGGGCGACATCAAGATGCTGCCCGTCAACCCGATTCGCGTGATTCCCGGGCCCCACATGTGACCTATTATCTCCCTGCGTGGAGTGGGTCAAATATTTGTACCGCTGTAAAATTATTTAACCGGGAGTCCGTAAATCGGCCGGGGTTGTCTTCGCCACGCCGGGTGCGTGGAGGTAACGATCTAAACTTCTCAGCGTTACTTTGCTTAGCTAGTATACGGTCTTATGCCGCTGCGAGAGTGTAGGTTCCTAGCCCGTGTGTCCATGTCACCTCTGTGAGAGCGAGAGTGACCCGTCCCACGACTCGATCCGAGTCCGGAAGTTGAGTTAGACTACCTTGAACTCTGCCGGTTCCTTAACCGCGCACGGTCCACGCTTTCCCTCGCATGGGACGATGAGTGAGTTTGCACTTCTGTTAGCGACGTGTAGCCTATAGGAGCTCTTAGTGTCGAGCCGAGGTCGCTCTAGTAGTCGTGTCGTTGCTGGTCGAGTCGTGTCCGTCTCATATAGCGTCGTCTCCTCAGTCCGTCCCGCATCACACACGGCAAGCCATAGCTGATGTCTCTAAGTAACATTGTTGCTGCTTTGGCCATACTATGGGTATGCACAAAGGTCTTTTCTTTTCTCTGCTCAGCCAAGTGCAGGGGCAAGAGATGGATGGATGAGATGACTAACCTAGGCACTCCCAAATACGAGAGAGGTCTCAAATAGGGGTAGTCTTGACCCTCAAAAAGTGAGATTTCATGCTAATACTTAGCCAATAAGGGATACCTGATGAAATAAAAATATGAAAATCAAAATCAAAGGCATGGCAAGAGTGGCAAAGCCCCGCGGGACATCATGAGCCCGGTCGTATGCGTGCCTAAGGGTCCTAAAAATCGAAGGTACAAAGCCCCAGCGTAATAGACTGTATCTTTGAGGGGTGGTGCCTTGGAAGGAAGTCGAATCCTGATGTCTCCCATCCTGTATGAAGCTTGTCTCCATTTTTTTTCTTCTGCTTCTCTCTCTTAGGCTAGGTTGAATCCCGAGTATGGCCTTAGTAGGGGCACCGTTCTTTAGAGACGGTTGGTTATGGTAAGCCACCCTTACATGCACGCCCTGCTTAAGGGAAGTCTTTAATGAGAAGGGTGGGATGATGACCCCTTGGCCAGTAGCTTGAGCCCATCCTTGGATGCTGCAGATAGTAATGTTTTCAAAAAACAAAAAAATCAAATATTGGCAAAATACAAAAATTCAAATATTGTAAAAAATACAAAAAAACAAATATTGTAAAAAAAATTTTAAAAAATCAAATATTGTTCAAAATCCAATTAAAAATTAGAAAATTGTCAAAAATCCAAAAATGTTTATCTTCTGTTTTGTTTTAAGGACATGTATGATTTGTTTGCTAAGTGTGCAGGTCGCAGGTGTTCAAGCTTCCTGGTTCTATCTTATTGCTCTGCCCCCCGTTCATACTTTTCTGATCTATCCCCTCTTTCTTCAAACTTGTCCCTCGATCTGTTTCGAAGCTTATGTCCTTCTCATGCTTTGCTTCGCTCAGCTTGTGATCATATCTTCATGGGAGGGGGCTCTTTGCCTCACTGTTGCGAACCCGGCGATTCTGCTTCGTCAGATCTTGGGTTTGATTGAAGAGCATATTTTGTTATTTCCCGTGTTGTCCCCTTGTGATCGTCATCCAGGTGTTTTATCCCCTAGGGTCATCTCATGCATATTCTAGTTTCACGTGTTGTCTCTTTCCGCCATATGTTGCATAGGTCCTTGTCCCACTTGTGGTTGTTTCACATGTGTTATGTCTCTTCTTGGTTGTCTTAGACGTCCTTGTCCTACGTATTTCTGTCCCGCCACATATGGCTTCATTCTGCATGGTGTGTCGTCTCGCCGTGTGCTACCGTGCCCCCATTTTCTCCATTCTCATGCTTGTTGTTTGTTTATGTGGTGCTTTGCATGTATTGCTTGCTCGTTCATTCTTCGTTATGTTATTTATTTTTTTCGTTCATTTGGTCGTTATGTTTTCATTCTGTTCAGGTTGTCTTATGATAAAAATCCCTAAAAATCAGGAAATGAAAATCCAAAAGAAATGTCATTTCGCCTGCACAGGTAAGTCAGGTATGGCTCTCTACCCCTTCTCATTGTTTCATTACTATATGATATCAATATTATATTATCTCGAGAACCGGCTGGTCATTCACGTGTTCTAGGATCTGACGTTCCCCTATAAGAAAAAAGATGATGATCTAGGTTCACGTGTTTAATCATCGGATAGACCGTTAGGTTGGGAGGATTAGGGGGACGATGGTTCTATCTCACACATCGTGGTTGCAGATAGTGTCCTGACCCTGATTGCCCCGGTCTAGCAATATTATTCTCGAGTATTTTCTATTTTATGACTTTCTTTGCATTTGTTTTAATGATTTCTTTTATTTTAGCCCATCATGCATCATACGTATCTTTTGAGCATTCACGACCCATGGTCTGTCTAAAAATGTCCCGGTAGTGATGGATGATTGTGCGTTCAGTGTTTGAGTAAGAGGATCAATTCCATTCGGAGTCGGAAAGTTCTCTCTGCTCTATTCACCTGGTTTGGTTGGCTAGGAGTCCCCGTCTGGAGTTTTAGTCTACCCATTTACTTTTTACTGTCTGTTTTGATTCCCTCATTGGTTGTGGATTGTGTCCCCTGATGAGGTTCCCTACTTTTTATCCTGTTTTATCTTGTTAGTTCCTCCAGACTGGCATCATTTTAGTCCAATCCTTCCTTGTGTTTGGTTCGGAGTTTTTCATAAGATTCCTATCACTCGTTGGTGAGAAAATGGGTGTCTTTTGCCTTAACGCCCGCTTTTCAGTCCGCTCCGCTTCATTTTCGCTTCATCTCCATGTTCCATTTTCACTTCCGCTTTGCCTCCGCTCGCTCCCCTGCAAAGAGGACGTTAAGGAGGGGCATCTGTTGACACCCGTTTTTTGCCTATAAGTTGAGTCGTGTTCTTACCATCAATTTTGATGCATCAAGTTATCCATTACTCATTGGGCTATTTCCAGGCACGTCTTTGAGCTTATTTTATGGTTACATCCTCCCTGGCTAGGTTCGCTCTTGAAGTCGGGCCTAGTGGGCCTTGATTTCATTTGGTCTTTGGGATAAACGGTCTAGCGATAGACCGTTTGGATGTTAGGCGGTCTCTTTAGAGACTGTTTATTTTATCTCTGGATTAATTGGCCATTTTTTTGATTTTTCGCAAATAACTTAATTCACGGTCTGTCGTTAGACCGTTTATTCAAGATTGGGCGGTCCTTTGGAAGACCGTATGGTGAACTAGCGTCGACCTTTGTCCCATTAGCGTCGACGCTATTCTTCACTAGCGTTGACCTCATCTTGTTGGCGTCGACCCTCGTTTCATTAAGCGGTCTAACGATAGACCGTCCCGTGAGGTGGCAGTCTATTGAGTGGCCGTGTGGACTTGGTCTTTGGATAAGTAATCATGATTATCTTTCTTTATTTGTTTTCCACCGACATCCTTATAGACGGTCTGCCTTAGACCATTTGTACTTGTCGGACGGTCCATCATTGGACCGTGTATTGTGCTAGAATCCTAAACGGAATAATTTTTCAGATAATTATCTATTTATCTTGGTTTTGTTGATTTATCACCGACATCTGGCACGCGGTCTAGAAATGGGCCGTATATATTTTGGAGCGATCTATCGTTAGATCGTCTTTATCCTCAGAGTCCTACGCCATGACACTCGGTCTGTTCGCTGGGATAAATGGTTGATTTATCTTATTTTCTGTTTACCACCGACACCCATACGCGGTCTAGGAGTGGACCGTTTATGGGGATGAGCGGCCCATCGATCGACCGCTTATTCGGTCGAGATCCTTGAGTTGGTTGGTTTTTCTCTCTCCATCCATGATAAAGTCAGCTCCTTTGTCCTCGATTTTCTCCATGGATTCTCAACGAAATTTGATGTCGTTTGATCCTAGAGAAAATTGGTGACATTATCTTTGATTTATCTAAAGGAATCTCGCCCTAATTATCGCTGGAAAACCTTCAATTTCGAGTGGACTTTCAGGGCTCTATAAATAGTACCTTTAGTCCAAGCTTGAAAAGGGGGGAGATCCGACGTCCGCGATGAAATGTTGCCGGATTGTTGAGCGAACCGTAGCTAGGGAGGGAGGCTCTCAACGTCCATTTGAGCCTCTGGTTCAAGGGTGCAGTCTTTTCTTTGATGTTTTTGAGTCTTGGTTAATCATCTTTTCATCATTGCATGATCATCTACTTCCCATTTTCTATCCTCATTTTTCACTTGCCACCTTCATTTTTACACCCTTCCTACTATTTTCACGCCCATAGGGTTTTAAAAACCCAACCCCCAGGTATCCCCCATTCCAATCATATGTTTAGTATTCTACTTCCTTTTATAGATACTACATGTCCATAAGCTAATCTGGAATCTATTTTCTAGTTCTCTGGGTTATTTTACAGGTCAATACAAGCTGAGCCCGAGGCCCATCCCCTCTGGCCGGCCGGAAGGGGTGGAGGATCAAGTTCCACAACTCAAAGTTTGGCAGCATCACGCGGTCATGCTCCGTCCGTTTGTAAGGATGCACGGCCCAGCTCGGACCATGCAAATCTTCCTGCGGCCCTTCTTGGACCGTCCCGGCACTAGTCAGGCTTCATCCCACTTCGATCCCAGTGCGGTGCACGGTCTGTCGAGAAGCCGTGCAGTTTCTTGAGCGGTCATCACTAGATCGTGTACGTCGTACCAGCGCTGCTTCCTTGGTGAGTGCCCCATCTTCTCCCTTTTCCAAGGTACGTGGTGTTCATCCTTACACTTCGTGTCTTGGTGGCGATCACGATCCATTCACACACCTCCCCACCCTTTTTGGCATCATTTTGATTTTCGTATCTTGATATAGAAAGGTAAGAGGAAAGGGGAAATACATATCTACACCCTATTTTTTGGCGATCACGGTGGGACGCCTAGTGCCCATCGTGCTTTTGATTGTGTTGACCTGCTTCCTGGTGTGTTTTAGGAAGTTCTTGGCCCTCTTGGGTTTGCCGTGTTCATCTGCTGCTATTTTCTGTTCCCAGAGTTCTACGCGGTTCTCTCAGGACCGTTTAAAGGTTCCAACGGCCGGTCGAGAGACCGTACTATCTCAGGTCCATCTCTACTTCCATTTTCGTGAGCTTATTACTTTATACAGTCTACTTCGTGCCGTGTATATCTATCCACGGTCAGTCGATAGACCGTTCACACCAGTCTCATGTACGTTCTTGCCATTTGTTCTTCTGTGGGTTTGTCATTGTCAACGGTCCTCTTCGGGCCGTGTATAAGTTTGCACGGATCTATAATAGATCGTGCAAGTCTGCTTTGCATGCGTTTCTGCGTTCCATATTTCTATGAGCATGTTCACTTACACGGTTCTATAAGGGCTGTTCTACAAGTTTCCCGGACGATCGACAGACTGCGCAGTTCCCTCAAGTATGCATAGGTCTTAATCGTTTCATTCCATTTCAGCTCCGTGCTTTTATTATTTTTACTGCTCCCTGTTACCGAACGGTCCTTCCCAGGGCCGTCTACACTCCCTGAGCGGTCTCCCATCAGACCGCGTTCTTGCTACAGTGCACCCCGAGGCTGATAGTTGTGTGTTATTTCATATCGTTTAATATTCATTTTGGGTGCCTCTTATCTCCCCCTGGTTGCTATGTATCATTGTATTATACTTGCCATATTGATTTGATCATTGTTTGTTAGTTTTAGGCTAGACTTTGCATGCACTCTGGTGCACATAGGTCAATACATTTTTATTATATTGTAGTTCCATTCCTACCCTGGTAGGGGATCCTCTCGCCTCCATATTCCTTGGAGCCGACTAGGTGACCTTATCCGGGACCTCCGTAAGTCTCCGTGAGCCGTGGATTCCCACATGGACGCCGGGCTGGTTTACCTTCCCACCCCATAGTTTCGCCTTTTGCATACGTTGTGAGGGATCAACCTTAATCAAACCCATAGTTCGGACCTTATTCCCTATAGGTTTCCTATCTGGAGGGAGTTAATCTTAATTCAAATCATTAAAAGGCCTAGAACTTTGACAATAAAATATTTCCCATCATTCAAACTTTTTTGACTTGGGTGACCTCTTCATATTTTTCGTATTATTTGGGGCCTATCCCGGCCCATTTGTGGTGTTTGTGTTGCATTCCCCCCATCATTCATATAGGTTTTATCGTTAGGCCCATTTAGCCTAGCTCATTCTATGTGTCCGTTTGACTAGTCTCATTGTCCTAGGGCTCTGTTGATCTTCTTTTCCCTTATATCGTTAAGTCAGCTCCCTTCTTGTGTCACTGAACCCTTATTTTCTCTCCTTGTATTCCCTTGATTTTCCAGGTGTTTAGTCTCTATTTCTCCCATGGAGCACCACATCAACCCTCTGTACCATTCTTATTCGTCTTCCTATTCCCGCGTGGATCCCTCTTCCCACACGGGCCCATCTTCTCGTGGCCCTTTCGAGACACAAGCAAGTCTCTTGGCCCATTTATCACCTCTTGGCCCTGTCTAGTCCCAAAAGTTCATTGCCAATCATCTTAACAGGCCTCACTCTCGTAACGGGCCCCCCTCGCCTACTCTTAGTGGGCCCCCTTCCTTTAACAGGCCCCCTTTCTTTAATGGCCCTACTCCTTTTAATGGGCCCTCTTCTTCCACCTATGTTGCTACTAGCCCGATGGGTCCTTATTCCTATGATCCTTCCTGGCCCACGCATCCTTATATTCCCGGGATGGGCCTCTCTTCTTCTCAGACCGGATCCCCTTATTCGGCCCATTACCATAATCCCGGCCCGAATTCATGCTCTCTTGCTCAAGTTGGCCTGCATCCTTCTCGAGCTCTCCCCATCGAGGAGATGATCGCTCAAGCTCAACGCCAGCTTGATGAACTACAACATCGAATCGATCCTCAAACTTCTTTGAGTGTCCCATTCGCATTCAAAGGTCTTCAGCTTCCACCACGTTCACAGATTCCCACATACCGCCGCTATGGTGGAATAGGTGACCCCTATGTGCACTTGAAGGAGTTTTTGTATGAGTCAGCCCAATTCCAGCATGACTAGCACTTGATGGCCTATTTGTTTGGACTGTCCTTAGAAAGCCCAGCCCGGGATTGGTTCTTTACAATGCCGCAAGAGCAGGTGGTGAGCTTTCAAGTTGTACAAGAAAGATTTATTCAGCAGTACCAAGATCAGGTTGGGCCCAAGTACTCCATGGTTATTTGGCCCACGAGAAGATGAGGCCCGACAAGGAATTCTCGGCATTCGCTGACCGCTGGCGTCATCTGGCCGCTCAAGCCCCGGGGCATATTCCGGAGGGAGAGCAAATCAAAAGATCATTTCTAATGCAACGCCCGAGTACCGCTTTATCTTAGCCTTGAATGATATCATCTCCTGACAACAACTTTACAGCTAAGCCCGCTTCATTCACCAACAATTCCTAAGTTCCCTTGACCCCGACTCTCCCTCACCTCCTACACCCACATACGCCACCCATCCATTATCCTCCACGAGTCAGACTCCCGCTTCCACATACCCATATATCTCCCCTTATCAACCCTCCACGAGTCAACTTACCGCCTTTCATAATCAGCCCTCTACTTCTTTATACCCGCATAAACTCCCACCTTCGGTCAAGGGAATGCTACACCCCGAGCAGATAGATGCCATCCACTATATCCCCGCTCCATACACGCCTTCACTAAGTCCATCAGCTAGCCCTGCGCCTCTACCTACACAGTCACCCTTACCTACGCAACCCCCACAACCATCTCCACTATCCTCCCATACCCCTCCGCATCCACTATGCCCGAAGCGGGCTCCACATCATCCTCCGTTGCCGGAGTGTTTCACCGATATTTTTGGAGCTTTGATGGCCACTTACGCATTGCAGCTCCCTCCGGTTATGCCTTGCCAACTCACGGTCATAAATTTGTTCGATTTATGTGGTTTTCATCGTCAGCAGGGGCATTTGGTCGAGGATTGCCCCAAGTTCTGGGAATTTGTTTATGGTTTGGAAGACAAGAAGATGATTGATTGGGCTGTCGTGCATGAAGTAATTTTAGATCTCTGCAGCAAGCAGCAATAGCAGCAAGTGCTGCCTAGGCAGCCGTCTCCACTACAAGGCCAGGGGCACCCCTGTGGTTCTTTAATCAATGAAGCATCCGCTCTGTCTTCTACTTCACCTACCCCATTACCCTCTCCTCCACCCTCTCCTACCCCATCTCCTCTATCTACCCAAGCCTCTGCTCAGGCAAGTATCTCTACTTCTTCTACTCCCATTTTCACCACCGCTCCTACCCCCAATGCCGCTCGACGCATTGTGTCGATACGTCAATAGCGGGAGCCACGACCTGCCACTTCTTCTGCCTTACCGCTTTCTCCACCTCCATCACCTCCACCACCTTTACCACCCCTTTCGCTATCATTGTACGAGCCTGAGCAGGCTAAGCCCACACCTATACCTCCACATTTGTCTTTGCCTTCACCAGAGCGTGTCATCACCGCTACCCCTCTATCACCCGCATCACCATTCCCACTATCCCTACCGCCATCACCCCCGCCCTCACTGCCTCCTCGTCCAATGATCCCTATTCTATCACCTCCGCTATCTCCTTCGCCTTTGCCATCCCCTTCGCCATCATTGCCCGAGCCTGAGCAGCCTATACCAACACCTACACCTTCGCCTTTACCCCCTCCTACGCCTCCACCTTTGCCTTTACCTCCACGCGAGCCTATCATCGCCGCTACCCCTCTACCGCCCGAGACCTCTACACCTTCTAAACCTTCACCCATGCCTTCCAAGCCTTCTCCAGCCCTTTCTCCACTTACTCCCACCCCACGGAGCGGGTGTGCGCTGTCTTTGGTGTCCCATGGGTCTTGTTCACAAGCGATCAGTGTTTATTTGCATCGAATTGAATCCTAACACCTTCGTTCTGTGCTGAAGAGAAACCTGTATGTATTCGAAGCCATGGGTAGAGGGCTGAGAGCATTCTGCAGTTGTGGGCGCGCCTTTGTCTGGGGGGTGATGGCTGGGGTCAGGGATATTAGGCACGTGTGCCGAGTGGTGTATGTGGAAAATTGGGGCCCGCATACGGGCGTTTGTATTCAACTAGTTTCATGCTATATGAGAGCCACATGGGCTTTACAAATGGGCTGAGAAGGCCGGAATACAATTGGCACAAGCCACGGCACAATTCTGACATGTGAGTCAGTTCCCGAGTCAGTGCGTAATATGGCGGATATCTGTGTGTTTTACAGGGGCTCCCTATGGGGAGATTGAGACATGCCCGACTACCTAGGTGGTGGGGGCGGTTGTGGGCTAGTGCCTGACGAAGGTAGGACGCTGCCCGAGGTGAGCGGTCTGGTCCGTGCCTCGGAGGCGAGCGGTAGTCACGTGGTTCCGTGTCAGTCGTAAGGGCGGCATTGTGTCGTGTGCGTGGCCATCGGGGGTTGTCACGCACGGGCGGACCCGGGATGCGGGTGTGTTCGCCGTTGTCATAACGCCTTGCGTGCGATGGGAGCGGACATGTGTACGATGGCTAGACGCCACGTGAAGGGAGTACGGACATACCCTCGGCGTGTGCAAGTTAATCTACAAGCCACCCACCGGCGCACCTCGCTCCTTGTGTTCTCGACCCTTGCCGAAAGCTTCGGAAGCCCGAGGGTGTGGCAGTTAGGTCGGGTTGTATTGTTGTGTCCGTCCAGCGTGCATGTTCTTGCCTGTGTGCATGTGACCCTTCAGCTTCTAAGGGGTGAAATTTATAGGAAATTGAATGGGTAGGGGTAGGGTTTAGGCGGACCAAGTTGGAGGTCCAACTTGGTCCGGGTAAACCCTAAGAAAGCACATCATTATTTTTGTTTTATTATTGTTACGGAGTGGGGAGGTAGGGCTTAGGCGGACCAGCCCAAGGGGCTGGTCTGGTCCTCCTAAACCCCTCCCCTAAGTGGGGTTTAGGCGGACCAACCCAAGGGGCTGGTCTGGTATGCCTAAATCCCTCACGGAGGGGTTTTTCTTTTATTAAAAAAACTTTTTTTTTGTCTGGGATGGGTTTAGGCGGACCAGCCTGGGGGGGTCACAGCTGGTTCGCCTAAACCCAGGTTTAGGGGGACTGGGCATGGGTTTTTTTCTTAAAAAAACCTTTTTTATATACAAAGGGTTTAGGCGGACCAGCCTAGGGGTCCAGGCTGGTCTGCCTAAACCTCTCCCCAAGGGGGTTTAGGTGGACTGGCTAGGGAGAGAGAGGGGGCGGCCCCACCCCTATAAAATCTCTATTTTTATGTATTTTCTTCTTAATTTGGCTAACAAGAAAAGGACAAGGAGGATACGTGGAGCTTGCTCGTGCGCATTGACTTGGAGTTGGACCCCTCGTGCTATCGTGTTTCTCCTTCGCTTTTCTTCCACGTACCGGTACGATGAACGAATCCCTGCGTGAACCTTGC
This sequence comes from Amorphophallus konjac, assembly GCA_022559845.1. Classification (NCBI taxonomy): domain Eukaryota; kingdom Viridiplantae; phylum Streptophyta; class Magnoliopsida; order Alismatales; family Araceae; genus Amorphophallus; species Amorphophallus konjac. The sequence goes on along the minus strand of CM040121.1, from coordinate 206,850,718 downwards.
ACCTCGGGATTAGAGAATTGTACGGACTGGGACTGAACGGGGCCGTGGGGCCACCGGGCTGGGAAGAGGGCGTAGCCCCCAGGGAGTTCGCCCTCCCTAGGGGCGCGGCCGTGCCCTGGGGCGGACCGGGCTCGGACGAGCCGTAACCCCAAGGGATGGCCCCTGGGGGTCTTCTGTTGTTGTTTGGGGGTGTCCTTTGAAGGACAGAGTGATCCGGGATGCTAGGATTAGCCCACGGGGGCTTGTTGTTGTGAAGTCGTAGTTGCCGCTCGCAAGGTGTTCGGGTGAATACCCGACACACCCCGGGTTGTCAAACGGCCTGGGTAACTAGCTGAGAGGCCTTGAAATGGGCCTTGGGCTGAGGGTATGAGCTCGTGGGAGCTGAGAGGAGGCACTTTGGGCACTTGGGCCTGGCCTCGAGGCGTGTGCCGCGTTACACGGCTAATCAGCGGGGTAGCCTTGGGTTGACCTAGGAGCTAAAGATAAATGGCTCGTCGCCATGTGCCTGAGGGTCGGGAGCAGTCCCGACTTACTAGAGGGTTGTTGTGGAACCCGACTGGTGTGCTGGAGCAGTGGATTGACCCGCAGTTTGTTGTAGAAGGGCTGGGATATACACGCCCGCAAGGTGTTCAGAAAAATGCCCGACACACGAGCGCGAGCCGTAGGTGCGTACTGCGGGCCTTCAAAGCCTGTGGTTGACTTAGTCGGGTCTCCCTTTGACCTTGGAGGGTCAAAAGAAGGCATCCTAGGGTAGACTCTTGGCCTTTCACTGAGTGCCACGTGGCGTGGCTTGTAGTCGGGGCGCCCCCGGGTTGGCCCGGGTGGTTGTATAGAACGCGGACAAAGTCCGCAACTGAGGGGTCGGGAGTGATCCCGATTAATTGCTAACGCCGCCGTATGCCCTGGCAAGTGAGTTAGGGCCATTGGTCAGGCCCGCTGGGCTGCCAGAGGGGCTGGATTGCCCATGCCTTGAAGGTGTTCGAGGAAAATCCCGAACTCTTATCCCTTAGTATTTTGCTGAGGAATTATCCGGGTACAACAAATGCCCCCCACGGGTCATGCGTCGGAGGCGGAGATGAGGGCGTACGGCCTGTGAACTTCTCATTCTGGGCTGCTGTAGTTGTATTTGGACACTTCATGTGCCTTTATTTTGTTGCATTGCATATACTACCCTTCTAGTGTCCTGATTGTTTTCGATGTGACACGAGGTCGAGGAAGGACTTCAAACTGTCAGTCGGAGAGCAGGAAGGCGAGGTGACTAGAGAAGAATGGAGGAGCTCGGCCGGGGCCTCACACCCATCCCCATCTCAGGCATGACACAGTCGTGCTCTTCAATTCTTCTCTACGGTGATGGTGGTTGCAGGCGTTGCAGTTGGCACGGCGATGGTGGCGGTGGTGATGGACGACGACGGCGGTTGAACGGTGAAGGAGGAAGATCGTGGAGCTTCGATGGGGCTTCACACCCGTCCTCTTCTCGAAGATGATGCACTGGAGCTTCACAGATGACCTCCATGGTGGGGCAAAGTGGGGTTGGGCCTCTCACCTGGGGTTCCAAAAATTTGGAAGAACACTCATAGCCATAGCTAAACTGGTTCTTTCTTCATTCTATTGCTTCAAATAAAGACTACAAGACTCTTTTTATAGAATTCACAAAGAAGATCAACGGACAAACTCTAAGACTCTTTAATGCCTTTAAATATGAAAAGACACCTATGACTCATTATAACTCTCTTAAAAACTCTAAGACTCTTTAATTCCTAGAAATATGAAAAGACACCTATGACTCATTATAACTCCCTTAAAAACTCTAAGACTCTTTGATGCCTAGAAATATGAAAAGACACCTATGACTCATTATAACTCCCTTAAAGACACTTAGGGATATCAAAAGACAAACTTCAAAGACCCTTATGTAAAATAAAAAAAATTACAAATATTTTAAGATGGAAGATCAAGTCCGATGTCGATGACGATCCCGTCAAACCCCTCGGCTTGGAGAAGGTTTGACCTCGAACCTCGAATCTCAAATCTTGAATCGCAGGACCCCGGCTTGTTGGGACAAACTGGACGACTTGCTCTGATACCATTTGATGTGACACGAGGTCGAGGAAGTACTTCAAACTGTCAGCCGGAGAGCAGGAAGGCGAGGTGACTAGAGAAGAATGGAGGAGCTCGGCCGGGGCCTCACACCCATCCCCATCTCAGGGACGACGCAGTCGCGCTCTTCAATTCTTCTCTGCGGTGATGGCGGTTGCAGGCGTTACAGTTGGCACGATGGTGGTGGCGGTGGTGATGGACGACGATGGCGGTTGAACGGTGAAGGAGGAAGATTGTGGAGCTTCGATGGGGCTTCACACCCATCCTCTTCTCGAAGATGATGCACCGGAGCTTCATAGACGACCTTCATGGCGGGGTGAAGTGGGATTGGGCCTCTAACCTGGCTCTAATACCATTTGATGTGACACGAGGTCGAAGAAGGACTTCAAACTATCAGCCGGAGAGCAGGAAGGTGAGGTGACTAGAGAAGAACGGAGGAGCTCGGCCAGGGCCTCACACACATCCCCATCTCAGGGATGACACAGTCACGCTCTTCAATTCTTCTCTACGGTGATGGCGGTTGCAGGCGTTGCAGTTGGCACGGTGGTGGTGATGGACGACGACGGCGGTTGATTGGTGAAGGAGGAAGATCGTGGAGCTTCGATGGGGCTTCACACCCGTCCTCTTCTCGAACACGATGCACCGGAGCTTCACGGACGACCTCCATGGCGGGGCAAAGTGGTGTTGGGCCTCTCACCCGGGGTTCCAAAAATCTGGAAGAACACTCATAGCCATAGCTAAACTGGTTTTTTCTTCATTCTATTGCTTCAAATAAAGACTACAAGACTCTTTTTATAGACTTCACAAAGAAGATCAAAGGACAAAGTCTAAGACTCTTTAATGCCAAGAAATATGAAAAGACACCTATGATTCATTATAACTCTCTTAAAAACTCTAAGACTCTTTAATGCCTAGAAATATGAAAAGACACCTATGACTCATTATAACTCCCTTAAAAACTCTAAGACTCTTTGATGCCTAGAAATATGAAAAGACACCTATGACTCATTATAACTCCCTTAAAGACACTTAGGGATATCAAAAGACAAACTTCAAAGACCCTTATGTAAAATAAAAAAAAATACAAATATTTTAAGACGGAAGATCAAGTCCAATGTCGATGATGATCCCGTCAGTTTTTGTGTGCTCCAGCTTGCAGCTATGGCATCATTTGGCAGAGACGAGAGAGTCCCGAGACGTGCCGTCTGGGAGGAAGACCATTGGGTGAGGAGGATCGAGCGGCCCATGCCTCCCTTGGGCCCGCTGGTTATCACTGTGGCTGGCATGGAGCAGCGTGACTTGGGGCACACGGTGATAGCAGAGGGCCCCGTTGGTGAGAGTGGGAGCGGAGTTGGGGCCGTGGAGTTGCCCCCGGTCTAGGAGGCAGGTGGGATCTACTCTTACGACCGCAGTAGAGGCTACCCAGTGGAGTTCCCCATGGACCGCCACTTGTTAGAATTCATAAGGAGCTTCGTCCCGCCAGGCGTGGAGGAGGGAGATTTCAGAGTGGCTGGAGCGCGCCGTCGACTGGAGCGGGCGTTCTTGGTAGGCAGGGACAGCCTGCACGGGATCATCCCTTGTGGTTTCCCAAGCTTCTCTGGAGACTACTGGAGGTAGTGTCAGTTCCCCAGTGCTGAGTGATTGGGATTCTTTAGCAGGGTGGATCAGTTTGGGGTCCGCGTCGGGGTGATGGGTCCTGCTTCCTGGGACTTGCACGGACACCACCGAGCAGAGACAGAGGGCAGCCCAGGGTTGGTGTTGGAGCCGTCAGGGCTACAGTATGCTGGGGAGGGCAATGACGACCACAACCTCATGTCTGGGGTTTTGCGGCAGACTGCGGTTAGCTGGTATGGCCGTTGGGCGATGATTCCTTCGCAGAGATACCGCCAGGGGGCTACCGAGTGGCTGATGGGCATTGTACATCATTACAGGTTGCTACTGGACCGGGCCGATATCAGATATGTTGTGACCACGGCTTTGTACGGGTACCCCTGCTATACGGGGCTTCTACAGGCGTTGGCAGAGCGCTTCAACCACCGGTGGAACACCGTGGCAACGGCCGAGGGAGAGACTTCATTAGATTTGTGGTCTCTATTTAGGATTTTTGGGATGCCGATCAACGGCGAGGGATACGAGGAGGTAGTGCTGGATGACCTCCATCGCAGCCACCCTGATTGATATGGAAGATACCGGGTTCCTTACAGCTACCAGTATTTGCTGAAGACCTGGAGAGACTTAGCCCTAGCCGGGAGAGAGAGGGCTGCACAGACTCCCCGAGTGCCACTGAATGTGTGGATTCGTCACTTCTACAATGGGCCCTTCTATTTCTATCAGGAGTTTGTGAGAGACTAGACTCCTTGGGAGAAGTATACGGAGGTGGAGTTACGGTTTCGGACGTACACCCGGTACATCTACGCACCAAGGGAGGGGTGGAACCCCTATCGGTTGCGAGACGTGACCCATTTAGCGGCATACTTGGCATTCTGGCTGGCGACGTTTGTGGTCCCTTATGGGGAGGACGATCTGCTGAGGGTGGAGTTTTTGTGTCCTGCATGCCAGCTGCCGGAGGGACGGAGGATGGCCTTAGTTCCGGCGGCCTTGGCCAACGTTTACCAGGGATTGGGGGTGCTAGCGGCGCACCTGGCGCCACATGAGAGGAGTCTGTTGGGTTCGGTGCAGTATTTAGAGGGGGGGTGAATGATTATAGCCCTTTAAAAATCTTTCACCCAATTAAAATATGATGCTCACTAAAGTTACTAGTTCGTAAACTAGACAAGCTTAAAAGCTAATGGGCAGATGCGGAACTAAACAAACACACAGTAAGATCACTAGAGTGCTAACAAGACAGATTTAGACAAAGTATAGCTCAACTAGAATTTCGCTCTCTTGACAAATTAAAATACTCTAAGAAGACTAATTAACTCTTCTGCTCAACCAGAAGCCAAACACATAGAGCGCCCCTATGCATTCATCTAGCGGAAGCACAATAGAACAAAACAAACCACAATGCACAAGAGGTTTTTAGGTGGTTCGGTCCAGCAGACCTACATCCACCCCACACTCAAACCGAGTGTGGATTCCACTGACTCACAGCTTGAACAGCTGGGCATCACAGCTTGCCATACAACCGCTGGGCAACACAGCTTGCCGTCCGAGGAATCCTCCTCGCCCCGCTGAGCAACACAGCTTGCTGTCCAGTGGAATCCTCCACTGCAAACCGCTGGGCAATACAGCTTAGCCATCCAGAGGCAGCACCTCTGCAATCCGCTGACTAACAGCTTGAAGAAAGATGTAAAAGATAAAAATAAAGGACAGGAAATAGCAGCAACAGAAAGCTGAAACAATGAAGCACAAATATAGCTCTCGAAGGAGCAGCTCTAGCTTGGATTCGATCCAAAAGCCAGACAACCTTAAACTCTCTCTCTTTCTCAACTCGAGCTCTCAATCTCTCTCTTGCTCTTCTTCTCTTCTTCTTTCGCTAATCTCTCACTCTCTGCTCTTCTCTTCTCTCTCTTTTCTTTCCTCTCTTGTGCTGGATCGACAGCTTCTCTCCTCTATATCGATCGGCTTCTTCTGTGGTAGAAGGCTTGTATATATATAGCAGCAGCAGTAGCAGGCACACTGGGCGCGTGTGGCTTCCACATTTCCTACCCTAAAAATTCGGACCACGTGGTAGCATCCTGGTATCTCGTCCATCCTTGGATCACAAGCCAGACACCTCGGATCACGTGCCCTTCATTAGCCTCTTCAGTCCCTGTCAGACAGATGAAACGAAGTCATCAGTTCTAAGTATATGCATTGCATTGTATAGACTTTGCTGTGAAGGCGAAAGCAATGTAAAGTGTGCACAACGCAGTGTATAGACTTAATGAATATAAAGGCTTCATAAGAAGGAATGCAGTGTACAGACTTAGTGAATGTATAGGCTTCATAAAAGGAATCCAGTGTACAGACTTGCCCAAAGTATAGACTTCATATGAGGAGGCAACGGCTATACATACTTCCTAGCAGCCGCTGTACAGACTCAAAGTGAAGCCCGATGCCAATGTATAGACTTTACTGAAGACACTGGACTCGAGTGCAGACTTTACAACTAATGAATGCAATGCAGTGCAGACAATGGTTGTATAGACTTTAAATCCCAAAGGCAATGTATAGACATTGGACTGTACAGACTTTGTGATGCTTGTATGCAATGTAGAGACTTCACTGAATGAGAATGCAATGCAGAGACTTCATGTTATGAAGCAAAGGATACACTTAGCTGAAGACTGCCAGTCGACGTATAGACCTCGAATCAAAGCCAGTGTATAGACTTTATGCGTGAAGCAGCACAAGGAATAATTGTGTACATTGAGAACCAATGTATAGACGTTATGAATCAGATCTGAAGCAGTGTATGGAGTTGCTATAGTGTAAAGCAATGTTCAGACTTCAGATGAGAAGGGACTCGCTGTACATACTTGTTGAGGCTCAAGCAGTGTACAAACTTTGAAGCACAAAGGTAATGTACAGACTTTGCCTTAAAACGAATGTATAGACTTAGAATCAAAGAGGCGTTGTGTAGACTTTGAACTAGTGTACAGACTTGGAAGCTTGAGCCAATGAATAGACTTGAAACGCTTAAGGTGATGTACAGACTTGTTGAGGCTCAAGCAGTGTACAGACTTCGAAGTTCCACTGTGGATGTACAGACTTGAAGATCCACTGTGGATGTATAGACTTGAATGAGTGAAGCCGATGTACAGACTTCGAAGTTCCACTGTGGATGTACAGACTTGAAGATCCACTGTGGATGTATAGACTTGAATGAGTGAAGCTGATGTACATACTTGCCGATGCGAAGCCACTGTACAGACTTTGAAGAGTTGAACCCAATGTATAGACTTCACGCTGTACAGACTTTAGGCTTTGAACGTGTGAGCTGTAAGCAATGTACAGACTCAGCGATGTATAGACTTGGCCAGCAAAACGTAGGGAAAGGTATGAGTGTATAGACTTGGCCAAGCGTAGGAAAAGCCCCCCAATGTACAGACTTGATCATCCAGCAATGTATAGACTTTCAATGTGAAGACCAATGTATAGACTTTGGATTTCACTGTGGATGTACAGACTTTAGGGACATGAAGCGAGTCAGTGTACAGACTTGATGAAGCGAAGCCAATGTACAGACTTAGAGTGTAGCTGAAGCCTTGATCGTAGGAATAGGCTGGAGTGTATAGACTTCAGGCTTCAGAAACGGATGTACAGACTTCACTTATGAAACGTAGGGAAAGACCCCAATGTATAGACTTTGCCTTGAACGAAAGTCAGTGAAGAATGTATAGACTTTCACGATGTGTAGACTTTGGATACGTGAAAGCTACAGTGAAGGAGTGTACACACTTGACCAATTCAAAGGCGAATCGAGTGTACAGACTCTGAGTCCAAACCCAACGGCTGTACAGACTTAGAATGTGAAGACTGATGTACAGACTTGATTAATCAAAGCATGAATGAGACGCTGTACACACTTAGCCTAGGACAATGTATAGACTCAATCAATTGAAGAGTTTCCAGTGTATGGACTTGAGTTCTTAAGCATGACTGCTGAAGGAGTCGACCCATCAGAGGATGTGTCGACCCATGACATATGAGAAATGTAAACAGCAGTGAATGGAATGTGAACGGAATGCAAAGAACACGCAGAGGCAGTATAGACTTTGAATCCAATGCACACGGCTGACAGACTTGAAGTGAACTGAATGAACATGATGTACAGACTTCAAGGCTTGAATGCAAATGATGCACACTTCCAATGTAGAGACTAGCACTTACTGCTATTCAGACTATGCAGATACATGCAGAGACATTCAGACTATGCAGATACATGCAGAGACATGATATCTGACAAAATGCAATTTAGATATATAAAGAACAAATGCCATCAATGCTAAACATCATCATTCATGTTGCTATCATATGCAGAATGCTCAAGGATAAGAATGCACAGAAATGCACTTTGTTTATTGCAATCATCAAAACATAATAGCATTGCTACATCAAAATATAATATCAAATGCACTCAAATGCACTCACTGTCTTGCTATCATCAAAACCAAATAGCATTGCTATCATCAAAGCAACATAACACATGCTTGTGCCTAAGGGGCACAACATTCTCCCCCTTTTTGATGATGGCAATAAACAGTGACAGTGAGTCACACACAAAATTTTCTCCCCCTTTGACATAATCGAAAAGGGAATAATAAAAAAACATGTGTGCAACATGGCAGTATGCATGCAAGTGACTTCTCGAGCAATAAACTCCCCCTGAAGGTATGACTCCCCCTGAATTATTTCTCCCCCTAAATAAATGCTCCCCCTTTGAGAAGGAATATGAACAGATAAACAAAGGTAGAGAAGGTAGGAGGGTCACTTGACAACAGCTGAATCATAGGTTCAGAAAGGAAGCATGATTATAAATAACTGTTAAAGTATAAGAATCAGCAACATACAATTTTGACAAAAATTCAGGTTTAACAGTGATAAATCTAGAGTAAAACATCTGACCCCTGAAAAAGAGTTTATAGATTCCATTTATAGCAATGAATCTAGGGCACATGGTATTAATAGATAAGTCAGAAATAATACCCTTTTGTGATTAAACATGGAAGATCAAGAATGGCAGTTTGAATATGTATTGAAAATAATTTTCACTCATTGACTTTTGATTTTTCGAAGGGTTACAGCAGTTTGATTTTCACTTTTGAATTTTTCAGAACCTGAACTAAGTAAATAGATCAGTGGCATTTATGCTGTTGACATTAGGTGTACACCTTGATCAGAGGCAGGTACCCCCAGTTACTAGGCATAAACTACTAGACCTATTTCAGATCAGAACCCACAAAGGATAGTCTTCACTTTTGACATTAAGGGTACACCTTGATTAGAGGCTAGTACCCTCAGTTACTTGGTGAGGACTCCCCCTATAGATTTGACCCTATGAACAGAGATATTCTGAATCACCTCATGACATGTGAATTCTCCTGCTTCTTTGGAGGAGTTCACAGTTTCTCAGTGCAATCAGCCATTGCTCTGTCACTGTGTTCAGTTCTTAACATTAATGATCTTATTTACTGCTGCCCTTAATTCTTTTAGAGTGATTGTTTAAAAAATCAGTACACACTCTTATTAGCCTGTTCTAGACATATCCAGTTCAACACATTTAGGCATTACAAAAACTTTTTCTATTCTAGCCATGAGACAAAGATTAAGAGCTATAAAAGTTTTCTTTTATCTCAAATTCTGAAGTGCAGACACTTAACTCTTCAATTTATAAAGGTTAAACCTTTAGTTCCTTTCAATTTGTAAGTGTGATTCTTATAAGTGAACAATTGCAATAATCACCATTCAATGTACTAAACCAGATGCAAAGCTGTTGTTTAGTGAAAATGATGGGGAAAAGATAGCAATTGGCAATATGGTTCAATGAGCAACTAATGTCAAAGAATATGAATCATTTGAATGAGAACACTGAGAAGTGAATAGGATTCAATGAATTGAATAGAACTCTCAGCTCCCCCTGACATCATGATGCAAGAGATATGCTATGCAACATACTGTCCTACATGCAGCCTATGCACCAAGGATACATGAGACAAGTATGCGATCAATTCAGGTTTATGCATCCAAGTTATAAGCATTTTCATCCTTTTTCAGATTTTTCAACATATGATGCAGTGCACTGTTCTACATGAAGACATGACCCATGGTACTCAGCAGAGAACCTGGTCTCAAAGACCATCTCACACATGGTAGAAACCTCCGGGCAGATTTCCTTGCCTTTTAGCAACATACCATTTGATATACCAGGGTTAAGGAAATGATAATGCAGTGCAAAGCAGCCCTATTATGCATTGAAAAACATGTAGTCTACGACAATAGGCAAATGATAGTCATGCAAATCAGTCCTTTATGTATTGATCAATTTCATTGATAGTCATGCAGATGATATATGCAAGTACTAGACACATGCATTGACTGTATGCACTAACTGACCCATTCAAGCTCAGTCCAAGTATGTAATCAAGCATGCAATGCATTGACACAAGACACATGCATTGACTCTATACACTGAAGAACTATTCACAATCAGCATGTTATGCATTCAACAACAAGCATGCAGTCCATTGACACAAGGTTCATATAAAGCATCGACTGTAAAAATGATTGTGCAGAGCATCTAACAGCCCATTTATTCAGTGCAATAATCAATGAGAGAAGAGCATCAGATATATGCAAAGTAAAATTCAGTAGCTGAGTCTGGAATGCAGACTGATCAGCTAGACATGAAGAGATCATCAACAATCAATCAAGCAAATCAATATGAAACTCACAATTTTCATGCTCACAATTTCAGATAATAGAATTTAAAGTAAAGTTCAGAACTGACCTGAATTGTAGTATCCTGGGGTTTTCTTGTTGAGTGCCTTGGTTAACCCCTTTTATTCATTTCCAAGGCACACCTGCAACAACTGGATTATTTTGATCCTGCAGGAACCCAAGCTGCCTTGGGTCCTGTATGAGCCCTAACAGGTGTTCTAAACAATCTTTTAGCAACATGATCATCATATTCCATCAGTTTACACTCAAACATTGAATGTCCAGTGTTTCCACAATAATAACATGAAGCCACAGAATTTTTGTTTTTATTCTTCATGTTAGCAGAAACATGATGCCCATGTGCATGCATATGAGTATGAAAATTATGTGTATGAGCATGAGTATTTCTTTTATTGACATGAAAATTTTTCTTTCCATGCTCAGCCAGCCGACAGTTGGCAGATTTGTGGCCTAGCTTACCACATACAAAACATGCAAAGTTTTTCCTTTTATCTCTCAAGTTATTTCTAGCAGAATCATAGAAAGCAGGGAATTTGACGGATTTAGAGTTTAATCTATTTCCCTGAGCATGCCAGCAATCTTTGACTGCATGCCCATACTTATCACATTCAAAGCATTTAAGATGCTTGCTTCTTGATTCATTTTTACCCCAATGATTTCCTGACCAGCACTCATTAGCCTTATGCCCAGGCTTGTTGCAAGTGAAACAAATGATATGCTGGCCTGAAATAGATCTATATCTATATGGGTTATGAGCATGTGTGAAAGATCTAGGATTCACACTGTTATCTTCTTTCAGTTTAAAACATGCATTCATTACATGACCACGCCTACCACAATAATAGCATGAAGCATTAGATTTCCTGAAGGCATGGTTTCTTCCAGATAGATTCCTAGAATGCATTATTTTATTTGTATGCTCATCCTCTTTTAATATTCTGCAATCATCCATGATATGCCCATGCTTTCCACAGTAATAGCAAGAAGTATCAGATTTCCTAGGGGCATGGTTTCTATCAGATGAATTCACAGATGCATGTGAATGAGTACAAGAAGCATGAGCATTTTGCATGGACCCATCAGATTCAGCAGAGCTAACAAATTTCAGAGTATAACCAGAATTATTCTTTGCCCTTTTTGTTTGACTCTTTCTTTTCAATTTCTGATTATCCTCAACAGGTTTTGTTTGCTTTTCAATTTTCTGAGCTTTAAACTGAAAGACATATTTTGAAGGTGACTTCTGATTTTCATTTTATTTTGGGGATTGCCTTGAAGTACCAGCTACATTAGTGCTTTGGACAACAGTGGTATATAGCTGGTTTTTAGTGATTTTCTTAACATCAGAACAGCAATTTGTTCCCCCTTCTGAGTTATCATCCTTCCTCTTCCCAACAGTTTTCATTTTTCCTTTAATCTTGGCAGACTCAATAGTTGAGTTTTCCAGATTATGAATTTTATCTTCCAAGCTAGCAATGTGAAGTTCATAACTGGCTATCTCCTGTTCACTGTAGTTTACACATTCGCTTAGAACTTGGTTAGCAGTTTTATACTTCTCAATTTCTTGTTCTAGACTGTTCAACATTTCTGATTCTTCATTACAAATAGCTTTTCCCTTTTCGGTAGTGAGAAGTTTTTCAGATAGTCCAGTATTTAACCATTTCAGTTTCTCAACTTCAGCTTTTAATTCAGTGTTTTCTTCCTCAAGATTTTTATCCTGAATTTCATTATTAGCACATCTCTCTCTTCCAGACATGTGCTCCAATTTTTCAATCAGTTCATCTTCTCTTTCTTCTGCTTTAATTTTCTCAGCGAGCAGGTTTTTGTGATCATCTTTAAGTGAGGCAATTTGTTTATTTAGTCATTCATTCTCACTAAAGAGATCTTCATTACGTTCTCTTAAAGCTGATCATATTTTACAGTTTGATTTAGCAGAAGAGGACTGTGAAACCTCCTCATTGATTTCATTCATTCTGACCATAAGAGTTTTATTTTTCTTTTGAAGATCTTCATTCTCCAATTTCAGTTTGTCCATTCCAGTATTAACTTCAGTGAGTTCTTGCATGCCTTTTAGATGCTCCTTTTTCTTATCATTCAACTGATTCTCTATTTCTGACATTTTATCCAACCATGTTTGTTTTTCAATTTTTAGAGAATCATTTTGTTTCTTAAGATTCTGAACATCTAGCATGCAAGCATCATAAGAATTTTTCATATTTGGACAGTTTTCACAAGAATCTTTCAGATTTATTCTATCACATTTCTTTTTCATTTTTTATTTTCAGATTTCAATTTCTTGGAAACTTCTAACAAGTTTTCATACATCTCTATCAATTCATCGAAAGAGTATCCTTCTGATTCAGAGCTTACCTCGGATGAAGTTTCATCATAAGCATTTCTACGATCAGCCATTAAGCACTTGCTGTGATTCCTGATTAGCTTCAGTTTATCCAAAATGTCTTTGACAGACTTGCAAGAAGAAATGCATTCAATTAGAGATCTGTCAATTGATTCTTTTAATAAAACTACAGCTCTATTATTGACAGAGTCTTTCAGCTTATCCTTCTTGGTCCATTTAGATTTATCATTCGACAGTTTGTATGGACCATGAGTTATTACCTTCCACAAATCAGGATCGGTTGTGTTTACATACCGATGCAACTTTTCCAGCCATGGGCCAAGGTCATCACCTCTGTATATCGGAGGATGAGCCATCAGAACAGATGACAAGCAGATTCAAGGCACGAAGCAATCGACAACAAAGCACCACAACCAGATAAGCAAGGCAAGGAACTAACTCAGTGAAACTTCATACAGAACACAAGAAGCACACTTATAAAATGCACCAAACAGAAATGCACTAAACCAGATGATCAACGTAAAGCACTAAGACAGTAAATCAAAATATGATTCCAAAAGACCCACTCTGAAATGCACCAACAATTAGCAGGATCCTCTGCAGATTGTTAGATCTGTTCAGTCAGAGACCCGCTCTGATACCAAGTGTTGGGTTCGGTGCAGTATTCAGAGGGGGGGTGAATGAATATAGCCCTTTAAAAATCTTTCACCCAATTAAAATATGATGCTCACTAAAGTTACTAGTTCGCAAACTAGACAAGCTTAAAAGCTAATGGGCAGATGCGGAACTAAACAAACACAAAGTAAGATCACTAGAGTGCTAACAAGACAGATTTAGACAAAGTATAGCTCAACTAGAATTTCGCTCTCTTGACAAATTAAAATACTCTAAGAAGACTAATTAACTCTTCTGCTCAACCAGAAGCCAAACACATGGAGCGCCCCTATGCATTCATCTAGCGGAAGCACAATAGAAAAAAATAAACCACAATGCACAAGAGGTTTTTAGGTGGTTCGGTCCAGCAGACCTACATCCACCCCACACTCAAACCGAGTGTGGATTCCGCTGACTCACAGCTTGAACAGCTGGGCATCACAGCTTGCCATACAACTGCTGGACAACACAGCTTGCCGTCCGAGGAATCCTCCTCACCCCGCTAAGCAACACAGCTTGCTGTCTAGTGGAATCCTCCACTGCAAACCGCTGGGCAATACAGCTTAGCCGTCCAGAGGCAGCACCTCTGCAATCCGCTGACTAACAGCTTGAAGAAAGATGTAAAAGATAAAAATAAAGGACAGGAAATAGCAGCAACAGAAAGCTGAAACAATGAAGCACAAATATAGCTCTCGAAGGAGCAGCTCTAGCTTGGATTCGATCCAAAAGCCAGACAACCTCAAACTCTCTCTCTTTCTCAACTCGAGCTCTCAATCTCTCTCTTGCTCTTCTTCTCTTCTTCTTTCGCTAATCTCTCACTCTCTGCTCTTCTCTTCTCTCTCTTTTCTTTCCTCTCTTGTGCTGGATCGACAGCTTCTCTCCTCTATATCGATCGGCCTCTTCTGTGGTAGAAGGCTTGTATATATATATAGCAGCAACAGCAGGCACACAGGGCGCGTGTGGCTTCCACATTTCCTGCCCTAAAAATTCAGACCACGTGGCAGCATCCTGGTATCTCGTCCATCCTTGGATCACGAGCCAGGCACCTCGGATCACGTGCCCTTCATTAGCCTCTTCAGTCCCTGTCAGACAGATGAAACGAAGTCATCAGTTCTAAGTATATGCATTGCATTGTATAGACTTTGCTGTGAAGGCGAAAGCAATGTAAAGTGTGCACAACGCAGTGTATAGACTTAATGAATATAAAGGCTTCATAAGAAGGAATGCAGTGTATAGACTTAGTGAAAGTATAGGCTTCATAAAAGGAATCCAGTGTACAGACTTGCCTAAAGTATAGACTTCATATGAGGAGGCAACGGCTGTACATACTTCCTAGCAGCCGCTGTACAGACTCAAAGTGAAGCCCGATGCCAATGTATAGACTTTACTGAAGACACTGGACTCGAGTGCAGACTTTACAACTAATGAATGCAATGCAGTGCAGACAATGGTTGTATAGACTTTAAATCCCAAAGGCAATGTATAGACATTGGACTGTACAGACTTTGTGATGCTTGTATGCAATGTAGAGACTTCGCTGAATGAGAATGCAATGCAGAGACTTCATGTTATGAAGCAAAGGATACACTTAGCTGAAGACTGCCAGTCGACGTATAGACTTGGCATCAAAGCCAGTGTATAGACTTTATGCGTGAAGCAGCACAAGGAATAAGTGTGTACATTGAGAACCAATGTATAGACGTTATGAATCAGATCTGAAGTAGTGTATGGAGTTGCTATAGTGTAAAGCAATGTTCAGACTTCAGATGAGAAGGGACTCGTTGTACATACTTGTTGAGGCTCAAGCAGTGTACAAACTTTGAAGCACAAAGGTAATGTACAGACTTTGCCTTAAAACGAATGTATAGACTTAGAATCAAAGAGGCGTTGTGTAGACTTTGAACTAGTGTACAGACTTGGAAGCTTAAGCCAATGAATAGACTTGAAACGCTTAAGGCGATGTACAGACTTGTTGAGGCTCAAGCAGTGTACAGACTTCGAAGTTCCACTGTGGATGTACAGACTTGAAGATCCACTGTGGATGTATAGACTTGAATGAGTGAAGCCGATGTATAGACTTCGAAGTTCCACTGTGGATGTACAGACTTGAAGATCCACTGTGGATGTATAGACTTGAATGAGTGAAGCCGATGTACAGACTTGCCGATGCGAAGCCACTATACAGACTTTGAAGAGTTGAACCCAATGTATAGACTTCACGCTGTACAGACTTTAGGCTTTGAACGTGTGAGCTGTAAGCAATGTACAGACTCAGCGATGTATAGACTTGGCCAGCAAAACGTAGGGAAATGTATGAGTGTATAGACTTGGCCAAGTGTAGGAAAAGCCCCCCAATGTACAGACTTGATCATCCAGTATTGTATAGGCTTTCAATGTGAAGGCCAATGTATAGACTTTAGATTTCACTGTGGATGTACAGACTTTAGGGACATGAAGCGAGTCAGTGTACAGACTTGATGAAGCGAAGCCAACGTACAGACTTAGAGTGTAGCTGAAGCCTTGATCGTAGGAATGGGCTGGAGTGTATAGACTTCAGGCTTCAGAAACGGATGTACAGACTTCACTTATGAAACGTAGGGAAAGACCCCAATGTATAGACTTTGCCTTGAACGAAAGTCAGTGAAGAATGTATAGACTTTCACGATGTGTAGACTTTGGATACGTGAAAGCTACAGCGAAGGAGTGTACACACTTGACCAATTCAAAGGTGAATCGAGTGTACAGACTCTGAGTCCAAACCCAACGGCTGTACAGACTTAGAATGTGAAGACTGATGTACAGACTTCATTAATCAAAGAATGAATGAGATGTTGTGCACACTTAGCCTAGGACAATGTATAGACTCAATCAATTGAAGAGTTTCCAGTGTATGGACTTGAGTTCTTAAGCATGACTGCTGAAGGAGTCGACCCATCAGAGGATGTGTCGACCCATGACATATGAGAAATGTAAACAGCAGTGAATGGAATGCAAAGAACACTCAGAGGCAGTATAGACTTTGAATCCAATGCACACGGCTGACAGACTTGAAGTGAACTGAATGAACATGATGTACAGACTTCAAGGCTTGAATGCAAATGATGCACACTTCCAATGTAGAGACTAGCACTTACTGCTATTCAGACTATGCAGATACATGCAGAGACATTCAGACTATGCAGATACATGCAGAGACATGATATCTGACAAAATGTAATTCAGATATATAAAGAACAAATGCCATCAATGCTAAACATCATCATTCATGTTGCTATCATATGCAGAATGCTCAAGGATAAGAATGCACAGAAATGCACTTTGTTTATTGCAATCATCAAAACACAATAGCATTGCTACATCAAAATACAATATCAAATGCACTCAAATGCACTCACTGTCTTGCTATCATCAAAACCAAATAGCATTGCTATCATCAAAGCAACATAGCACATGCTTGTGCCTAAGGGGCACAATAGAGTCTACTTTTGTCGACCCACTACCTCAGCGTGTGGGCCGGTCTGCTATTTCCGGGGTTGGTGACTCGAGGGTCCGTGGCAAACCAGGCAGCTCCCCTGTTGTTCAGCTTCACCGGACAGCCGGACAGAGACACAGTCGCACAGTTAGAGGAGGCCAGGAGACTCCTGTCCTATCTACCCGATAGGGTCGAGGAGGGGCTTCCTTTTGATGGCGCAACGAGGGACTCCCTTCTGATCCTGGTACCTTCGGGTGGTGGGGCGGTCTGCACCCTTCCTTATCAGCGGGAACCAGACACGGTGTTGTACACAGAGTGCTCTGATGAGCACCTGGTCGGCGGTACTAGTGCTACACCGATCCCTGATGAGATTCCTAGAGCCGTACTACCCGCACAGGTTCACCCGGAACTTCAGGTACGACCAGGGAATTCCCCTGAACCCGCAGTTCTCTCTAGTGGGCCGACAGTACAGAGGCCGGGACGCCCAGTTGCTGGCTACGGCATGGTGGGACTTCAACTATCGTCGGGAGCCAGAGTGACTGCCGACACCTGGGTTGGGGCGCAGGGGATGGTTCGACGTCCATTACGCCAGGTGGTGGTTCGAGCACAGCCACCTATATTTCCAGAAGGCCTCGGCAATCCGGAAAGTCGAGGAGGACCATCTTTTGAGAGAGGATCTACCTCCCATTCCGTTGGACGATGAGTACTTGCAGAGTCACTTCTCCCGGATTTGCCGGGAGGTGGAGCGGCTGGCGCAGCAGGCGCCCCGGGGCAGTGGGGGTTTGCTATCTGTGGGATGGAGTAGCAGCGGGGAGTTGAAGCCCCTTAGGTAGGTGCGGTTGGCACCTGCCGATACTGGAGCTAGGGTGTCCCGACTGAGGGCGCCGAGGAGTTGGTGGGCCCGATTCCTGGCTGACTGCGGCTTTGGGAAGAAGGGCCCCCTGGACCGGGTGCTCCCTGAGGGGAGCCTTGCAGACACGGCGGTCGATGACTGGAGACGCCACATTGCCCATGCGATCGGGTCTGTCAGACTCATGGAGCTCGTGTCCCACATCGTGTGTGTTCACACCCTGAGGAACGTCAAGGAGGCGGTCGCGAAGGCCGTGTGGGCGGTGGGTTTGAAGCCGGAGCAGCTGGTTCCCCTGCCGTCGACTCCCTTCGCGGCCTCAGGTGAGACCTTTTCTTTGATATGTTGTCTCGGCTTTACTATTTTTTAAGATGCATGGCTGAGATATTGTGTTGTTGTGTTTGCTGACAGGCTCTGCGGTGGAGGGAGATCACCCTTCCATAGAGGCATATTCAGGGAGTGGCGACGGAGGCCTTCAGCCTAGGCGGAAGCGCCCTCGAGTAGAGACCGGAGCAGTGGAAGCTGTCGAGTCCTCTCGGGGACCCGAGGCTGGAAAGCACATCGAGGTAGAGCCGGCTTTGAGTGAGAGTGGTATTCTCCTCTTTTGTGCCTTGTCGATTTTGTCATGATGATTGACTACCCTGCATCGCCGGATCTGTGCCTTGTAGCTCCGTTGGAGGCCCGGGTGGACATGGCTTTCTCGCCGCCCGAGGAGGTCGACCCATTGCTTGGTGACGGGGTCGAGTGTGAGATAGATATGGAGGTGTTCCTTCGCGTGATGAACAAGGCTATTCCCAATATCAGGACTTTCCACGACTTTGAGTTGTGGGAGGCCTCGGCGGACACCCAGCCAGGTAAGGACTTTTGGGACTGGACATACTCTGATTATATCTGTGCTTGATTCTGGGGGCTAACATAGTTGCCGGTGTTGTGCAGAGGTGGCTGAGACGTCAGGGACCGCGGCTCCTTCTGAGCTGCAGGGCAAGGCGCCCCTGTCGATTGGAGGGTAGGAGCCAGCAGCGACCCGGGATGGCCCGGGTAAGCATTGGATTTCTATGGAGGGGGTTGCCCTCCCATTATTGTTTAGTAGTTGGGCCGGAGTTGCTGACTGTGTTTATGTTGTCATTTAACAGGCGAGGTTCTGACTGCTACTCTAGAGATGATTCAAGAGTTAGTTAGCACTGGTCCATCGGTGTCCCTCCCCTCTTTCGAGGTAGAGCCAGGAGCGGTGGATGCCTTGATTCCATCTGTTACTGAGGGTGCGCCCGGCTTGCTTTCGCGGTTACTGGCAGGGGCGCCTCTTGCTCCTTTACCAACCATGGTGTGTGCCTGTACCGTAGGACTGGTTGGGTCTTCCAGCATGGGACCCTCAGGTATGTGACTGGGGACTTACCCACGTATGATAAGCTTTTCATGTCATCTATTGACGTTGGGGTCTTTCTGGTCTGTTGTTGGCCACAGATACTTCTTCGCCTCTGGAGGAGGGTGAGCTTCCCCGTGACACGACTGAGGGGGTGGCAGAGAGACCCGCTGCGTCGACTTTGGCTGGAGATGATGAAGAGATTGTTGACATTAAGGGAGTCTCAGAGGGGAGTGTTCTGGATGGTGAGTCTTTTGTTTGAAACCCTTAGCTGGAGAGTCACCTTTGTGTGAGGTCGGGTCGTGTAGTGACCTCGTTTGGTTTGTTGGTCTACAGGGGCATCTAGTCCGGCCACCTCCGGGAATTCATCGGAGGCTTCGTCGGGTTCTCCGGGCGACGACAGCTCAGTCATGGAGACAGAGGAGAGTTCGAGCTCGAGCTCTTCCTCTTCTGGGGCCTCATCTGGCAAGGAGGCTAAGGCTGGGACCACTTCCAGAGGTACGCGGGGTTCTCCCCATTCCCATTTATTGTTTGTACACTCTTTATAGCAGGGTGCTAGCGCTTTTGAGTTATGTACATCGTCAAGGTCAGGAGAGGATCACATGCCAACTCCTACTGAGAGCGGACAGGAGGAGCCTCCCACCTCACCCGTGGTTGCTGGAGACGACCGGGTCGTGGAGGAGTCACTGCCCACTCTGACCCCGGCGGGTGATGTCATTGAGAAGGGGGATAGGTTGCCTTCCCCGACCCCGGCAGAAGACGCCACTGGCGCAAAGGGACTTGCCCTGGGTAAAGGATGAAAACTTATCTTTTCTCAGGTTTTCCGCTTTATTTATCATAGGAAGTTTTGCATGTATTGCTCACTCCCTTTGGTGTTTCCTGGGGTTATGCAGGCTCTGCTAGAGTGCTGACCGCGTTAGGCGACCTCTCCCTGGGTTTAGGGGTCGAGTGGCCTACGTCCACCTGTCCGCCAGAGCCATTGTTGGAGATGAGTGCAGGTGCCGCCTTGCTCCTGAGGGCCCGAGGTTACCTGCAGAGTGACCCTCTTCCACCTCCAGAGGGTCTGAGGCAGCGGTTACGAGAGTGCACCCCAGGCTACCACGCGCTTGGCTTCCCGCGCGAGCTCTGGATGTCCGGGTTAGCCGGGATCTGGGCCGAGTACTTGCGACTCCGCGATGCTCAGGAACAGAGGACCCAGAGGTTGGCGGCGATCCGGGAGGCACAAGAGCAGTGGTCCCAGCTTGTGTCAGCCGTAGCTGAGTAGAGGGGCCATGCCGAAGCGACCGCGTTGGAGTCCCGGGACCGCGCTGCACAGCTGGGGGAGGCAGAGCGCCAGGCTGAGGTCCTGAAGAAGGCCTGGGGGGAGCAGCGGTCAGTCATCGAGTGCGCCTGAGTTGAGTGGCAGATGGCCGAGACGATGGCCACAGACAACGCTCAGCTTTTATCCACCTTGGAGGCGGAGCTTGCTGCTACTGACTCTCGCCTTGCGGCCTTGGAGGGGAGCGAGGCTAGGATGTGATTGTGTCTCTTTTCTCCCTTTTTGGTTTGTATTATCCGGGCTGTTTGGATTTTGTTACCCTAAGGGCATGTCTTGGGTGTTGTGACTCCTCTGTGTTGATGATGTTGGCATTTGCTTCATTTCTTTGGCAATGCCTTATCTTGATTGATTGTTTGTTTTGATTGATTGGCAACAGTTCCTATTTTGATGAAATTGTTTTTATCAGGTTGTCTGTGTACATAATGCAGTCAGAGTCTATAATGTGTTCTACACACACTCACAAGTCTTCACAATGCTTTGCAGCATGAAACTCTATACATTGGTCTTCATATTCGAAGTCTATACAGTGGTATTCAGCTAAAGTCTGTACATCGGACTTTCACTTAAAGTCTGTACATCGCTGCTTTGTCAAAGTCTGTACATCGCAACTGTGTCGAAGTCTGTACAGCCATTCTCTTATCAAAGTCCATACATCCTTCTGTTGGAATTTCAAGTCCACACATCGGACTGTTTGAGCAAGTATGTACAACATTTCATTCACACCGGAAGTCTATACATTAGACTATGGCAAAGTCTATTCATTCGTTTCCAGAAGTTCAAGTCCATACACTGATCGTTTGGGTAACAAAGTCTGTACAACGTGAGCTTCGGTTCTTAAAGTATATACATTCTCCCGTTCAAATCCTTCAAAGTCTATACATCAGTTTGATTGAGTAAGTCTGTACAGCATGCCTTGTTGTTCACAGCCTTTAAAGTCTGTACATCGGCTTCGCATCTGCAAGTCTGTACATTGGCTTCATATCATAAAGTCTGTACATTAGCTTCGCATCTGTAAGTCTGTACATCGGTTTGATATCATCAAGTCTGTACATTGGCTTCAACTCTCCAAGTCTGTACAGCCACATCTCAAAGGCTAAGTCTATACATCACTGTGGCTGCTCGAAGTGAAGCATAGTCTATACACTCCTCACCTTTCCCTACGTTTGGCCAAGTCTATACACTCATACCTTTCCCTACGTTTTCTGGCCAAGTCTACACATCGTTACCTGGCGTTTGCTTCAAAGTCTAAACACTCGTTTCTAAGGCAAAGTCTATACATTTGTTTCTAAGGCAAAGTCTGTACATTGCCTTTGGACCTCAGTGTCTATACAGAGTCTGCATCCTCTAAAGTCTGTACATCCGATTGCCTTTGCTTTGGTCAAGTTTGTACAGCCAGGGAGACTGTTAAGTCTATACATTCCTTCACTGTAGCTGGCACGAGGTGAAGTTTGTACAATGGTCTTAACTTTCCAAGTCTGTACATTGGCCTCCATGCCTCAAGTCTCTACATCAGATTGTTTGGCCAAGTCTGTACAGCCAACACCTTCATTGATTCCAAGTCTGGACACTGGTCTTTAGGCGTTCCAAGTATGCACATTGATTCAAGTTCTCCAAGTCTATACAATGAAGTCTGAACATTGCATTTGCCTTCACAATGTCTTCACACCTAAAGTCTATACATTGTGTCGTTCACATCTGCAAGTCTAGACATTGGAAAGTCTATACACTGCGTTGTGCATACTATGATGTCTGTACAGGGTTTATGCCTAAACTGGTAATCCGATACTATGTCTGACAGGGATTCTCTACAGGGATTGCTGACATGGCTCGTGATCCCAGGAGGACGAGGTGATTAGATGATGACACGTGGATAAAGTTGCCTCGGATCTGGCAAATTCCTTGGGCGGGAAAACGTGGAAACCACGCGCCCTTATCCACCTGCTGCCAGTATATATTTAAGCCTTGGTGTTCAGATGGAGGTTAATCGAAATCTGAAGAGAGAAAAAGTCTATACAGCAGGTCTGAAAGCAGTAGAGTGCCATCGATCCACTGTGAGAAGAGAAACAGAGAAGAAGAAAAAGAGAGAAGAGAAGATCAAGAGAGATGAGTTGAGAGAGCTTGATCGAGAGAGTGAGATTGTGAGAGTTTTTGTTTGAGAGGTTGTATCTCAGTCTCTTGGTTCAGAAACCGGAGCTGAGCATTGCTCATTCGAGCTACATCCCCATTTTGGGTTTTCATTTTCATTTTGCTTCTGTCTTTCATTTCCGAATTCTTGTTTCTTCAAGCTGTGAGTCAAAGGATTTGCAGTGGAAGTCTCCACTGGACGGGTTAAGATGTATTTCCCCAGCAGTTGCAGAGGATTTGTTCCTCTGGTCGGCAAGCTGTAGTGCCCAGCGAAGCTGTGTATCAGCGGTTGTTGGCCAAGCTGTAGTGTCCAGCAGACGCAAGCTGTACTGCGCAGCAGTAAGCCATACTCGGTTGAGTGTGGGGTGGACGTAGGTCCTTGACCGAACCACCTAAAAATCGTGGGTGTTTTGTGTTTGTGTGATTGTCTATGAATTGTGTGCTACTGGTTGTCTTGTTTACTTTAAGAGCTTGATTCGGTTCTGTTGAAATCTAGTATCAGGGTTAGGGATTCAGCAGATTTGCCTATATTCCGCATTTGAACCTTACATTGGTTTTCAAATAGGCATTAGATCTATTCACCCCCCTCTAGATCCACATTTCGTGGAAATAGACTGCGTCCATCTAACTCAACACTTGGTATCAGAGCCACACTCTTCTACAGGGACTCATCGCCCGAAGAGGATAGGCAGAGATGGATGCTCGAGTGATGATAGCTAAAGGTCACTCAACAACTAAGCCCCCATTCTTCGATGGATCTAACTACGCATACTGGAAGAATCATATGCAAGTGTTTCTGAGGGCTAAGGATTACGAGATCTGGAAGGTTGTCAGCAAGGGACCTTATGAGCTGTCCCCGAATGAAGATGTCTGGACCAAGGAGGAGATCAGAAGGTCCACGCTGAATTGGAGTATAAACGCCATCCAGTGCTCTCTGCACCCTACCGAATTCTCTCGCGTGTCAGCCTGCAAATCAGCCAAGGAGATGTGGGATGCATTGGAAGTCATTCATGAGGGTACATCTCAAGTAAGAGAGCAGAAGGCCATTCTTCTTGTATCCGAATACGAAGCCTTCAAGATGAAGCAGAACGAGACCATCAGCGAAATGTATGCTCGGTTGACTGTCATTACCAATGGTCTTATAGGTCTAGGGAAACCTCAGACAGAATATGATGTGGTGAGGAAGATTCTGCGGTCCTTGACTCATGCTTGGCACACAAAAGCTACAGTGATGGAGGAGTCAAGGGATTTGCGTAATACAAGAGCTGATGAGCTGATTAGCTCGCTAATGGCATATGAGATTAATATGCCAAGGACAGAAGAAGCTGAGAGGAAGAAGAAGCCGATAGCGCTGAAGGCTGGTTCAAGCAATTCCAACAAATCCATCTCCAGAAGTTCTTCATCATCAGAGGAAAGCCCAAATGAAGAAGATATGACTCGTTCTGAGATGGCCATGATGACCAGAGAGTTCAGGCGATTTCTCAGAAAAGGAGTAGGACGATTCGGCCAAAAGAAATACAGTGGCGGCCGAAAGGATAAAAGGTATAAATCTAAACCTGCTAAGAAAACTGAACCTAACGTCTGTTACCAATGCAGGAAACCGGGCCATCTGAAAGCTGACTGTCCAGACAATCAGAAATATAAGGACAAGTCAAAGAAGAAAAACAAGAAAAGGAGAGCTATGATTAGCACCTGGAGTGATGAAGATGAAGGCTCCTTCAGTAGCAGTTCAGCCAGTGAAGCCGAATCTGAGAAGCCCATTTGTCTCATGGCAATAGCAACAAGCTCAGAAGATAGAGAAGAGGAATCAGATGAGGTAATCACTAGATTCGAAGATTTTACTATCAATGATTGGATAGATGCTTATCATGACATAGCTGATAAGACAGATGATATCAGAAAAGAGAATAGGCATCTTAGAAGAAAAATTAACTCCATGCAAAATGATACAACTCTGACTGATAAGATTGCATGCTTAGATTCTGGGAATAAAGAATTGAAACTCGCATGTTCTGAATTAGACAAAATCAAAAATGAGTTAAAAGCTACTAGGGAAGAGAATGTGAGGCTTGAAAAAGAAATTGATGAATGGAAGCTGAAAATTCAGAAATGTGAGAGTGAAGTAAAAATTGTTTCTAAAAAATATGAAGCTGTCCTCAATGTAAATAATGAACTGAAAAAGTCTATTGATGAAATTCAGAAAGACAATGAGGATAAGCTGAAAACCATTGAGAAAATGACCCAAGGAACAGATAATCTAAATGCTTTGTTAGGGTCAAAAGTTAATTTCAGAAAAGAGGGACTAGGATTTAATTCAAGTGAAACTAAAATCTTTGGAATGAAAACTATTTCATTTGTTGCACAAAAAGAAAAAGGACCTCTAATTAGCATGAATTCAAACATTTCTGTGAATAAAGCTGCTAATCTAAAAAAGATCAGTGCTGAGGAGAAGGGTAAACAAAAAGTCAGTGAGCCTAGTAGAGCTAGCACATCCAAGCAAAATCCTAGGGCTCAGACTCAGGTTAGGGGTCAACCTACACAGTCTCATAAACCCCAGGTTAAAGTCACTAAGTCTCCACCATCATCACCACCTCTGAAGAAGACCCAAAACAAACCTATGAATATGACAGCATGGTCCAAGGTGCAGGGGAGACAGAATGCTGCTAGGAGTCAACCCAAACACTTTTACCAACCCAGAGTTCAGACCTATCACAATGCACAGTCAACCTACTTTAACAGGTCAGATTGGACTAGAACTCCGGGGAGGCATACAGGTCTTGCATATCAGGCTGCACAATATGAAAGACCCTACACTAGCAATTGGGTTAATGGGTATGGCAACTGGACACCTAGGAACCAACAATTCTTTAGCCAACCCAGGAACTACTATGGCCAAAACTTTGTGAACACACCCTGGCCAAGTCACTGGCACAGAAGTAACAAAACTGTCAATAATCATGCTGCTGCCAATAAGAAGAGGAACAACAACAGAAGAAAATCTGTAGGATCCACTGAACAAAATTCATTTAAACAAATGTGGATTCCGAAAAGCCTGCTTTCTTGCTTTGCTTCTAATTCATCTGTTGTGGAGCCCAATCAGTCTTGGGTTCCAAACCTCTTTACCTAATTGTGTATGCATGTATGTCTGGCAGCCAAGAACAACTTGTGGTACTTGGATAGCGGCTGCTCCAGGCATATGACAAGAGATAAGGCCAAGTTCTGCATGCTGACTGAGAAACTAGGAGGCCTTGTCATCTTTGGAAGCAACACAAAGGGTAGGATTATTGGATCAGGTAAAATAGGTAAGTGCTCTACCTGTTGCATTGATGATGTTATGCTGGTTGAAGGGTTAGCTTATAATCTACTTAACATCAGCCAGTTGTGTGATAAAGGATACAATGTTTTATTTGATTCTCAATGCTGCAAGGTTTTTGAACCTGATTATGAAAGTGTCAAATTTTCTGGAAAAAGAATAAATAATACATACATGATAGATTTAGATGACATTCAACATACTAACCTTTGCCTTACTGCCAGTAGAGAAGACTTAGCATTTTTATGGCATCGTAGGTTAGGTCATGCTAGTTACACTATTTTGTACAAACTAAATAAACATGGCATGGTTAGAGGACTTCCTGAAGTTTCCTTCAAGAAAGAAAATAAAATATGTGATGCATGCACTCAATCAAAGATAACTAGAAAGTCATTTAAGTCTAGAACAGAAAATCTGTCTTCCAAACCCTATGAGCTGATACACATGGACCTTTTTGGGCAAACCAGATCTGTCAGCTTATCAGGGAGGAGGTATGGGTTTGTCATGGTAGATGACTTTGTTGGGTTCGGTGCAGTATTCAGAGGGGGGGTGAATGAATATAACCCATTTAAAAAAACCTTCACCCAATTAAAAACTAGAATAATAACAAGATAGATTCGACAATCTGAAGCTCAACTGGAATTTCGCTCTCTTGACAGATTAAAATATTCTAAGAAAACTAATCAACACTTCTGCTCAAACAGAAGCCAAACGCTTAGAGCGCCCCTATGCAATCATCTAGCGGAAGCAAAAGCAGATAAACCAAACCACAATGCACAAGGGGTTTTTAGGTGGTTCGGTCCTCCAGACCTACATCCACCCCACACTCAACCCGAGTGTGGCTTCACTAACCGCTGGGCAACACAGCTTGCCAACAATCGCTGGGCAACACAGCTTGCCGTCCAGTGGAATCCATCACTGCAACCGCTGGGGATTACAGCTTACCCGTCCAGTGGAAACCTCCACTGCCCGCTGAGCAACACAGCTTGCTGTCCAGTGGAATCCTCCACTGCAAACCGCTGGGCAATACAGCTTAGCCGACCAGAGGAAGCACCTCTGCAACCCGCTGACTAACAGCTTGAAAGGAAATGTAAAATGGAAAACAAATAACAGAACAAGACAGCAACGGAAAGCTGAAACAATCAAGCACAGAATATAGCTCTAACAATGAGCAACCTCAGATCTGGTTTTGAACCAAAGATCTGAGGAACGAACTCCTTCTCTCTCTCTCTCTCTTCGTCTTCTCTTCACACTCTTCTCGAGCTCTCTGCCTCTCTTCTTCTTCTTCTGCTCTTCTTCTTTCTCTTTTCTTTTTCTTTCTGGATCGTGGCTCTCTGTATGGACTTTTCTTCTAGCCAACTCGATCGCCCTTCATCTGTGGAAGAAGGCTCATATATATAGCAGCAGCAGTAGCTAGGGCGCGTGTGGCTTCCACAGCTCCCGCCCTAAGAATTCGGACCACGTGGCAGTCTCTCAGCAGGCTTCATTTCAGCCTCGGATCACGTGCTGCCAGTCACTGGGGAATATTTCTTCCTCGGACCTGCAAGGAGATGAAAACCATTAAAACTGAGGGCCACAATAACTAAAACTGCACGAGGTATGTGGTAGCAATTCTAGATGCACTGAGAACGACACGAGATACACAAGGTGACTACAGCACGAAGTAAGGAGAGAACGACACGAGATACATACTGAAACAGAGATAACACTACAAAGAGAACGACACGAAGAAGATGAAAACAACACGAGGTAAAAAGAAGAACGACACGAGATACATACGAAGACAAAACAGAAACCAACACGAAGTGTGGTTTGAACATACGAAAGACACGAGGTCTAGGAAGAACAACACGAAGACATAATACGGAAACGACACGAAGTGAAACAACACTTGAAAACATAAGAAAAACAACTCGAGCACAAAATAGCTCGAATGAACGACTCGAAGGCGAGGCGACACGGGCTGACCACGACACGAAGACAAATAACAGAAACCGTCACGAGTTGAAAACAACACGAAGATGAAAACAGAAACCGACACGAGGTGAGGTCACAAAGCGACAAAGACACGAGGTGTAGGAAACACGACACGAAGACATGAGATAGACACGTCTTCAACAACACGTGATGAAACGGTGGAAGCAGAAGAACAACTCGAGGAACTACAGTAATTGACACGAAGAAACAAGAGGGAAAACGACACGAAGTCATTGAGAACAGCACGAGGTGAAATGACACGGGCTGACCACAACTCAAGGACAAAAAATAGAAACCGACACAAAGTAAGTACGACATGGAGACAGCACAGACACGGGCTTGAACTTAGAGAAGAGTGCACGAAGTAAACTCAACACGAAGACAGAGCAACACGAAGACACAAATACAGAAACAGCACGAAGACTCAAACGCAAAAATAACATGAAGACGTAAACACAACACGAAGACATAGACACTAAAACAACACGAAGACGATGGATGCTACAGTGCAATGTCTAGACATGAAATCCAATGCTAACGACTGTACAGACTTGAAGATGTGAAGCCAATGTACAGACTTACTACCCAGACATGATACCTGACAGAATGCAATGCACATATATAAAGAGCAAATGCCATCAATGCTAGACATCATCATTCATGTTGCTATTAATATGCAGAATGCTCAAGAATAAGAATGCATAGAAATACACTTTATTTATTGCAATCATCAATGCACAATAACATTGCTATCATCAAAATACAATATCAAATGCACTCAAATGCACTCACTGTCTTGCTATCATCAAAACCAAATAACATTGCTATCATCAAGGCGACATGGCACATGCTTGTGCCTAAGAGGCACAACATTCTCCCCCATTTTGATGATGGCAACACAATGTGACAGTGAGTCACACACAAGATTAACACAATGTGACAGTGAGTCACACACAAGATTTTCTCCCCCTTTGACATGATCAAAAAGAGAAAAATAGTAAAAACAAGAGTGCAAAGTGCAATATGCATGCAAATTCCTCTAGAACATTCTCCCCCTGAATGTAAGACTCCCCTGAATTATTTCTCTCCCTAAATAAAAGCTCCCCCTTTGAGAAGGAATATGAATAGATAAACAAGGTAGAAAAGGTAGGAGGGTCACTAGACAACAGCTGAATCATTGGTTCAGAGAATAAGCCTGATTATAAACAATAGTTAAAGTATAAGAATCATCAACATACAATTTTCAAAAATTCAGGTTTAACAGTGATAAATCTAGAGTAAAACACCTGACCCCTGAAAAAGAGTTTTAGATTCCATTTATAGCAATGAATCTAGGGCACATGGTATTAATAGATAAGTCTGAAATAATACCCTTTTGTGTCTAAACATGGAAGTTCAAGAAAGACAACTTGAATATGTATTGAGAAAAATAATTTTCACTCAATGACTTTTGATTTCAAGGGGTTACAGCAGTTTCATTTTCATTTTTCAAATTCCAGAGCCTGAACTAAGTAAATAGATCAGTGGTATTTATGCTGTTGACATTAGGTGTACACCTTGATCAGAGGCAGGTACCCCCAGTTACTAGGCATAAACTACTAGATCTATTTCAGATCAAGACCTACAAGGAATAGTCTTCACTTTTGACATTAAGGGTACACCTTGATTAGAGGCTAGTACTCTCAGTTACTTGGTGAGGACTCCCCCTATAGATTTGACCCTATGAACAGAGTTAGCTTGAGGCACTTCATGACATGTGAATTTTCCTACTTCATTGGAGGAGTTCACAGTTTCTCAGTGCAATTAACCATTGCTCTGTCACAATGTTCAGTTCTTTACATTTATGATCTTATTTACTGCTGCCCTTAATTCTTTCAGAGTGATTGTTTAAAAAAAAATACACACTCTTATTAGCCTATTCTAGACATATCCAGTTCAACACATTTAGGCATTACAAAAAACTTTTTCTATTTTAGCTATGAGAAAAAGATTAAGAGCTATAAAAGTTTTCTTTTATCTCAAATTCTGAAGTGCAGACACTTAACTCTCCAGTTTATAAAGGTTAAACCTTTAGTTCCTTTCAATTTGTAAATGTGATTCTTATAAGTGAACAGTTGCAATAATCACCATTCAATGTACTAAACCAGATGCAAAGCTGTTGTTTAGTGAAAATGATGGGGAAAGGATAGCAATAAGCATTATGATCCAATGGCATCTGATTGTCAAAGAATACGAGTCATTTGAATGAGAACACTGAGAAGTAAATAGGATTCAATGAATTGAATAGAACTCTCAGCTCCCCCTGACACCATGATGCAAAAATATGCTATGCAGTACACTGTTCTACATGAGGACTAGACCCTTGGTACTTGGCAGAGAACCTGGTCTCAAGGACCATCTCACACATAGTAAGTTCCTCCAGGCAGATTTCCCTGCCTTTTAGTAGCTTACCATTTGATATACCAGGGTTATGCAAGACAATGCAACATAAAGCAGTCCTACATGCATTGAACAACTTCATTAACAGTCATACATATGATGTGTTTAGACACTAGACACATGCATTGACTGTATGCACTAACTGACCCATTCAAGCTCAGTCCAAGTATGTAATCAAGCATGCAATGCATTGACACAAAAATGATTGAGCAGAACATCAAGCATCCTATGTTCATAGTGCAGAAACCAGCAAGAGAGAAGAACATCAGATATTCAGAATAAAACTTAGTAGCTGAGTCTGCAATGCAGACTGATCAGCTAAGCAATAAGAGATCATCAGACATTAAACAAGCACATCAACATTTTCAGATGATGAAATTTAACACAAAGTTTAGAACTGACCTGAAATGGTGCAGTCATGGGGTTTTCATTCTTGAGTGCCTTGGTTAACCCCTTTCACTTCTCCCACCAAGGCACACCTGCAGCATGTCAATCAAGTTGATCCTGCAGAGACCCAAGCAGTCTTGGGTCCTGCACTACCCCTATCAAGTGTTCTAAACATTCTTTTTGCAACATTATCATCAAATTCCACAAAAGAACAATCAGACATAGAATGTCTAAAATTTCCACAATAATGACATGAAACAACAGATTGTCTGGTCCTATGATGCTTATCAAAAGAAGCATGAGACCTATGAGATTGAGCATGAGTTGTTTTGTTGTTTACATGAACATTCTGTTTCTTATTCTTCTTCATCCAGCATTCAGCAAATTTGTGACCTGATTTATCATAATTAAAGCATGAAAAATTCACAGGTCATTTTGCAGAGAATTTAACAATATGACTTACTTGGGCATGCCAACAGTCTTTGATTGTATGGCCATGCCTCCCACATTCAAAACATACAGAATTCTTTTGAACATGCCAACAGTCCTTGACTGTGTGGCCATGCTTTCCACATTCAAAGCATGCTGGGGTTCTTTTACCAGAAGTAGTTTTATTTGCAGGGAAATTTACAGATTTTAAATTGACTTTCTTTCCCTGGGCATGCCAGCAATGAGCTGCAATATGGCCCATCTTGCCATAATGAAAACAATTTAGATTCTGTCTCCTAGAATCATGATTTCTAGCATGAAATTCTTTAACATTCCGATTACCCTTTTTCTGATCAGACAGAACATTTCTAGCATGCTTTCTGTCATCTTGTTTCATCACAAAACACTCACTCATAAAGTGTCCATGCTTACCACAATAATGACAAGAACAAGAACCATTATATTTCTTTAAAACATGGCACTTATCAGATGAGTTTTTAGCATGCAGATTGTTCCTTTGAGTATTTGGGGTTTTCTGATCTTTATTTCGTTTTTGAATTTCATGAGCAGCAGCTTCTTTCAAGGATTTATTTGAGGGACCAGCTACTTTAGAACTCGGCACAAATGTGGTGTATAGCAGGTTTCTAATACCATTCTTAACTCCAAAGCTATTTTCCACCCTTTCACTTTGACTACTCACTTTATCTTCCAGAACCATTTTCATTTTGCCTTTATCCTTGGCCAACTTAGATGAAGTACCATTCAGCTCAGTGATTTTATTTTCCAAGGAGATTATAAGATTTCCTGAATGAACTTTCTCCTTCTCATAACTAGCCAGTTTTTATTTTAACAGACAAAGTTCTTTTTCCAAATCAGCAGTGTGTATAACAAAGCTAGTAATTTCTTCGTCACTGCAATTGATATACTTTTTCAAAACAGATTTTTCTTTTTCAATTGTCAGCCATCTCTCAGAGAAGACAGTATTCAGAACCATCAACTTTTTATTTTGATCTTTCAAGTAGACATTTTCTTCTTTTAGAGATTTGATTTGTTCCTTTTGAAAACTGTTATCAGAATCAAAATCATTAATCATGTCTTCGAGAATGGCACATGATTTACAAGAATTATCTTCACTGATGAGTTTGTTTCTAAGATCTTCATTCTCAGATTTCAACTTGTTCAACTCATCTTTTTCTTTATTTATGTTAGATTTCAAGTTTTCATTTTTAGATTTCAGACTTCTAACCTCATGCAACATTTCTTTTCTTATTTTTCTCTTTTCAGATTTTAGTCTATCATATTTATTCAATAAATGCTCATTCAATTCAATCATATTTTTCAGAGAAAAATTATTAGTATCAGAGTTTACCTGTGATGAAGTGTCCTCCTCATAATCTTCGTCTTCTTCTGTTGCCATGAGACAATTCTCTTTATCCTAGGTTCTGCTGCTTGCTATCATCTCGACCACTTCGGAAGCACTGCAGCAATTAACTACACATGGAAACTTGTCAGTGTTTATAGCCCTTTGAGTTAGCTCCAGGGCCTTCTGATTATCAGAGAATTTTTGTCTGTCTGAAGTTTTCCATAAGGATTCATCCTTTGGAACTTCATAGGAACTGTGTGCAATGACTATCCACAGATCTGGATTAGTTTGCATCACATATTCTCTGAACTGATTAAACCAATTGTAGAACCCTGAACCTTCAAACTTCAGAGAATCAACAGTGAGTTCCATGCTTTAGACAGAATAAGAGTTCTAGGAAGAACACTAATCAAGCACAATGAATCAACTCAAATAACACCAAAAATAAATGAGCAAAGCAAAGCACAAGTCAGTGAAGCAACACACGATTTCAAAAGACCCACTCTGAAATGCACCAGAAGCTAGCAGGATCCTCTGCAGATTGTTAGATCTGATAGATCAGAGACCCGCTCTGATACCAATTGTTGGGTTCGGTGCAGTATTCAGAGGGGGGGTGAATGAATATAACCCGTTTAAAAAAACCTTCACCCAATTAAAAACTAGAATAATAACAAGACAGATTCGACAATCTGAAGCTCAACTGGAATTTCGCTCTCTTGACAGATTAAAATATTCTAAGAAAACTAATCAACACTTCTGCTCAAACAGAAGCCAAACGCTTAGAGCGCCCCTATGCAATCATCTAGCGGAAGCAAAAGTAGATAAACCAAACCACAATGCACAAGGGGTTTTTAGGTGGTTCGGTCCTCCAGACCTACATCCACCCCACACTCAACCCGAGTGTGGCTTCACTAACCGCTGGGCAACACAGCTTGCCAACAATCGCTGGGCAACACAGCTTACCGTCCAGTGGAATCCACCATTGCAACCGCTGGGGATTACAGCTTACCCGTCCAGTGGAAACCTCCACTACCCGCTGAGCAACACAGCTTGCTGTCTAGTGGAATCCTCCACTGTAAACTGCTGGGCAATACAGCTTAGCCGACCAGAGGCAGCACCTCTGCAACCCGCTGACTAACAGCTTGAAAGGAAATGTAAAATGGAAAACAAAAGACAGAACAAGACAGCAACGGAAAGCTGAAACAATCAAGCACAGAATATAGCTCTAACAATGAGCAACCTCAGATCTGGTTTTGAACCAAAGATCTGAGGAACGAGCTCCTTCTCTCTCTCTCTCTTCTTCTTCTCTTCACACTCCTCTCGAGCTCTCTGCCTCTCTTCTTCTTCTTCTGCTCTTCTTCTTTCTCTTTTCTTTTTCTTTCTGGATCGTGGCTCTCTGTATGGACTTTTCTTCTCGCCAACTCGATCGCCCTTCTTCTGTGGAAGAAGGCTCATATATATAGCAGCAGCAGTAGCTAGGGCGCGTGTGGCTTCCACAGCTCCCGCCCTAAGAATTCGGACCACGTGGCAGTCTCTCAGCAGGCTTCATTCCAGCCTCGGATCACGTGCTGCCAGTCACTGGGGAATATTTCTTCCTCGGACCTGCAAGGAGATGAAAACCATTAAAACTGAGGGCTACAATAACTAAAACTGCACGAGGTATGTGGTAGCAATTCTAGATGCACTGAGAACGACACGAGATACACAAGGTGACTACAACACGAAGTAAGGAGAGAACGACACGAGATACATATTGTAACAGAGATAACACTACAAAGAGAACGACACGAAGAAGATGAAAACAACACGAGGTAAAAAGAAGAACGACACGAGATACATACGAAGACAAAATAGAAACCAACACGAAGTGTGGTTTGAACATACGAAAGACACGAGGTCTAGGAAGAACAACACGAAGACATAATACGGAAACGACACGAAGTGAAACAACACTTGAAAACATAAGAAAAACAACTCGAGCACAAAATAGCTCGAATGAACGACTCGAAGGCGAGGCGACACAGGCTGACCACGACACGAAGACAAATAACAGAAACCGTCACGAGTTGAAAACAACACGAAGATGAAAACAGAAACCGACACGAGGTGAGGTCACAAAGCGACAAAGACACGAGGTGTAGAAAACACGACACGAAGACATGAGATAGACACGTCTTCAACAACACGTGATGAAACGGTGGAAGCAGAAGAACAACTCGAGGAACTACAGTAATTGACACGAAGACACAAGAGGGAAAACGACACGAAGTTAGTGAGAACAGCACGAGGTGAAACGACACGGGCTGACCACAACTCAAGGATGAAAAATAGAAACCGACACGAAGTAAGTACGACATGGAGACAGCACAGACACGGGCTTGAACTTAGAGAAGAGTGCACGAAGTAAACTCAACACGAAGACAGAGCAACACGAAGACACAAATACAGAAACAGCACGAAGACTCAAACGCAAAAATAACATGAAGACGTAAACACAACACGAAGACATAGACACTAAAATAACACGAAGACGATGGATGCTACAGTGCAATGTCTAGACATGAAATCCAATGCTAACGGCTGTACAGACTTGAAGATGTGAAGCCAATGTACAGACTTACTACCCAGACATGATATCTGACAGAATGCAATGCACATATATAAAGAGCAAATGCCATCAATGCTAGACATCATCATTCATGTTGCTATCAATATGCAGAATGCTCAAGAATAAGAATGCATAGAATTGCACTTTGTTTATTGCAATCATCAATGCACAATAACATTGCTATCATCAAAATACAATATCAAATGCACTCAAATGCACTCACTATCTTGCTATCATCAAAACCAAATAGCATTGCTATCATCAAGGCGACATGGCACATGCTTGTGCCTAAGAGGCACAACAGACTTTTCTAGGTATACTTGGGTTTATTTCTTATCTAATAAGAGTGATGCCTTCTCAGAATTTCAGGAGTTCTATGTTAAAATAAATCAGAAAATTGAAAACATTCTGACTGATCATGGAGGTGAGTTTGAAAACTCATAGTTTGATGAATTCTGCAGGTCAAATGGAATCAACCATAGGTACTCCTCACCAAGGACACCTGAGCAGAATGGAGTTGTGGAGAGAAGGAACAGAACCCTAGTGGAAATGGGTCGTACACTTCTTGTTGAAGGTGGTCTACCAAAGAAATTTTGGGCTGAAGCAGTGAACACTGCCTGCTATGTAATTAACAGAGCCATGGTAAGACATTCTACCCAGCAAACACCATATGAGATCTTAAAGGGTAAGAAACCTTATATTGCTCATTTCAAAGTTTTTGGATGTAAATATTTTATTCATATAAATGATAAAAGAGACCTTGATAAATTTGAACCTAAAGGTGAACCAGGAATCTTTCTTGGTTATTCTGAAAACACCTGAGCATATAGAGTGTACAATCTGAACTCTAAAACTGTTGAAGAATCTCCACACATAGTTTTTGATGAATCCTTGGTAAATTCTAATGTTGGTCAATGCAGGAATGAGGACAATGGTGAAATTTTGAAGGAAGGAGATGCTGCAGACAAATTCGAGGATGAAGAAGGACATACAGAGATTAATGAAGAGGAGCCTACAGTTCAGGGGGAGGTAAATCAAACACATGACAGTTCAATTGTTAACATTAGATATCTTAAAGATCATTCTATAGATAATGTAATTGGAAATCTGCATGACCCCCCTAGGACTAGAGGCCACCTGAGAATTCAACATGAACTGAATGCTTATGCTTTTGTATCAAACACAGAACCCAAGTCCATTGACTGTGCTCTCCAAGATGTGCATTGGATAAATGCCATGCATGAGGAGCTCAATCAATTTGACAGGAATAAGGTGTGGCATTTGGTTCCACCTCCTGATCATGAAACAGTCATAGGGACTAAATGAGTGTTTAGAAATAAAACTGATGAATCAGGGAATGTTATTAAAAATAAAGCCAGACTTGTAGCTCAGGGGTACAATCAGGAATTTGGAATAGACTTTGAAGAGTCTTTTGCCCCTATAGCTAGGTTAGAAGCAATCAGAATCTTATTAGCTTATGCATGTTCCCTAGGAATAAATCTTCAGCAGATGGATGTGAAATCTACTTTTCTGAATGGGGAAATTAATGAGGATGTCTATGTGAGACAGCCTCCTGGGTTTGAATGTTTAGACTTTCCTAATCATATTTACAAACTCAATAAAGCTCTCTATGGTTTAAAGCAAGCTCCTAGAGCTTGGTATGACAGGTTGAGCAAATTCCTCACTGACAAGAATTTCACAAGAGGTATAGTTGATCAAACATTGTTTACCAAGGTGAGTCATCCAGATATTCTTATTATTCAGATTTATGTGGATGACATTGTGTTTGGGTCAACTAACCCCAAATTGTTTGAGGAATTCTCTCAAATTATGACTGATGAGTTTGAAATGAGCTCAATGGGTGAGCTCAAATTATTTCTTGGACTGCAGGTTACACAATCAAAAGATGACATATTCATTTCTCAGTCCAAGTACATAAAGAATCTATTGAAGAAGTATAAAATAGACAACCTCAAGGAAATAGCAGCTCCAATGGGTACCTCAACAAATTTAGATGAAGATTCTAAAGGTAAACCAGTGGACCAAAAGCTATATAGAGGTATGATCGGATCCCTTCTTTATCTTACAGCATCTGGGCCTGATATTCAATTTGCAGTGTGTTTATGCTCTAGATTTCAGGCTAGTCCTAAAGAAACCCATTTTAAAGCTGTGAAAAGGATTTTTAGGTACTTACTAGGCACCCAAGAGCTAGGTCTTTGGTATCCTGCTAAGTGTGAATTAGAGCTTCTAGCCTACACTGATGCAGACTATGCTGGGTGTCGAGTAGATAGAAAAAGCACTAGTGGCTATTGTCAATTCCTTGGTGGCTGTCTAATGTCTTGGGCATCTAAGAAGCAACACACTGTAGCATTATCTACAGCTGAAGCTGAGTATGTTGCAGCATGTAATTGTGCTGCCCAAGTACTTTGGATTAAGCACCAACTGGCTGATTATCAGATAAATTTGGGATGTATTCCACTTTTATGTGATAATACTAGTGCTATATGCCTTGCTAAAAATCCTGTTCATCATTCTAGGACTAAGCACATAGAGATAAAACATCATTTTCTTAGAGATGCTGTAAATAAAAAGGAGATTGAAATGAAATTCATAGAAATTGAAAACCAAATTGCTGATATTTTTACTAAGCCTCTTGGAAATGAAAGATTTAAATTTCTTAGAAGAGAACTTGGCTTATGTAAATTTCAGCATGATGAATGATATGTTCAGCTGCCTTGAATAAAATTTCTGATTTGAACTTGCATCTGATAGCTTGAATAAACCTGTGGATGTTGAATGTGGCATCACACTCATGATCATCATTGCATATCATTTAGTCCTGATTGTGTCTAAGCTCTCTCTCATTCAATTCTTGCCATTCATTTGCAAAATTGCATGCATATAGACAGGGGGAGTTTCTGCTAGAAATTCAGAGTGTCTTCAACTTTCTTGAATTCGTTCATCCTTTAATTCTGAATGTCAATTCTGACATTATGGCAATCTGTTAGTCAGTTCTGATTTCTAAGCAATAGAAAATAGACTTCTTCAGTTGTAAGAATTTGAATTGCTTAAGGACTGACCTAATGGTTTAAATTTTATAACTTTTTGGAGTTTAAAAATTGCAATCAGTATAGGAGTAAGCTGAAAATTGATAAAACTCTCAACCCTTATCTTATTTCATGTCAGACAAAGTTAATCATATCTGAAATCATGTTAGAGAAGCTAAGTATGTGTATTGTTCTTAAACAAGTCATTCTGAAACATATAAAGGAGTAAAGGACAGCTAAGAAAGATATTGAAAAACATTGAAAATCATTGCACAATAAAATTGGCAGAGCAATGACTGGTAAATCACTGAGAAACTGAGTGATCCATCAAAGAAGTGGACAACACTTATGTCATGAGGTGCATCAGCTATCTCTGTATAAAATGATCAAAACAGTAGGGTGGTTTTATTGAGTACTTGGGGGTAACTGGCGTCTGATAAACGTGTACCCTCACACAAAAGGTGAAAATCACTTTTATTGAGTTTGATCATGACAGAATGGTCTATCATGTTGAGTATCTAGGGGTATTGGCGTCTGATAAACGTATACCCCTATGCAAAAAGATAATGGCACCTGAATGCCCTTAATGAACTTGTATTGAAAATGCTGCTCCATCGAAAGAATTTCATGAATGTCAATTTGTTTAGTTTCAATACATGACTTGGTATCTCTCAATCATTTTTTTGAGACTATGAAAGTAAGATATTTTGAAACTGACTCTCTCATGCAAATGTGATTCTGGTTTATTGTTTTATCATGCACAGCGAACTTATCTATTGATTGTAGTGCATGAACTCAAAATTTTATAGTCTTTAAACCAACACTCTGTCTGAAAGTAGTTTCTAAATTCATATACCTGAAGACCCTGTGCTTTAGCATGCTTATTCATGAACTACTTGTTCAGAATGCCAGTCAGCTAACTTCTTGATTTTTCCCTTGCATTCCCTTTCCCTCCTCTTTGTTGATGGCAAAGGGGGAGAATAATGTCTAGGGGGAGAATATGTTGTCTGAATTCTGAATTCATTTACAGGGGGAGAATATGTTGCTTGCATTGTGTAGCAAGCATTCATAGCATCTGCATGTCAATCTGAATAACAAATCATGTTTTTCATCAAAATACATAAAAATACATCTGTTTGACAAGATGTTGCTATTCTATTTAATAAGGGGTTGCCATCATCAAAAAGGGGGAGATTGTTGTGACTCCTCTGTGTTGATGATGTTGGCATTTGCTTCATTTCTTTGGCAACACCTTATCTTGATTGATTGTTTATTTTGATTGATTGGCAGCAGTTCCTATTTTGATGAAATTGCTTTTATCAGGTTGTCTGTGTACATAATGCAGTCAGAGTCTATACTGTGTTCTGCACACACTCACAAGTCTTCACAGTGCTTTACAGCATGAAACTCTATACATTGGTCTTCATATTCGAAGTCTATACAGTGGTATTCAGCTAAAGTCTGTACATCGGACTTTCACTTAAAGTCTGTACATCGCTGCTTTGTCAAAGTCTGTACATCGCAACTGTGTTGAAGTATGTACAGCCATTCTCTTATCAAAGTCCATACATCCTTCTGTTGGAATTCCAAGTCCATACATTGGACTGTTTGAGCAAGTATGTACAACATTTCATTCACACCGAAAGTCTATACATTAGACTGTGGCAAAGTCTATTCATTCATTTCCAGAAGTTCAAGTCCATACATTGATCGTTTGGGTAACAAAGTCTGTACAATGTGAGCTTCGGTTCTTAAAGTCTATACATTCTCCCGTTCAAATCCTTCAAAGTCTATACATCAGTTTGATTGAGTAAGTCTGTACAGCATGCCTTGTTGTTCACAGCCTTTAAAGTCTGTACATCGGCTTCGCATCTGCAAGTCTGTACATTGGCTTCATATCATAAAGTCTGTACATTGGCTTCGCATCTGCAAGTCTGTACATCGTTTTGATATCATCAAGTCTGTACATTGGCTTCAACTCTCCAAGTCTGTACAGCCACATCTCAAAGGCTAAGTCTATACATCACTGTGGCTGCTCGAAGTGAAGCATAGTCTATACACTCCTCACCTTTCCCTACGTTTGGCCAAGTCTATACACTCATACATTTCCCTATGTTTTCTGGCCAAGTCTACACATCGTTACCTGGCATTTGCTTCAAAGTCTAAACACTCGTTTCTAAGGGAAAGTCTATACATTCGTTTCTAAGGCAAAGTCTGTACATTGCCTTTGGACCTCAGAGTCTATACAGAGTCTGCATCCTATAAAGTCTGTACATCCGATTGCCTTTGCTTTGGTCAAGTCTGTACAGCCAGGGAGACTGTTAAGTCTATACATTCCTTCACTGTAGCTGGCACGAGGTGAAGTCTGTACAATGGTCTTAACTTTCCAAGTCTGTACATTGGCCTCCATGCCTCAAGTCTCTACATCGGATTGTTTGGCCAAGTCTGTACAGCCAACGCCTTCATTGATTCCAAGTCTGGACACTGGTCTTCAGGCGTTCCAAGTATGCACATTGATTCAGGTTCTCCAAGTCTATACAATGAAGTCTGAACATTGCATTTGCATTCACAATGTCTTCACACCTAAAGTCTATACATTGTGTCGTTCACATCTGCAAGTCTAGACATTAGAAAGTCTATACACTGCGTTGTGCATACTATGATGCTGTACAGGGTTTATGCCTAAACTGGTAATCCGATACTATGTCTGACAGGGATTCTCTACAGGGATTGCTGACATGGCTCGTGATCCCAGGAGGATGAGGTGATCAGATGATGACACGTGAATAAAGTTACCTCGGATC
Source organism: Amorphophallus konjac (assembly GCA_022559845.1). Taxonomy (NCBI): domain Eukaryota; kingdom Viridiplantae; phylum Streptophyta; class Magnoliopsida; order Alismatales; family Araceae; genus Amorphophallus; species Amorphophallus konjac. The sequence goes on along the minus strand of CM040121.1, from coordinate 206,809,738 downwards.
TGGCAAATTCCTTGGGCGGGAAAACGTGGAAACCACGCGCCCTTATCCACCTGTTGCCAGTATATATTTAAGCCTTGGTGTTCAGATGGAGGTTAATCAAAATCTGAAGAGAGAAAAAGTCTATACAGCAAGTCTGAAAGCAGCAGAGTGCCATCGATCCACTGTGAGAAGAGAAACAGAGAAGAAGAAAAAGAGAGAAGAGAAGATCAAGAGAGATGAGTTGAGAGAGCTTGATCGAGAGAGTGAGATTATGAGAGTTTTTGTTTGAGAGGTTGTATCTCAGTTTCTTGGTTCAGAAACCAGAGCTGAGCATTGCTCATTCGAGCTACATCCCCATTTTGGATTTTCATTTTCGTTTTGCTTCTGTCTTTCATTTCCGAATTCTTGTTTCTTCAAGCTGTGAGTCAGCGGATTTGCAGTGGAAGTCTCCACTGGACGGGTTAAGATGTATTTCATTTTGGTTTTTAAATAGGCATTAGATCTATTCACCCCCCTCTAGATCCACATTTCGTGGAGATAGACTACGTCCATCTAACTCAACATTGGGCTCTTTTGGCAGAGTATTAATGACAAACTCCCGGGTTTCTATTGCCATTTCTTAAGTTGCCCCGCTCCCCTTTTCTTTGTGGAACTGTGATGTGTGCAGGGATCGGTGACCACTTGCTGTTAGTCGCGCTTGCTTTTCCCACGGTATACTGGTGTAAGTGACAGGGGACTAGATGTACCCGATTTTGGGCGTAGAGATGAAGGGGTTGAGTAGGGAGACTAGTATATCTGGACGCTGGGCATTGGGTAACCGGGAAAAAAAGGGACTGGGCATTAAGGCTACACCTCTTGAAGGATGAGAACTTGCGTGATATGAAGCCGACATAGACCCATGGGGTGTGATGGTCCGAGCGGTTTAGGGCTATCGGAGTGATTCTGGGGTGTATCGGTCACAAGCCGAATAATAGAGTATCGGCTAATATCATGTTGTTAGCTGGAAATGTAATTTACATCAGCCTGGGGGACTGGAACTGAGCCGGCTGGGTGGCCTGGGGGGGGGGGGGGACATAGCGGCCAAGACTGGGACTGGGACAGGGACTAAAGGTTTAAATTGGAATTGTGATTGGAGACGGGGACTAGAGCTGGAGCCAGCCAGCGGGCCTGGAAAGGCGTTGCAGTCGACGGCTAAGGTGGGTAACTGGGCGGCTAGCCTGTGAAGGTGTCATAGCCAAAACTGGGGCTGGAGGTTGGGCGGCTGGCATGTACAGGCGTAGTAGCCGAAACTGGGACTGGAAACTGGGCGACTGGCCGTGAAGGCGTTGTAGCCGAAACTGGAAATGGAAGTTGGGCGACTGACCTGTACAGGCGTTGTAGCCGAAGCTGGGACTGGAAATCAGGTGGCTGGCCTATGAAGGCGTTCTAGCCGAAGCTGGGACTAGAAACCGGGCGGCTGGCCTGTGAAGGCGTTGTAGCCGAAACTGGAACTAGAAATCGGGCGGCTGGCCTGTGAAGGCATTGTAGCCGAAACTGGAACTGGAAGCTAGGTGGCTGACCTATACAGGCGTTGTAGCCGAAACTGGGATTGGGGGCTGGGCGGCTGACCTGTACAGGCGTTGTAGCTGAAATTGGGACTGGCGACTATCCTATGAAGGCGTTGTAGCCAAAACTGGGACTCGGGGCTGGGTGGCTGACCTGTATAGGCATTGTAGCCGAAACTGGGACTGAGGGCTGGGCGGCTGGACTATGAAGGCGTTGTAGCCTAAACTGGAACTGGGGGCTGGGCGGCTGACCTGTACAAGCGTTGTAGCCGAAACTGGGACTGGGGCTGGGCGACTGGCCTATGAAGGTGTTGTAGCTGAAACTGGAACTGGAGGATGGGCGGCTGGCCTATGAAGGCGTTGTAGTCGAAATTGGAACTGGAAGCTGGGCGGCTGGCCTCTAAAGGCGTTATATCTGAATGTTAGAGGTGGAATTGGCGATGGCCGACCCTCGGGGGTGTGATGACCACCATTGTTATGGAGTGATGTTGGGGTCGCCGTCAGCGGGTGTGGGGATGGATTTATTTATTTTATAATTTATTTATCGATTTGATTTATTTATTTGTTTTGTTTATTAGTTGGTTTGTTAGGCGTGCCAGTCACATGTGTGACGATTTCGTTGTGCGCTCGACTTGACTCGGTCAGTCGATTGTGAAGTCCGAGTCGGGACCAAAAGTCCGTCATACCATAAAGGCTATGACGTTAATTATGCCCTTCCTAAGAAGGACAACCCTTGATTAAACGCCAAAATAGGAGGCCGCTAGGGGCGGCTAAAAAAAAGATAGTACGTGATATTGAAGATATTGTTATTCTGGGCAGACAATTTAGTGTGCAGTAGATTACTACACCGACATGACCACCTCTCATGTGGGTCGTGCCAGGTAGAAATAGGACACCGTCCACGCAGTGGAGGGATGGGGTCCGGACCATCATCGGGGAGATGTCCCCTTTCATATTTCTCATCCAGCCAAGGGCCTCGCAGCATACATATTCCCCGAAAGATTGAGCCGGACGAGGGACGCATGACGTGCACCTCCCGGGACTTATCGGGGTTAAAATATCTATTGACATTTCGACAGCATCTCCCCACAATCTGGATTATGCCCAGGGGAGAATAGGCTATCACCCACGGAATGCCGGGATGAAAGCCGAAAGAAGGAGGGAGCAAACCTCCCACATTGCACATGTATGCCCTGGGGCAATGTTTGACTCTTCCCTTATAGGAGCCGGTGACACTCATGCAATGGCAGAGCTCACTTTAGCTAAGGGGGTTGCTCATAAACCCGGTGCAGATCAGTGGAACATAAGGGGTTTGACTCCCTTTAATTTCATCCCCGGGACAGCTCTGGTGACCCGTAGACATCCATAGGTGGGTTTGATAGAGGTGTTGAAGTCTCATTGGGTGGCAGGGTAGCCTCTCGGCGCGGGTTCGGATGGGTATATAGGCTCCCGACGCGAAACAGCGTGGCAAGAAGGGGGGTTCCCGGCGCCACTGTGAGGAGGCAGGGGTTCTCGGCGCGTAGGGAGGCCAAGAGGGGGGTTTCGGCGCAAGGGCCAAACGGCCAGGGGTTCCCGGCGCGCTAATAGCAGGGCTCTCGGCGCCATTATGAGGAGGCCAAGGAGGTGGGCTTCTCGGCGTGGGGTTCCCGGCGCGGGCCGCGCCGGGAGCTATGGCGCCGGCAAGGTTTGACGTTACTCTGTTCTGGGGTTTGCTGGCAGGTCAAAGAATTTCCTGGAGATCCTGGTCAAAGTAGATGGGCCCTGGGTGATCAAAATGCATCTATTCATCGGGCTTCAACTGATTTTGGTTTGTGTTTCAAAAGAAGGCCAGAGGCTGAGAGGAACTGGGGAAGACCAATCCAGCATAGAGGACCTCTTTCACCATTGATGTGCAGAGTCCCGGGGATAGTTTAATATTGTCTTTCATCGTCCTGGGGGAATTTGGGTAGCACATCCCCTGGAATCAGCCTTTGCCAGGGAATGATAGGCAATCACCCACGGAGTGCCGGGATGAAAGCCACAATAGAGGGGTATTGGACCCTTGCCCTGTGCATGTGCTTGGAGCACTAGCTTAATATCCCTTTCGAGGCCATTGAAGCTTATGCAGTGGCAGAGCTCCCTTGGCTCGTAAGGTTATGTGGGGGTTATCCCCATTAATCTTTATCCCTGAGGTGCATATGATGACCTGGGGTGCCCTTTCACAGAATAAGAGGCTACATCTAGTAGACTATAAGGGGTATCTGTATGGTTTCTTGCCTGGTGGCAGGGAGGCTTTCATCCGGGGTTCAAGGGATAGAGAATCCATAGTGTCAAGGGGTGTATGGCAAGAGAGGTGGTTCCCGACGCCAAGACTCACCGCGCCGGGAAATCTTCTTCACAAGGTGCTGTTCCTGGCGCCGAGAAGCTGGGGATGGAGGTTATCGGCGTGGGAAGCCTCGCGCCGGGAAGGTCTCTTCATGGGGCACTGTTCGGGGCGCTGGGAGGTTCCGGCCCCGTGTTCTTAGTTCTTTTGGTTTCAAAGGGGAGGTTTCAGGTAGGATTTCAGATGGGGAATCAATCACAAAGGTTTTATAGGCATGAAGGTCAGGGGTTTAAGGGAGGCTAACATCAGTCGAAGGGCAAGATCATCCATTATTAAACCCTCGGTGATGAGAAGTGTTTTTCTGGTCACCTGCTGCTCAGACGATCAAGAGATTGATGTCTCTGACCCCGAACCAGCTGGGAGCTCGGCAGAAATCCATGATACGCGGGAAAATCCATCATCAGGGGGAGGGAAGGAGGGGGACAGAGCCCAATAACCCATTGAATGAGGGTTGGGGCTCCGTCTTCATCCTTCACGAGAGAACGACTTGAGCCGGAAATCCGGAGCATCTAAGCACACAAACGCTTCGAAGAACATCGGATGAAAAGAAGGGGGGGACAGATAGCAGATATTTCAATCATTCAGTGCCCAAACGGGCCATCGTGACATTCCATTTCATTACATCATTCCAAAACTCAAATCAACCACGAGAAGTGAGTGAGGAAAGGGGGGATGAGCCAGGGGCCGGGATATCCCGGTTACATCCGAGGAATCGAGACAAGATTCATATAATTACATGAAGAAGAAAAGAAAACACGAAGGGGGAGGGCGGAGCATTGACTCCTCTCCCTCCCCAGCTGCCCACCTGGAGCTTCTTCTTCTTCTTTTTCTCTTGGGATTGGTCTCTTCTTTTTTTCTTTCAGTGGAGGAGGCTCTCTTCCTCTGTTCTGGCCCTTTTCGAATGAGGGGATTTTTTTTTCCCCGGTCTCCTCTCTCGCCTCCCTCGATATGGAGGAAATGGGGCTTTTATAGGCATAGCACCCCCTCCTTCTCGGTAGGGTTGCCTTGGCGCGCATACCTCAGGTTCCCGGCGCGCCCCCTTGCTTCCCGACGCAAAGGCTTCTCGGTGCCATGCTTTGGGCCGTGGTGAAGTGCTCTCGGCGCCATGGCCCATTTAGGCCCCTTTCTTATTAATTAATTTTTTTAATCACTAGGCTTCTCGGGCGCCTAATCTGCCTCTTCATTAGTCCTTCGAATCTGTCAGAACAGATGAAGGTCCTTTTAGTTGATGGGTTGACATAGTCTTATCAGAATACCTCTGGAGTTCTCATCGGTCGATAGACTGCAATTCTTATCAGTACTGCCGTCTGAGGGATGGCAACACCGGACATCAGCTTGGCCGGGGAGGGCTTCAGCCGGGTGGCAGCTTCAGTGACGAGTTTTCTGTAATCCTAGTTTTGCAGGGATCTTCGGGATCTTCATCTCTGACTCAATCTTCTATTATGTCTCATTTTAATTCTCTGTTATATTTCAGGTGTCAACAGCGGGATGTCATGGTCGACGGCTTTCATGAGCAATGAGTAAAGAGGAAGAGAGTTTTTTTTCTCTTTACCAGCTCTACCGCCCTTACGGGTTTTCGCTAGAGCTGCCCCCCTTTTACTTTTTCCAGTACGCCCTTGCGGGTTTTCACACCGAGGGGTTTCTCGATTTTGCCTGAGGGGCCCTTTCGAGTTTTCACCTCAGTTGGGTTGGTGGCACTTTTTGCCCCCAGTCGCCTCTTTGTAATGAGGACAGTCGGGTCCGCCAAGGTATCTCTATTTTTAACCCATTTTTGTTATTATATATATATATATATATATATATATGTATGTATTTTTTTTTGAAATTGCTATCCATAGCATGTCGCTGTCAGGGGACGTAACCTGGAATTGGAGATTGTGGATGACTGGATATTGTTCCCCTCTTAATAGGGGTTTTCACAAGTTGTCAAGTTATGGTGATGGGGGCCATTTTGTTATGGCGGAATGTGACCAGAATTATAGCTTGATGCGGGACAAATGAGGGACTCGATGCCAAATGGTGCGAACCTTGGACTCTATGTGACGACGCGACAAATGGGACGACGCGACCAGTGACTACACGACCATTAGAGTTACCTCGGCTCGACACTAAGAGCTCCTATGGGTATAAGTCTTCAACAGAAATGTGAGCTCACTCGTCATCCCAAGCGAGAGAAACGTGGATCTGTGCGGTTGAGAAATCGGTAGAGTCAAGGGTGGTCAACTCACTTCCGTGCTCAGATCGAGTCACGGGACGGGTTCGCTCTCTCTGTCACAGCGGTGATTAAAATGATTTAACGAACTAGAATTCTAACACACTCATGCAGCTCATATAATCATATACTAAGTAAGCAAATGCCGAGGAGGAGAGATCGTTACCTCCACGCTCCGGGTGTGGGGAAGACAACCCCGGCCAAGATCCGCACTCCCGGTTATCTAATTACCAAATAAATTACAAAATTAAATTTTATTGCCCACTCCACGCTGGGAGGTAAAGCGCTACAATGGGACTCGGGAGTAGCACTCTTGGGTTGACGGGCAGCATTTTGAATCGCCCGGTTGGTGCTGGGGCGCTGCTACTTGATGCTGGCCGGACGGCGCGGGCTGACGGTTGTGGGGACCACGCTCTTCTCAAACGACCGATCTGGGCGGGCTGGGTCCCGTTGCAAAGGGGACACCTGGAAGATCGAATCCCGTGAGGCGGTTGCACTGGTTCGCCTTGTGGAAGGCGGGATGGCTCAGCTCATCAAGTGTTGAAGCTTGCTGCCCTGGGCCAGTTCTGTAGTTTCAGAACTACGCGACCCGACGAGAATAAATCCTACGATCAGATCCGACGTCGGATCGACGTAAAACTGGCGCCGCCTCGAAGCCCTCTCAGAGATCTACGACCATAGGGTGTTATAGGAATTTTTGTGGCCTTGAATTTTTCGTGGGGTATTTATGAACTGGCTGACTCCTAAACTCAGATCTGACTGGGCAGATTCAGATCTGCCTGATGAAGCACATTGACCGAGGTTGAAACTTTGGATCTTGGAGTTCGGATTTGTATGGAAGATAGAGGGAGAAGTAAGGAACACGAGGATAATGTTTTTTCAATTTTATGAGGGGGTTTGAGGGGGGAAATGGAATTTAGAACAGGGGTTGGTCGAATCTGGACAGTGGGAAACAGATCAAGGTCCAGTTTTTGCAGTGGTTTTAAGAAAAGGTAAACAGACTCCTAAAATCTTAAGAAAATTTGTGGGATGAGAGTTGGGTGGACATGAGTCCCAATCCAAATTTCACCTCGATCTGAAATTGGAAAGGGGATCTAATTGGCGAAGAGTTAGGCTGCTGGAATACAAGTCTGCACAGGGGCAGATTGAGTAGGCTGTGGGAATTTAAAGGGAAATGGGGGCAAAGGACTAGGAAATAACTTGAATTTTTTTGTGAAACGAGGGAACTACAAGGGGAACTCACCCTGAAAATTTCAGCCTGGTCAGATCTATGAGTTGAGAGCTAAAATTCGGCCTTTGGCTTGCTGTCCAGAGATGGACGGAACTCCGGCAACGAGACGGTGGTGGTGCGACGGCGGCTCGATGGCGGCGGCGGCGGTGGTGCTGAGCTTCACACTCTGATATGGGAGGCTTCACACCTCAGAACATCAGCCTTCATAGCTGTAAGGGGAGGGAGAGGAGAGAGAGAGGGGGCGGCCTCGGCCTTGGAGTAATATTTGTTGAAATTCTTTGATTAATTATGTTAAAAATGGAAAATACAAGCATTATATATGAATGGGAAACCCTTGGCTAATGACCAACCTTATCCTCAGATCTAGGGTTAGGGTGGGGTACATTGGGGATGCCAAATTCTATTTTTTTCCCATGTGGTCAAAGCACATAAAAAAATTGCCTAATAGAGACAAAAGAGGGGGCGCCCCCTTTAAAGAAGAGAAATGGAATTTCCCTTCTCTTGGCCCAATGGTCCAAGTCTAAGGTGGACAATGGGCCAGCCCCTATGGGTCCCTAGAAGTTAGGTGTCCCAATGGGGAAGAGGGTGAGGGGGGCCCGCTGGGCCCAGGTGGCCCTTTTACAAAGAAACCCATTTATTTATCCTAATTACACTCCCTTAAACCAAAATAAAACCAAATAAGCACACATTACATACCAAATAAAACTCAATAAATACTAAAAATACTAGGACTCAAGATGGAGACTCCATATTGTCTCCAAGCCATAGGGATGCCTGTGTAGCTCGCGTGGTGTTTCGCGTTCAGTACCGACGGCTCACCGTCTCATGCTTCTCGCTCGCTTTGGTGTCCGCACCAATTCTCCCCGGGTGGGAGAAACTCGACCCTGTCGAGTAAGGGTCTGGATCGCTCTGGTGGCACTCTAGTAGGTCCGGATCTATCCTCTGCAACTCTGCCCGGGTGATCCAAGTATCATCGGTGGCGGGTCGCCCTCTCCATCGCACTAGGTAGCGCGGGTAGGATCCACTCCTGGTAATAGTCACATGCTCATCCAGTATATGATCTATATGCTCTCGCTGCCTTGGAAATGAAGCTGGTGGTGGACACTCAGGTGTCGGGTCACTCTCAATGGGAGGAGATGGCTCAAACGGCTCACTAGGGATCACCGCTGGGTCCCTATAAGCAACTAGATCCGACACATTGAAAGTAGAGCTTATCCTATATTCCTCGGCCAAGTCCACAACATACGCATTGGATCTGATGCGTTTCAATACTCGAAATGGACCGGCTCCGCGAGCTTGCAATTTCTTTATGGTCCCAGAGGGAAACCGTTCAGGTCTAACCCTGATCATGACATAATCACCCTCTTGGAACTCACGGTGGTGTCTATGGGCATCGGCTAACTCTTTGTACCGTGCATTGCTAGCCTCAATGTGACGACGGATGTCTTCATGCAGACTCCTAACATGCCTAGCAAATGACTCAGCAGACTCCGACACTCATGCATGAATGGGCATGGGAACATGATCCACTGGTTTCCTAGGCCTATGACCTGTGACAATCTCAAAAGGACTCATACCTGTCAACCTATTGACCGAATCATTATATGCAAACTCAGCTAGTGGTAACATGAGATCCCAATCCCCTACACGATCCCTAACAAGACACCTCAAAAGGTCACCCTGACTCCTACTGACCACCTCGGTCTGACCATCTGTCTGGGGATGATATGCAGCGGAGAACTTGAGGTGAGTACCTAACATATGCCATAGTGTCTTCTAAAAATAACTGGTGAACCTAACATCACGGTCAGACACTATGGTACAAGGCAACCCAAACATACACACCACATGAGAAAGGAATAGGCGGGCTACCCTCTAAGCATTCGAAGTCATAGAGTAGGCTTTGCTTCTTCATTTTGGCCGTAACACATGTACGACACTGGGCCACAATGTGAGCAACATCTCTCTTCAAGCTCGGCCAATAGAACCCGTGCTCGACAGCCTCGATAGTCTTGTTCTGACCGAAGTGGCCGGCTAGTCCTCCCGCATGAAGTTCCCGGACTACGAAGTCGCGAACCGAAGTTTGGGGAACACAAAGCCTGCCTCCTCGAAAGAGGTAACCCTCCTGAAGCACATAATCACTATGATCTCTCGAGGGTCTGGCCTGGAGAGTGGCAAAGATCTGACCAAAGTTAGGACAATCAACATAAGCCTCTCTCATCTTCTCTAGCCCTATAACCTCGACACTCATGGTAGTCAGTAGACATGCACGCTGACTCTAGGCATCAGCCACCTTGTTCTCCACTCCAGCCTTGTGCTTGAGCACAAAAATTGAACTACTGGAGATACTCAACCCATCTGCTGTGATGCCCATTGAGCTTCTGTTGGGCATGGAGGAACTTCAAGGCCTCATGGTCGGAGTACAAGACAAACTCCTGATGTAATAAGTAGTGCCTCCAATGCCTAAGAGCCTGGACAACTACATATAATTCCTTATCATAGGTAGAGTATCGAAGTTTCGCGTCATTCAGCTGATGCGGGACAGACAAGGGGACAGACTCTAACTACTGCGGACCTCGGACTCTACGTGCAGACGCGACCAGCAACATACGAATAGGAGGGACACTTCGGCCCGACACTAAGAGTTCCTATGGGCTATACGTCGCTAACAGAAATGCAAGCTCACTCATCGTCCCAAGCGAGGGATAGCGTGGATCCGCGCGGTAGAGAAATCGACAGAGTCAAGGGTGGTCGACTCACTTCCGTGCTCTGATCGAGCCACGGGACGGGTCACTCTCTCACTCATAGCGGTGACATGAACTCACGGGCTAGATTCCTATCGTACTCACAGCGGCATATGACCATATACTAAACTAACAAATGAACGCCAAGAAGTAAGACCGTTACCTCCACGCTCCCGGCGTGGGGAAGACAAACCCGGCCAAATCCGAACTCCCGGTTAAACAAGTTTTACTGTAGTACAAAGTTTTGACCCACTCCACACAAGGAGGTAATAGGTCACAAGTGGGGCCTAGGAGTCTCAGGAATTGGGTTGACGGACAGCATCTTGATGTCGCTCCGTCGGTGCCGAAACCCACGTTTGGTGCTATCCGGACGGCGCGATCTGCGGGTACGTGGGGCCCACGTGCTACTCAGTCCTCCTGATCTGTTGGGGTGGGTCCCGTTGGGATGGTGACCCTTGGTGGAGTGCTCCCCTGGACGGCAGTCCGGCTGGAACACCGGTCGGAGGCCGGGTGGCTCCGATCTGCACTAGTCGGAGTTGCTGCCCACGGATTTGAAACTCAGTTTCAGATCTGTGCGCTCCAGCGACAGAAGCTACTGCGACCAACACCGATGTCGGATCGACGTACAAGAGGTACCGTTGGAAAGATCTCTTGAAATCCTTCGACCCTCCAGGACTCCAGAAAATTCGTTGGGACCTTACTTTTGATGGGGGATTTTAGAACCGGATTGATCTTTGTTTTAGATCTGGCCGGGTAGAAATGAACTTTCCTGAGAGTTGGCATTGACCACGATGTAGACCTCCGATTCAGATGATGAGCTCTTCTTGAAAGTTGTGGAGGGGAGAGATAGGAAAACGGGGATAATTTTCATGAAAGGTTTGGTGGAGGTTTGGATGGGGAAAGTTATTTTATACTGTTGGGTGGTCGGATCTAGACAGTGGCAGGCAGAACTGAACTGGGATCTGAAGTGAATTTTTAGAAATTATGAACGAGATTCTAAATTCACAAGAAAATTTGTGGATGGTGGGGGTGGTGAAAAGAACCTCCAATAAATTTGGGGATTCAAAAAAATAAGAAGAAGTGGGTCGAAGTGGGGAAATACATGGCTGTGGTGACTCAGGATAGAGAACTGGAAGATCTGGAAGGAAAGGAAGATTCGAAATGGAAAAATGGAAAATAAAAAATAGAAGCTCCACCAATTTTTACAGAACGTGGTAAAGACCTCTGGAACTCACCCTGAAAGTTTGGGCTCCAGAATATCTCATGGCGGAAAGCAAAAATTCTGGGAAGAAGGGGTTGTCCTGAATGGACAGAACTCCGGCGACTATGGTGGCGGTGCGACGGCGGCACGATGGCGGCGGTGGCGGCGATGGCGATCTCACGAACCGATATAGGAGGCATCTCACCTCAGAAACACAACCTTCCCAGTTGCAGAAGGGGGAGAGAGGAGAGAGATAGGGGGCGGCCCTTGCTCATGGAAGAAATTCCTTCATTTTCTTTGCATTAATTCTACTCAAAATGAAAATATAAGGTTCTTATAGAAAATACAAAAAGACTAGTTCTATCCCTAGATCTAGGATTGGTGGGGGGTAAAAGAGGGAGTCCACAATTTATTTCTCCCATGTGGTTTGGAACAAATAAAATAAGATTTCAATCCTAATAAACTATAATATACATGGGGCACCCTCTTGACTTATGTGTTCCAAATTTTAAATTTTGTTACCCTTTGTCCCCCCTTGGTCCAACTCTTCTAAAAGCCCACCTTGGAGGGTTGACTGACCCCACATGGGCTCAAGAGCTGAGGTGGATCAATGGGAGAAGGGATGGGGGGCCCGCGGGACCCAGGTGGTCCCAAATTACAAATAAACCCATTTTACAATCCGAATAAGGCCAAATAAATACACATTACACACAAATAAAATCCCACTAAATATGATAAATACTAAGACTCAAGGGGGAGTCTCCAGACTATCTCCGAGCCAGATGGAAGCCGATGTAGCTCAAGTGGTGCTTCGCGTACGGTACCGACGGCTCGCCGGTTCGTGCTTCTCGATCGCTCTGGTGTCCGCACCAATTCTCCCCGGGTGGGAGAAACTCGACCCTGTCGAGTAAGGGTCTGCATCGCTCTAGTAGTGCTCCAGTAGATCCGGATCTAGCCTCTACAACTCTCCACGGGTGATCCAAGTATCCTCGGTGGCGGATCACCCTCTCCATCGCAGTAGGTAGCGCGGGTAGGATCCACTCCTGGTAACAGTCACCTGCTCATCCAGTATATGATCTATATGCTCTCGCTGCCGTGGAAATGGTGCTGGTGGTGGACACTCAGGTGTGGGATCACTCTCAATGGGAGGAGATGGCTCGAAAGGCTCACTAGGGATCACCGCTGGGTCCCTATATGTAACTAGATCCGACACATTGAAAGTTGAGATTATACTATATTCCTCGGGCAGGTCCACATCATACGCATTGGATCCAACGCGTTTCAACACTCTAAATGGGCCGGCTCCGCGAGCTTATAATTTCTTTATGGTTCCAGAGGGAAACCGTTCAGGTCTTACCTTGATCATGACATATTCACCCTCTTGGAACTCACGGTGGTGTCTATGGGCATCGGCTAGCTCCTTATACCGTGCATTACTGGTCTCAATGTGACGACGGACGTCGTCATGCAGACTTCTAACATGCTTAGCGAAAAGAAAAACACACGGATGCACACACGACCCTAAACAACCCTACGGTTAGTCCGACCCAATCATATGCAAGGTGGTCCAGGACATCCGAATGTGTGCCGTGCATACCCTAGGTGTGACCGAATGTCGGTACAATCATAAGATGGTCCTTTAGATTTGGGAGGTTTGGGTGGGCCAGGAGGGTTGGGTGTCTCTCGCCCGTGAACGGACTCGCTGGGTGTCGATGGCCCGGCCCGTGGGGAAGGGGTATAATGGTGGACTCCCCTAAAGAGGTGGAATGGAGATTGTGGACCAAGGGGCCCACTAAGAAAGGGATCGAAGGGATCAAAGAATGTGTGACCCCTCGATATGGATTCCCTCATCTCAAGGTCCCATGTGTGGAAGTCTAGAAGGTGTTGTTGATCTCCTTCATCTATGAAGAGAGATGGGACGGTGTATAGGATATAAGATTCCTCCCTTAGGACAAATGGACTAAAGTGAGGCTCGGGCGGTAGGGGAAGGAACAAAAGAACCTCCGTGGTGATATGGCCCACGGTGTACACGGAGGTAATGGACCCTAAGGCCGGATGGGTGAAGCTAAGACTAGTGGGTTGGTCGAAGCCTCGGGCCAATGAGTGCGTCAACGTCCATTGCCGGTGTAGACCCATAATAAGGTCACCCAAGGTATCAACATGGTGACTAGACCGGAATGTTGTGTGGTAGGAGTTGATGGGCACTATAGGTAAGGTGGGGTCCATGGGTGTATAGCAAGGTGGGGTAGGGACCAAGCCATCCTTGAGCTAGCTAAGAAGCGGCTCGGCTATGAAAAGCATTCCCGTTAGAAACACGGGTGGGTCGGGATGAGGTGGGTCCAAATGAGATGGCTCCGAAAAAAGATGTGAGGGTGGCGGCAAAGGAGCTCTCATGGGCGAGGAAGGCATGTCCTCCCGGAGGGGAAGTGGTCCTTGGGACCCCGTAGGTGGGTCCGGGTTGGGGCTACGGGCTATGGCCTCCCTAGGCTCGAGTATGGCTACCTCCTGCCTCGGAGGTGGGCAAGGGGAGACCAGCGCACCTCCTATCCACCCGTTCTGAAATCATTTGCACAAGTTCGGCAATGGTATGGGTTGGAGTAGGGGTATCGTGGTGGACTCACCCGTAATCAACTGACCTTGGCTTGGGCCGGGGCTCATCTAAGAGCGGGGCTCCTTGCCTCCAATTAAGACCCACTTGGTTGGAAGTGAGTTGGTGAGGTCGGCTGGAGGTGTGACCCACGGGGTTGGAAGTAAATGGGTGGGAAGGGTTGGAAGGGACTGGATGGGGAAGGTAGACCCTCCTAAGCTCTCTCTTCATGTCCCACCATGATTTGATGGGCCATTGCCTCCTAACCTCTCTCAAGCCTTTGATGTCTCTCCACTTTTCGGCCGCCTCGTGGAGGAGCCTCTCCTTGGCAAAATAGAATTGCCCAGCTTCGGACATAGTATAACAATCAAAGTATGTGTCCATGGCGGCCTCCCACTTGAGGTAGTCGCCCGGGTCATTGGAGCCATAAAAATCTGAGGCTTCGGGCCTACGAAAGTGGAGAGGGTGGTTGCCAAGTCCATGGGTGTGCCAACGGTCATATCGCCTGGGCGATCGAGATTCCATTGGAAATGGGGAACTACAAGATGAACATGCTGACACTTGGACAAGACACTAGACATGACTATGCAAGGTTGGAATGCACTAACTAATACACACTAAGGACCCTAGACTTAAACCAAGATCCGGTACATTGGCGGAGTTACGGGATCCGAAGATCCTCTCGCGCAAGTGTGCGGTCTTCCCGATAGGTGTAGCCTAACATTCGGACAACACCTTTTATTATACCGAATAAAGGTATGTGATGCAACCTTGGACCGACTAAAACTTAGACTCGACTTAAGTGACTCCTTTTTTGTATTTTTGTCAAGCAATGATGAATGACTACCCTAGACTCAACTCGCTCTGATACCAAACTGATGCGGGACAGACAAGGGGACCGACTCTAAGTACTGCGGACCTCGGACTCTACGTGCAGACGCGACCAGCAACATACGAATAGGAGGGACACTTCGGCCCGACACTAAGAGTTCCTATGGGCTATACATCGCGAACAGAAACGAAAGCTCACTCGTCGTCCCAAGCAAGGGATAGCGTGGATCCGCGCGGTTGAGAAACCGGCAGAGTCAAGGGTGGTCGACTCACTTCTGTGCTCGGATCGAGCCACGGGATGGGTCACTCTCTCGCTCACAGCGGTGATATGAACTCACGGGCTAGATTTCTATCGCACTCACAGTGGCATATGACCATATACTAAACTAGCAAATGAACGCCAAGAAGTAAGACCGTTACCTCCACGCTCCCGGCGTGGGGAAGACAACCCCGGCCAAATCCGAACTCCCGGTTAAACAAGTTTTACTGTAGTACAAAGTTTTGACACACTCCACGCAGGGAGGTAACAGGTCACAAGTGGGTCCCGGGAGTCTCAGGAATTGGGTTGACGGGTAGTATCTTGATGTCGCTCCGTCGGTGCCGAAACCCGCGTTTGGTGCTATCCGGACGGCGCGATTTGCGGGTACATGGGGCCCACGTGCTACTCAGTTCTCCGGATCTGTTGGGGTGGGTCCCGCTGGGATGGTGACCCCTGGTGGTGTGCTCCCCTGGACGGCGGTCGGGCTGGAACACCGGTCGGAGGCCGGGTGGCTCCGATCTGCACTTGTCGGAGTTGCTGCCCACGGATCTGAAACTCAGTTTCAGATCTACGCGCTCCAGCGACAGAAGCTACTGCGACCAGCACCGACATCGGATCGGCGTACAAGAGGTACCGTTGGAAAGCTCTCTCGAAATTCTTCGGCCCTCTGGGACTCCAGAAAATTCGTTGGGACCATACTTTTGATGGGAGATTTTAGAACCGGACTGATCTCTATTTCAGATCTGGCAGGGCAGAAATGAACTTTCCTGAGAGTTGGCATTGACTGTGATGTAGACCTCCGATTCAGATGATGAGCTCTTCTTGAAAGTTGTAGAGGGGAGAGAGAGGAAACGGGGATAATTTTCATGAAAGGTTTGGTGGAGGTTTGGATGGGGAAAGTTATTTTATACTGCTGGGTGGTCGGATCTAGACAGTGGCAGGCAGAACTGAACTGGGATCTGAAGTGAATTTTTAGAAATTATGAACGAGATTCTAAATTCACAAGAAAATTTGTGGATGGTGGGGGTGGTAGACAGAACCTCCAATAAATTTGGGGATTCAAAAAAATAAGAAGAAGTGGGTCTAAGTGGGGAAATACATGGCTGTTGTGACTCAAGATAGAGAGCTGGCAGATCTGGAAGGAAAGGAAGAACGAAAATGGAAAAATGGAAAATAAAAACTAGAAGCTCCACCAATTTTTATAGGACGTGATAAAGACCTCTGGAACTCACCCTGAAAGTTTGGGCTCCATAAGATCTCGTGGCGGAAAGTAAAACATATGGGAAGAAGGGGCTATCCTGAATGGACAGAACTCCGGCGACTATGGTGGCGGTGCGACGGCGGCACGATGGCAGTGGCGGCGGCGATGGCGATCTCATGAACGGATATAGGAGGCGTCTCACCTCAGAAACACAGTCTTCCCAGCTGCAGAAGGGGGAGAGAGGAGAGACATAGGGGGCGGCCCTTGCTCATGGAAGAAATTCCTTCATTTTCTTTGCATTAATTCTTCTCAAAATGAAAATACAAGGTTCTTATAGAAAATACAAAAAGACTAGTTGTCACGCCCCGAGCCTTTATGGCAGCGGAAGACTCCCTCGAGAAACGTGAACAGCCAGCATGTAAGTCTCTTACAAGCAAGAATGATCAGAGCGCAAGACAATCACACACATAAATGCAATTGCACAATATCTACTCAACTTTAACTTTATTTCATAATAATCAAGTATTCAAATACAACCACTAATTCAACTTATTCCAATCTATCAGACTCAAGAAATAGAAAAATTACATAGACTCAATCTAAACAATATAGACTTCCTATGTCTTCACTCTCATCTTTGACAATATTTTCATTCACTCTCGGACCCGCTACTTGTATAACCCGAATCCGAATTCGAATCACTTTCATTTCCTGAAAAGAATGGAAATAGGTAATGAGCACACTTGCCCAGTAGGTATCTTCGCATCAACATGAAGCCATCATTAAAGTAATTAACATTTTAGCTCTAGAGAAATAAGGTAAAATCATGCGAATGCGATCAATCATGCGATTAAACCAAAGTATGTGAGATATAATGAGAGCAAGTATGAACTAGCAAGAATGTTATAAGAATAAGATATGACCTTTCATGAACAAGAATGTAATGAGAATGTACTTGCAAGCCACATAATCATCACTCCAGTATCTTTTGCATATGAGCAAGTACATCATGAATTTCTGTGGAATATCAAGAAAGTCATGTATCAATCATGCTGTATTGTGTTATGGATTTTCACTTATTTATAAAGAAAGTACTCCCAGCGCAATGCGACGCCAGTAGCATCATACCCCATGGTTTATAATAGTATGTTTTCGACAATCAGCCGAGAGGACTAACATAGAGCCCTTGAACACAATCAGTGCTCGATCGCATCTTCAATTATAAATCAAGCTTTTTCCACGCATGTAACAATAAAGTGTGGCCAAGGATGTACAATTCCAACAAGCTCTTGATAACAATAATTCAATGAATGAATGCTTTAGTAAGAATCATGAGAAATCACGAATGACTTATACTAAGTTATGCTTAAAATAAATCGGCAGCATAACGGTACATTCTTTATCTTCCATTCATTATATTAGGTTTCTTGATCAATATGATAAGTTCTAGATCATCAAGAGTCTATCTAGAAACCTTTGGAATATCAACCCTTAGTCAAACCTTGGGTTAAAATACTCAAGCAGTGTGACGGTTGTGTGCTGGGCCGTTACATGATGTGACGCTCCAGTATTGGGCCGTTACATTAGTCTGAATCCAGAACCAAGAAATCGGACTCAGTTGGATGTGACGGTCGTATATTGGGCCGTTACATGTACCTGATGGTCCAATATAGATCCGTTACACTAGTGATAACCAGAAAATATCGATAGTGTAATCTAATCACTTGGGTGTTAATGGTACAACCAACTCGGCTTCCTAGTGGGAATCCCAGGCTCGCGGAGAATTACGGAGGCCTTGAAACAAGATTTCCTAGTCCATTGGAAGGAATATCCAATAGAGAGGTCCTCATGTCCAAGAATAATGTTCCTATAGTGCAAAGTGTAAACTAATGGACATATACCTGAATATACGCCATGTACTTAGAGAAATGACTCTATAGATAGAAAAGAATGTGTAACAATGTGAAACCAAGATAAAATCCCGTCAATTCAACATTGGAAAATCATGATTTAGAATATAAAACTATAGAGTTTAGCCAATGAAATTAGCATAACCTAAAATAACTCAAAATACTTTAATCATACAATTTCCTATCATGAATCAATTAAGAAACTCAAAGTCATGAAAATAAGGATAAAACTTAGATAACTAGGCTTATTCATAAGTATGTTTGGCTGTCCTCAGTCCTATCTCTGTTTGACAGTAAACCGCACTCTGACGGTCTAGTATGGGCGCGTCACAGGTCTGTGACGGTTTATCGTAGGACCGTTACAATATTGTAACGCTCCTATTATGGTGCGTCAGAGACAACTGAGAAACTTTAAATACAACAGGGGTTGTGACGGCTTATCGTAAGACCATTACAGTCGTCTGACGATCCTAATATGATGCGTCAGAATCCCTGCTAACAGTATAATAAAATAGAAAGACTATGATTTGAAACCATGCTATATTTTGAAAAGATTTAACTACCCTAATCATGACAAAATAAAGTAAAGGTCATCTAGATGCATAGGTTGCAGTGGATTAACAAGATTATATCTTTGATCTTAGATTAGGGTTAAGAATATGTATGTATGTATGAACCCACTAAAACATGGAATTCATAGTCTATAATGCATGAAATAAAATATAATCAGAGGGCTTTTATCCCTAACAAGGTTTTTTTACCAATCATGAGATAACCTACCGCTCAACTAGGCTTTACACTTCTAATTTGAGCTTTCAAGGACCACCCTAGTTATTCTCTTTTTGTGACTTTTCAGCAACTTCATGCTGCCCTAGCTCCTCAGCCTCTTGACCTAAGGACGTGAAATTTTGAGAGTAAGAAGATGAAACTAAGGTGATCAAAAGATTCTAAAGGATTGAATTCTAATTACATCGTTTAAACGTCATAATCTCTTGATCTTCAGGGGTCCTTAGCTCTGATTCCTGAGTTACTATGGTCGAACCAGTAACTTTGGAAGCTTCAATCTCCGTGGTTGCTTGATCTCCTAGCATGAAATTTGGAGAACTATTAGTCTAAAGTATACTAAATAAAATCTTCTAAAGAACTTACCTGAAATTATATCTCCTTACCTTGATTCTTCATGAGCCAAAAGTAAGGGTCGCTCAGTTCAGAACTAGATCCTATTTATAGGGTTTTGAAGATTAGATCGATTCTAGAGTCTTTAATTTGTCAGAACCTAATCCCTAAGAGTCCTTAGTATTGTTATAAGCTCTCCCAAGTCGATCTCTTGTAGATAAGATCCCAAAGTTCTAATCTTTTTGCTCGTTCTTTCTTTCACGGAATTGTAAGAGTGTAACGCATCAACCTAGGTGTGTTACATGCTTGTAGCGGTCGCCCGATAGACCGTTACACCAAACATATATAGAGTTTCAATTCAATAAAACTCTCTTGTTTGTTTATCCTTATAATTATCTATAAAAATAGTATTTATCTTTAAAATACGTGAATAAGTCAATTAACCTTCTAGAATATGGGCCAAACTTAATGGGCTTGATCCATTAACCTTTTGGATTATCTTTAAATAGGCTAGGTTAGTTATTTAACCAAATTGGGCCTTATAATGACTTATTGATCTAATATTCTATTTATTAATTTATTTAGGCCTTTATAAATTCCAAAAAATAATTAAATATTCCAAAAAGAATTTATAAAAATTCTGGGGTCTTACACTAGTTCTATCCCTAGATCTAGGATTGGTGGGGGGTAAAAGAGGGAGTCTACAATTTATTTATCACATGTGGTTTGGAACAAATAAAATAAGATTTCAATCCTAATAAACTATATTATACATGGGGCACCCCCTTGACTTATGTGTTCCAAATTTTGAATTTTGTTACCCTTTGTCCCCCCTTGGTACAACTCTGCTAGAAGCCCACCTTGGAGGGTTGACTGACCCCACATGGGCCCAAGAGCTGAGGTGGATCAATGGGAGAAGGGATGGGGGGCCCACGGGACCCAAGTGGTCCCAAATTACAAATAAACCCCTTTTACAATCCGAATAAAGCCAAATAAACACACATTACACACAAATAAAATCCCAGTAAATATGATAAATACTAAGACTCAAGGGGGAGTCTCCAGACTGTCTCCGAGCCAGATGGAAGCCGATGTAGCTCGAGTGGTGCTCCACGTACGGTATCGACGGCTCGCCGGTTCGTGCTTCTCGATCGCTCTGATGTCCGCACCAGCAACTTTTCACTGAAATATGCAATCGGGTGGGTCTCCTGACTCAACACTCCTCCAATTCCTACACCCGACGCATCACATGAGACCTCAAACACCTTCGAAAAATCTAAAAATTGAAGAACCGGTGTTTGGGTCATGGGCTCCTTGATGTCCTTGAAGGCAGCATCAGCGGCCTTCGTCCATACAAATGTGCCCTTCGTGATACAGTCCATGATCGGGATAGTGACGGAGCTAAATCCACGGATGAAAGGATGATAGAACGTCACGAGGCCATGGAAGCTGCGGACATCATGGAACGTGCAGGGTTCCGGCCACTCAACAATGGCCTGGACCTTCTCCGGATCAGCGGAGACCCCAATGCTAGACACAATGAAACCCAAGAAGATAATCTGAGAAGTCATAAAGGCACACTTATGTGGGTTTTCAAATAATTGCTCTCGCCTCAAGAGTAGGTAGACCTACCGAAGATGGTCCAAGTGGTCCCCCGTAGTGCGACTATAGATGAGAATATCATCAAAATACACTACAACAAAGACTCCAATGAAAGGTCGATGGACCTGTGTCATGAGTCGCATGAAGGTGCTAGGGACATTGGTTAGCCCAAAGGGCATAACCAACCACTCATATAGACCATCCTTGGTCTTAAATGCAGTCTTCCACTCATCACCTGGCATAATCCTTACCTGGTTATAGCCACTCTTAAGATCGATCTTCAAAAAGATAGTGGCACATGCCATCATATCAAGCATATCATCCAGGCGGGGAATAGGGAACCTGTACTTCACGGTGATTTTATTGATGGCACGATTATCAATACACATCCTCCAAGTGCCATCCTTCTTTGGGGAGAGTAACGCGGGCACAACACACGGACTCATGCTATCCCGGATAGATCCTCTCTGCATGAGCTCATCGACCTATCGCTTTAGCTCAGCGTGCTCAGTGGGAGTCATGCTGTAGTGGGGAAGATTGGGCAATGAGGATCCCAGAATCAGGTCAATAGCATGCTGAATATCCCACATAGGTAGGAGTCCCTCGGGAAGCTCTTCGAGGAATATATCAGCAAACTCCTGCATAATGGGAACAACATCGGGTGCGAGTTCAGCCTCGGACTTTCACTCCACCTCACGGACCGTGATAGCAAACACATGACTCCCCTTACTAGCCTCCCGCTCCATTTCTCGGGAGCAAATCAACATCAACCTCCTAGACGGGGGCTCGCTTGTGCCAGATGTAACGGTCATGGCTCGAGCTGGGGATGTGGTACTAGGTCCAGGGACGGAAGGCTCCGGAGTACTAGGACCAGTAGGACCCCTAACTGAAGGACTCTTGGGTTGAGAGGGGTGGAGGGTAATCCGTTGGCCACCATGGTCGAAGGTACAGATGTTCAACCGACCATGGAGCATGGCATCCCGATCAAACAACCACGGCCTACCAAGAATAATACTGCCCACCTCCATGGGAAGGACATCACACCAGATCTCGTCACGGTAGGCATGGAACTACAGTGGGACCAGACACCGCAGCCTGATCAGAATGGAGGTGGAATCCACCCATGATACTCGATAGGGGCAAGGATGGTCCACGGGAGTAAGACCAAGACGAGAAACAGTGCCCGTGGAGATTGCATTGATACAACTCCCACTATCGATAATCACCTTATAAACTTTCCCACCCAGCCTACAGTATTTATGAAAGATAGTGGTCCGATGCCAGTCATCACTGGCCTGTGGCTGGGGGAGAATACACCTGACGACCCCCAAATGGGTATCGTCTGGATGCTGGGCATCCTGGCCATCATCTTCATTCTCAAAGAACTCGTCAGCTAATTCCTGTTCCACCTCATAGCTGACTGACACAAGCCCGGAAGATGAGGCATCCCCGACCTGTGTGTCCCCAATGACTAGAGATTGACGAGTGGGACACTGGTTTGCAAAGTGGCCAAACCCATTGCAGCGAAAACACTGCTACCGTGATCCACTAGGCTCCCCGATCAAAGGTCCCTTACCCTTATCCTCCCGACGGACAGGTGGTGTAGGCAACAGGGGACGGGCAAGAGGTGGGTGCGCCGGTGGACAGACAATGGGTGCAAGTTGTTGGGGTCAAGGAGGAAGATCCCTCGGTGGGGGAGGGCAAGGCCTTGGAGCGAATAGCTCCGGACGGGTAGGCTCCTGAGGTCGGGCCATGGGGGCCCTCTGATAGGTGCCTGAAGAGCTGCGCGGCTCGACACTATGAAGAGGGAAGGAGCCCAACCGTTGGGTAGGCTCGAACTCGGCCTCGAATTGCTCCAATTCGAGAGCAACCTGATACACTTGTTCCAAAGTGGCCACATTGCGGTGAACAAGTTCATATTGATAGTGTGGCCGCAGACCTCTTCGAAAGCGTGAGATGGTCATGGTGCTCTCTTTCGTAACTCCACACCGCAAGTAATACTCATCGAACTCAGCGGTGTACTCAGTCACGGATCAGTTTCCTTGAGTGAGACTCTGCCATTTATCTATGAGATGCTGGCGATATGTGGCAGGAAGGTACTTCTACCTCAACTTGGTTTTCATATCATCCCAAGTGTCAATCTGGGGTTGATGTTGATTTATCAACTGGCTCTCCACATTAGTCCAATAGGTTTGTGCCTGCCCTTGCAACTTCATCTTTGCGTAGCAAACTCTTCGATGGTCCGTCATCTCAAACCACTCGAAGTACCGATCCATGCCGGCCTCCCAATCTAGATAGACCTTTGGGTCCAAGGACCCGTCAAAAAGGAGAGGGTCCGCACGCACATTAATAAGAACGCGGTCGTCGTCATCGTAATCATGATTCCGTCGTTGGGATCGACGGTCATGACCATAAGCCCCAAGTTCATTATCGGATGCATAGTCTTCTACCTTGGGCACTCACTGCCTCCTATCATCTACCCCTTGAGCTCTTGGAGCAGCAGGTTGTTGAACCGGCTCCTGTTGGCCATTTGTCGGCGCTGGTTGCACCTCAACCGTGGCCCTCTCTAGGACAGCAATTCTCCCCACCAGACCCTGGATAGACTAGTCCGATGCTTCGGCCTGATCTTCTAAGCCTTTCATCCTCCCTTCCATACGCGTACCTACGCCATCTACACGCGTACTAAGCCCATCCATACGCGTATCAAATCGATCCATGAGAGACCAGAACATCTCGGCCACAGAAGGCTCATCGAAACTATGGGCTTGGGGATCCGCCATAGGTGGTGGTGGTGAGTATTGGGTACCTCTACGGGTGGACATGCAAATAACACAGTGACTGGGATACATGGACTAAAGCAAAGATGATGAACCTAGACTTAACCAATATCTGGTACGTGGCGGAGGTTTGATCCGAAGATCGCACTCACGCAAGTGTGCTACCGTCCCAATAGGCGTTCCGGAACACCTTTTGATATACCGAATAGAGGGACGCAATGAAACACCTCAGACCGACTACCCTAGACTCAAACTCTCTCTCATACCAAACTGATGCGGGATGAATGAGGGACTCGATGCCAAATGATGCGAACCTTGGACTCTATGTGACGACGCGACAAATTGGACAACGCGACCAGCGACTACACGACCATTAGAGCTACCATGGCTTGACACTAAGATCTCCTACGGGTATAAGTCTTAAACAGAAATGCGAGCTCACTCGTCGTCCCAAGCGAGGGAAACGCGGATCCGCGCGGTTGAGAAACCGACAGAGTCAAGGGTGGTCAACTCACTTCCATACTCGGATCGAATCATGGGATGGGTTCGCTCTCTCTCTCACAGCGGTGATTAAAATGATGAAACGAACTAGAATTCTAACACACTCATGTAGCTCATATAATCATATACTAAGTAAGCAAATGCCGAGGAGGAGAGATCGTTACCTCCACGCTCCGGGCGTGGGGAAGACAACCCCGGCCAAGATCCGCACTCCCGGTTAGATAATTACCAAATAAATTACAGAATTGAATTTTATTGCCCACTCCACGCTGGGAGGTAAAGGGCTACAAAGGGACCCGGGAGTAGCGCTCTTGGGTTGACGGGAAGTGTTTTGAATCGCCCAGTTGGTGCTGGCGCGCTGCTACTTGATGCTAGCCGGACGGCGCGGGCTGACGGTTGTGGGGACCACGCTCTGCTCGGATGACCAATCTGGGCGGGGTGGGTCCCGTTGCAAAGGGGACACCTGGATTATCGATCCCTGTGAGGCAGTTGCACTGGTTCGCCTTGTGGAAGGCGGGATGGCTCAGCTCGTCAAGTGTTGAAGCTTGTTGCCCCGAGCTAGTTCTGTAGTTTCAGAACTGTGCGACCCGGCGAGAATAAATCCTGCGATCAGATCTGACGTCGGATCGACGAGAAACTGGCTCCGTCGCGAAGCCCTCTCAGAGATCTACGACCATAGGCTGCTATAGGAATTTTTGTGGCCTTGGATTTTTAGTGGGGTATCTATGAACAGGCTGACTCCTAAACTCAGATCTGACTGGGTAGATTCAGATCTGCCTGATGAAGCATGTTGACCGAGGTAGAAACTTTGGATCTGTGAGTTGATATTTTTATGGAAGATATAGGGGGAAGTAAGGAACATGGGGATAATTTTTTTGTAATTTTATGAAGGGGTTTGAGGGGGGAAATGGATTTTAGAACAGGGGTTGGTCGGATCCGGACTGTGGGAAACAGAACAAGGTCTGGTTTTTGCAGTGGTTTTAAGAAAAGGTAAACGGACTCCTAAAATCTTAAAAAAATTGTGGGATGAGGGTTGGGCGGACAGAAGTCCCAGTCCAAATTTCAGCTCGATCTGAAATTGGAAAGGGGATCTAATAGGCAAAGAGTTAGGCTGTTAGAATACATGTCTGCACAGGGGTAGATTGTGTAGGCTGTGGGAATTTAAAGGGAAAGAGGGTAAACGACGGGGAAATAACTTGAAATTTTTTGTCGGACGTGGGAACTACAAGGGGAACTCACCCTGAAAATTTCAGCCTGGTCAGATCTATGAGTTGAGAGCTAAAATTTGGTTTTTGGTTTGCTGTCCAGAGATGGATAGAACTCCAGCGACGAGGCGGTGGCGGTGCGATGGCAGCTCGATGGCGGCGGCGGCGGTGGCGGCGGTGCTGAGTTTGACACTCTGATAAGGGAGGCTTCACACCTCAGAATAGCAGCCTTCACAACTGCAAGGGGAGGGAGAGGAGTGAGAGAGGGGGCGGCCTTGGCCTTGGAGCAATATTTGCTGAAATTCTTTGATTAATTGTGTGAAAAATGGAAAATACAAGCATTATATATGAATGGGAAACCCTTGGCTAATGACCAACCTTACCCTCAGATCTAGGGTTTGGGAGGGGTGCATTGGGGATGCCAAATTCTATTTTTTCCCCATGTGGTCAAAGCACATAAAAAAATTGCCTAATAGAGACAAAAGAGGGGGCGCCCCCTTTAAAGAAGAGAAATGGAATTTCCCTTCTCTTGGTCCAATGGTCCAAGTCCAAGGTGGACAATGGGCCAGCCCCTATGGGTCCCTAGAAGTTAGGTGGCCCAATGGGGAAGAAGGTGAGGGGGGCCCGCTAGGCCCAGGTGGCCCTTTTACAAAGAAACCCATTTATTTATCCTAATTACACTCTCTTAAACCCAAATAAAACCAAATAAGCACACATTACATACCAAATAAAACCCAATAAATACTAAAAATACTAGGACTCAAGACGGAGACTCTAGACTGTCTCCAAGCCATAGGAATGCATGTGTAGCTCGCATGGTGCTGCGCGTTCGGTATCGATGGCTCGCCGTCTCATGCTTCTCGCTCGCTCTGGTGTCCGCACCATAGCTAGTGAGTCAGGGGATACTGAGAGAACTAGAATTATAATGAGACTTGGAAGCTCTGGATTTACAGGGGGTGTGGGATGCAGTTGTGTGGACTAGTAAAAGTCTGGGAATAGGCTGGGACCGGAATTCGCTGGGATGGCAGCTGGGAGGTCATACCACCACAGGGAGTCATCGGCCCGCCACATCGAAGCAAGGGCCGAAGGGGGCATGAGCTGAGTAGGGTGGTGTAAGGTTGACTAGAGAACGTAGGATCAGTGCTCTGGCAATGTGAGTTGATGGAAGGTTGGCACTCGGTGGGGGTAATGATTTACTGAGGAGTGGGTGGAACGCCACCCTGACTGGTGGGGAGAGGAAGACTTTCTCGTTATCGACTCTACCGCCCTTTCAGGTTTTCGCTAGAGCCGACCCCCTTTATCTTTTTCCGACATGCCCTTGCGGGTTTTCACATCGAGGGGTTTCCCCATTTTGCCTGAGGTGCCCTTTCAGGTTTTCACCTCAGCCGGGTTGCTGGCCTTGTTGCCCCCAACCGCCTCCTTGCAAAAGAGGACATCAGAGTCTGCCGGGATATCTCTATTTTTAACCCAATTTAATTTTTTTTTGACTTACCTGGGAGCCTGACAGGTAGATTGGTGCCGGTGCAGAGGGAAGGAAATTAGTTCCCAAACAAAAAATGCCCTGCGGTGGTTCTGGGGGGCTTGGCTGGCCCTGCTGCTTGACTGGGAATTGAAGACTGGAAGGACTGGCTGGTTATATCCTTCATAAGGGAAGGCTGGCCTCACTGGTAGTAGCTGGGACGTGCGCCTTAGTCTGGCTGGCGCACGAACTCGTGTTCAGGTGCATAGTATAGCTTCATGTGCTCGCCATTGAGAGGCGGGAAGGGCCTGTGACCTTTGTAGTCGACGACCGTGTAGGCCCCACCCTCATAGACGTTGCGGATGATGTATGGACCTCGCCAGTTCGGCTGCAATTTTCCACTGGGGCGCCCTGCCATTACTCTCTTTTCCTTGATCATGACGAGGTCACCTTGCTTGAAGGCCCGCTGCTTGATGAGCTTCTCATAGGCTCGAGTCACACGGGCCTGGTATACTTGCAGGTGTTTATAGGCTTCGAGTCGTTTGCCCTCCAAGTCGGTGAGCTCTTCTAGCCTTCTCTGGTATTCATTTTCATCTGGGCCGGTGTGGATCGCCACGCGATAAGAGGCTAACTGGACTTCAATGGGGATAAGGGCTTCTGCCCCGTAGGTGAGGGAGAATGGCATACACCCCGTAGGAGTTTTGTAGATCGTCCGGTAGGCCCATAGTGCCTCGAAGACGTTCTCACCCCAATCACGTTTCCAATGGCTAACTATTTTAGCTAAGAGCTTGCAGAGGGTCTTGTTGAAGTCTTACGCTAAGCAGTTGGACTGGGGGTTGTAGACCGAAGAGGTTCTCCAGTCGATGTGAAACTTGGCCGCTAGTTGGTATACGGCCCTATTTTTGAACGGTGTCCCATTGTCGGACACGATGCGACTAGGGGTACCGAACCGGTAAATGATGTTGTGCCAGACGAATCTGGCAACTACCTCGCCGGTGACCTCCCGCAAGGGAAGAGCCTCCGCCCAGTGAGAGAAATAGTCGGTGGTGGCCAAGATGTATTTATGGCCCTTGTAAGATGGCGGGAAAGGCCCCGTAATGTTCATGCCCCACTCAGCGAAAGGCCAAGTGGGGGCTGTCGGACGCAGTGGGTTAGGAGGTCTTCTGGGTACCGGGATAAAGGCTTGGCATTGATGGCATGTACAAGCGTACTGGACACAATCCACGTACATGGTTGGCCAATAGAAACTCTTGAGTTGGATATTGTGCTTCATTCAGTCTCCGACCAGGTGTGCACCGCACAATTCGGAGTGAACCTCCTGCATGATGACTTGAGCCTCCGCTGGAGAGACGCATCTCAGGAGAATTTACTTGTCCTTCTCGTGGACGAGTCGATATAGGGAGTCGCCAATCAACTTATAAGAGGTTGCTCAGCGGAGTAGCTGGACTCTTTGAGCTCGGTTAGGAGGGAGCCACCCTTTCTTGAATTTGATGATGGGCTCGCGCCAATCTTCTTTCTCCGGAGGAGTGTTCTGGTCAAGGTCATGGACCTCATAAATGGTGAGGCCGATATTATCTTTGAGTGAGCTCGGCATCAGTCTCTTGTGTTTAATGACGATGTCGACCTCACCCTCGGGTGGGAGCTTGATAGCCGCAGCCAATTTTGCCAGAGCGTCTGTCTGAGCATTGTTGCTTCTAGGGATAAGATCTATTTCAAAGAAATAGAATTTCTGGGTTAATCTAGTGATGGCGGCGTGGTACGGAACCAACTCCGGTTTCTATATGTCATAGATGTCGAGGACTTGCCGGACTATCAGCTGGGAGTCCCCGTAGGCTTTGAGGCATTTAATGCCCATGTGGAGAGCCATCTGAAGCCCAATGAGTAGAGCTTCATACTCAGCTTCATTGTTGGTCAGGGATTTCATGAGAGCATAGGAGTTGTACAAAACTCCACCCTGAGGAGTCAGGAAAATAATGCCGGCACCTGCCGTGGTGGCTGGATCCTAGTTGCTCTGGGTAATCCCTCGGGAAGCGCCATCGAAGTAGAGCTCCCAACAAGGTACACTGGTTGCGACAGCGCTTTACTGCCAATAATGCAAGACATCTCCGCTCTGTTCAACCGATTGTTGTGTGAACAGCAAGGGACCCCTTGTCCGGGAGTTCTGAGCTGAAAGGTGAGTCGTCTGGCACTGGATGGGCTGCCAAGAATTCAGCCATACCCTATCCCTTGATTGCTTTTCTGCTGTTGGCCCAGAATAGATGGTAGACAAGAAGGGGGGTTGAATTGTCCCTCGGGCGAGATGTCAGATTTTAAAAATTATTTTGCAGTTAGAACAAGATTGAGGAAAATAATTACACTAGGATAACTTAGTTCACTCAATCTTACTGTGCTCACTTTAATGGCTTATGCAAAGAGCGATTAAACTTTAACCAAATACAAATAGCAAACGTAGCGATGTGCGATGGTGCAGTGAATAAAAATCTATAAAATAGCATGTGAATGGAGATAGGAGAAATGGACAATCACATAGGCAAACCACATGAAACACAAAGATTTTTAGGTGGTTCAGGGCCACGATAGGCTCCCTACGTCCACCCCTCACCGAAACCCGGTGAGGCTTCACTAACTCGCTACAACAATAGCAACCACGGGGACGAACCCCAACACCACACACACACACGCTGCTTCTGCAGCAAACCACACAGACAGGGCCTAGCCCCAAGTCGCTGCCACCACAGCACACATACCCAAACTCAGGGAACTCACCCCGCAATAAAACCTCACACAGAGACAGCTCCGTACACCACACACAGATATTCTGATGTTCAGAAAAATAAGAAGATATACAATACAAGCCCAAACTTTGTATAAACTGAAGACAAATGATCGAAATAAACTCAAGCGGGTTGGAGAATGGTATCCTTGTATGATAAATGGCTAGGAGATGATCTTTCTTGAAGCTTCCAAAGTGAGGGGGTCGAACTTCAACAGATCCGAAGTCGCACGAACTTGTCGCTGCAGATTCGGCTTCGTCGGAGCATGAAATCTTGATGGAACTTGATGTAGCTTTGACTTCTTCACTTTAAATCATCCCTAGAAGAAAGAAAACACATTAAAACCTTCCATAAACCTTCTTTCCTTCTCACCTGCGGCTAGTCCCTCTTTCCTTCCTCTATCTCTGCTTTTTAAGTGCAGAAATCGTAGCTCATATATACCAGCAAGATAGGTTGTTCAAAAGACCACAAACCCCTTGCAAAACCCTAACAAAACCCCTCTAAGATGTTCATTAATAACCTAAGGGCAGTAGGGTAAATTTTCAGCCCTATTGGAGGTCATTTGGATGGGTTTCGGTGGCCCACGGAAAACTCGCGCAAAGTTGTGAAAACAGATGGGTCGTTCTTCGACAGTAGAAACCGTCGTCCCATCTGGCAAGTGGGTTGTCCCATCTCTTGGGATAGGTTCTGTCTACTGCAGCAGATATACATGGGTCGACCCACTTTCAGAAGTGGGTCGTGCCACTTTCAGAAAGTGTTCTGTTTTGGCATTTTCATGCCCAAGGGTCGACCCAGTTGATAGGGGGGTCGACCCATTCATCTTGGGACAATTGAAAAACATATTTAAAGAGATCCCAATGATCTAAACATACAACCCAATGATTTCTAACAACTATTCATGAATTTCTATGATGAAGAACAAGTTAATTCAAATAGTTTGCATGTAAATCAAACATCATGAAGATTTTGCAAGAAAGCACATTCTAAACTCGGATTTCATCAAGTCAAGCTCAACGAAAAAACCATTCTTCCTCATTCAACATATAAATCAAATTCTTGCCATGTCTACAATGATTTGGGAGCATGATTGAACCTGCACTTTATAGAAGCTCAATTTCATTATTCATTCATCAATGCAAAATGAAAGGAGCAACTACCTTGCATTTTTGTCATGTGAATGGATCTCTTAACCTGCATATTGAGCTTTTGCAGTTCAACCACGTATAACTTTGATTCAAAGAGCTTTTGTAGTTCTGTAAAGAGAAATTCTGTATGGCATCTCTCAGCAGCTGGTTTTCCAAGTGTTGCCAGACTGTATGTTGAAGATCAGCCATTGCATCTTGAACAGTGCATTCAAACTCGAAATGTTTTCCTCAATTCAAACTCGAAAGCTCAAGAATGATATCACACTCACAAGCCAACAAAACCTTAACTAAACATGCATTCATTTAAACCTTCATTTTGCCAACCAAAAATTCGGATCAATTGTTCATGTGATTAACTTACAATACAATCCATTAGAAACCCATGAATGATATGCATGAGAGCCCTTTGAAGAAGATAAATTAAACACAATTGAAAACCCACTTAAGAACATAATTTCCTCATTCAAAGATCAAATACAATGAGCTATCTATCAATCACTATGAGAATGCCTTTCACCCAAAATTCACCAAGTTCCTCATTAAAAATTAAAATCAAATAGCCACTCAATGAAACAAGGTATTGGCATGTTTTTCACCACTATCCAACAAATGATAATATGAACGGGCTAAGCGTCTTGCAAGCCCAAAAGAAAACTCATTTTGTCAAAGCATGAGACTCTTTGATAGCTTCAATACAACAAGAAATGTATGCATGAAAGCAATTTCAAAATACTGAAACCTCAATAAAGAGTTGAGACATTTAGACATGTATTTGCTATGCATGAAACTCATTCAACCCAAATACATCAATAAACATGTGAGGCATGTTAAGACTCAACCTTCTCAACACACCCATGAGCAGTATGCAATGAACCACATTCATGATATTGAAGGACTAATGAAAGAATGTTCATGAAAACCCTTGCAGGATTAACCAATGAGCATAGTGAGGTTGACTCCATTAGAAGAAAATTGCAGCCTTTGATTGAGTTGAAAATGAAGTCCACCATACCACCATACATAGGTTAGTTCCTGCAAGACAAGATAATCAACATATGAACTCTTTTAGCATCAATACTTTTTCACAAGACATGCACACACGATTTTCACTTCAACACATACGCAAAGCACAAAATATGCACACAATATTTTGTTATCATCAAAACCAACATCAAAGATAAAGAGGGAGCGCAACAAACCCAACATCTGGGAATATAAGTAATGTCGTATTCCATCAGTAGGAGAGCCCACCTTCCTAGTCTACTTGAGAGGATGGGTTGTCGAAGGAGATACTTCAGGGGGACGTGCTTGGATATAAGCTTGACTCGATGGGACAGGAGGTAGTGTCGCAACTTCTTGACGGCAAACACTAATGCCAAGCAGACCTTCTCGATGGGGGAATATCGGTACTCGGCACCGATTAGCTTCCGGCTGAGGTAATAGAGGGGCTGCTCTTTACCTTCCTCGTTGACTTGTGCCAACAGAGCTCCTAGGGAAGCGTCCATGGCAGTAATATATATGAGGGGTTTGCCCTTGACTAGTGCCCCAAGGACTGGAGGAGTAAGGAGGTACCCCTTGATTTGCTCGAAAGCCGCCTGGCATTCAGAGTCCCATATAAACAAGGCGTCTTTCTTCATCAGCTTGCCGAAAGGCGCGCATCGACCGGAGAGGTTAGAGATAAACCTCCGAATGTAGGTCAGCCTCCCTTGGAAGGACCTGAGCTCGGTGATGTTGCTGGATGGTGGAAGCTCCTAGATTGCTTTGATCTTGCTAGGGTTCACCTCAATTCCTCGGTATCGGATGACGAAGCCGAGAAATTTGCCACTGGATACGCCAAAGGCGCATTTCATGGGGTTCATCTTGAGCCCATATTGCCGGAGACGCTCGAAGACTTGGCGTAAATCACGCAAATGGTCTTCGCTCCTTTTAGTCTTGACGACGAGGTCGTCAACGTAGCATTCGATGGTATTGTGCAGCATCTCGTCGAATATTTTGGTCATGGCCCTTTGGTAAGTAGCGCCAGCATTCTTCAAACCGAAGGGCATGCGCTTGTAGTTGAAAATCCCTTTGGGGGATCTGAAGGCTGTGTGGTTCTTATTTTTGAGGGACATCCGGATTTGGTTATAACCAAACGACTCATCCATAAAGGACAAGGCCTCATGTCTGGTGGTCATGTCGACCATTGTTTCTGTGATTGGGACTGGGAAGTCGTCCTTCGGACAAGCTTTGTTGAGGTCCCGAAAGTCGACACAGATGCAGACTTGACCATTTTTTGATGGGAATCAACACCAAGCACTAACATTTTATTTTTGCATTTACATCCTTTTGTTTGCATTTATATCCTTGGCTAATTGGGTTTGTAATTGTAAGGCATTATAAGCCAAAGGGTTAGTCATTAGAAATCTTTGGGTTTCTTCACAAAAAGGCCTTTGGGTTTCTATGTAAAATACCAGTAGGTCCAATAGGGCCCCCACCATCTTTTCCATTGGTCCGCCAAGGATCTAGGGCCCATGTGGGACTAGTTCAAAGTCCAAGATTGGACTTGGACCAAGGGGAGGACAAGATGGAAGAAAATTCAAAGTTGATTACCCCTTAGTCAAGGGGGTGCCCCCTCCTTCGTCCTCTCTTGTAAATTTTTTAGTTTTATTTCTTTTGACCACATGGGGGAAGAAAATACTATCCCTTATTTGCCCCTCCCTAACCCTAGATCTAGGGGTAGTTTATGTCTTTTTTCCATTTCTATATAACCCATGTATTTTGTGAATTCCTTAGCAATTAATGAAGAGAAAATTACATTTGTTGCTCCAAGGCTAAGGCCGCCCCTCTCTCTCACCTCTATTCCCCTTGGAGCTGTGAAAGCTCGAATTTTCAGAGGTGTGAAGTCTCCCCATCTCCCCCTCTCTGAGTGAGAAGCTCAGCACCGCCGCCGCCGCCATCGAGCCGCCATCGCACCACCACTACCGCCTCGTCGAAGTTCTGTCCATCCCTGGACAGAAGCTTGAAGCTGGTTTTTTATCTCCCAATCAGGAGATCTGTTCGACCTCAAATTTTGAGGGTTTGTTCTTCCAGTCATCCCCTATCTCTAGTTCAAATTTCGTGTCATTTTGGCTTCGTTTAGTATTTTTCCAGTAATTGAGTTTTCCCCTCCAGCAGCCTGCCAATCAGCAGATCTACGGGATAGTGTGTTGTTGTTGTATTTTTCCCGCCCACTTAGTCTTCTCTAAAAATTCCCAAAAATATCATACGTGTTCCTCATATCCCCCCTTTCCAACCATAATTTTCTCAGAGTCTAGATCCATCGTTTTTGTGTAGGTCAAAATTCATTTTCAGACAGAACCTGTTATGTCCTGACAGTCTGTAATTTCGAGCTAGAAATAACTACAATCCACAGAGTTTTTCATTTCCAATCAATTTACTGGATGGATGTGGAATAATTATATGTTATATCCCTTTGAGTCCTCTATCCAACGGCTCCAATCTCGCCTTGATCCGACATCGAGTCTGGGCACAAAAATTCTTTTCACCGGGTCGCGCAAACATGTTCCGTGAACATGCCGGCAAAGGCAGCAGCAAGTTAATTCTTGCAAAATTACTTCGCCGTCGATTCAGCCGCCGGCGACTTAGGGGATTGAAGAGGAGTGTTCCACCGACGTCCCAGCTAACCGCCGTGGCCAGAAGGTGACCGGAAGCCGCCGTCCCAGCAGTCGAGTTAACTTACTGTCCGGTAGGCCTGAACTGAGTTGCTGAACTGAGTTGGAATAGTACCTAGTCGGACCAATAGCCCGCCTCCGATTCAAGAGCCCTTCTGGCTTGCTGCCCGTCAACCCGAGATCGCCACTCCCGGGTCCCACTGTAGCCCTTTTGATGCGGGACGGAGACGCGACCGGGCTAAGACGTACGATCGACTAAAAGTGCGGCCAGCACTAACACGCTAAAGACAAGCTGGGCGGCTGACCACCGTGGCATTCTTCGGGTGGAGATGTCTCTCAACAGCAACTCACTCTAGCCCGACGATCGTCTCTTGCGAGGAAAACGTGGGATCACAGCGGTTAAGGAACCACTGTCGCCTAGGGTGGTGCAGTCCGAGCTCGGTGCTCGACTGGAGCTAAGGAACGGGCGCTCTCAACTCACAATCACGGTGATTTGTAGCTAGCTAACGGCCCTAATCTCCAAAATGCAGCATGATAGAAAATATACTAAACCAGCAATGTGATATAGGAACGATGCGCGTACCTCCACGACTAGCGCGTGGGGAAGAATTCCCGGCCGAATCCGACAACCCCAATATACACAAATAATAATTATACAATTTCAGAACCTAATGCCCACTCCACGCAGGGAGGTAATGGGCCACAAATGCAATTTTGAGGTTGCTGGAATTCGGGTTGACGGGCCGCACTCGCAGGAGGCGAGGGAAGCGAGTCGGGGCCGATCGGAAGGTGAAGATCGGCCGCCGATCTGTTCTGCCTGCGCTGGTCACCGTGCGCAGTGAGCTTGCGGAGGCCGGTACGCCAAGATCCACCCGATCGGAGTGCCGTTTGTTGGAGAACGTCGGTGACTGGACGAAGTTACACTGCTTCGAAGGGCGTGATCAGATCTTACCAGATCTGGGCGCAGCAGTAATAGTTCTCAGCCTCTGGTTTGGCGCACACAGAACTACACAGAAAGACAATTAATTACTGGAAAAATGACTCGCGGTGTCGGAATGAGGCGCCGTTTGCTTCCGATCGTTGGCGATGTCTAGAGGAAGGAAATGACCAAGGGGTTTGGTCAGATCTACAAAGGGGAGGGCGGGGCAGCTTCTGGAAGTTGCATCTTCTTCTGGGTCGGATCTGCACAGGGTGGTATGCGCGGTCCCACAAGAATCTCCGCCACAATCAGCATAGATCTCAGATCGACACGAGCTCAGTGGCAACGCGAAGAGGACTCAAAATCCAACAATCACTCAGAAGATCAGCTCTAGAAAGCTTGGGAGTAGATCTGGAGAAATTCGAATCAGGAAACTCAGGATATGGACAACGAGCTTGGGCAGATCTGCGCGACTTCACGAGACGAATTGTTGCTGGCGATCCAGAGCTCCGATCGACGCGAAACCAGCGCCAACGTCTTCTTGACTCGTAGAAGCACCACTGGTAATTTTAGCAGGACCGGATCTGAGGAGGATGAGGCAGTGGGTGATTCAGGATCCAAGAAAGAATTTTGGATGGGCGGAAGCAGCACAGCACACGAACAGACGATAACGGTTGCCTCGGCATCGCACCTCGGCTTTGGGAGTCGCACCCAGACTAGATCCCATCGCAGGAACTAGATCTTGAGTATCACACTTAAGGGATAACACAAGAGAATCACTCTCTTCACAAGAACACGCTTCATTCAAATCTCAAAATTCTCATTAACTCTTACAAGACACTATACATGGGTTTATATAGAAGGGAAGGAAGGGGGAGGGGGTTAGAAAATGGCATGGGGAGAGGAGGAGAGGGGGTCTGTGACCTAGACAAGTGGGAGGGGGTGGGGCTTGGTCTTTGGTCATCCAAGAGAGGTGGGAAGGTGGAAGTAACCTTCTTTTGGTCAAGGAAGGTGGCAAGCCACCATTTGGGCCAAGAAAGGGGTGCCCCTTTCAACTAGCCACCAAGCCACCCATGCATTCACACTAGCCTTGCCCCATTCCCACTAGATTAACCGTTTCACACTAGATTAACCCTTTCACACTTGTGACCCATTCACACTTGTGAACCCATTCACATTATACCCCTTTTCACACTTGATCCTTGTTCACACTATGCCCTTTTCACACTTTGCACACCAAACTCATGGACCTTTTCCCACTTTGGCCTATTCACATTGGTTAACCCCATTTGACCCATTCATACCTAGCCCATGGGCCTTTTCACACTTGGCCCTTTTAAAAGCCCAATAGAAAAGCCCAATAACTCTAGACGACTACTCTATCCCATTATAAGACCATAGGCCCATTAGCCCTTACACACTATTACGAACCATTAATTGGCCACAAGTTCCAAATAGGGCCCAACAAGGCCAAACAAATGGGAAATGAAGGTGAAGGATCAGCCGATGCGTCCACATCCTCCGCGAGCTATCTGGGTCCCGCCGTGTCCTTGTCCACCGATGAGTATTACAGCGTGTGTCCGCACTAATTCTCCCCGGGTGGGAGGAACTCGACCCTGTCGAGTAAGGGTCCCAAAGCTTGAGCTCTCCGCGTGTGATCATGGCATCGTCTGGCAAGGGGCGTTCTCTCCAATGCACGAAGAAGTATTGGTAGGCTCCATTCCTGGTGGTGATCACCTTCTCATCCAGTATACAATCTATATGTTTGCGTTGAGGCAAGAAGAGGTGGACTCTCAGGTGGTGTGTCACTCACAACAGGAGGAGAAAGCCCGAAACTCACTAGGGATCACCGCGGGATCCGATATGCTACCAGATCTGAAACATTGAACGTCGAACTAACACCATAATCACCTGGTAGTTCAATAACGTACGCATTCGAACCCACTTGTTTCATGACTCAGAAAGGGCGGGTATCGCGGACCTGGAGTTTCTTTACGGTCCCGAGAGGAAACCGTTCAAGTATGACCCTGATCATGATGTACTCCCCCTTTTGAACTGACGGGCATGTAGCATGCATCAGCAAACTCCTTATACGTGCATGGCTGGCCTTTTATTGGGACATGACTTAATGCAAACCATATGCATGAAAGAAAACAAATAAACTCATATAGGACCCTAGAGAAACCTAGACACGGACAGACGGAGCGACAAAGCCTAACGACTTCTTAGGACTGACGACAAGAACACCAGACGCTCTAAGGACAGGTTGGACTCCGTCGCATACTCCAAGTGTAAAGATAGTCTCACCCACAATTTGATGTTGTGAGTCCCAACCCTCGTCAACCGTCTCCTGTTTGAGAAGACTCGTCCTCGGGTATGGAAGTGCAAGAGATCAAGAGGCGGGTGACGGGAAGCTAATCCGGATGCTTGGTATGGCGCTCAAAAAGAGGTAAGTCTGGATATTGTCTCTCGTACGTATGGTAGAAATCAAACCATACCGTGTCAACATAAGGTGCCGACAGTGGTACGATAGTCACTAGCAGCTGCGCTACCGTAGCGAGGACAAAGTGGGCGGGACAAATAGGTCCGGGATGACCGGGGGGATTGGGGTGACTAACAGTCCCTGGCCCTCTATTGGATCACTCTCTAACCCCAAAACATCAGCGAGGTACTCCTCGGCCAACTCTTGGTTAGCCTCATAACTCACTAGAATAGGCCCACGAAAGTGGTCGGCTGAATGCCGTCGTGGAAGACGAACTCACCGGGTAGGTGAGGTGGGTATAAGGTGCAGGTCCTCCTATCCCGGTCAAAGGTCGCTCTCCTCTCGTCCAACGAATTTTGCCGTAAAATGATGCATGAACCAGCAAGTGTGTCGACCTTGCACCATGCTCCATTGGCATAAAGAACGTGGCCAAACCTCCATTGGAACTCTACGAATGCTAGGCCACCATTAAGAACAATCTCCCTGGTCTTAGAGAGAGACTCAACTATGTCTTGTGAGACACAGTTAGATGACACCCTACTGATGAAGTCGATTTTCGTATGCAACCCATTAGGTAGGATGGCAGTGGACACTATAGGTCGCTGGAATGACTCGGTTGTTTGCTTAGGGGTCGGGTGTCAGGCCATGAAAGCATTGAATTCGGCCACCAGGGATGACCAATCCGATGCATGGTCTCGGGGGACGGCCATGGGGGTGGCGGGTAGTTGACATGCAGACATGGGACAAGACCGACTGACTCTTATTGGACTACACACGACCCTAAGAAACAATGCAAAGTTTGGAATGCTGACTCGACTACACACATAGACTCAACCAATAGACGGTACTTGGCGGAGTTACGGGATCCGAAGATCCTCTCTCGCAAATGTGCAACCTTCTCGACAAGCGTAACCTAACGTTCGGGTAACACCTTTTGATATACCGAATAAAGGAATGCAAATGCGACACCTAGACTTAGACACTTTTTTTTCTTTCTTTAAACGACTACCCTAGAAGTGCCGGCGACGTACGATCAGGTAACACCTTTCTACTCTGACACCAATTTGATGCGGGATGGAGACGCGACCGGGCTAAGACGTACGATCGACTAAAAGTGCGGCCAGCACTAACACGCTAAAGACAAGCCGAGCGGCTGACCACCGTGGCATTCTCCGGGTGGAGACGTCTCTCAAAAGCAACTCACTCTAGCCCGTCGATCGTCCCTTGCGAAGGAAATGTGGGATCGCAGCGGTTAAGGAACCACTATCACCTAGGGTGGTGCAGTCCGAGCTCGGTGCTCGACTGCAGCTAAGGAACGGGCTCTCTTAACTCACAATCACGGTAATTTGTAGCTAGCTAACGGCCCTAATCTCACAAATGCAACATGATAGAAAATATACTAAACCAGCAATGTGATATAGGAATGAAGCGTGTACCTCCACGACTAGCGCGTGGGGAAGAATTCCCGGCCGAATCTGACAACCCCAATACACACAAATAATAATTGTACAATTTCAGAACCTAATGCCCACTCCACGCAGGAAGGTAATGGGCCACAAATGCAATTTTGAGGTTTCTGGAATCCGAGTTGACGGGCCGCACTCGCAGGAGGGGAGGGAAGCGAGTCGGGGCCGATCAGAAGGTGAAGATCGGCCACCGATTTGTTCTGCCCGCGCTGGTCACCCTGCGCAGCGAGCTTGCGGAGGCCGGTACGCCAAGATCCGACGCCCGATCGGAGTGCCGTTTGTTGGAGAACGTCGGCGATAGGATGAAGTTTCTCTTCTTCAAAGGGTGTGATCATATCTTACCAGATCTGGGCGTAGCAGTAATAGTTCTCAGCCTCTAGTTTGGCGCACACAGAACTGCATAGAAAGACAATTAATTACTGGAAAAATGGCTCCCGATGTCGGAATGAGGCGCCGTTTGTTGCCGATCGTCGGTGATGTCTAGAGGAAGGATCTGACCAAGGGGTTTGGTCAGATATGCAAAGGGGAGGGCTGGGCAGATTCTGGAATTCACCTCTTATTCTGGGTCAGATCTGCACATGGTGGTATGCGCAGTCCCACGAGAATCTCCGCCACTATGAGCACAGATCTCGTATCGACACGAGCTTGGCGAAAACGCGAAGAGGACTCAAAATACTACGATCACTTAGAAGATCAGCTCCTGAAAGCTTGGGAGTAGATCTGGAGAAATTCAAAATCAGGAAACTCAGGATCTGGACAGCGAGCTTGGGCAGATCTACGCGACTTCACGAGACGAGTTGTTGCCGGTGATCCAGAGCTCCGATCGACGTGAAACCAGCGCCAACATCTTCCTGACTCACAGAAGCACCTCTGGTAATTTTAGCAGGATCGGATCTGAGGAGGATGAAGCAATGGGTGATTCAGGATCTAGGAAAGAATTCTGGACGGGCGGAAGCAGCACAGCACACGAATAGACGATAACGGTTGCCTCGACGTCGCACCTCGACTTGGGGACTCACACCCCGACTAGATCTCATCGCAGGAACTAGATCTTGAGTATAACACTCAAGGGATAACACAAGAGAATCACTCTCTTCACAAGAACACTCTTCATTCAAATCTCAAAATTCTCATTAACTCTTACAAGACACTATACATGGGTTTATATAGAAGGGAAGGAAGGGGGAGGGGGTTGGAAAATGGCATGGGGAGAGGGGGAGAGGGGGGCAGTGACCTAGACAAGTGGGAGGGGGTGGGGCATGGTCTTTGGTCATCTAATAGAAGTGGGAAGGTGGAAGTAACCTTCCTCTGGTCAAGGAAGGTGGCAAGCCACCATTTGGACCAAGAAAGGGGTGCCCCTTTCCACTAGCCACCAAGCCACCCATGCATTCACACTAGCCTTGCCCCATTCACACTAGATTAACCCTTTCACACTTGTGACCCATTCACACTTGTGAACCCATTCACATTATACCCCTTTTCACACTTGATCCATGTTCACACTATGTCCTTTTCACACTTAGCACACCAAACTCATGGACCTTTTCACACTTTCGCCCATTCACATTGGTTAACCCCATTTGACCCATTCATACCTAGCCCATGGGCCTTTTCACACTTGGCCCTTTTAAAAGCCCAATAGAAAAGCCCAATAACTCTAGACCACTACCCTAGCCCATTACAAGACCATAGGCCCATTAGCCCTTACACACTATTACAACCTATTAATTGGCCACAAGTTCCAAATAGGACCCAACAAGGCCAAACAAATGGGAAATGAAGGTGAGGGCTCGGCCGATGCATCCACGTCCTCCGCGAGCTATCCAGGTCCCGCAATGTCCTCGTCCACCGGCGAGTATTACGGCGTGTGTCCGCACCACCTTTACCTCCCTGCGTGGAGTGGGCATCAAAATTCACTATTGGAATTAATTACATTTACTGTATCGGGAGTTACAGTCTTGGCCGGGGTCATCTTCCCCACGGCCGGAGCGTGGAGGTACACTCGCCACCCTCCTACTTGGCATTTACTTTACTCATATATATTTCTATATGCCGCTGCTTGCATGTGATAGGTACTAGCTCGTTATATTTTATCACCACTGTGAGAGTGAGTGAGTGGAACCCGTCCCGTGACTCGATCCGAGAACGTGAAAAAGCCGATACCTGAGACTCATTGCCGGTTCCTCAACCGCTCACGTCCACACACTTCCCTCGCTTAGGGATGTCCGCGAGCTAGAGTCCTAAGTTCATGTCCCGTCCCACATCAAATTGGTATCAGAGCAAGTTGAGTCTAGGGTAGTTGGTTAGTCGGTCCAAGGTGTCACATTGCATTCCTCTACCCAGTATATCAAAAGGTGTTCCCGGAACGATTGGTTACGCCTTCTGGGAAGGTTGCACACTTGCGTGAGTTCGGTCTTCGGATCATACCCCCACCACATACCAGATACTGGTTGAGTCTAGGTTCGTAGTCGAGTCTATATTCCAACTTTGCATTATCGTTTTGGGGTCATGTCTAGTCGGTTTGTCTTGCACCAAGTGTCGGCCTGGCCATCCTATAGCTCCCCGTGTCCCATGGATCCCCAAAAGCCCACGTCATATGCATAGTGGCTACACACCTAAGGATGGGAAACCCAACCCCACCACCTCCGTAGGCCCAAAGCCCCGGACTTCTATGGCTCCACGGTCCCGAGCAACTACCTAGAGTGGGAAGCCGCTATGGACAAATACTTTGAGTGTTACATTATGTCCGATGCCGTGCAAGTCGACTTTGCCACAAGGTGACTTTTTTACGAAGCCGCCAAAAAATGGAGGGACATAGAATACTTGAGGGAAATTAGGAGGCAATGGCCCATAGAGTCGTGGCGAGAGAAGAAGGGCGAGCTTAGAAGGGTCGGCCTAGTCACCTCCAACCGACCCCACCCAATCACCTCCAACCAAGTGGGTCATAGTCGGAGGCAAAGAGGCCCGCATGTCAATGAGCCTAAACCCATGACTAGGCTGAGAGACCATGAGCGAGTCCACCATGATGCCCCTACTCCAACCCCCACCCTTGCCGAACTCTTCAAAATCATGTCGGATCGGTTGGATAGGATGTGTACTCAAATTGACGGACTCCTGGCCGAGCCTCCCAACCTGGTGCCACCCCAAGGACCACTTCCCCCCAGGGAGGACATTCCTTCCCCACCCATGAGAGCTCCATTGCCATCACCCTCACCTTCCGATCTTTATCCGGAGCCACCTCATTTGGAGCCACCCGTGTTTCTAATGGGAAAGCTATTCATCGCCGAGCCACTACTTAGTTGGCTCAAGATGGGCTTGGTCCCTAGACCGCCTTGCTACCCATCCATGGACCCAACACTCCCAGTAGTCCCCATTAACTCCTTTCACACCACTTTCCAGTCATTTTCCTTCGTAGAAAGTGTGAAGGACCTACTAAGGAGTTGAGAATGTCAATGGGAGCTGACATATATGTTGGCCTTAGGGTCTGACCAACCCTATAGTCACAGCTTCATGCTCCCGACTTTGGGGTCTATTACCTCGGTGTACACCTTGGGTCATATCACCACTGAGGTCCTATTGTTCTTCCTCGTTCCCGATGAGCTTGACTTTGCCCCCTCTTACGGTATTGTCGTCCCGAGGGAGAATCCATATCTACTCTATGAGATCACCGTCCCTCTTACCATAATGGATGAAGGTGACCACCTACACCTTCAAGAACTTCAGACATGGGACCGTGACATGTGGGAACCCAGTTCGAGGGGTCATACTTTCTTTGATCCCTTCGACCTCTACCCTAGTGAACCCCTTGACCCACCATATCTACTCCACTTCTTTAGGGGAGTTCACTATCACACCCCTTCCCCACGGGCCATTCCACTTACACTCCACAAGGAGCCCATTCATTGGGGTAATGAAGGAGGTGAATTTGATTCTCCTGGCCCACCCAAGTCACCCAAACCTCCCAAATCCAAAAGGTCGTCAATGCATGAGTGTTGCATAGTGGGATGTCTTGGATTCCATGATGCCACCTACATTTAGTTGCATCTTGTGTATGCATGGCACACATTCGGATGTCATGGTCCACCATTGTATATATATGGGTCGGTCTAATAGTAG
This sequence comes from Amorphophallus konjac, assembly GCA_022559845.1. Lineage (NCBI taxonomy): Eukaryota > Viridiplantae > Streptophyta > Magnoliopsida > Alismatales > Araceae > Amorphophallus > Amorphophallus konjac. Next base: position 206,766,465 of record CM040121.1, on the reverse strand, counting down.
GTTTGTTTAGGGTCTTGTGTGAGTCTGTGTTTTTCTTTATTTGCTTAGAGTCCGTACATGCATGTGTCGAGCATATTAGGAGTCGCATAGTCGGTCTCATGTCCGCTCGTGATGTCCGTCCCTTTCGAGTGTGAGGCAAGTCGGGTCTAATGCATACGTTGTAGACTTACCAGAATTTGGGATCGACTCTACTTCAATGTCTCAGATCCAGTCACATAAAGGGACTCCGCGGTGATTCCTAGTGAGTCATTGAGCTGTCTCCTTCCTTTGAGAGTGACCCCACCCCTGAGTGTCCACCTCTAGCCTCATTCCCACAGCAGCATGTGCATATCGAATATATACGGGATGAGCAGGTGACGATTACTTAGAGTGGAGCGTACTCCGCGCTACCTGGATGGTGACAGATCCGTAGGAGCTACTTGAGCAGCCACACCCCTTACTCGACGGGGTCGAGTTCTTCCCACCCGGGAAGAATTGATGGGAATCAACACCGAACACCACTACCAGAAAAGGTGGGATTTCAGACAACCGATTCCCGTCTGTAATCCGTCTAAAATTCCGTCTGGACACGATTTTGTAACAGATTTTAGACGAATTTCGGACGGAACAAGGCCGTCTCATATTCTTGGTTACAAATTTTGGACAAATTTATTATCAGTCACAAATTTCGTCTGAAATGTCAAACGGAAATATTCTGTGTGAAATCCCGTATGAAAATATAACTTTCGGACAAATTAATATCAGTCACAAATGTCGTCTGAAATTTGACATGATAATTTTTCCGTTTGAAATACCATCTGAAATTTACTCCGTCTGAAATTTCACACGGAAAATCTTTCGTGTGAAATACCGTTCGAATATCCGTCTGAAATTTCAGACATACGTGGCTGAAATCCGTCTGAAATTTTAGACGCAGACGCACAAGTACTTTCAGACGGATACGTTTCGTCTAAAATACCGTCTCAAATCCGTCTGAAATTTCAGACGCATCCATCTCAAAATCCGTCTGAAATAACTTCCATTAATTTTTTTAAAAAATACAAAATTGTTTTAAAAAAACCTGTTAAAATTCAAACTTATGTACTAAAAATAAAACACATAAATAATAAACTCAACATTCATAGATAAAAAAATATGCTGATCAAATATCATCCTCCACATCATCCATATCCTCATCCCTGCACTTCTCATCTCCTCTATCACCGCCCGCAGAAGGATCCTCCAACATTAACAAAATAATAACATTCATTCATAGATAAAAAAATTAGTGCGAAGATAAATTAAATATTTTATTACATTGCATAAATTGAAATCAAACATAATATAAAATCGATAATTGCATAGATTTGTCACCCCAACTAACCTAGCTGTCATCAGTAATGTATATTAATTACATTTAGAGACTGCACTTTTGAGCATTGGGCCCAAACCGGGTATCCGATTTAGATTCCGTCAGTTCTCACGAGTCACTTTTATCTCCTAGGTCCTATTGGAACAATCGGCACACCAATCTGACCGGTATTTCATATTTTAGACCCCCGGACCCGATGTCTTTAATTTTTAACTAAGTGTATTTACAAAATGCACTTTTGAGCGTCGGCCCAAAACCATATATCCGATTTGGATTCCGTCAGTTCTGACAAGTCACTTTCATCTCCCAAGTCCTGTTGGAATGATCAACACGCCGATCAGACATGTATTTCATATTTTAGACCCCCGGACCCGACGTCTTTAATTTTAAACTAAGTGTATACGCTCAAAATGCACTTTTGAGTGTCGGGCCCAAACCAGATATCCGATTTTGATTCCGTCAGTTCTGACAAGCCACTTTCATCTCCTAGGTCTTGATGGAATGATCGGCACGCCGATCAGACCAGTATTTCAGATTTTAAACCCCCGGACCCCGACTTCTTTAATTTTAAACTAAGTGTATTAACCAAATGCATTTTTGAGCGCTGGGGCCAAATCGGGTATCCAATTTGGATTCCGCCAGTTCTCACAAGTCACTTTTATCTCCCAGGTCCTGTTGGAACAATCGGCATGCCGATCAAATCGGTATTTCAGATTTTAGACCCCTGGACCCGACGTCTTTGATTTCTACCTAAGTGTATTTACAAAATGCACTTTTGAGCGTCGGCCCCAAACCAAATTTCCGATTTGGATTCCGCCAGTTCTCACAAGTCATTTTTATCTCCCAGGTCCTGTTGGAACAATCGGCACGTCGATCAGACCGTAATTTCAGATTTTAGACCCCCGGACCCCGACTTCTTTAATTTAGTGTATTTATAAAATGCACTTTTGAGCGTCGGCCCCCAACCAGATATCCGATTTGGATTCCGTCAGTTCTGACAAGTCACTTTCATCTCCCAGGTCCTGTTGGAATGATCGACACGCCGATCAGACTGGTATTTCAGATTTTAGACCCCCGGATCTGACGTCTTTAATTTTAAACTAAGTGCATTTATAAAATACACTTTTGAGCGTCGGGCCCAAACCAGATATCCGATTTGGATTCCGTCAGTTCTGACAAGTCACATTCATCTCCTAGATCCTGTTGGAATGATCGGCATGCCGATCAGACCGATATTTTAGATTTTAGACCCCCAAAACTTGACGTCTTTAATTTTAAACTAAGTGTATACGCTCAAAATGGACTTTTGAGCGTCGGGCCCAAACCAGATATCTGGTTTGGATTCCGTCAGTTCTCACAAGTCACTTTCATCTCCTAGGTCCTGTTGGAATGATCGACACGCCGATCAGACTGATATTTTATATTTAGACCCCCGGATCCGATGTCTTTAATTTTAAACTAAGTGCACTTACAAAATACACTTTTGAGCGTCGGGCCCAAACCAGATATCCGATTTGGATTCCGTCAGTTCTGACAAGTCACTTTCATCTCCCAGGTCCTGTTGGAATGACCGGCACACCGATCAGACCGGTATTTCAGATTTTAGACCCCCGAAACCCTGAATTAAATGAATTCTTCTAAACTAAGTTAGTTTTGAAAACACACTTAGTTTTGAATTGAGTTATTTGAGCGTCAGGGTCAAACTGGATACCCGATTTGTAATCCGTCAGCTGACTCAGCTCTCACAACTCACGTCTACCTCACAAGTCGTGTTGGAACGATCCGCACGCCGATCAGGCCAGTATTTTACATTTTGGACCCCCGAACCCCGAATTTTCCCAATTCTTCTAAACTAAGTTACTTTTGAAAACTAACTTAGTTTTTAAATTAATTATGAATATAATTGAGTAATTCTGTCAAAATAAAAAACATAAAAAACACGAACCTGATGGGCCTATGCCGTGGTGGTGGTGGATCCATGACGGAGAATTCCCGCCTGGGAGAGGAGGCCACTGATTGCGTGCTGGCTAGATATCTCCTCTCGGATCTGTCGCGACATCTGCTGCTGCAAATCAAAAATCTTTCTTTGGACGATGTCTATGACGTCGCTGGCTTGGGAACTGGGGGCAGGTGGAGGTATACTGAATGCACTGCTACTGGTTTGGGCAGAGCCTGAACTCGCACACGATGATATCACCGCGCTAGAGTCCAGGCTCTCCCAAAAACCATATAGCCGGCCTTTCTTCGGTATGCCAGCTGCTGCCACCCATTCCGCCGGATCGAACTCCGGCTGCTGCGTGACTCCCTCCCCGTACTTCTCTATCACAGCTCTGCTATATGTTTCCTACAAATTGAATAGCTTGACTAGTCAATTTCATATGAATCAATCTGATGCGGGACAGACATAGGGACCTACTCTAAGTAATGCGGACCTCTGACTCTAAGTGCAGACGCGACCAACAACATACGAACAATAGAGACACTTTGGCCTGACACTAATGTTCCTATGGGCTATACGTCGCTAACAGAAACGCAAGCTCACTCGTCATCCCAAGCGAGGGAAAGCATGGATCCGCGCTGTTGAGAAACCGGCAGAGTCAAGGGTGGTCGACTCACTTCCGTGCTCGGATCGAGCCACGGGACGGGTCACTCTCTCGCTCACAGTGGTGACATGAACTCACGGGCTAGGTTCCTAACGCACTCACAGCGGCATATGACCATATACTAGCTAAGCAAATGTAATGCCAAGAAGTTAAGACCGTACCTCCACGCTCCCGGCGTGGGGAAGACAACCCCGGCCAAATCCGTACTCCCGGTTAACAAATTTTTACTGCGGTACAAAGTTTCGACCCACTCCACGCAGGGAGGTAACAGGTCACATGTGGGGCCCGCGAGTATCAGGAATTGGGTTGACGGGCAGCATCTTGATGTCGCTCCGTCGGTGCCGAAACCCGCATTTTGGTGCTGTCCGAACGGCGCGATCTGTGGGCCATGGGGCCCACGTACTGCTCGATCCTCCGGATCTGAGGGGGTGGGTCCCACTATGATGTTGACACCTGGTGGCACGCTCCCCTGGACGGCGGCCGGGCTGGAACACCGGTCAGAGGCCGGGTGGCTCCGATCTTCACTTGTCGGATTTGCTGTCCACGGATCTGAAACTCTGTTTCAGACCCGCGCGCTCCGGTGAAAAGGCTTGCTGTGACCAGCACCGACGTCATATCTGTGCAAAATTAACGTCGTTGGAACGCTGACTTGAAATCCTTCGACCCCCTGCGGTTCCTGGAATTTCTTCGGGGCCGTAATTTTGATGGCAGATTTTTGAACAGGGCTGTGCTCAGTCTCAGATCTGGTCAAGTAGACTGAGATCTGACTGAGAACATACGTTGACCGCGATGTAGACCTCCGATATGGATGTTGATCTCTTCACCAAAGTTGTAGAGGGGAGAGCGAGGAAGACGGGGATATTTTTGGGGAAATTAAGGTGGAGGTTTGGATAGGGAAAAGTATTTTCTAGCACCGGGTGGTCGGATCTGGACAACAGAGACAGAACTGATTTTGGGATTTGACAGTGATTTTTAAAAATAGGTAAAGGACTCCAGAAATTCCAAGAAAATTCGTGGATGGTGGGGGTGGTGGATAAAATCTCCAATTAAATTGGGGACTCAAAAAAATAAGGGGAAAGGGGTCGAAGTGGGGAAACACTGGGTTGTTGTGGCACATGACAGAAAACTGGCAGATTTGGAAGGAGGGGGAGCACGAAAATGGAAAAATGAAAAATAAAGGCTAGAAATTCCACCAATTTTCTTGGGACGTGAGCTAGACCTCGAGAACTCACCCTGAAGATTTGGAACTCAGCAGATCTCGAGGCTGAAAGTTAAAATTCCAGGAACAGTGTGCTATCCTGGGTGGACAGAACTCCGGCGACGGTGGCGGTGGTGCGACGGCAGCACGATGGCGGCGGCGATGGCGATCTCACGAACTGATAGAAGAGGTGTCTCACCTCATAAACACAGCCTTCCCAACTGTATAAGGGGGAGAGAGGAGAGAGATAGGGGGCGGCCCTTGCTCTTGGAAGAAATTCCATAATATTCTTTGCATTAATTCCATCAATAATGAAAATACATGCTATTTATATGAAATACCAAAAGACACTAACTATCCCTAGATCTAGGGTTGGAGAGGGGTAAAAGAGGGAGTCCACATTTTATTCTCCCATGTGATTTGGAATCAAATAAAATAAAATTTCAATCCTAATATAATACTATATATGGGGGCGCCCCCTTGACCAAATGGATTCCAACTTGGAATTTTTCTACCCTTTGTCCCCCCCCTTGGTCCAACTCTTCTAGAAGCCCACCTTGGAGGGTTGACTGACCCCACATGGGCCCTAGGGCTGAGGTGGAACAATGGGAGAAGGGATGGGGGGCCCACGGGACCCAGGTGGTCCCAAATTACAATCCGAATAAAACCAAATAAAAACACATTACACACAAACAAAATCCCAATAAATACGATAAATGCTAAGACTCAAGGGGGAGACTCCAGACTGTCTCCGAGCCAGATGAAAGCCGATGTAGCTCGAGTGATGCTCCGCGTACGGTACCGACGGCTCGCCGGTTTGTGCTTCTCACTCGCTCTGGTGTCCGCACCAATTCTCCCTGGGTGAGAGAAACTCGACCCTGTCGAGTAAGGGTCTGCATCGCTCTGGTAGCTCTCCAGTAGGTCCGAATCTATCCTCTGCAACTCTCCACGGGTGAACCAAGTATCCTCGGTGGCGGGTCGCCCTCTCCATCGCACTAGGTAGCGCGGGTAGGATCCACTCCTGGCAACAGTCACCTGCTCATCCAGTATATGATCTATATGCTCCCGCTGCCGTGGAAATGGGGCTGGTGGTGGACACTCAAGTGTGGGATCACTCTCAATGGGAGGAGATGGCTCGAAAGGCTCACTAGGGATCACCATTGGGTCCCTATATGCAACTAGATCTGACACATTGAAAGTAGAGCTTATAACATATTCCTCGGGTAGGTCCACAACATACACATTAGACCCAACGCGTTTCAACACTCTAAATGGATCGGCTCCGCGAGCTTGCAATTTCTTTACAGTTCCAGAGGGAAACCGTTCATGTCTTACCCTAATCATGACATATTCACCCTCTTGGAACTCACGGTGGTGTCGATGGGCATCGGCTAACTCCTTATACCGTGCATTGCTGTCCTCAATGTGACGAGGGATGTCATCATACAGACTCCTAACATGCCTAGCAAATGACTCGGCAGACTAAGACACTCGTGCATGAATGGGCATGGGGACAACATCCACTGGCTTCCTAGGCCTACGACCTGTGACAATCTCGAATGGACTCATACCTGTAGACCTATTGACCGAATCATTATATGCAAATTCTGCCAGTGGTAACATGAGATCCCAATCACTGACACGGTCCCTGACAAGACACCTCAGAAGGTCACCCAAACTCTTATTGACCACCTCGGTCTGACCATCTGTCTCGAGATGATATGCAGTGGAAAAATTGAGGTGAATACATAACATATGCCACAGTGTCTTCCAAAAATAACTGGTGAACCTAACATCACGGTCAGACACTATGGTTCGAGGCAACCCGAACTTGCACACCACATGAGTAAGGAAAAGGCGGGCTACCCTCGAAGCATCCGAAGTCTTCGAGCAGGGAATGAAAAGAGCCATCTTTGAGAATCGGTCAACTACTACATAGACCGAGTCGTGCTTCCTAGAGGTACGTGGCAATCCTAAAACAAAATCCATGCTAACATCATGCCACAGGGCATCAGGCACGGGAAGAGGTGTGTAGAGGCCCGAGCTTTGCTTCTTCATTTTGGCCGTAGCACATGTACGGCACTGGGCCACAATGTGAGCAACATCACGCTTCTAGCTTGACCAATAAAATCTACAGCCTCGATAGTCTTGTTCCGACCAAAGTGGCCAGCTAGACCTCCCGCATGTAGTTCCCAGACTAAGAACTCACGAACCAAAGTTCGGGGAACACAAAGCATGCCTCCTCGAAAGAGGTAATCCTCCTGAAGCACATAGTCGTCATGGTCTCTCGAGGGTCCGACCTGGAGAGTGGCATAGATCTGACCAAAGTCAGGACAGTCAACATAGGCCTCTCTCATCTTTTCTAACCCTATGACCTCGGCACTCATGGTAGTCAGCAGACATGCTCACCGACTCAAGGCATCAGCCACCTTGTTCTCCACTCCAGCCTTATGTTTAAGCACGAATGTGAACTGCTGGAGATACTCAACCCATCTACTGTGACGTGCATTAAGCTTCTTTTGGGAATAGAGGAACCTCAAAGCCTCATGATCGGAGTACAAGATAAACTCCTGATGTAAAAGATAGTGCCTCTAATGCCTAAGAGCCTGAACAACTTTGTAGAATTCTTTATCATAAGTGGAGTATCGCAATTTTACGTCATTCAGCTTTTCACTAAAATATGCAACCGGGTGGGTCTCCTGACTCAACACTCCTCGAATCCCAACACCCGATGCATTACACGAGACCTCAAACACCTTCGATAAATTAGGCAATCGAAGGATCGGTGTCTGGGTCATGAGCTCCTTGATGTCCTTGAAGGCAGCAGCGGTGGCCTTCGTCCATACAAACGTGCCCTTCCGAATATTGTCCGTGATCGGGGCAGTGACGGAGCTAAATCCGCGGATGAAACGACAATAGAACGTCGCGAGGCCATTGAAGCTGCGGACATCATGGACCGTACGGGGTTCCGACCACTCAACAATGGCATGGACCTTCTCCGGATCAGCGGAGACCCCAATACTAGATACAATAAAACCCAAGAAGGTAAGCTGAGAAGTCATGAAGGCACACTTCTATGGGTGGGCAAACAACTGCTCTCGCCTCAAAAGCAGGCAGACCTACCGTAGATGGTCCAAGTGGTCCCCTTTAGTGTGACTATATATAAGGATATCATCAAAATACACAACCACAAAGACTCCAATGAATGGTCGAAGGACCTGAGTCATGAGTTGCATGAAAGTGCTAGGGGCATTGGTCAACCCAAAGGGCATAAGCAACCACTCATATAGACCATCCTTGGTCTTAAATGCGATCTTCCACTCATCACCTGGCCTAATCCTCACCTGGTGGTAGCCACTCTTAAGATCGATCTTCGAAAAGATAGTGGCACCTGCCATCATATCAAGCATATCATCAAGGCGGGGAATAAGGAACATGTACTTCACGGTGATTTTGTTGATGGCACGACTATCAATACACATTCTCCACGTGCCATCCTTCTTTGGGGCGAGTAATGCGGGAACAACACACGGACTCATTTTTGTCCCGAACAGACCCTCTCTGCATCAGCTCATCGACCTGCCGCTTTAGCTCGGCATGTTCTGTGGGACTCATGCGATAGTGAGGAAAATTGGGCAATGAAGAGTCCGGAATCAGGTTGATAGCATGTGGAATATCCCGCATGGGTGGGAGTCCCGCGAGAAGCTCCTGGGAAAAATATCAGCGAACTCCGACAGAATAGGAATGACATCGGGTGGGAGTTCACCCTCGGACTTTGGCTCCACCTCTCGGACCGTAATAGCAAACACACGGCTGCCCCTACTAGCCTCTCGCTCCATTTCTCGGGAGCTAATCATCATCAACCTCCTAGAAGAGGGTTCGCATGTGCTCGATGTAACGATGATGGCCCTAGCTGGGGATGGGGTACTGGGTCCTGGGACGGAAGGCTCCGGAGTACTAGGACCAGTAGGACCCCTAACTTAAGGCTTCTTGGGCTGAGAGGGGTGGAGGGTAATCCACTGGCCACCATGGTCGAAGGTACAGGTGTTCGACCGGCCATGGAGTGTGACATCCCGATCAAATAACCATGGCCTACCAAGAATAATACTGCCCACCTCCATGGGAAGGACATCACACCAGATCTCATCACAGTAGGCATGGAACTGCAGTGGGACCAAACACCGCAGCCTGATCGGAATGGAGGTGGAATCCACCCATGATACTCGATAGGGGCAAGGATGGTCCACGGGAGTAAGACCAAGACGAGAGACAGCGCCCGTGGAGATTGCATTGATACAACTCCCACTATCGATAATCACCTTACACACTTGCCCGCCCAGCCTACAGTATGTATGAAAGATAGTGGTCCGACGCCAGTCATCACTGTCCTGTGGTTGGGTGAGAATACACCTGACAACCCCAAGTGGGTATCGTCCAAATGCTGGGCATCCTGGACATCACCTTCAGTCTCATAGAACTTGTCAGCTAGCTCCGGATCTGCTTCATAGCTGACTAACACAAGATCTGAAGAGGTGGTGTCCCCGACCTGTGTCTCCCCAATGACAAGAGACTGGCGAGTGAGACACTAGTTGGCGAAATGGCCAAACCAATTGCAGCGATAGCACTGCTTCCGTGATCCACTAGGCTCCCCAATCAAAGGTCCTTTCCCCTTATCCTCCCTACGGATAGGAGGTGTAGGCAACAAACAATGAGCAATGGGTGCGGGTGCCGGTGGACGGGCCGTGGGTGCCGTGGGTTAGGGACGAGGAGGGATATCCCTCAGAGGTGGAGGGCGAGGCCTTGGAGCGAATGGCTCGGGATGAGTGGGCTCCTGAGGTCGAGCCATGGGGGCCCTCGGATATGTGCCTGAAGAGCCACGGGGCTCGACACTACGAAGGGGAAAGGGGCCCAACCGATGGGTAGGCTCAAACTCGGCCTTGAATTGCTCCAATTTGAGAGCAACCTGATACGCCTGTTCCAAAGTGGTCACATTGCGGAGGAAAAGTTCATATTGGTAGTTCGGCCACAGGCCTCTTCGAAAGCACGAGATGGTCATGGTGCTCTCTTCCGTAACTCCACACCGCAAGTAATACTCATCAAACTCAGCGGTGTACTCAGTCACGGATCGGCTCCCTTGGATAAGACTTTGCCATTTGTCTATGAGACGCTGGCGGTATGTGGCAGGAAGGTATTTCTACCTCAACTTGATTTTCATGTCATCCCAAGTACCGATCGGGGGTTGATGTCGCTGCATCAACAGGCTCTCCACATTTGTCCAATAGGTTTGCGCCTGCCCTTGCAGCTTCATCTTTGCATAGCGAACTCTTTGGTGGTCCGTCATCTCAAACCACTCGAAGTATTGGTCCATGTCGACCTCCCAATCTAAATAGATCTTTGGGTCCAAGGACCCACTAAAAATGGGAGGGTCCACACGCACGCTCCTAAGAATGCGGTCGTCATCATCGTCATCACAATTTCATCGTTGGTTTCGACGACCATAACCCCCTTGTTCATTATCAGATGCATAGTCATCCACCTCGTGCACCTGCTGCCTCCCAACATCTACCCCATGAGCCCTTGGCGCAGCAGGTTGCTGAGCCGGCTCTTGTTGGCCATTCGTCGGCGCGAGTTGCGCCGCCACTGGGGCCCTCTCAAGGACAACAATCCTCCCTACAAGACCCTGGATGGACTAGTTCGATGCTTTGGCCCGATCCTCTAGGGCTTTCATACTCCCTTCTAGATGCGTTCCTACGCCATCTAGACGCGTACTAAGGCCATCCATACGCATATCGAGACGATCCATGAGGGCTCGGAACATCTCGGCCGTCGAGGGCTCATCGAAACTATGGGTTCGGGAATCCGCCATAGGTGGTGGTGGCGAGTATTGGGTGCCTCGACGGGTGGGCATGCAACTGACACACGGACTAGGAGACATAGACTAATGCAAAGATGATGCACCTAGACTTAGCCAATATCTGGTACGTGGCGGAGTCCCGGGATCCGCAGATCCTCTCACGCTAGTGAATCACCTCCCCGATAGGCTGTTGATATGTTTTTACTTACTCTTCATTTCTTTACCTAGACTCCAAAGTCCTTCCTATCCCTTCTACTAAATCGATGTGAGAAATAAATGGAAAATAGGAGGGGGACAGAAGGGCTGTGTGATCGCCACCAAGGTGCCAAACGTGATGGACACGCCATACCTTGGAAAGAGGGGAGGTACTCGCCTTTAACCAGCACTGTAGGGGATGAACGGCCCTTGAAGAACCGCCTTAAGGGTAGTGCGGCCGTTCGATAGACCGCTCGTCAGTGCTGGGATGGAACACGCGATGAAGAACGAGGGATGATGAACGGTTCAGGATCGGCCGCGGGAAGGAGATGAACGGTGTAATATTGGCCGCACTTCCCTTATAGCGGACAGTCTGGAACCGCCCAACGCCACCACGCCCTAAGATGCAAAGGTCCAACCTCCACCCTTTCCGGCCGACCAGAAAGGATGGGCCTTGTGTTAGTGTGTTGCTGACCTGCAAAACAGAGTGTAGAACACAAAGAAAAACCCGATATCAAAACTATAGAATGTAGCAAATGCTCAAACGGAAGGAAATAAACATAACTAAATGAAGTGGGGGATACCTGGGGGGTTTTAAATCCCTAGGGGAACCAAAAACGTGGGAGGGTGTGTGAATGATGCATGAGAATGATAAAAACGTGGAAGAAACGTGGAGAAAATGACGCATGCAAACAAAAGAAAGCAACGGAGTAATGAACTAAAGACACAAAATAAAGAGATACTCTCTGAACTGGAGGCCTGTATGGACATAGAAGGCCTCCCTCCCTGGTCGTAGGTCACTCTAGAATCCGGCAGAGCTTCGCCGTGACCTGAAATCTCCCCCCCCCCCCCCCCTTTCGAAACTTAGCTTTAGGGTCTATTTATAGAGCCTAAGGAGCCAGCCCCGAAATTAGGGTTTTCATCCATTTTTAGGTCGAGATAATCAAAGGAAAGTCGTAGATAATCGAATTATCTTTCATCCAGAAGAAACGGCACTCAAAATGACTCAATATTCGTAGAGAAAATGACGGGAGAAGTTAGGGATAAAACCACAGATAGAGAGAAAAAACCCTTGAAATTCTCAGGAATCGAGAGGATGAACGGTCTCACGATAGATCACCCAACGTGTTCAGCGGCCATCTCCTAGGCCGTCCAACCTTGTCGGTGTAAATTCAATAAATAGAAAATATTATCCGAATACCCATCGAACTGACCGAAATTATCGCCGTTGGACTCTCATAAGATGAACGGCTAATCATAGACCTTTCATCTACAAGCGCGGCCAAGAGAAAATCGTCCATGCCTTGTCGGTGATAAATCAACATAGATTAGATAATTAGATAATTATCTGAAAATCAGTGACGTTAGGACTCTGGGAGATAGACGGCTTAGTATGTACCGCACAATGGTCTTATGCGGCTATGGCTAGGCCGTATATATGCTTGTTGGTGATAATTCAGAAAATCAGCTAAATATCCCATAAATATATGAACGGCCCAGTATCAACCGCTCATATGGTTGAACGGCTGGAGGTTGACCGCACATGTACATGGGCACTTGAAATTAATAGAAAAGCTCAATTAACCAAAACCAAGGCCCATTAAGCCCTGAATCAACTTGGACCTAGCCAGGGAGGGAGGCTACCCACAAAATAAGCCCAAAGATGTTGCCTGAAAATAGCCCAGCGAGTGATGGACAACTCGAGGCATCAATAAATGGGAGTAAGAGAAATGACTCAACTTATTGGTAAAAAATGGGTGTCAACAGATGCCCCTCCTTAACGTCCTCTTTCTAGGGGAGCGAGCGGAGGTGAGCGGAAGCGAAATGGAACATAGAGATGAAGCGAAAATGAAGCGGAGTGGACCGAAAAGTGGGCGTTAAGGTAAAACGACACCCATTTTTACCAACAAGTGATAAGAATCTTCCAGAAAACTCCGAACCAAACACAAGGAATGATCAGACTAAAAGCGACACCAATCTGGAGGAACTAAACTAAATAAACAGAAACACACGATCAACCTCAAGGGGGACACAATCTCTCGGACCAATGAGGAGACCGGAATAAGTAGTGAAAAATAAAGAAGCGGATTAAAACTCCAGATGTGGACCTCTTAATCAACCAAACCAAGCGAATCGACCAAAGAGAACCTTCCAACTCAGAGTGGAATTGTTCCTCTTACTCAAGCATTGAACACACATCTAACCACCACTAGTGGGACATTTCGCAGGCAAACCATAGGTCGTGAATGCTCAAAAGATGTGCATGATGCATGCTGAGCTAAAATAAAAGAAATAATTAAAACAAATGCGAAGAAAAGATAAAATATAAGATACTCGAGAATAATATTGCTAAGCTGGGAGATTAAGAGTCAAGACACTATCTGCAACCATGGCGTGCAGGATAGAACCATCCTCCTCAGGTTTTCCCAACCCAACGGCCTATCCGGAGATTAAACACGTGAACCTGGATCATCATCGTTTTTGTTAAAGGGGAACATCAGATCCTGGAACAAGTAGATAACTAACTGGTTCTCGAGATAATATAGCATAGTACCATATAGTAATGCAATAAGGGATGTAGGGACAGAAAGTCATACCTGACTTACCTGTGCAGGTGAAACGACATGCTTTTGTTTTTTTTTTGGATTTTCATTTTCAGATTTTTTTTTGAATTTTCATGAATAAGACAAATGAGTATAAACATAGCAGAGATAACACAATGATTAACTGAACGATAAACAACATGACATAACATGACGATCAACATAACATAATAAAGGCAAACGGGCACATATGCAAGGGCATAAACAGACAACACGCATGCACGAACACGGTGTGACAAGACAACAATGCGAAGGGACAACACATGGTTGTGACAAGAACATGACGGATGATCACGTGGTTGGGACAAGAATATGACGGATGATCACGTGGTTGGGACAACATATGGAACATAGAGGGATGACTATCAACATATGCAAGACAACTAACAACATGTGGTGAGGGACAAAATAAAATGTGTGGGATGACACGGTGGGACATAGACACGAGACAAGGACACTGCAGGATAAAAGACATGAACAAAATGCGCACTTCAATCAAAACCCAAGATCAGGATGAAGCAGAACCTCTAGGTTCATAATCGTGAGTCAAAACCCTCTCTTAAAGATATGATTATTGCAAATAAAAGCTGAGAAGGACAGGATCTTCAGAACAGATCGAGAGATTTGATTGAAGAAGAGAGCAGATCAAGGATATGGACAGGAGGCGGATAGAACAAAATATGGAGCAAGGAAAGCTTGAGCACCTGCAACATGCACACTTAGCAAACGGATTACGTATCTATTCTTAAGATAAAATGTAAAAGATAAATATTTTTAGATTTTTCAATTTTCTTGATTTTTTTGATTTTTGAAAAAATATTTGATTTTTTGTTTTGTTATTTTGAAGTATTTGAAATTTTTGAAAATTTGACAAAATTTGATTTTTTTAGATTTTTGAAATAGTAATCCGCAGCACCTAAAGACAGGCTCAAACTACTGGCCAGGGATCGCCGTCCCTCCCCTCTCATTAAAGACTTCCCTTGAGCAGGGCCTGCATGTGAGGGTGGCTTGTCACAACCAATTGCTTCTAAAGAACGGTGCCCCTACTAAGGCCATACCCGGGATACAACCCAGCCAAAGAGGGAGAAACAGAACAAAAATTGGAGACAAGCTTCGTACAGGATGGGAGATATCAAGGCTCGAATTCCTTCCAGGGCACTACCCCTCAAAGAGTAGGTCTGTTGTGTCGGGGTTTCGTGTCTTTGATTTTTAGACCCATATTTATTAGGCACGCATGCGACCGGGCTCATGACGTCCCGCGGGGAACTGTACTGCCACTCTTGCCATGCCTTTGATTCATAATTTCATGTTTTATTCTTTTCTCATTTTGATAGCCCTTATTGGCCAGATATAACATGAAAGCTTACTTTTCAAGGGTCAAGACTGTTCCTATTTGAGACCTCTCTCGTATTAGGGAGCGCCTAAGTTAGTCATCTCATCCATCAATCTCTTGCCCCTGCAGTTGGCTGATCAGAGAAGAGAAAAGGCCTTCGTGCGTACCCAAAGTATGGCCAAAGCAGCAACGGTGTGTCTTAGAGAGATAGGCTATGGCTCGCCATGTAGTGTGTGGAAACCCATACTCGAAGGTTACCCTCAACGATCGGGGAAAGGAACTAGAATCCCAGCACGGAGCTATCACCAGCCTAAGATGTTGCAGAAGCGAACTTCTTATTTAACTAAACAAACTAACTAAAGCCCATGGCCACTCAACCATGTTTTAAGGAACCAACATTATAAGCGCATGCAGAAATAACAGAGTAATAGCAATGATAACATGTTCCGGCACAAAATCAAAGATACCTTTGCAAATCGATGGCGTGGAAACCGGCCTCCTGAAGCGATTTCGATCATCGAGCTTTGAGGAGCACGGACTTTATTTTCCTTGCTTGTCGGGATAAAGGATGAAAGGAGAGCAAAGGATTGGATTCCTCGACATAGAGGAGCGGCAGACATTAAACTGGATGAAAAAGGATAAAAAGGAAGAGAGACGAGGGCTAGAATTCCCTCGTTAAGGCATAGAGGCCCTGCTAACAAGGAACCGAATACAGAATGAATAGAGATTAACTGAGATCAAGGCGGACTAAAGTCTCGAAAACAACAAGAAAAAGGGTAAGAATCCTGAAAGGGTGAGGAGGAAAGAACAGAAAGACGATGAAAGGATAGCTGCGAAGATAAGGAAGAGGGAGAACGATCATCCGAGTTGGTCGGAGAAAAGGAATAGCAATCACCCGCCAGAGGCGAGGAAGAAAATGTATGAACACCCGACAAGGTCGGGGGAAAGAAATGGAAACCACCCGACAAAGTCGGGAAGGATCAGAAAAACCACCCAACGAGGTCGGGGAATGAGCACAAGGAATCCCCAACAGGGTCGGGGGGAAAGGATGAGAAGTGGAATCCGAACGTACCCGGGGAGGAAAACTAGAAGATGCCCCTGGATCAGGGGAAGAGGAGGACATAAGCCGAGGCCTAGAATGGTGAGGACAAGAGAAGATGGTAGGAATATGGTCAGGTGGTGGAAGGTATACACCACCCATGGATAAGAACTGAGCAATAGAAAAGATGAATAGATGAAAGAAGGAGAGGAGGAAGTGGACCCCCAATTGCACAACTGACGGCCCTTGAACTTATGCCGTTGCCTCTTCTTGGCAGAAATATTCTTGAAACAACTCCGCCTGGCGCGGACTCGGGCCTTCGGGCTTCTTGTCTTGTAATGTTTTCTTAAATAACGGGCCCACCTGGCAGACGGCCTGGCCTGATCATGAATATGCAGCTCCATTGGGACAGTTGCCCCTAGCTGTGCGGTGCTAACCATAGAAAGACATTCCAAAATAGTCAAGTCCTTGGGGTGAACAGTAGGAAGCAATGTAGTTTTGTCATTCGGTACTAGAACATGGAGCTTTGACATCTTCACTCGGCAGTTGGGCATGAAGCATAACTCCCTTGCTAGAAGCACAGGATGGAACAGAGGGAGGGTGATGCGTGGCGTTGACGTGGCCGCCTCACCAATAAGTCGAGGAAGATGAGATAGAAAATGCAGAATGCCCCTAGCCAATCTCAAAGACACGGCCAATTGCCCCTTGAATGTTGAATTCATTAGACTTCTGGCGGCCGTGTGGGTTAGCACCATCTGGGTAGAAAACTCTTCTGGGCCAGTGAACTAAATAGCAATCAAGCGAGAGGTGATAACAACATCAATAATGAATTGTCCGGCGAGCAAAGAGATTGCCACCGGCCTCGCTTTTGACGAAACTGGCACCAGGGCACATGAACTCTTCTTAGCAACCGTCTTCATAGCAAGTGCAGGCTGATTGTCCCTAGAATAGCCAGGGACCAAGGCTCGGACCGGCATGCGGCAAATGAAGTCTTGAAGCTTGTAATGAACAGTCAAAACCTGGATCGACTCTTCATCTCCCTGGGGACTATACCCGAGGGGCACCAAAGGTAGCAAGCACCCGCTCCATGGGGTTGAAATAGGTGGAGAGAGGGGTGGAGCAGTCTTGGCAGGTGTGTGTGAAGGTAATGCTAGTAGTGGAGAGATAATGGTGATGATAGGCTCTGGTAAGGGTAAAGGTTTGGAAGGTGGAGGCGTAGGAGAGAGCAAAGGTGAAGATGGTGGCGTGGGCGGAGATGAAGGCAATGGCGGGGGTATGGGCATAGGGGTAGCTTGCTCAGGCTCGGACGATGATGGTGAAGGAAGTGGCATCGGTAGCGGGGATGGTTGTGAAGGTGACGGAACATGGATCGTTGTGAGGGGAGGAGATGATGTTGGTGGTAGTGAAGGCAATGGGGATAATGGAGAAGGTGATGATGGAGATGTGGTCAATGGAAGCAGCGAAGATGGGGGTGGATAAGGTGGTGGCGAGGCAGAAGGGGTGGCAGGTAGTGGCGCCCATCTCCGACATGTCGGTACAACACGTCGAGCGGCGTTGGGAATAGAAGCGATGATGGAAATGGAGGGGGAAGGAGAAGAGTTTGTACTGGCCTGAGCAGAGACTTGGGTTTGTGGAGGCCGTGGGATAGGAGATGGTGAAGGTGAGGGGTTAGGTGAGGGGATAAATAATGGAGCGGGTGCTTTATCAACTAAAGAATCACAGGGATGCCCCTGGTCTTGAAGCGGAGACGGTTGCCCAGGCGGCGCTTGCTGCTGCTGTTGCTTGCTGCTGAAATCTAAAATAACTTTGTGCATAACTGCCCAATCAATCATCTTCTTGTCTTCCAAGCTGTAAACAAATTCCCGGAACTCATAGCAGTCCTCAATCAAATGCTCATGTTGACGATGGAATTCATAGAAATGGATCAAGTTCCCGACCGCAGGTCGGCAAGGCATAACCGGAGGGAGTTGTAATGCATGGGTGGCCATCAAAGTCCTGAAAACATCTGTAAGAGATTCCGACAATGAAGAGTGAGAAGCCCGCTTCGGGCAAGGTGGATGCCGAGGGGTATGAAAAGGTAATGGGGATGGTAGCGGAGGTTGCGTAGGTGAAGGCGGAGGGCTAGTAAGTGAAGGGTGTGGAGGCATGGAGGGAGTGGGAATATAATGGACGGCATCCACCCGCTCTGGGTGTAGTGTTTCCTTGACCGGGAGTGGAGAGGCGTGGGGAGATGAAATAGTAGAAGGCTAACTCGTGAAGGGATACGTAGTGGAGGCATATGGGTGTGTGGGAGCGGAAGGCCGACTCGTGGAGGGATATGTAGTGGAGTGCTGGCTCGTGGTGGAGGGTGGAGGGAAAGTGTATGTGGGAGGCGAAGGTGGAGGAGACTCGTGGCCAAAGGAAACTAGGAGTTATTGGTTAACGAAGCGGGCTCAACTGTACAGCTGTTGCCAGGAAGTGATATCGTTCAGGGCTAAGATGCATCTGAGCTCGGGTGTTGCATTAGAAATAACCATCTTGATCTTCTCGCCCTCCGGAATATGCCCCAGAACTTGCACGGCTAGGCGATGCCAACGGTCGGTGAAAGTGGAGAATTCCTCCTCAGGCTTCATCTTCTCTCGGGCCAGATCCACCATGGAGTACCTGGGCCCAACCTGGTCCTGGTATTGATGAATAAATCTTGCTTGGATGGCTTGAAAATTCATCATCTGCTCTTGCGGTAACGTGAAGAACCAATCCTTGGTCGAGCCCTCTAAAGATAGGCCAAACAAATAGGCCATCAAGCGTTGTTCATGCTGGAGCTGGGCCGACTCATATAAGAAATCTTTCAAATGGACGTAGGGGTCACCAATTCCACCATAGCGATGATATGCGGGAATCTGTGAACGTGGTGGGAGTTGAAGACCCTGGAATGCAAATGGGACATCCAAAGAAGTTTGAGGATTGATTCGTCGTTGTAACTCATCAAGCTGGCGTTGGACCTGAGCGACCATCTCCTCGGTAGGAAGAGTCCGAGAAGGATATGGGCCAGCCTAAGCAAGAGAGGATGAATTTAAACCAGGATAATGTTGATGGGCCAAATAAGGGGATCCAGCCTGAGGTGAAGACAAGCCCGTTCCGGGAATGTAGGGATGCATGGGCCTGGAAGAATCGTGAATGTGGGAATGGGGATTGATCGGGCCAACAGCAGCACGGGCGGGATAAGAAGGCCCGTTTAAAGAATAGGGTCCAATGGAGGAATAAGGAGATGAGCCTGCATGGGAAGAGGAATCCACGAGGGGATAAGAAGATGGAGAAGTATAGGAATAAGGTACAGGGGAGAAGTGCTCCATGGAGAGAGTGGAGACTTTATATGTCACGCCCCGAGAGCGGAAGATACCCGGAGATGCGTGACGAGTTTATATCACTCATGTCAATCAGAGTAGTAGTGTATTCGACACAAAGACAGAGATGCGCAAAAGTAAAGATAACCCAATCCATTTATTTCTTCATAATAAATAGTCTATTACAAACCCAATACTCTATTCAAAAAAAGGAAAAGTACACATTTGACTCAAGAAATATATAAAAGACTAGATGACACTTGGAAAAGCTCTAGCTCTTTCACTCTTGATTCTCCCCATCCGATTGACTTCCTCATCGTCGGACTTACCTGAAAAGTAAGGGAAACACGGAGTGAGCAAACGCTCAGTAGGAATTTATATCTCAAGAACTAGCAAGGGGTTTAAGTAGTTACATCTTTCATGAATGCACTATAGCTATGCATGCTCGCATAAAACGACAAGATGGAAAGAGGATATAACAATAAGGTGACAGGAAGAACTAGTCATGAACTTTCAAGAACTTATATCAAATGACCTCAAGATATTCAAGCAAGTACTTTATCATGTCAAGATGAAGTTTGGCTATCACGTTCAAGCACGCAAGTAATTACCCTTTTTCGGGCCACGCAAGTCATGTAATATCAAGTCAAGTATAAGATTTGTGGAATGTTCAATCAAGCTAATCATGCACTTCGGTATAATGCCAATACCATGATCAATCAACTCCCATGGGCACAAGTACTTTCGGGTGCTCCTCCCAGGACCAGATCGGGCCCTATATGTGCAGGCATTAGTCATGTATTTTTAACATCCATATTTTTGTGTATAGCCATCATGGAATTTCAATAAGCAAGCTTGTAGTCATGTAAGACAACTTTGAGAGATTAGAGTCCAAAAATATGACTTTTGACACCAATAGGTGATAATAACGGTACAATCACACTTTCGATAAAAAATTAGGTGGAATTGGTTCCCTTAACTCGGGTACCATGATAAGTAAGTAGAGACACTCTTTTATATAGAATTGAGGTCCATATGAATAGCACCTCAATGGCAAGACGTCCTCATTCTTAATATAGAATTGAGGTTCACAAGAACATCAAGTTTAATATAGAATTGGGGTCTACAAGAACATCATAACAATGTTGATATAGAATTGGGGTTTACAAGAACAGCATAACAACGGCATATTCTTCCCCGTTCATTAAGATAATTCTCATATCATACCCATGGCATGACATGAGGGCCGGTATTACCATGTTTCTATAGAGGGACATGGCAAAGATTGTGTAATGGATTTTTATGGTACAACCAGCTCAGTCGGCCTTGAGGGAATCCAAGGCGGCGAGGAGTCTTACGGAGGTCTCTATGACTAACTCGCTAGTCCAAAGGAACGGAATGTTCAATGGAGAGCTTGTATGTCAATGAGAATTGAATGTGTAATGCGATAAATCGTCGTGGAAAACATGGGACTATACTCACGGAGTGGAGTAATAGTGCCTGATATATAGATATAGGTACATATATATGTATAGTGAAACCCTCGGATAACAGTAATCAGGAAAATCAGTAGCAGAAAAATAGCGACTTTGGTAAAGTCATTTTTCATCAATTAACGCCTCAAGCAGGGGCGTTTCTATTAAATTTGACGACATATGCAGAGGTCGTCCTTTCCAATATTGATATTTTACAGGATATTAATAATCTGTAATTTTGCTAAAAAAGCACCCTGGGAAGGGGCGTTACTAGGAAAAAGGCGCCCTAGTCTGGGGCGTTAGTTAAGCAAGAGACGACCTGGTCAAGGTCGTGAATTCGCAATTTTACAAATTTCAAGATAGTGAATATTTCAGGAACATGGTATATAGTCAGGACCAGAAAAAAATATCAGGATCTCAATAAAATAGTCATGCATTTATTTAGAATCATGTTTGCATTGATAAATAATTTTTAAACATGCTATTTATTAATTAACAGGAATTAACGTCTGTGTGCAGGGCGTCGAATCTGGAATCGACGACCTGGGCATGGTCGTGGCTTTTAAATTAACGCCCTTGTTAGGGTCGTTTCTTTCAAAAACCCTGTAGAAAATAAACAGAACGCATGAAAACTATATGCATGTATGAACTGATGATGTTTTAATTATTAAGAAGCTATTTGGGCTACAATCCCTGAGAAAATCCTACCTTTGTGAAGGCCTGGAAGAGGATCGTGAAGGTTTTTAATGGAAACGATGCTCTGAACTTCTAACAGCAACCGTGATGACAGGAGAAGAGAGAAGTTGATGCAGATGAAGCTGGAAGTTCTGTACGTACTTCAACCTAGAATAGCTTCTTCTTGATGTAGGCAACCTACAGGAAAGATATGAAGAACATTAGTATTCTTCATACGGTGACCGAAAGCAGGGAAGAAGAACTATACGAATAACCTGCTGTTCATACCTTAGAAGACTCCGATCGCCAAAATAGCGAATCAGATCGACACGGTTAGTATTTATAGGATTTTAGGATCTTAATAGGGTTAGTGTTTGATTGGAAGTAACACTTCCATGATAGATTTATTACTACATTTGAACTCTTTCTCATAGTTATCAACTTACCCTGGATAAGTTCCTGGTTCGAACGGAACATAAACTGAATTAACGTCCTAGGTAACGGCGTCGAATTTAAATTGACGCCTTGGCATGCGTCGTTTCTTGTTGAAACGCGTCCAAGACAAGGGCGTTTCAATTACTTGCCTTTTTATGTAATTTTGGCTGTTTAAGATTTGACGCCTTGAAATGTGGGCATCCTTTCTCATAAACACGCCTTAGGTGAGGGCGTTTCTTGTAAAGTAGCGCCTTTATCTGAGGCGTTATTTTCATCAGGGTTTAATTCTTTTATTCCAAGCTCTTTCGTTTATTTATTAAATCTTTTAATCTATTTTGATTTATTTATTCCTTTTTATTTTATCAGGGTTGCTACACCCTCCCCCACTTAAAAAGAATTTGGTCCCCAAATTCCATAGCATATATTGATATAGAGAGTGTAGAGTACATACCTTCTAGAATAATTCTGGAAATCGTTTCCTCATAGATTCCTCGGTCTCCCATGTAGCTTCATGTTCTGAATTCTTATTCCATTGTACTTTTAGCATGTGAATAACCTTATTCCTTAGGGTACGTACTTCTCGATCTAGTATTCTTATGGGCTTCTGCTCGTATGTGAGATCTTTCTGGATTACTAGATTTCCATGCTCAATAATATGTGATGGATCATGCACATACTTCTTTAACATAGATATGTGGAACACATCATGTACTTCGGACAGTTGAGGTGGCAATGCGATGCGATAAGCAACCTCGCCAACTCTTTCGAGTATCTCAAAAGGTCCGATGAATCTTGGTGTAAGCTTGCCTTTAACACCAAATCTCCGTATTCCACGTCCAGGCGATATCTTGAGAAATACATGATCTCCAACTTGGAATTCAAGATCTCTCCTTCTTGTGTCAGCATAAGCCTTTTGTCTAGACTGAGCAACTTACAGTCTTTCTCTGATCATTTGTATCTTCTCGGTAGTATCCCTTACCATGTCTGGACCTAACAGTTGTTTCTCTCCAACTTCGTCCCAACATAAGGGTGATCGGCAACTCCTTCCATATAAGGCTTTGAAAGGTGCCATTTGTATACTTGTCTGGTAGCTATTATTGTATGCAAATTCGACCAGAGGTAAGTGATCACGCCAGTTTCCACCAAAATCAATAATGCATGCTCTTAGCATATCTTCGACTACTTGATTGGTTCTCTCGGTCTGACCATCCGTTTGAGGGTGAAAAGCTGTACTAAAGTTAAGTCTCGTTCCCAACGAATGGTGTAGTCCCTTCCAACAATGAGAAGTAAAACGAGGATCTCTGTCAGACACGATTGAAATAGGAATACCATGTAATCTAACTATCTCCTTGATATACAATGCAGCCAGAACATCAATTGACCATCGGCTCTTGATCGGCAAGAAATGCGCTGATTTAGTCAATCGATCAATAATAACCCATATTCCATCATATCCTCCCTTTGATTTAGATAGACCCATGATGAAATCCATGCTAATATCCTCCCACTTCCATTTGGAATATCTAGGGGATGTAGTTTTCCAGCAGGCTTTTGGTGTTCTGCCTTGACTTGTTGGCACGTGAGACAGCGCGATACGTGGTCCGCTATTTCCCTTTTCATGTTGGGCCACCAATAATTCCGTTTCACATCTTGATACATTTTGGTAGATCCAGGATGAATCGTGTACCTTGATCTATGAGCTTCATCTAAGATCTTCTTCTTTACCTCGGGACAATCCGATATGCAAGTTCTATTCCGGAATAGTAATCTTCCTTCACAAGTTATTTGGAAATCAGATTGTCTTTCCAGTTTGCCTTTGATCTCTACTAACATTGGGTCATTATCTTGAAGTGCTTGTATTTCAGATAATAGGTCTGGATGAATGCTTATGTGAGATAATGTGACATATTGAGAGTCTGTGTCTATGCTTATATTGAGTTCGGAGAATTGCTCCAGTAATTTCCATTCTTGAATCATACAATTGGCTAACAGTGCTCTCGGTTTTCGACTAAGGGCATCTGCTACATGATTACCCTTTCCGGGATGATATTGTATATTAAAGTCGAAGTCTTTGAGATATTCTAGCCAACGTCTTTGTCTCATATTTAGTTCTTTCTGTGAGAAGAGATACTTGAGACTCTTGTGGTCGGAGTATACAATAAACTGCACTCCATAGAGATAATGTCTCCATATCTTCAGTGCAAATACTACCGCGGCTAATTCTAAGTCATGGACGGGGTAGTTCTCTTCATGATTCTTCAATTGACGAGAAGAGTAAGCTATAGCCTTTCCTTGTTGCATTAGAACACATCCGAGGCCAATGCCAGAAGCATCAGTGAATACCTCAAATTTCTCTCCTTCTACTGGTAAAGCTAAGATAGGAGCTATAGTAAGATGATCCTTGAGAGTTTGGAAGCTTCTTTCACATTCCTCACTCCATTCGTAACGGATCTCCTTGCGAGTTAACCTCGTAAGTGGCACGGCGATCTTAGAGAAATCCTTGATGAATCGCCTGTAATAGCCGGCAAGACCTAAGAAACTTCGGATCTCGCTAGCATTGGTCGGTCTTTCCCAGTTCCTTACAGCTTCAACCTTTGATGGGTCTACAGATAAGCCATCCTTTGATATAACATGTCCGAGAAAAGTTACTTCTTCAAGCCATAATTCACACTTGCTGAGTTTTGCATATAATTGATTTGTCCTCAATATTTATAATGCAATCCTTAAATGCTCCTCATGCTCTTCCTTGGTCTTAGAATAAATCAATATATCATCAATAAAGACCACCACGCATTGATCCAAATAAGGCCTGAATATGCTATTCATTAACTGCATAAAGGCAGCAGGGGCATTTATTAGTCCAAAAGGCATAACAACGAATTCATAATGGCCATACCTGCTTCTGAATGCGGTCTTATGAATATCATCGTCCTTGATTCTTAGTTGGTGATATCCTGACCTGAGATCAATCTTTGAGAAATACTTGGATCCAGATATTTGGTCAAATAATTCATCGATTCTCGACAGTGGATACTTGTTCTTGATAGTGAGATGATTCAACTGTCGATAGTCGATGCATAACCTCATGGATCCATCTTTCTTCTTTACAAATAATACAGGCGCTCCCCATGGGGAAGTACTTGGTCTTATGAATCCTTTCTTAATGAGTTCCATCAATTGCTCCTTTAACTCCTTGAGTTCAGCAGGTGACATTCTATAAGGTGCCTTTGAAATTGGACCAGCACCAGGGACTAAGTCAATGGTGAAGGCCACTTCTCTTTGTGGGGGTAATCCAGGCAAATCTTCCTGAAATACGTCTGGAAATTCTTGCACTACTGGAATGTCTTCTAACTTAGTTTCCTTAGCTTCTTTAACTGTGATAAATGCAAGGAAAGATACACATCCTTTCCTGATGAGCTTGCTAGCTCGGAGAGCCGAAATAAGAGGGGATTTGCTTCGACTCTTAGGGCTAGTGAAGATTAATTCTGGAAATTTCTTGAATGTAACCTTACTATTGCGGCAATCAACCGTTGCCTGATACTTGGATAACCAATCTGCTCCTAGTATGACATCATACTCCTTCAGATCTAAACATATGAGATCAATAGGGAGATTTCTACCCTGAACCAATACTTCACAGTTTGGGTAATGATGTGTAATATCAGTCTCGTCACCCAGAGGAGTAGACAAAACTAATTTCATCCATTCCGGTTCTAGGGGTAATGGGTCAGGGAACTTCTTAGAAATAATAGAATGTGATGCACCAGTATCAATTAAGACATATGCATTCTTGGAACAAACTTTCAATATACCTTCCACTAGTCCACCTTCTTCTTCTTGTTCGGTCTCCTTGATTGCGTGAAGACGCACATTCTTGGTTACCGGGCGTTTCCCGACATCGACTTGATCGTTAAGTAATGGGCAATCGGGAATCCGATGCTCACGACTCCCACAACAGAGACATGCTCCTAGTTTCCTCCAGCATTCTTCTGCTCTATGGCCTGCCTTGTCACAATGTTTGCACACTGTGTTTGATGGGGTAGTGGTGATAGAGAAGGGCTTGGTCTTCTTAAACTTCTGATCTTGCGAGGAAATACCTCCATTGCTAGGCCTCTTCTTGAAGTTGGGTTTAAAGGAACCCGATCCTATAACTTGTTCCTTCTTATCCTTACCACGAATCCTATCAGATAGTTCTGTGGCATCTTCTAACAGTTGTGCGCGGCGTACTATCTCCGAATAGACCTGAATGTCCATCGGTGCCAGTTGGGTAATATATTGGGGCCTGAGCCCGTTTAGGAACCTCCTAGCTTTCATCTTCTCGGTGCTAACTAAGTGTTTAGCATACCGAGACAATCTAGAGAATTGGGCCTCATACTCGGCCACTGACAAGGATCGTTGCTTCAGTGCAGCAAATTCTGCAGCTTTCTTTTCCTGCACTCGGTCTGAAAAATATTTTACGTTGAAGTGTTCAACGAATTCCGCCCATGTAACTTGGTCTTGATTTAGAGTAGCCTCTATTGATTCCCACCAGCATCTAGCATCCCTTTCTAGCTGAAAGGTAGCTAACAAAATTTTATCCTGGTCTGTGCATTGCATGACACGGAAGATACGTTCTGTTTCCCTAATCCAGTGTTCCGCGTCATCCGAATCAGTAGAACCCGTGAACTTGGGCGGGTTCATGTTCTTGAAAGTCTGATGGAGACTTCCTGCTCGTTGTACACCTCCTTGTGCTACTTGTTGCAGCACCTGAGTCATGCCTTGAAGCGTACGCTGCATGTTACGCCATTGAGCACGTTCGGCAGCCATTATCCTATAATTATATTAACTAGATTAATACGTGATTTGTATTTTAAAGACTAGCATTCTATGTTAACTTTAACCCTTGGTTCTACCCAATCTTACTGGTTAAAGGGTTAAAACCTATCCTTGGACTTGGGTTTTTCCTAGGAATTGAATACCCTAGGCTCTGATACCACAAAAACTGTCACGTCCCGAGAGCGGAAGATACCCGGAGATGCGTGACGGGTTTATATCACTCATGTCAATCAGAGTAGTAGTGTATTCGACACAAAGACAGAGATGCGCAAAAGTAAAGATAACCCAATCCATTTATTTCTTCATAATAAATAGTCTATTACAAACCCAATACTCTATTCAAAAAAAGGAAAAGTACACATTTGACTCAAGAAATATATAAAAGACTAGATGACACTTGGAAAAGCTCTAGCTCTTTCACTCTTGATTCTCCCCATCCGATTGACTTCCCTCATCGTCGGACTTACCTGAAAAGTAAGGGAAACACGGAGTGAGCGAACGCTCAGTAGGAATTTATATCTCAGGAACTAGCAAGGGGTTTAAGTAGTTACATCTTTCATGAATGCACTATAGCTATGCATGCTCGCATAAAACGACAAGATGGAAAGAGGATATAACAATAAGGTGACAGGAAGAACTAGTCATGAACTTTCAAGAACTTATATCAAATGACCTCAAGATATTCAAGCAAGTACTTTATCATGTCAAGATGAAGTTTGGCTATCACGTTCAAGCACGCAAGTAATTACCCTTTTTCGGGCCACGCAAGTCATGTAATATCAAGTCAAGTACAAGATTTGTGAAATGTTCAATCAAGCTAGTCATGCACTTCGGTATAATGCCAATACCGTGATCAATCAACTCCCATGGGCACAAGTACTTTCGGGTGCTCCTCCCAGGACCAGATCGGGCCCTATATGCGCAGGCATTAGTCATGTATTTTTAACATCCACATTTTTGTGTATAGCCATCATGGAATTTCAATAAGTAAGCTTGTAGTCATGTAAGACAACTTTGAGAGATTAGAGTCCAAAAATATGACTTTTGACACCAATAGGCGATAATAACGGTACAATCACACTTTCGATAAAAAAACTAGGTGGAATTGGTTCCCTTAACTCGGGTACCATGATAAGTAAGTAGAGACACTCTTTTATATAGAATTGAGGTCCATATGAATAGCACCTCAATGGCAAGACGTCCTCATTCTTAATAAAGAATTGAGGTTCACAAGAACATCAAGTTTAATATAGAATTGGGGTCTACAAGAACATCATAACAATGTTGATATAGAATTGGGGTTTACAAGAACAACATAACAACGGCATATTCTTCCCCGTTCATTAAGATAATTCTCATATCATACCCATGGCATGACATGAGGGCCGGTATTACCATGTTTCTATAGAGGGACATGGCAAAGATTGTGTAATGGGTTTTTATGGTACAACCAGCTCAGTCGGCCTTGAGGGAATCCAAGGCGGCGAGGAGTCTTACGGAGGTCTCTATGACTAACTCGCTAGTCCAAAGGAACGGAATGTCCAATGGAGAGCTTGTATGTCAATGAGAATTGAATGTGTAATGCGATAAATCGTCGTGGAAAACGTGGGACTATACTCACGGAGTGGAGTAATAGTGCCTGATATATAGATATAGGTACATATATATGTATAGTGAAACCCTCGGATAACAGTAATCAGGAAAATCAGTAGCAGAAAAATAGCGACTTTGGTAAAGTCGTTTTTCATCAATTAACGCCTCAAGCAGGGGCGTTTCTATTAAATTTGATGACATATGCAGAGGTCGTCCTTTCCAATATTGCTATTTTATAGGATATTAATAGTCTGTAATTTTGCTAAAAAAGTGCCCTGGGAAGGGGCGTTACTAGGAAAAAGGCGCCCTAGTCTGGGGCGTTAGTTAAGCAAGAGACGACCTGGTCAAGGTCGTGAATTCGTAATTTTACAAATTTCACGATAGTGAATATTTCAGGAACATGGTATATAGTCAGGACCAGAAAAAAAATATCAGGATCTCAATAAAATAGTCATGCATTTATTTAGAATCATGTTTGCATTGATAAATAATTTTTAAACATGCTATTTATTAATTAACAGGAATTAACGTCTGTGTGCAGGGCATCGAATCTGGAATCGACGACCTGGGCATGGTCGTGGCTTTTAAATTAACGCCCTTGTTAGGGTCGTTTCTTTCAAAAACCCTGTAGAAAATAAACAGAACGCATGAAAACTATATGCATGTATGAACTGATGATGTTTTAATTATTAAGAGGCTATTTGGGCTACAATCCCTGAGAAAATCCTACCTTTGTGAAGGCCTGGAAGAGGATCGTGAAGGTTTTTAATGGAAACGATGCTCTGAACTTCTAACAGCAACCGTGATGACAGGAGAAGAGAGAAGTTGATGCAGATGAAGCTGGAAGTTCTGTACGTACTTCAACCTAGAATAGCTTCTTCTTGATGTAGGCAACCTACAGGAAAGATATGAAGAACATTAGTATTCTTCATACGGTGACCGAAAGCAGGGAAGAAGAACTATACAAATAACCTGCTGTTCATACCTTAGAAGACTCCGATCGCCAAAATAGCGAATCAGATCGACACGGTGAGTATTTATAGGATTTTAGGATCCTAATAGGGTTAGTGTTTGATTGGAAGTAACACTTCCATGATAGATTTATTACTACATTCGAACTCTTTCTCATAGTTATCAACTTACCCTGGATAAGTTCCTGGTTCGAACGGAACATAAACTGAATTAACGTCCTAGGTAACGGCGTCGAAGTTAAATTGACGCCTTGGCATGCGTCATTTCTTGTTGAAACGCATCCAAGACAAGGGCGTTTCAATTACTTACCTTTTTATGTAATTTTGGTTGTTTAAGATTTGACGCCTTGAAATGTGGGCGTCCTTTCTCATAAATACGCCTTAGGTGAGGGCGTTTCTTGTAAAGTAGCGCCTTTATCTGAGGCGTTATTTTCATCAGGGTTTAATTCTTTTATTCCAAGCTCTTTCATTTATTTATTAAATCTTTTAATCTATTTTGATTTATTTATTCCTTTTTATTTTATCAGGGTTGCTACATTATATAGTCAAGAATTTCAAAGGAATACAAGGATAGAAACGAGCCTAGGACAAATGCGACTAAATGGATACACACAAAGATGAACTAAACCAAATGAGCCTAATCTGACAAAATGAGGTGAATGATGAATACCGTAACACACAATGGAGGGGAGAGGTGAGAAAAGAATCAACCAATTGACCACCCAAGTTATAAATGATGCACGAAGGTTTTTTAAGTTCCTCTTTAAGACCTTAGTGGATTAATGAAAATGTGAATTCACTCAACCACAAGGTACCTAACCAAAGTGAGGATGGGAAACTGGCTGACTCTAAGGGACTCTCTCTCTCATGAATGCAGACCCTAGACTGGAGGGTGGTACGGTACAACCTGCCCGGCGTCTGTGTGGGAATCCACGGCTCACGGGCACTTACGGAGATCCTCGGCAAGGTCCCCTAGTCGGTTCCAAGGAGTATGGAGGCGAGAGGAAACCCTACCTCGGCAGGAATGCAACTAGAGGTGAATGAAATACATGAATCCTATGTGCACCGGAGTGCATGCAAAATTCTAACCTAGATCTAGCAATCAATAATCAAACAAACATGTAAGAAATGAAAACAAGTATGCAACAATGATATAAGAGCAAGGGGGAGATCAATAATCAGCACCAAGTGTCATGAAAATCAAATAACATGGCAATCAAAGTGAAGCATGGGTGCACTGTAGCATGACAAGGATGGTCTCTGTAAGACCGCTCAGGGAGATAGACGGTCTGTAGACGACCGCATAATCGAGGGAGTAACGACAGACTAACACGAAAATCAAAAAACTCTGGAATGGAAGGGGACAACAATCAGAAGCGTACCAGGTTGGACGGTCTCCAGGTAGACCCCGTAGGATCGGGAACGGACCTACAGCAACCGTGTAATAGCAACCAAACCAACACTGTGGGGACAGAGGCGTACCTGTGCTAGCAAGATGCACGGCTAATAATAGACAGTATACAATGTGAACGGGCGGTAATGAACCACTTATAACAGCAGGCTTTGCAGAAGAGTTGGCGCTGTTCACAGAGAAGGGCGGTGGACTTTCAGCCGCAGAAACGATGGATGGCGCTGGAAAAACCGCTCAAGTTCTAGAGGACAGAGAATGCGACCCAACCTGCAACCACTTCAGGAAGAGGACTAACACATCAAAAGAAAGGGTCAACAAATCACTAACACGATGAGCACTATTTGTCCCACCGTGATCGCCAAAAAATGGGGTGTTGATATGTTTTTACTTACTCTTCATTTCTTTAATCGGACTCTAAAGTCCTTCCTATCCCTTCTACTAAATCGATGTGAGAAATAAATGGAAAATAGAAGGGGGACAGAAGGGCTGTGTGATCGCCACCAAGATGCCAAACGTGATGGACACGCCGTACCTTGGAAAGAGGGGAGGTACTCACCTTTAACCAGCATTGTAGGGGATGAACGACCCTTGAAGAACCGCCTTAAGGGTAGTGCGGCCGTTCGATAGACCGCTCGTCAGTGCTGGGGTGGAACGCGCGATGAAGAACGAGGGATGATGAATGGTTCAAGATCAGCCGCGGGAAGGAGATGAACGGTGTAATATTGGCCGCACTTCCCTTAGAGCGGACAGTCTGGAACCGCCCAACGCCACCACACCCTAAGATGCAAAGGTCCAACCTCCACCCTTTCCGGCCGGCCAGAAAGGATGGGCCTTGTGTTAGTGTGTTGCTGACCTGTAAAACAGAGTGTAGAACACAAAGAAAAACCCGATATCAAAACTATAGAATGTAGCAAATGCTCAAACGAAAGGAAATAAACATAACTAAATGAAGTGGGGGATACCTGGGGGATTTTAAACCCCTAGGGGCACCAAAAACATGGGAGGGTGTGTGAATGATGCATGAGAATGACAAAAACGTAGAAGCAACGTGGAGAAAATGACGCATGCAAACAAAAGAGAGGAACAGACTAATGAACTAAAGACACAAAATAATGAGATACTCCCTGAACCGGAGGCCTGTATGGACGTAGAAGGCCTCCCTCCCTGGTCGTAGGTCACTATAGAATCCGGCAGAGCTTCGCCGTGACTTGAAATCTCCCCCCCCCCCCCCCCTTTCGAAACTTGGCTTTAGGGTCTGTTTATAGAGCCTAAGGAGCCAACCCCAAAATTAGGGTTTTTATCCATTTTTAGGTCGAGATAATCAAAGGAAAATCGTAGATAATCAAATTATCTTTCAACCAGAAGAAACGGCACTCAAAATGACTCAATATCCGCGGAGAAAATGACGGGAGAAGTTAGGGATAAAATCACGGATAGAGAGAAAAAACCCTTGAAATTCTCAGGAATCAAGAGGATGAATGGTCTCACGATAGACCACCCAACGTGTTGAGCAGCCATCTCCTAGGCCGTCCAACCCTGTCGGTGGAAATTCAATAAATAGAAAATATTATCCGAATACCCATCGAACTGACCGAAATTATCGCCGTTGGACTCTCATAAGATGAACGGCTAATCATAGACCTTTCATCTACAAGCGCGGCCAAGAGAAAACCATCCATGCCTTGTCGGTGATAAATCAACATATATTAGATAATTATCTAAAAATCAGCGACGTTAGGACTCTGGGAGATAGACGGCTTAGTATGTACCCACAATGGTCTTATGCGGATATGGCTAGGCCGTATATATGCTTGTCGGTGATAATTCAGAAAATCAGCTAAATATCCCATAAATATATGAACGGCCCAGTATCAACCGCACATATGGTTGAATGGCTGGAGGTTGACCGCACATGTGCATGGGCACTTGAAATTCATAGAAAAGCTCAATTAACCAAAACCAAGGTCCATTAAGCCTTGAATTAACTTGGACCTAGCTAGGGAGGGAGGCTACCCATAAAATAAGCCCAAAGATGTTACCTGAAAATAGCCCAGCGAGTGATGGACAACTCGAGACATCAATAAATGGGAGTAAGAGAAATGACTCAACTTATTGGTAAAAAACGGGTGTCAACATAGGCGTAACCTAACGGTCGGGCGACACCTTTTTATATACCGAGTTTTTGGGATGAAATGCGACCCAAAAAAACACTTTTTTTTGTTTTGTTTTAAAATAATGATGATCCTAGACTCGACTTAGACCATGATATGGTGACTACCCTAGACTCGACTCGCTCTGATACCAAACTGATGTGGGACGGACATAGGGACCGACTCTAAGTAATGCGGACCTCGGACTCTAAGTGTAGACGCGACCAACAACATACGAACAGTAGAGCCACTTTGGCCCGACACTAAGAGTTCCTATGGGCTATACGTCGTTAATAGAAATGCAAGCTCACTCGTCGTCCCAAGCAAGTGAAAGCGTGGATCCGCGCGGTTGAGAAATCGGTAGAGTCAAGGGTGGTCGACTCACTTCCGTGCTCGGATCGAGCCACGGGACGGGTCACTCTCTCGCTCATACCGGTGACATGAACTCATGGGCTAGGTTCTTAACGCACTCACAGCGGCATATGACCATATACTAGCTACGCAAATGTAATGCCAAGAAGTTAAAACCGTACCTCCATGCTCCCGGCGTGGGGAAGACAACCCCGGCCAAATGTGTACTCCCGGTTAACAAAATTTTACTACAGTACAAAGTTTCGACCCACTCCACGCAGGGAGGTAACAGGTCACATGTGGGGCCCGGGAGTATCGGGAATTGGGTTGACGGGTAGCATCTTGATGTCGCTCCGTCGGTGCCAAAACCCGTGTTTTGGTGCTATCCGGACGGCGCGATCTGCAGGTCGTGGGGCCCACGTACTGCTCGGTACTCCAGATCTGACGGGGTGGGTCCCGCTACGATGGTGACACCTGGTGGCGCGCTCCCCTGGACGATGGCCGGGCTGGAACACTGGTCGGAGGCCGGGTAGCTCCGATCTTCACTTGTCGGAGTTGCTGTCCACGGATCTGAAACTCTGTTTCAGACCCGCGCGCTCCAGTGAAAAGGCTTGCTGTGACCAGCACCGACGTCAGATCTGTGCAAAATTTACGTCATTGGAAAGCTGACTCGAAATCCTTCGACCCCCTGCGGTTCCTGGAATTTCTTCGGGGCTGTAATTTTGATGGCAGATTTTTGAACAGGGCTGTGCTCAGTCTCAGATCTGGTCAAGTAGACTGAGATCAGACTGAGAACATGCGTTGATCACGATGTAGACCTCCGATCTGGATGTTGAGCTCTTCACCAAAGTTGTAGAGGGGAGAGCGAGGAAGACGGGGATATATTTGGGGAAATTAAGGTGGAGGTTTGGATAGGGAAAAGTATTTTCTAGCACCGGGTGGTCGGATCTGGACAGCAGAGACAGAACTGATTTTGGGATCTGATAGTGATTTTTAAAAATAGGTAAAGGACTCCAAAAATTCCAAGAAATTTTGTGGATGATGGGGGTGGTGGACAGAATCTCCAATTAAATTGGGGTCTCAAAAAAATAAGGGGAAGGGGGTCGAAGTGGGGAAACACTGGGTTGTTGTGGCACATGACAGAAAACTGGCAGATCTGGAAGGAGGGGGAGCACGAAAATGGAAAAATGAAAAATAAAGGCTAGAAATTCCACAAATTTTCTTGGGACGTGAGCTAGACCTCGAGAACTCACCCTGAAGATTTGGAACTCAGCAGATCTCGAGGTTGAAAGTTAAAATTCTGGGAACAGTGCGCTATCCTGGGTGGACAGAACTCCGACGACGGTGGCGGTGGTGCGACGGCAGCACGATGGCGGCGGCGGTGGCGGCGGTGATGGCGATCTCACGAACTGATAGAAGTGGTGTCTCACCTCAGAAACATAGCCTTCCCAGCTGTAGAAGGGGGAGAGAGGAGAGAGATAGGGGGCGGCCCTTGCTCTTGGAAGAAATTCCACAATATTCTTTGCATTAATTCCATCAATAATGAAAATACATGCTATTTATATGAAATACCAAAAGACACTAACTATCCCTAGATCTAGGGTTGGGGAGGGGTAAAAGAGGGAGTCCACATTTTATTCTCCCATGTGATTTGGAATCAAATAAAATAAAATTTCAATCCTAATATAATACTATATATGGGGGGCGCCCCCTTGACCAAATGGATTCCAACTTGGAATTTTTCTACCCTTTGTCCCCCCCTTGGTCCAACTCTTCTAGAAGCCCACCTTGGAGGGTTGACTGACCCCACATGGGCCCTAGGGCTGAGGTGGATCAATGGGAGAAGGGATGAGGGGCCAGTGATGGGGACATCAGCGACAACCAGCTCACTTTGTGTTTGCATTTATGTCCTTTTGTATTTGTATGTACGCCCTTGTGATATATGCGTACACAATAGTAGGTCTTAGTGGGTTTATTTGCAAAAGGCCATTGGGTTTCTTTGTAAATATGCTTGTAGGCCCTGCAGGGGCCCCCTCCCTCCTCCTTATTGGTCCACATGGACTCTTGGGTCCAAGGTGGCTGGTCCATGGTCCAAATTTGGACTTGGACCATGAATTAAATAAAGAAGACAATTCCAAATTGTCCTCTTTAAGGGGGGGGGGGGGCGGACCTATTAATTTATTTGGGTTAATGTGGTGTTCACACCACATCTCAACCCTCCATTCTTCAACCCTTGATCCAAGGGCTCATATTAGATTAGAACCCTTTCATATAAATACTTGTATTTTCTTATGGAAAGAATTAATGAAGAAGAAATTAGCATTTTGCCTCCTTGAAGCTTGTGCCCCTCTCCCCTCTCTCCCTGGTGTTCTTCCACCTCCAGCCCAGTATAGAGTGAGATCCCTCCCCTCTTGATCCCCTCCAACTTCTGAAGCAGCTCCAGTGATCGCCGCCGCCGCCGTCTCGCCGCCGACGCGTCTTCACCAACGAATTCGGTTTTCTATCCACTCTGGACAGACCTCTCTTCTCCGAATTGTCCCTCTCTCTTCCCTCATCTTCTGAAGCTCCAATTTTCAGGGTTGGTTCCCCTCTTGAACCCTTACCTCCACAAAAAATTTCAGGCAAAAATTCGTCCTTTAGATATTTTTAGATTTTCGTCCAAGTTCAAATTTCAGTTCTGTCCAGGTTCTGTCTACTGTTCAATAGTTCTGAGTCTACCTTGTTCGACCCATGTTTTGAATTTTGTTGGGGCTCTAAAAATTACTGAGACTTCTGTCCACATATTTCTACCACCATGAATTTTATTAATTTTTGATAAGGTCTCTAGGTATTTTTCAAAATTCGTACCAGTTCCTGTGAGCAATTTTTCCACAGTGTCCCAGATCCGACCCAGGTCCACTCAAAAAATCCCATAAAATCCATTTCCTATCCAAATCAAAAACCA
Source organism: Amorphophallus konjac (assembly GCA_022559845.1). Classification (NCBI taxonomy): domain Eukaryota; kingdom Viridiplantae; phylum Streptophyta; class Magnoliopsida; order Alismatales; family Araceae; genus Amorphophallus; species Amorphophallus konjac. The sequence goes on along the minus strand of CM040121.1, from coordinate 206,730,146 downwards.
AAAATAGTCCCGGTTTTCTATCTCAGAGACCTTCAACTTTTCTGAAGAACTTATGGCCAGATTCGAAGGTCTTCTCCCCGGTCAATGTCGATCTTCAGAGAAGTCAGAACCTGCCCCTGCAGTTCTGGCCTGTTTACAGCAAGGGTGTAAATTCCATAAGTCAGATATACGTATCTGATTATTTTTTCTGAAGGCCCCTACGTCGAAGTATTTGGAGTCCTCTTTCTAACGGCGCTGAGCTCGTTGCATTCCGACGACGGGGTTGATCACAGCAGCCGATCTCGCCGGACAGCGCGCGAGAAGACAGCAAGTGCAGACTTGTGGCCGGTTTCCCGCGAGCGTCGTCCGAGGGCCGCCCGGCGTCCGGCGGTCGTTCCAGCAACTCGCCATCCTAGGGGAGCGCTTCCCAAGTGTACCCACACCAGAGGAGGCATCAGGTCCCACACGACCCCTCCGGTCCACACGTGGGCCCCACTAGCACGAGTACGCGTGAAGCCGAAGCCGTGCCCGGAAACCGCCCGTCAACCTGGAATTAGTCCTCCCAGGCCCCCTTGTGTCGCCCGTTACCTCCCTGCGTGGAGTGGGCTTACTTGTATTGCTGTAATCTTAATGTATTAAGTTCCCGGGAGTACGAGTTTCGGCCGGGTGCCATCTTCGCCACGCCGAGCGCGTGGAGGTATCGTATTCGCTCCTTGCTTGGCATTCCGCTTATTTCTATATATGCTTGTTTATGCCGCTGCTAGAGAGCATGTGTAGGGTTACCTAGCTCGCTTTTAATTTATCATATCACTGCTGCGAGTGAGAGAGTGACCGTCCCGTGACCCGATCCGGGCACAATTGAGAGCCGACCACCCTAGCTCACTGCCGGTTGTTCAACCGTGCACATCCGACGCTTCCCTCGCTAAGGGACGACCGCTAGCTTATCGTGTCCGTGGTCCCGTCCCGCATCAATTTGGTATCAGAGCGAGTTTGAGTCTAGGGTGTCAAAAAGTAAAAAAAAAAATAGTGTGTCATTTACGTCTAGTCATTAGTCGGTCTAAGTCGTGTTTAGGATCATCATATTTTTAAAACAACAAAAAGAGTCGTTTTTGGGTCGCATACATCCCTTTACTCGGTATATAAAAAGGTGTTGTCCGACCGTTAGGTTACGCCTATCGGGAAGGCCGCACACTTGTGCGAGTGACCTTCAGGTCAATTATCTCCGCCGCGTACCGAGTTTTGGTTAAGTCTAGGCGTATCATTTTGCATTAGTGTGTTTTACTTTAGTCGGTATCCTCTAGTCGGTGTGTTTGCATGCCCACTCGTCGGGGTACTCAGTACTCACCCCCACCCCCACCTATGGCTAACCCACGGGATACCTCGGGAGACTTCCACTCCCTGCAAGAGGCGATGATGGCCATTATGGCTAGGTTGGACCAATCCGATGCTAACTTTCGGACCTTCTCCGAGAATATGGATGGTCGCCTTAGGGCCATGGAGGGACGCATGGAAAACTCCGATAGGTCGGTCCAAGACCTCGTTGGGCGGTTAGATAGGATGTCACACGGGGACCCTCCTGGGGCAGCCCAAGGTCCACCCGCACCTCCTCCCGCGGGGGCCCAAGTCCCACCCGCTCCCATGGCCCAAGTCCAGGCCGCTCCCTCGGCCCAAAACCAGCCACCACTGGTTCCTCCACCCGCCCCTCCTCGGGTTCCCCAACTACCACACCGTGACCTTGGTCTTGAGGACTATGGGTCCGACAATGCCTACGAGGGGTATGGTCAACGCCGTCGTGGTTTTCAGCCACAACGAGATGAGGATGATGATCGGGTCCTTAAGACCGTGCGAGCGGATCCTCCCGCTTTTTACGGGTCTTTGGATCCGAAAGTCTACCTAGATTGGGAGTTTGGCATGGACCGTTATTTTGAATGGTATGATATGTCGGAGCGTCGAAGGGTCCGATTTGCCACCATGAAACTCATGGGGCAGGCACAAACCTATTGGAAGAATGTGGAGAGCCTGCTACTTCAGCGGCTAGAACCCCCGATTGACACATGGGCCGAGATGAAGAATAAACTTCGGCAAAAGTACCTCCCTCCCACATACCGCCAGCGACTCATCGATAGATGGCAAAGTCTTAGCCAGGGAGACCGGTCTGTCTCCGAATACATCGCGGAGTTTGATGAGTACTTTCTACGATGTGGTGTCACGGAGGAGAGTACCATGCCCGTGTCCCGCTTTCGACGTGGTTTGCGGCCACACTACCAGTATGAGCTTTTCCGCCGCAATGCCAAGACGTTGGAAGAGGCATATCAGGTTGCTCTCGAGATGGAGCAATTTGAGGGAGAGTTCGAGTCTAGCCATCGGTTGGGCCCCACCCCTCTCCGTAGTATCGAGCCCCGTCACTCTATAGGCCCACATCAGCGGCCTCCCATGGCTCGACCTCAGGAGCCCACCCGTCAGGAGCACTTCGCTCCACGGCCTCGCCCTCCTCCACCCCGGGATCTATTTCCATCCCAACCACCGGCACCCTTTGCCCGTCCCCCAGCTCCTATAGTCCGTCCTCTGGCACCGGCACCCCCGCCACTCTTGTCCAAGGCACCTACACCTCCCCCATTGTTGCCTACACCCCCTACCCGGCGGGATGATAAGGGTAAGGCCCCTCTTATCGGGGAGAGTAGTCGATCGCGAATACAATGTTTCCACTGTCACGGGTACGGCCACATTGCTAGTGAGTGTCCCGCTCGCACCACCCTAGCCTTAGGTGTTGGAGGATCCGCACCTCCCGAGCTTGAGCATGTCGATTACGAGGCCGACGAGGCACTGGCCGATGAATACTATGCCATGGGGGAAGAGCTGGGCGACCCTTCTGCCGCCCAGGATGTTGCCACCTAGTGGGTTTGATGCTACCACCTTAGTCTAGAGTCGTGCATGAGTCAGTGTGCTTTCTTTGTGTGGTTTGTTTGTGTGGTGATTTTGAGTCGATTGTTTGCATGGTTTGCATTCGTGTGTCAGTGCATGGTGAGTCTGCATGTGTCTTGTGCAAGCTCGTGTCGTTTCTCGAATGAGTGTGAAGCGAGTCGATTCACTTGACGAGTATGGGATCGGTTTACTTCTATACCCGGATCAGTCACCTATAGGGACTCAGCAGTGATTCCTAGTGAGTCTTTGAGCTGTTTCCTTCCGTTGAGAGTGCCCCTTCGGAGTGACCACCTTTGGCCATAGCAGTGCGCATATCGAGTATATGTGGAATGAGCAGGTGCCGATCACTTAGAGTGGAGCATACCCGCGCTACTTGGCACGGTGACGGATCCGCCGGAGACCTGAGCAGCCGCACCCTTTACTCGACGGGGTCGAGTTCCTCCCACCCGGGGAGAATTGATGGGGACATCAGCGACAACCAGCTCACTTTGTGTTTGCATTTATGTCCTTTTGTATTTGTATGTACGCCCTTGTGATATATGCGTACACAATAGTAGGTCTTAGTGGGTTTATTTGCAAAAGGCCATTGGGTTTCTTTGCAAATATGCTTGTAGGCCCTGCAGGGGCCCCCTCCCTCCTCCTTATTGGTCCACATGGACTCTTGGGTCCAAGGTGGCTGGTCCATGGTCCAAATTTGGACTTGGACCATGAATTAAATAAAGAAGACAATTCCAAATTGTCCTCTTTAAGGGGGGGGGGGGGCGGACCTATTAATTTATTTGGGTTAATGTGGTGTTCACACCACATCTCAACCCTCCATTCTTCAACCCTTGATCCAAGGGCTCATATTGGATTAGAACCCTTTCATATAAATACTTGTATTTTCTTATGGAAAGAATTAATGAAGAAGAAATTAGCATTTTGCCTCCTTGAAGCTTGTGCCCCTCTCCCCTCTCTCCCTGGTGTTCTTCCACCTCCAGCCCAGTATAGAGTGAGATCCCTCCCCTCTTGATCCCCTCCAACTTCTGAAGCAGCTCCGGTGATCGCCGCCGCCGCCGTCTCGCCGCCGACGCGTCTTCACCAACGAATTCAGTTTTCTGTCCACTCTGGACAGACCTCTCTTCTCCGAATTGTCCCTCTCTCTTCCCTCATCTTCTGAAGCTCCAATTTTCAGGGTTGGTTCCCCTCTTGAACCCTTACCTCCAAAAAAAATTTCAGGCAAAAATTCGTCCTTTAGATATTTTTAGATTTTCGTCCAAGTTCAAATTTCAGTTCTGTCCAGGTTCTGTCTACTGTTCAACAGTTCTGAGTCTACCTTGTTCGACCCATGTTTTGAATTTTTTTGGGGCTATAAAAATTACTAAGACTTCTGTCCACATATTTCTACCACCATGAATTTTCTTAATTTTTGATAAGGTCTCTAGGTATTTTTCAAAATTCTTACCAGTTCCTGTGAGCAATTTTTCCACAGTGTCCCAGATCCGACCCGGGTCCACTCAAAAAATCCCATAAAATCCATTTCCTATCCAAATCAAAAACCAAAAATAGTCCCGGTTTTCTATCTCAGAGACCTTCAACGTTTCTGAAGAACTTATTGCCAGATTCGAAGGTCTTCTCCCCGGTCAATGTCGATCTTCAGAGAAGTCAGAACCTGCCCCTGCAGTTCTGGCCTGTTTACAGCAAGGGTGTAAATTCCATAAGTCAGATATACGTATCTGATTATTTTTTCTGAAGGCCCCTATGTCGAAGTATTTGGAGTCCTCTTTCTAACGGCGCTGAGCTCGTTGCATTCCGACGACGGGGTTGATCACAGCAGCCGATCTCGCCGGACAGCGCGCGAGAAGACAGCAAGTGCAGACTTGTGGCCGGTTTCCCGCGAGCGTCGTCCGAGGGCCGCCCGGCGTCCGGCGGTCATTCCAGCAACTCGCCATCCTAGGGGAGCGCTTCCCAAGTGTACCCACACCAGAGGAGGCATCAGGTCCCACACGACCCCTCCGGTCCACACGTGGGCCCCACTAGCACGAGTACGCGTGAAGCCGAAGCCGTGCCCGGAAACCGCCCGTCAACCCGGAATTGGTCCTCCCAGGCCCCCTTGTGTCGCCCGTTACCTCCCTGCGTGGAGTGGGCTTACTTGTATTGCTGTAATCTTAATGTATTAAGTTCCCGGGAGTACGAGTTTCGGCCGGGTGCTATCTTCGCCACGCCGAGCGCGTGGAGGTATCGTATTCGCTCCTTGCTTGGCATTCCGCTTATTTCTATATATGCTTGTTTATGCCGCTGCTAGAGAGCATGTGTAGGGTTACCTAGCTCGCTTTTAATTTATCATATCACTGCTGCGAGTGAGAGAGTGACCGTCCCGTGACCCGATCCGGGCACAATTGAGAGCCGACCACCCTAGCTCACTGCCGGTTGTTCAACCGTGCACATCCGACGCTTCCCTCGCTAAGGGACGACCGCTAGCTTATCGTGTCCGTGGTCCCGTCCCGCATCACACAGGACCCAGGTGGTCCCAAATTACAAATAAACCCAAATTACAATCCAAATTACAATCCGAATAAAACCAAATAAACACACATTACACACAAACAAAATCCCAATAAATATGATAAATGCTAAGACTCAAGGGGGAGACTCCAGACTGTCTCCGAGCCAGATGGAAGCCAATGTAGCTCGAGTGGTGCTCCACGAACGGTACCGACGGCTCGCCGGTTCGTGCTTCTCACTCGCTCTGGTGTCCACACCACAATCTGATTTAAATGAACGGTAGAAGTTGTATATATAGATAAACTTTCCGCTACTGAGTGAGCTCTCTCACTCACAAATTGATCTGTCCCCTTCTTTTTGTGTGTTCTATGGAACACCTCGAGGAACGGCGGGGCTCGATTAAGCTCCACAGCTTGTTAAATTATTCATAGTAAAAAAATGTCATATATATTAACAAAATATAAGAAGATAAATTGAAACATTACTTACCATTTTTTGTTTATGAGCCGCGAAAGAGATGTACCCACGCGTATGCAAATTTGTGCCCAATTTTGACGCCCTATTTGCTTTAGCTTTTCGGGACTTTTCTATCCAGCTGGGATCGACAAATTTGTCACATGCTATCTCCCAATCCTCCTTGCTCATCCATAGAGGGCGGTGCTCCTTCCATAGCTGTTGGTCTTCACTCCCACCAGCCTTATTTTTAGCTTGTGCTCGGGCCTCATGTACTTTCCTTCGGGAATTATCCTTCATAGTCTTCTCCCAGGCCCTCCGACATCTCGCCGCATCATGTCCACACGTGAATTGATAAGTCCGCTATAAATAAATTAAGTTTCACACTTAGTATACTGTTGGGAATTGAGTTTGGAAAATACTTGAATTAAATGATGTAATTACGTACTGAGAACATGTCCCATAAGTTGTCGCGGACTTCCACTGCAAATTCTTTGAAAGACGTTACTGGGCCGGGCACATGTGCCATTACTAGAGAGTTGGAATGATGGACAGCCTCGTGAGGTTCAAATTTCTTACTGCAATTACAAATGTCAAAATATTCATATTAGACAGTTGAAGGCTAAATAATGAATATAATAACCTTATAAATTTACCTGGAAATCTAGCACGGGCAACGTCCATCGTGGGTCGTGCCTTCCTCGTGACGATTGCCGACATCGTCAACTGGCTGAGTGGTGGGGGTGTGCCCTGTACAAGTGGGAGGGGACTGTGAACTATAAGAATTAAATATCATAAGTAAAACGAATATTTTGCTTAAAATTAAAATATACATAATTGGGAAAATATTGGGAACTGTAAGATTTAATAAACATAAGTAAAATGAATATATTGCAGAAAATTAAAACATACATAGCTGCAACAGGAGGTGGTGGGGGTGGCGTCTGTACAACAGGTGGGATGGCACTGGTACCTGTAAGAATTAATGAACATAAGTAAAATGAATATTTTGCTAAAAATTAAAACATACATACCTGTAGCGGGAGCTGGTGGGGATGGCGTCTGTAAAACAACATGTGGGAGGGCACTGGGACCTGTAAGAATTAATAAATATAGGGAAAACGATATAAATGAGTCTATGGCCCATATTTGGGTTTTTTGGAAAGGATCATTGGATTTCTCTGTGCTATGTCGAGATGAGCTGCATATTTCTTTTATTCTGGGATGAGCAGCATACCTCTCAAATGGATACATCCATCGAAATTATACTGGTCCTCCGACAATAGCCTCGTATGGCAAATGGACGACCAGGTGCTCCATCGAATCAAAGAATGCCGGAGGAAATATCTTCTCGAGCTTGCAAACGGTTGTGACCACATTTTCTTCGATAGTTTGTACATCTCTCAGTCTAAGTTCTGATGTACATAAAATCTTGAAAAACTGACTCAGCTCGGTCAGTGCTCTCCATATAGGCTTTGGCAACAAATCATGAAATGTAATGGGCACTAGCCTCTCCATGAACACATGACAGTCGTGACTTTTCATACCATATATTTTTCCCTCATTAACATTCACACAACGGGCTATGTTGGATGCATATCCATCTGGGAATCTCAACCGTTTCAACCACTGGCACACTTCCTTGATCTGTGTATCATTAAGCACGTAAGTTACTTTAGACTGCACAATTTTTCCATTTACATTCTGTAATTTCAGTTCTGGACGTTTACAAAGCATCTTTAAGTCCATACGCGCTTTGGCGTTGTCCTTTGTTTTACCTTTAACATTCATGATCGTATTGAACACATTATCAAAAAAATTCTTCTCGGTATGCATAACATCCAGATTGTGTCGTACAAGAAGAGTTGACCAACAAGGCAATTCCCAAAAAATACTTTTCTTGTTCCAGTTGTGATCCTTTCCAAAGCCAGAGAGTTGGCGTGTGCTACCAGATAATTGTACTACATCTGGTAAATTTTTCACCTGTGTCGCCTTCGACCCGACACCCTTTGCAAGTCTGCTTGATCCATTTCAACTGTATTATTTTTAAACGAGTCCTTTTGCCTTCGAAAAGGATGGTCACTTGGTAGCAACCGCCGATGGCAATCAAACCAGCATGCTTTCCCACCATGTTTCAATACAAATGATTTGGTATCTTCCATACAGTAAGAACATGCTAACCTCTCATGTGTGCTCCAACCAGATAGCATTCCATATACAGGGAAGTCACTTATTGTCCACATCAGTGCAGCCTTCATAATAAAATTTTGCTTCCTACATGCATCATAAGTAACAACTCCATCAGTCCATAATAAATTGAGCTCATCAATCAACGACCTGAGATATATGTCCAATTTTTTTCCAGGACTTTTTGGACTAGGAATTACTAAGGACAAAAACATATTTTCTCGCTTCATGCACATGTCCGGCGGAAGGTTGTACGGTGTCATGAACACTGGCCAACAAGAATAAGATGCCACTGAACCACCGAATGGATTAAAACCATCTGTGCATAAATCCAATCGAACATTACGTAGCTCCTTTAAGAAAGCAAGATGAGTACGACTGAAGTGCGTCCAAGCTTCACCATCGGTAGGATGACTGATTATATCATCGGCACGGTGTACTCTTTCGGTGTGCCATGTCATATGTCGCGCCATCTTTGAGGACATATACAGCCACTGCAGTCTAGGCACAAGAGGGAAGTATCGTAATACTTTGTAAGGTACATCTTTTTACTTTGAATTGCCCCCTCTCTTAGGTTTGAATCTGTCATGGTGACAAATGGAGCATGATATCTTATCTGCATCATCTTTGTAATATAACACACAGTGATTCGGGCATGCATCTATTTTCACATATCCAAGCCCTAGCTCATTGACCATCTTTTTAGCACAGTAATAAGTTTCTGGCAACTTCTCATCTCGAGGCAACATACTCTTGATCAAGAGGAGGAGACGGTCAAAACAAGTCTCACTGATGTGAAATTCAGATTTCAAATTCAACAATTGTGACACTGCAGACAACCGAGTGTACTTTTCACAACCATCCCACAGTGGCTCATCAGCATCCCTAAGTAGTTGATAAAATCTTCCGACTGTCTTATTCGGTGCTTCTTCCATGTATGCATGTTCCTCATCAACATTAAAACTAGGACCAGCAGCATCTACAACCATGTCCACGCATCCACTTGTGCCTGCAATATTGTCGGGCTCATACCTAAAGTATTCCTCACCATGAGACGTCCAATTCGTATAACCATCCACGAACCCTTTCGTGTACAAATGACGTTGCACATCCCATGGTGAATGCCATCTCAAGTTTCTACAATTTGAGCAAGGGCATCGAATGTGACCTTCACAGTCTGTTGCTGCATTGGGATTCCCCAATGCAAATTCAATGAAACTCTCAACTCCATGCTTAAAGTCATCCGACACCACCCGGTCAACTATTCTATGATACATCCATGAACGATCTCTCATCGTTTTGCCTGCACCCAATAAATGTTAATAGACATCCTAACTTTGAAATCATTACTCCTGAAAATATTCACAACCATTTCCTCACATCGCTTGCCATAGACCATTTGCAGTTGGAAGAGGACTATTAATTAGATTATCACTTTTTAACCCATCCATGAAGGTTTGATCGCACAATCACTTACTATATGTGTTGCACGATTTACTAAAAAATTTGGCAGCATCTCCCCACACTTCGCCGATATACCAAAAATATTTATTGATTTTGAAATTTTCTTAAACACTTACAAGTAAGTGGTTAAGAAAACACTCAAAATCAATAATGGTATATCAAAGAAGAGTTAGGAGATGCAACTGAAATTCTCAATAAACCTTACAAACACATATAGTAAATGACTGCTTAAGTGCGATCAAACATTCACAGACTGTCCTAACGGGACAATTCAAGACTTTGAGGTAGATATATACATTCTCGTAAAAAAACGAGAACATACACATCAATCCCAAAGTCTTGAACGGGAAGGTTCATTGACACAATTTTAACACACTCTCCTGAGGTGGATGTAATGTTATGTCACACCCACGCACCTCAGCTCACAGTGAATACCCCATGTATTTATATAACATAAAATTAAATAACAAGGCAATTATCATTATGCATATAACAAGTTAAATAACATCCAATTGTTAAAAATTTTCAAATGAAGAACATCAAAGCGAAATAATCCACATTTTTAAGTCAGATCAACATCAAAGATAAATAAGATAAATAAGATAAAACAAACAAATGAAGCCACATCCGATAGAGGGCTTCAATTTCTTGGTGAGATACCTAGTGGGTGATAATCCTAGAGGCTGTATTTTGGCACATGCACCAGGGTCAGGAAATACTTTCATGCTCATTAGCTTTCTTCAGAGTTTTTTTAGCTAAATATCATTCTTCCTAAAGGAATTCTGCCAACGTGAAAGAGAGTTCCATCATTGGCAAGTAGAAGAACTTCCTCTGTATGACTTCTACTCTGTTAAGGCTGACAATAGATCTCAGTAGCTTGATGTTCTTCAAAAATGGGAGGAGAACATGAGTATTCTTTTCTTGGGCTATAAGTAATTTTCTAGAATTGTGTGCGATGAAAGAGACGAGATAGAGGCTGCATGTCAAGAGAGGTTACTAAAGGTCCCTAGCCTTCTCATTTTAGATGAAGGTCATACTCCCAGAAATGAAGACACAAATATTCTTTCTACGCTAGAAAAGGTGCAAACTCCCCGTAAGGTGGTCCTTTCAGGAACACTATTTTAGAATCATGTCAAAGAAGTTTTTAATATATTGAATCTAGTGAGTCGTAAGTTTGAGAACATGGACTCGGCACGTGCATGTCATGATGAGTCCATGTTCAGGAAAACTTATGACACACTAGATTCAATATATTAAAAACTTCTTTGACATGATTCTGAAATAGTGTCTATGAAAGGACCACCTTGCGGGGAGTTTGCACCTTTTCTAGCGTAGAAAGACTATTTGTGTCTTCATTTCTGGGAGTATGGCCTTCATATAAAATGAGAAGGCTAGGGACCTTTACTAACCTCTCATGACATGCAGCCCCTATCTCGTCTCCTACATCGCACACAATTCTAGAAAACTGCTTATAGCCCAAGAAAAGAATACTCATGTTCTCCTCCCATTTTTGAGAACATCAAGCTGTTGAGATCTATTGTCAGCCTTAATAGAGTAGAAGTCATACAAAGGAAGTTCTTCTACTTGCCAATGTGTAGCTCTCAAGAGATACCATCACGAGATGCCATGAGACTCATCATGAGATGCCATGAGACGAAAGTATCCTGAGTAGAGCATGTATATCAGGTGGCAATAGGAGGCACCTGAAAGTTGATGCAGAGGCAGCTTTCTTTGATATAGTGGAAGAAACATTGCAAAACGAAGATCATTGTAAAAGGAGAATTTCTATCCTAAAGGACCTTCGAGAGATGACCGGAGATGTCTTGCATTACTACAAAGGTGATTTCTTGGATGAGTTGCCAGGACACATTGATTTCACTGTGCTATTGTGTCTGAGTCCCAGACAGAAAAAATGTCTTGGAGAGTTCGGGAAATATGAGAAGTTTAAGATAATTGATGTTGGTAATGCAGTGTACCGGGTATCCATGTTTGAAAGATTGTGTTGATTATGCTTCTCGAGATCGGAGTGTCATGAAAGTGAAAGATCAAGAGATTGATAATCTTTTGGACTCCATAGACTTGAAAGATGGAGTGAAGATAAAATTCCTTTTAAACATTTTGTCAATGGCAGACTCTGCTGGAGAGAAAGTGATTGTATGATTTCTGGTGACACAAATACTGAGCAGAGGGAATTGGCAATGAAGCAATTCCTCCACTCACCGGATGCTAAGGTTCTATTTGGTTCAATTAAGGCATGTGGAGAGGGCATCTCTCTTATAGGAGTATCCTAGAAGTTTAGTATGTATTTATGGGAGGTTTTCATGTGTAGAAAAATCACCCAATGCCATTCAACCAAATCAAAGGCCTTATGACCCTCTTTGAAAATATGATTTTTCCAGGAAAATGGCATGCAATAGAGAAAAAAACATGAAGAATAAAAATATTCAACAAATTCAAATGACATGCAATAAGGGCTGTTTTAATGTCAATAGGGAAAAACATCAAGAATAAAAAAATCCTCCGCCAAAATGTGTTGGCTCTAAGAGTCGACACTTTCGACTCGATTTTTTGTTTCTTTGCTAGAAACAGAACTCTCGATGAAATGTGTCGACTGTGAGAGTCAACTCTTTCACCCTGTGTTCAGATTTTATTCTTTGACAGAACACTCGTGAACCCTCGTCATAGGGTTTTGAGATGATTCCAAGAATACACCATAGTCCATATGAAGGATGCCGGATGACATTGAATAATTCATAATATATTTCACAAACATGAAGACGCATAAGGAAAAAAAATAGCCCTATAATATGGTTCCAAAAATCAGGAATCGGAGGCCTAGCCCGATTATCTGAGATCAGAGGAGGCCTCCTCCTCCCCCTCCCCCCACCCTCCCTGTACCCCCTTCCCCTCCCACCGGTGACCCCCTCCCTGATCCCACTCCCACCGACGACCTCCCATCCCCCTCCGAGCTCCCCCTCCATGACACCAGTCGCCCTGCCACCGGTCGCCCCTACCTAAACCCCCCTCCCCCTCTGATCTCCCCCTCCCCCCCACCCTCCCTAAACCCCCCCTCCCCTCCCACTGTCGACCTCCTCCTCCCCCTCCGAGCTCCCCCCCCCCCCACGTACCCTTCCTGAACCCCTCCGATGATCCCAAAAAAAAGGGCACTTGCGCCAGCGAGGGAGGGGGAGGGGAAGGGGAAGGGGGATGGGCGGGGGAGGGGGATGGGACTTACCGGAGAGGCTGGCAGCGGTGGCGATGATAAGAGGCGGCGGCGACGACGAGAGGGAGGAGGCGACGGCGCTGATGACGAGAGGGAGGAGGATGACGACGGCGGCGACGAAGGAGGCCGGCGACGAAGGAGGCCCGCGGAGACGGTGGCGGTGACGTCTAGAGGGAGGAGGGCGGTGGTGGCTCCGATGGGGAAGACGGAGGAGAAAGAGTAAGAGTGAGAGGGAGGGTGAGGGAAATGAGGAAATGGGGGTCTCGAATGTGGCGGGAGAGGGAAAATTTGAGATGAAACTTCGGACGGAAACAATTTCCGTCTCAAATTTCAGACGTAAGTTTATTCATCTGAATATTCGTCTCTAATTTCAGACTTGAAAATTGTCATCTGAATATCCGTCTGTAAATTCAAACGGATATTCAGACTGAATGATTCTGTCCCAAATACATATGGAATTTGAGACGAAATATATCCGTCTGAATTTACAGATGGAAATGTGACGAAAATTAATCCGTCTAAAATTTTCGTGTGAAATACCACTTTTTCTTGTAGCACACTAACATTTTATTTTTGCATTTACATGCTTTTGTTTGCATTTATATCCTTGGCTAATTGGGTTTACAATTGTAAGGCATTATAAGCCAAAGGGTCAGTCACTATAAATCTTTAGGTTTCTTCGCAAAAAGACATTTGGGTTTCTATGTAAAATGCCAGTAGGTCCAGCAGGTCCCCCACCCTTTTTTCTATTGGTCCACCTAAGATCTAGGGCCCATGTGGGGCTAGTTCAAAGTCCAAGATTGGGCTTGGACCAAGGGGGGGACAAGATGGAAGAAAATTCAAAGTTGATTACCCCTTAGTCAAGGGGGCGCCCCCTCCTTTGTCCTCTCTTGTAAATTTTTTAGTTTTATTTCTTTTGACCACATGGGGGAAGAAAATGTTATCCCTTATTTACCCTTCCCTAACCCTAGATCTAGGGGGTAGTTTATGTCTTTTTTCCATTTCTATATAACCCATGTATTTTGTGAATTCCTTAGTAATTAATGAAGAGAAAATTCCATTTGCTACTCCAAGGCTAAGGCCGCCCCCTCTCTCTCTCCTATCTCCCCCTTGGAGCTTTGAAAGCTTGAATTTTCAGAGGTGTGAAGCCTCCCCATCTCCCCCTCTCTGAGTGAGAAGCTCAGCACCGCCGCCACCGCCGCCATCGAGCCGCCATCGCACCACCACCGCCGCCTCGTCGGAGTTCTGTCCATCCCTGGATAGAAGCTTGAAGCCAAATTTTTATCTCCCAATTAGCAGTTCTGTTCGACCTCAAATTTTGAGGGTTTGTTCTTCCAGTCATCCCCCATCCACATATCAAATTTCGTGTCATTTTGGCTTCGTTTAGTATTTTTCCCGTAATTGAGTTTTCCCCTCCAGCAGCTTGCCAATCAGCAGATCTGCGGAATAGTGTGTTGTTGTATTTTTCCCGCCCACTTAGTCTTCTATATATATTCCCAAAAAAATCATACATGTTTCTCACATCCCCCCTTTCCACCTATAATTTTCCCAGAGTATAGATCCATTGTTTTTGTGTTGGTCAAAATTCATTTTCAGGCAGAACCTATTCTGTCCCGATAGTCTATAATTTCGAGCCAGAAATAACTACAACCCACAGAGTTTTTCATTTCAAATCCGTTTACTGGACGGATGTGAAATAATTATATGTTGTATCCCTTTGATTCCTCTATCCAACGGCTCTGATCTTGCCTCGATCCGACATCGGGTCTTGGCACAAAAATTCTTTTTGCCGGGTCACGCAAACCTGTTCCGTGAACAGGCCAGCAAAGGCAGCCGCAAGTTAATTATTGCAAAATTACTTCATCGTGATTCAGTCGCCGACGACTTCGGGGATCGAAGAGGAGTGTTCCACCAGCGTCCCAGCCAACCGCCGTGTCCAGAAGGTGACCGGAAGCCGCCATCCCAGCAGTCGAGTTCACTTGCTATCTGGCAGGCCTGAACTGAGTTGCTGAACTGAGTTGGAATAGTACCTAGTCGGACCAACAGCCCACCTCCGATCCGAGAGCCCTTCCGAATTGCTGCCCGTCAACCTGAGACTGCCTCTCCCAGGTCCCACTGTATCCCTTTACCTCCCTGAGTGGAGTGGGCATCAAAATTCACTGTTGTAATTAATTACATTTACTGTACCAGGAGTTACAGTCTTGGCCGGGGTCGTCTTCCCCACCCCCGGACCGTGGAGGTACACTCACCACCCTCCTACTTGGCATTTGCTTTACTCGTATATATTTCTATATGCCGCTACTTGCATGTGATAGGTGTAGCGACCCGGATCCCGGATACCAGATGTACCCGGTAGAACTACCGAATACACGTGATACCACTTGGAACCCGCGAGGCCTCCCGAGAGCGGGAAAGCTCCGAAGGGAAAAAGGCATGTGTAGAGTACATTGAAGCCACAGAGATATAACAGAAGCAATTAAATTTCATTAGATCGATTTGCTAAAGTAGCAGAAATAAAATTACTTTTTAATTAACAGTTCAATTTTAACAATTCTACACCAGAGTCAAGTCCAACCGCTAAAGACAGCAAGTCTAGCACAGTACAGTCGACAGAAAAGAAAGACGTACCGAGAAGTAGGGGGAAGCCCGACGCAGGTACCAACTGGCCACAACGACACGCTACGAGCAAACGCACCAGGAACCTCGCGGAAGCAGAACGAAAGACGTCACCCCACCTGAAAAGTAGGGGTGAGCCTCATGTCACTGGCTCAGTAGGGGTCACGCGGATCCCCACTGAAAAACACGCAGTAACACGGAACAACAACAACAAAATAGCAGGTGTAGTAAAGCAGGAAAACTACACTACAAAGCTGTAAAACTACGCAATAAGCAGTAGTAAACAAACGGGAAGTAGGAGTAGGGAACAAGTACGAAAAGGGAAGAACCCGTGCCAGACAAGCGGCGGCCGAACTAACCTCGGCACCCCAAACTACTCCAAGTAGCAACAGAAGGGCGACTCTGATCTAACAAAGTCAGAAGTTACCGATCTGCTGACACGACACCAGGTCTAAGGCACAGACCTGCCAGAACAGACAAAAAGGTCTAGAAAAGACCCATAAACTCGACGGCACACACACGACTAGAACGTCGTGCACACTGTCCCACGCACGACCAGAACATCATGCATGTGGCAGAACACTGACCTCGGGCACAGCCACGGAAAGGCCAACCCAGAAAGGTCACGACGCGTAAGAAACGCCGAGAGTCACGTGCCACGTGACGGAAGCACCTCCTCCTCACAAGAGGAACAGCCAGCTGCGTCCACTGACGCCTTATGCTGCGCCAACAAGCATCTAGTCGACGCTGTCGTCCCAAAGAACCGACAGGGACAAGACACCTACAGAACCAAGTCCAAGGAACCACCGTTCCGAGTCCAAGGAGAAACAACGGCACCCTACGCAAAGCGGAACCGTAGTACCAACATGACGAGTAACTAGTCAGGGTCACGCCTGTCGGTGTCAGTCCAACCGCCCCTGACCACGTGTGCACACACAAGCTTTATGCCCAAGCCAGGCCACTAGCTAGTTTTCTCCCCATAGCAGACGCTACTACCACACAGGAGCCCACGGAACTAGCTTACAAACCGTATATCAGGAATACACCTCCGCCATCCGCAGGCGGGTCGGCACTCAAAGGCCTTAGGGTAACAACAAATGGAGGCTCACGAGACACAGAGACTCTAAAACACAAGTGCCGAAGTACAAACAGGCAAGAATGCCCATGACACGTACTACGAGGCACCAATGGCAGTACGACCACTGCCAACAGACTCAGGACAAGACAACTAGACCAACCAGGTAATGATCCCGAGTCAAATGACTCAAGGGCAAGATCGTCGCAAACAGCGGAACAAGCCGCCAATCGGTCTACTCCTAAGCCACAAGAAACGACACTCCGCAGAAAATGACTCACGGAGACCTGAGGGGACACCGGAGACCCTCAGCACACCTGGACACACGGACTGAGGTAAGGCAACACCTTGAGGTATCCAGAACCAGTGTCTTGGACTGGACAGAACCGCCAAGACACCCACACAAGGTCATCTATCAACCACTGGGTCACCCCGGGTTGACCGGAACCAGACAAAGACGCACACAAGAGTAGGATAGAGAATCCTACCCCAAGCAAGAAGACTCTTGGCCACCTTACAACGAAGTCTCAGCCCTCATAGGACGTCAGGAGACATCCATGGGACAGCGGGCAGACTACAAGGACAAGCCAAGACAAGTAGAAACCAAAACGACGGCAATCAGGGCAGAAGGATTGTAACGCACCACCCCTAGACCGTTACGTGAACGTGACGGTCTAGCTCTGGCCGTTACACTCCAACCGTGACGGTCCAACGCAGACGCGTCACACACACGTGAAGGTCAAAGGGGAGCCGTCACACACACCGCCCTAATCGACACCTAGAACACAGAAGGCACGTAACGGTCTACACCAGGCGCGTTACACAGCTCAGACGCGCCCGACCTTGGCCGTCAGGGCCAACAGACCGCAAACACACAACGAAACTCGAGGCACATAACGCACGAGACCGAGCACATTACACCGGCCTAACGTAGCAACACAGGCGCATCAGAGCCAACAGACCTCAAGCCAAAACAACACTCGAACCACATAACGCACGAGACCAAGGGCGTTACACCGGCCCAACGCTCCAAGACAGACGCGTCAGGGGCAACAGGCTCAAGTCAAGAAAACACTGGCCGATAGGCACGTAACGGTCCATCACGGACGCGTTACAGACACCTAACGCACGAGGGTGGGGCCGTTAGAGCCAACGACGCAGCCACCCAACTCAGCCAGAACAGCATGTAACGGCCTGGGGCAGGCGCGTTACGACGCTGTGACGCACGGGGACACCACCATTACACAAACCGACTCACGGTCAAACACAAAGTCAAACAAAACGTAACGGCCTACACCGGGCGCGTTACTCCCACCTGACGCACAGGGGTAGGCGCGTCAGGGGAACCGACTTAACTAAACTACTAAACGACAAGATAGGCGTAACGCGTCGCACTGGACGCGTCAGGAGGCTGTGACTCACCACCCCTGGGCCGTCACACCCTCAAAACCACCAAGAACAAAAAATCACCCAGACGCTGTGACGGTCTGTCGTGGGGCCGTCAGGGACTGTGACGGTTCCTGGAACGACCGCCACACCAGTCACGGCGGGAAAACAGAGGGTTGGCCAAATCGGCCCGTTCCACGCCCCATTCACACCGAAGCGCAAGGGAAAAAACCCTCGACGATGAAAAACAACATTAGAAGGATAAAAAGCCCACATGCAAACACAAAAACACAAGATCGAGGCGATTCTAACAAATCCACCCTAAACGAGTCAACAAGGTTCCCGGGCTCCTACCGGCCTCGAATGACCACCAATCAACACGAAACTAGCATGAATGGGATCCTAACATCCCAACGGTCAGTTCAACACTAACCGAGCTACAAATGGTTGCCGTTCTCCGGTGAACCCTACAAAACCCGAAAATCACGGTTTAGGCTAAACAAACCCAAACTCGGCCGTTTCCATGCCAAACGATGTGCAAGGGCAGGGAAAACGGAGAGGAGGAAGTGAGGAACCATCACCCTACCTCCACCGAAGAAACCGTGCCCCGAAGGGACTAAACCACGCCGAAAACCACGCCGCGAGCTCAAACGTCAGCTTTGAATCCACCGTTCGGGATCGCGCCAAATCCATCTCGATCCTCGTCCCGTCGCGCACCCAGCCAGCTCCACAGCATCCCCAACACGTGCCTCTAGGTACCCCGTCTGCAGCCGGAGCCAAGGAGGCTCGAGAGGAGAGAAAACGGGAGAGAGAGGCGGCGGCGGCGAAATGAGAAGGAAGGAGAGAGGAAGGAAAAGAAATTAGGAATTTTCCTAATTTCTAAAAAATCTGATTTCTGGCCCTATCTCCGAAAAATACGTAAAAATAGTCAAAACAATCGGCTCGAAGAGTACATCGTCGCTGCAGCATCCACGAGTCGAGGAACTGACAAGTAAACTCACCGTAGGGTTCCATAATTAGTACGAGAGAAAAAACCACACGGATCGTAAAACTCAACTCGGAAGCCACAAAAGCGAACCGAAACTCACCGAAACAAATCCAAAAGATCCAATGAAGATCCAGCAAGACCTACCAAGGATCCAGGACATTACATCCTCCCCTCCTTTCAGAAATTTCACCCTCGAAATTAAGGACTAACAAAGAAGAAGCAGGGAAGAACAACCCAACAACACCACCACGGAAACAACACAAATCTCGAGAAACATAGCTCAGAGGAACAATGTCAGACCACAATCACGAGCACATGCTCTGGATTGAGCACGGCACAAGTGGACACAAGTCCGACACCTCCGAAACAAGGGCAACGTCGCTTACGTCTCACAGGGGAAAAAGACACGACTGCCACAACCACAAACAACCGACCGAGAAACACAACGGCAGCACGGCAAGCGACAGCTTACACATGGAGACACAATCTGTCAGCTGACAGCTCAACCACATCATCGGCTCTAGTGCCAAAGGCAACAGGGAACACCTGGCACACAGGACGCCAATGACAACACTGGACCACAGGTACAACCAAGTCAGTCCTCACTTAGATATTACATCTGATCGAGTCGCAAGCTAACTCTAGGGAAAAAGAGTACAGCAAAGCTAACCGACAAGACATGGTCCAAAACAGAGACACAATATCATAGAGAAATAGCGCCAAAATAACAACCGCGATCTCAGGGAACGCATCTCAAGGACTACCAACATGCCTCGAGAGTACAACACCCAAGAAAAGAAAATGCAGAATAGAGGGTACTCAATCAGCAGGAATGACGACAAATTCCCCAACACTCGCAAATGCCAATGCCAATACCAGACAAACACCAGCAACTGCACGGCAACAACAACGTCAAGGCACAGGAAGCCAAGATGAAGTCACATCGAGAAGAAGCAAATCTCTCGACCAGTGAGTAGCCAACTCACACGCTTCAGCTGCATACTCAACAACGCACGCAGGCATCAGAAGAGACCTCGGTATCCGCATCGCAGTACACACCAGACGCCTTCGCAACCAATGAAGATTGTAAATAACACGCCACGAGTACCGATCTCGCGAACAACCGATCACAAGGAGCCTAAGTGCAACAGGAGAAGAGCACCAGCTTCAGCACAAAGCACAAGGAAAGCATCGATCTCAGTTTACCTTCACATCCTGAAAACGATAAATGAGCCTTCACAATACACCGGCCGCTGGACACGGCACGACAAAACACGGTGCACGACAGCTCTTAACACCATCATGGAGTCCAAAGCCAAGAAACCGTATAGCAAAGAGCAGATCAGGCTCAGAACAAAGCTGTCCACACTTAAGCAGACACAGGACAAAGGCATCACCAAGACAGCAACTCCAAGGCAAACCTCGAAAAGATTCCACCAGAAGGGACGAGAAGCAGGAAGCGCAATCACAAAAGCTCACCAGGAAGGGAAAATCCTAGCTTACCTGAGCAACTTCTCCAACACGGAATCTAATCGAGCACTTCAACAGAAGCGAAACACATCAGGAGAAGAACAGACTCAAGCCGGGACGACCAAGACAACGTGAGAACGTGTACGGTCATCAGACCAAGGCTAAAGGTCAATAGCAACCTGAACAACATACTGCAGATTCAAGCCTTCCGGCGAACACTGCCAAGTACAACATGATCAAGACAAACACAACGATAAAAAGAAACACCTCGTTACAATCCTGACGAGAGCAGAACCATCTCGTGCAGTGCCAGAACAGCACGCACAAGACAACAAACCGAAAACAACGCGACAAAGAATCGCAAACCGAAGCCAGCTGAAGACTGTACTAGACTTTTACGACTCTGGATACTGTATATCTCGGATTCCCATGTACTTCATACAACAACACTCTGATAGCTCCGAAAAGAACTCTGAACATCTCAGAACACTGCTCTGATACCAACTGTAGCGACCCGGATCCCGGATACCAGATGTACCCGGTAGAACTACCGAATACACGTGATACCACTTGGAACCCGCGAGGCCTCCTAAGAGCGGGAAAGCTCCGAAGGGAAAAAGGCATGTGTAGAGTACTTTGAAGCCACAGAGATATAACAGAAGTAATTAAATTTCATTAGATCGGTTTGCTAAAGTAGCAAAAATAAAATTACTTTTTAATTAACAGTTCAATTTTAACAATTATACACCAGAGTCAAGTCCAACCGCTAAAGACAGCAAGTCTAGCATAGTACAGTCGACAGAAAAGAAAGACGTACCGAGAAGTCGGGGGAAGCCCGACGCAGGTACCAGCTGGCCACAACGACACGCTACGAGCAAGCGCACCAGGAACCTCGCGGAAGCAGAACGAAAGACGTCACCCCATCTGAAAAGTAGGGGTGAGCCTCGTGTCACTGGCTCAGTAGGGGTCACACGGATCCCCACTGAAAAACACGTAGTAACACGGAACAACAATAATAAAACAGCAGGTGTAGTAAAGCAGGAAAACTACACTACAAAGCTGTAAAACTACGCTATAAGCAGTAGTAAACAGATGGGAAGTAGGAGTAGGGAACAAGTACGAAAGGGGAAGAACCCGTGCCAGACAAGCGGCGGCCGAACTAACCTCGGCACCCCAAACTAGTCCAAGTAGCAACAGAAGGGCGACTCTGATCTAACAAAGTCAGAAGTTACCGATCTGCCGACACGACACCAGGTCTAAGGCACAAACCTGCCAGAATAGACAAAAAGGTCTAGAAAAGACCCATAAACTCGACGGCACACACACGACTAGAACATCTTGCACACTGTCCCACGCACGACCAGAACATCATGCATGTGACAGAACACTGACCTCGGGCACAACCACGGAAAGCCCAACCCAGAAAGGTCACGACGTGCAAGAAACGCCGAGAGTCATGTGCCTCGTGATGGAAGCACGTCCTCCTCACAAGAGGAACAGCCAGCTGCGTCCATTGACGCCTTATGCTGCGCCAACAAGCATCTAGTCGACGATGTCGTCCCAAAGAACCGACAGGGACAAGACACCTACAGAACCAAGTCCAAGGAACCACCGTTCCGAGTCCAAGGAGAAACAACGGCACCCTACGCAAAGCGGGACCGCAGTACCAACATGATGAGTAACTAGTCAGGGTCACGCCTATCGGCGTCAGTCCAACCGCCCCTGACCACGTGTGCACACACAAGCTTTATGCCCAAGCCAGGCCTCTAGCTAGTTTTCTCCCCGTAGCGGACGCTACTACCACACAGGAGCCCACGGAACTAGCTCACAAACCGTATATCGGGAATACCCCTCCGCCATCTGCAGGTGGGTCGGCACTCAAAGGCCTTAGGGTAACAACAAATGGAGGCTTACGAGACACAGAGACTCTAAAACACAAGTTCCGAAGTACAAACAGGCAAGAACGCCCACGACACGTACTCTGAGGCACCAATGGCAGTACGACCACTGCCAACAGACTCAGAACAAGACAACTAGACCTACCAGGTAACGATCCCGAGTTGAATGACTCAAGGGCAAGATCGTCACAAACAGCGGAACAAGCCGCCAATCGGTCTACTCCTAAGCCACAAGAAACGACACTCCGCAGAAATCGACTCACGGAGACCTGAGGGGACACCGGAGACCCTCAGCACACCTGGACACACGGACCGAGGTAAGGCAACACCTCGAGGTATCCAAAACCAGGGTCTCGGACTGGACAGAACCGCCAAGACACCCACACAAGGTCACCTATCAACCACTGGGTCACCCCGGGTTGACCATAACCAGACAAAGACGCACACAAGAGTAGGATAGAGAATCCTACCCCAAGCAAGAAGACTCTTGGCCACCTTACAACGAAGTCTCAGCCCTCATAGGACGTCAAGAGACATCCAAGGGATAGCGGGCAGACTACAAGGACAAGCCAAGATAAGCAGAAACCAAAATGACGGCAATCGGGGCAGAAGGATTGTAACGCACCACCCCTAGACCGTTACGCGAACGTGACGGTCTAGCTCAGGCCGTTACACTCCAACCGTGACGGTCCAACACAGACGCGTCACACACACGTGACGGTCACAGGGGAGCCGTCACACACACCGCCCTAATCGACACCTAGAACACAGAAGGCACGTAAGGGCCTACACCAGGCGCGTTACACAGCTCTGACGTGCCCGACCCGGGCCGTCAGGGCCAACAGACCGCAAACACACAACGAAACTCGAGGCACGTAACGCACGAGACTGAGTGCGTTACACCGGCCTAACGCAGCAACACAGGCGCGTCAGAGCCAACAGACCTCAAGCCAAAACAACACTCGAACCACGTAATGCACGAGACCAAGGGCGTTACACCGACCCAACGCTCCAAGACAGACGCGTCAAGGGCAATAGGCTCAAGTCAAGAAAACACTGGCCGACAAGAACGTAACGGTCCATCACGGATGCGTTACAGACACCTAACGCACGAGGGCGGGGCCGTTAGAGCCAACGACGCAGCCACCCTACTCTGCCAGAACAGCATGTAACGGCCTGGGGCAGGCGCGTTACGACGCTGTGACGCACGGGGACACCACTGTTACACAAACCGACTCACGGTCAAACATAAAGTCAAACAGAACGTAACGGCCTACACCGGGCGCGTTACTCCCACCTGACGCACAGGGGAAGGCGCGTCAGGGGAACCGACTTAACCAAACTACTAAACGACAAGATAGGCGTAACGCGTCGCACCGAATGCGTCAGGAGGCTGTGACACGCCACCCCTGGGCCGTCACACCCTCAAAGCCACCAAGAACTAAAAATCACCCAGAGGCTGTGACGGTCTGTCGTGGGGCCGTCAGGGACTGTGACGGTTCCTGGAACGACCGCCACACCAGTCACGGCGGGAAAACAGAGGGTTGGCGAAATCGGCCCGTTCCACACCCCATTCATGCTGAAGCGCAGGGGAAACAACCCTCGATGATGAAAAATAACATTAGAAGGCTAAAAGGCCCACATGCAAACACAAAAACACAAGATCGGGGCGATTCTAACAAATCCACCCTAAACGAGTCAACGAGATTCCCGGGCTCCTACCGGCCTCGAATGACCACCAATCAACACGAAACTAGCATGAATGGGATCCTAACATCCCAACGGTCAGTTCAACACTAACCGAGCTACAAATGGTTGCCGTTCTCCGGCGAACCCTACAAAACCCGAAAATCACGGTTTAGGCTAAACAAGCCGAAACTCGGCCGTTTCCGCGCCAAACGATATGCAAGGGCAGGGAAAACAGAGAGGAGGAAGTGAGGAACCATCACCCTACCTCCACCGAAGAAACCGTGCCCCGAAGGGACTAAACCGCGCCGAAAATCACGCCGCGAGCTCAAACGTCGGCTTTGAATCCACCGTTCGGGATCGCGCCAAATCCATCTCGATCCTCATCCCGTCGCCCACCCAGCCAGCTCCACAGCATCCCCAACACGTGCTTCTAGGTACCCCGTCTGCAGTCGGAGCCGAGGAGGCTCGAGAGGAGAGAAAACGAGAGAGAGAGACGGTGGCGGTGAAATGAGAAGGAAGGAGAGAGGAAGGAAAAGAAAAAGGAAAAGAAATTAAGAATTTTCCTAATTTCTGAAAAATCCGATTTTTGGCCCTGTCTCCGAAAAATACGCAAAAATAGTCGAAACGACCGGCTCGAAGAGTACATCGTCGCTGCAGCATCCACGAGTCGAGGAACTGACAAGTAAACTCACCGTAGGGTTCCGTAACTAGTACGAGAGAAAAATCTACACGGATCGTAAAACTCAACTCGGAAGCCACAAAAGTGAACCGAAACTCACCGAAACAAATCCAATGAAGATCCAACAAGACCTACCAAGGATCCAGGGCATTACAATAGGTCCTAGCTCGTTATATTTTATCACCGCTGCGAGAGTGAGTAAGTAGAACCCATCCCGTGACTCGATCCGAGCACGTGGAAAAGTCGATACCCGAGACTCATTGCCAGTTCCTCAACCGCGCATGTCCGCACGCTTCCCTCGCTTAGGGATGTCCACGAGCTAGAGTTCCAGGTTCACGTCCCGTCCCGCATCATTTTTATTCTTGACTGGGACTATGTTGGTGAGCCAGATCGGATAGATGCACGGCTCGATGAAATCGACCTCCGCCATTTTATCGACTTCGGTCACGACCTGGAGCTCCAGCTCATGGCACATGCGCCCCTGCGGCTGTTTGACTGGAGTGACCGAGGGAAAAATGGCTAGCTCGTGCTCCGCTACGGAGGGGTCTAGCCCCGGCTTCTCCCTGTACATCCAGGCGAAGCAGTCTTTATACTCCAGCAGGAGTTGCTTGTAATCCCGCCTTTCTGCCTCGGTGAGGATAGCGCTGACGAATGTGGGCTGGGGGGCTTCATCTTCGCCCAGGTTGATTTCAACGAGCTCATCAACGGTCGCTTGGCCGCTGTCCTCTAGCTCGGGAGGAGCGGGTTGGAAGTCGATAAAATTCTCATCATCGGTGTCGACTTCGTGCATTTCTTGATTCTCGAAGCCATTGGTTGACGTCGATGGGACTAGAGAGTGGTTGTCACTAGAATCCACCAGGGATTGGTCTGGGCCGTTGGCTTTCGGCCAGCAGTTGTCAATCGGGGTTGCTGAGGTCTCCCTGGAGTTGCCCGCTATAGCTAACGATCTTTTACAGCCGGCATCCTGGATGCCTCCCTCGTCGGGAGAGCTTGTTGAACCATGTCCTTTGACATTCTGGGTGGCAGGAGGAGCTTCTTCAGCCCCTTTATCTTGGCAGGGAGGCGAGGACAATTCCTCGACTGCTTGGACTGGAGTGCCAGCTTTGACGGGGATCGGGATCAGGATCAGGATCCTTTCTTCCTCGTCCCCAGAGCTGTCGAATTTAGCTTCGACTTTAGCTCGGTCATAGGCTGGCTGTGTCAAGCCTATGATGTTGACTACATAGTAGGCGTGAAAGTCTGAGTCTTGGTCGTATCCAAGTCCCCTGGTATCCTTATAGAAGGACGGGGGTTGCCCCCGGACATGGGAAGGGGTCCACAGTCGGTGAAAATATTCACATCATGCAGAATCTTGCCATTGAGGGATGTGTTGCTTTAGACACATTTCCCGAATATGTGACGGCAGGTCGTCCAGTACTTGGACTGCTTCAGGGGTATCGTCGGCTTTCCTAGACCAGTCGAAGTCGTCCTCCGGTGGGGCTTGAGGGACCATGTCTCCCTTATAGAAGACAATGGGTTTGTCCCTATTGGCCTTCTTTCTATTTCTGCGTTGTCGCTTGAAGGTGACGACAAATGTCGTCAACGACTCAATGCTGTATTCTTTGGATGCACATGGAAACTGGATGTAGTCTGGGGGCAAGCATATACTCTTACCAATAGCTCAACTCATGAGGTTGGCCTCGAAGTCGATTTTGTGCCTTTCGGGGTGATCCGGGGTTGACCTAGAGCTGAGGCGCAGCCGATGAAGCTTAGCCTTCTCCTCGTCAACGGAGAAGAGATCATCATCATCTTCCTCTGAGAGCCAGCCGTTGCTTTTGCTCTTAATCACAGGGTACGGGCTAATCCCCTTGAAGTACAGTGCATCATCGGCCTGATTGCATTCCGCTAGCGTAAATGGTGACAAGTCTGCAAAGACCGTGTGCTGCTCCCCGCCCTCGGCATACTTAATGCATTGGTGGAGAGTTGACGGGACTACCAAATTTTCATGGAGCCAAGGTCTACCCAGTAGCATCTTATATGATGTGATGGCATCGATGATGTAGAATGTCACCTTGGAGGTGAAATCATCGAGCACCAGGTCGACGTCCACCCGACCGAGGACATCCTCGGTGTTTCGGTTGAAGCCGGATATCTTGACCGCTTGAACCTTCTGGAGGTATGGGGTCAGATATAAAGTCTTGAATGTTTTGAGCGGCATGATGTTGACGGCGGCGCCAACATCCACCAGAATCTGGTTCACATCATGCCCATTGACCTTCCCTTTCATGTAGAGAGGACGGTTATGGCACAGAAGGGATAACAACATGTCCTTCTTCGTGAAGGAGACGGTGGTTGTGAAGGCTTCATAGGCAACCGCCTTCATTTCTGCGACATGTGCTTCATAAGCTTTTGGCTCTTGGAGTATCTTGATGAGAGTTTCTCTCAGCTCTTTACTCCAAGCGATGGCTTCCCAGATTGTGATGTTGGCGGAGAAGCGCTTTAGCTGGTGGAGGACCTTCCGGTCAGCTCGGGCTCGAGCATCCTCCAAGGAGGGTAGTATGTCAGGCTGGACTTTCTACGAGCTACCGTGCTGCTCCCCGTCGGGAAGTCGCATTGCCTTGCCTTTACCGTCGAGATCAGACTGACCCTAATCGCTGGTAGACTCTTGGAACGGGGGTGCCAATGATGGCTCTTCTAGGGGTAACTGGCGGGCTGGCCCGTCCTCGCCGGACAGTCCCGCTTGTTCTACAGAAGAAGCCGGAGCTGGTATAGAGACTGGGAGGCTGGCGGGAATCTCTTCAATACCGGAAGGATTGAAGATGTCAGGTCCCTTCCGAATTTCTACCTCCAGAATGGGGGAAGGTTCCTCTCCTTGAAAGAGGATATTTCGCTCCGGGTCAAAGGTGGACGAGTGAAGGGGTAGCTCGGGAATTCTCCCGCGGCCTCTACCGCGCCCCCGGCCACGACCTCGGCCACGGCCTGTGTGTTCTGGAGCTGGCTGTAGCCCAAGCGGGGCAGTGGTTCTTTGTCTGGTTTAGGAGGCCACTGGCTCACCTCATCGAGAAGCGTTGATGTTATCAGAAGGTGGGATGGCCACCATGTTGCAGGTACAGCCCCGAAGCATTTCTTCCAGCTGCTCTGTCGTGATCTCCTTGTCTTTATAGCACAAGGAGAGTCCATCTGGGATCAGGAGTCTTTCGCCGTTCTTGAGCTTTTGGATCATCTCTTGCGTAGAAACCCGATAATTAAAAATGAGAAGTAAAAATTTTCAATTTCATTATGTAATTAAAATTTTCATGAAATAATTAAATTACATTTTTACTATATGAAATAAACTAGTTTATTGAATTTACTTGAATTAACTAGAAGTAAATAGAGATTAAATGCTTTACACTTTAGATAAATCATAGTAAGCCTAATAAAAGTCCATATAATGGATTAGGATTACAATTGTCCCATTGGATAATCCATAATGGGCTGAATTAATGGTTAAAGGATTCAATAAAGGTTAAATTAACCTTAATTTCGTAACATGTGTTTAATATGATATTTAAGGGATTAAAATAACTCCATTTCTAGAAGATTGACTCAAGAATCAACCCTTACCTAACAGCCCACCTTGGACCAGCCGTTTTTACATTGTTTTCACACCTAAGATGGGCTAGATTAAGAGGAGAAATGGCATTTTTCTTCTAATTCGGACTTAATGGGTTTGGTGGAATTAGGTGAGGAATCTTGACAAATTTGTCCAAGTTTTGGCTATAAATAGAACCCCATTCGACCCTCAAACCATCCCTGGAGGTTAAGTATACGCTGCTGCGAAGATTGGTGGAGATTTGAAGGAAGATTTGGAAGATCAAAGGGTTTTCTTATATTTGGGGATATTTCTTTAGATCCGTCTAAAGGTAGGTGTCTCTCAGGCTAAACTCTAATTAAATCATACCATCTTGTTTATTTTTCTGTCCTCTTTCTATTGATAGCTCATTTATTAAATTCCGTTATGAAATGAGCAAGTTATGGTCATTTTATTGGAGGGGTATTCCCATTTTTTCATCAGGTCCAGAACGTGCTTTGCCTCAGTAGCGCGTCATGAACGCGCTGCCCCAACATAGCGCGTTCATACAGAGTGTTTTCCCGCCCTCTGGGTCAAACATATTTTAAAAAAAAAAGAAAAAAAAAGATTTCTAGAACGCGCTACCCAAGGGTAGCGCGATCTTCAAGGTCGCGCTAGCTTATGCTAGCACGTTCACAAAATTATTTTAATTAATAAGAATAAAGAAATTATTATTTCTTCATATCGCGCTACAAATGGCTAGCGTGTTCTTCAGGTCACGCTGGCCAAGGACAGCGCGTTAAAAGAAAAAATAATAATACTTTTCTTCTAATTTATTTTTGGGTATAAAACTATATATATATATCTATTATGAATGCGAAAACCAACCAGGCTCGGCACGGCACGGTAGAAATAAATAAATAAATATATTACTGGTTTTGTATCAAATCACAACTCAAGCCCACATCCTATGCCCCTTGGGTCCTGACCCAAGGGTGAGTTCTCCAACATATAAAGCCAAGGAAATTTTTGTAACTTCCAATGTGGGACTAAACTTAAGTCACTATCCAATATGAACTATAACACTTGGAAATCTACATTAATTATATGTATATAGTCACCAAAAGTAAGAAAATAAAATATTAGGATGGTACAGCATGTTAAAAATTATTTTGTAGAATAATTTTTTTTTTGCATGTAAAAATCTATTTTTAACCATATTAGTAAATTATAAACATGTTAGTAAATCAACACATGAAAAATATTTTCTGCATGTTAAAAATGACTTCCAACATGAAAAAATTATTTTCTACATACTGAGATGTAAAAACTATTTCCATCATGTTAAAATCTATTTAAAACTATCTTTTGTTCATGCTAAACCTAATTTCCTATTAAATAATTAGTAAAATGATGCATGAAAATTACTTCCAGCATGATAAAATTTCTTCCAGTATGGTAAAATTATTTCAGCATGTTAGAATTATTTTCAGCATGTTAGAATTATTTTCAGTGTATTAAACTATTTTTTTAGCATGATAATTCTATTTTCCTATCAAATAATTAGCAAATAAATATAGAAAAATGATTTTTAGCACGATAAAATTTATGTTGTTATCAGAGAATTTCTGTAATCAGCATGGTAAACTTATCTTATCATCCTATCAGTAAGTTAATGTATGAGTATTAATTTTAGCATGTTAAATATTAATTTCTAGCATGTTAAAAAATTAAATCCAACATGAAAATTTTATTTTTATCATCTTATCAGTAAAGTAACATATGAAAATCATTTTCAACATGTTAAGATTATTTTTAGTGAGTTAGAGTTATTTTTGACATAAAATTCTATTTTTCTTATCATATGGTTAATTAATGTATGATTAAGTACTAATATCTAAACTCATGATTGTAATTCATAAAGCATATATTTTCATAACTAAAACTTTATGTCTTATGATTATGAGATTAAGCTAAGATAATTCTAATAAAATTACTATCTTAAATTTTCTTCCTACTTAACGTTCATTTTTGAACTCCACGACTTAAGGTCGTTAAACATGATGCCTTAAAATGTTATCTACTTTTCTTGCAACTTCTGAAATTTTGTCAAATCTGTGCTTATTATAAACAGCATATTTTTGAAAATCATTGCCCATATATATTAAAGTGGATGTCTAAACGTACTTGGGATCTTCGGATCCATATGACTCAATGCCTGGAATTAATGGGGTCCGGTCTGGTCCTAGGGGGAGCGCCTGAAAGTACTTGTGCCCATGGGAGTTGATTGACCAACGGTGTGGCATTGCACCGAAGTGCATGATAGATTTATTTGATACGGCATTCCACTATTCGTACTTATTTACTTGTTACTTGTTTACTTGAAAATTACATGAATTACTTGACTTGTGTGAAAAAGGCCAATTACATGAAATCCTTTACTTGTTCAAAGTCATTACTTTGAAATTCATCTTGATATCATATTATCTCAATTATTTAGAAATTCCATTCATGTTTATACACTTCCCGATACAAGTTAGAAAATTGTTTAAATTGTTAACACTTAAAGATTGCTTGGTTCATAGAGATATAAAATCCTACTGAGCTTTTAGCTCACCCTACGTTTTGGTTAATTATTGCAGGAAATGAAAATGTACAAGGGAATGGACAAGAGTGAGAGAGTGATTTTCCTTTTTACCTAGGTTTATGTAGATCATTAGTATTTTTACAAGAATGATGTACTTTGGGATTGGAAGTTTGTAATTGCCTTTATGGCTTATGAATTAGTGATGTAAACTTCATTTTGATGGAATAAAAGTACTATTTTCCCATTCATTTCTGTCTTTAGAAATAAAATTGTACATGCTCTGATCGACACGATTGTTTACGACTCGTCGCGCCCTCGATATTCCGCGTCGGGGCGTGACAGTCTTTGTGGTATCAGAGCCTAGGTTACATAAAATCCTAGGTTTCACAATTATAGGTTCATTCTTAAAACATAGTTTTCCCTCAAACATAGGTTCTAGATCAATATCTAGAAATTTGATAGATCTTGAACTTTCCCGGTAAGATTTGGGTAGAAACACGGGTTAAGTTTTAAGAAAAAGGGAATTATCAGGAAATAAATACCAAAACAAAAATAATAAACCTTGGAATTATGGTTTCAGGCTAATTCTCGTAAATGGCCGCCGAGAGAGATCAATGGCGCGAGATGCAGCGCACTGTTCAAGGCATAACCCAAGCCCTCCAACAGGTTGCTCAGGGAGGAGCAAACCGAGGAGCCGGAGATTTGCATAGGAATTTCCGAAGCATGAACCCTCCCAAGTTCGCTGGATCTACGGATCCGGATGAAGCCGAACACTGGATTAAGGAGATCGAGAGGATATTCCGAGTCATGCAATACGCTGACGAGGAGAAGGTCTTACTTGCTACTTTCCAACTGGAAAGAGATGCCCGTGCCTGGTGGGAATCGGTCGAGGCTACTTTACCGCACGACCAAATTCTATGGGAAGAGTTCGTGGAACACTTCAATAGCAAGTATTTCTCTGACCGGGTGCAAGAAAGGAAGGCCGCCGAGTTTGCCGCCTTAAAGTAAAGGGTGTTATCGGTCGCCGAATATGAAGCACAATTTTCAAGGTTATCTAGGTATGCTCCACATCTCGTGGGTACCGAGAAAATGAAGGCAAGGAGATTCTTAAATGGCCTTAAGCCGCAATATATTACTCAACTCATCCCGATGGATATTCAATTATATTCTGATATGGTACGAAGAGCTCAACTCCTAGAAGATGCAACGGAGTTATCGGATCGCATCCGAGGAAGGGAAGCCAAGAGAGAGCAAGTTACTGGGTCTGGAAGTTTCAAACCTTCCTTCGAGAAGAAAAGGCCCAATGACGGGCGTAACTTCAACAAGGATGGGCGTAATTTCAGCAAGGGTGGACGTAATTTCCAAGGGGACAAGAAGCCGAGGACTTTCGACAAACAAATTGTTCCTTTCTCTACGCCATCAAAGGAATTATGCAAATATTGCGAGAAGCCCAGACACAAAGCCGAGGAATGCTGGAGAAAACTCGGCGCATGTCTTCGATGCGGGAGTCAGGAGCATAGGATCCCGAATTGCCCTCTTCTTAATGAGCAAGCTCCATCACCGGCAAAGCTTCCAATTATTGCAAAGAAGCAAGGGAGGCTCCAAGCTCTAATGAATGCGGAACCTACCGAGGAAGGAGGAGTCGTGGAAGATACTCTTTTCATATACTCCAAGCCTGCCTCTGTCTTATTTGACACTGGAGCTACACATTCATTTATATCTAGAAGATTTGCTGGTCTTTTACCTATGAAGCCTGTTCCATTAGATTCTATACTTACCATTACTACACCTATTGGAACGGGAACGGAAATCAAATATTTCTATCCTAATAGTGAAATTCTAATTAGCGGTTATTACTTACCCGCTAATTTGGTATGCATGGAGATGGAAGGATATGATGTTATTTTGGGTGCCGATTGGCTATCTACACATGGAGCTAGTGTAAATTGCAAGTTGGGGATGGTAGCTTTCATGGGTTACCCCGACCTTCTATTTTCGGGTATCAGGCATTCCAAGCACATACCTCTCATTTCGGCCCTCAAAGCCGAGAAATTATTAAGGAAGGGTTGTGCCGGTTTCTTAGTTTCTATCACTATGACCGAGCATACGGAACCCGTTCTAAATGACATTCCTATCGTTCGGGATTATTCTGATGTATTTCCGGATGAGTTGCCTGGTATTCCTCCCGAGAGAGAAGTGGTTTTCTCTATTGATTTAATTCCGGGAGCGGCACCAGTTTCTAAAGCTCCATATCGGATGTCTGCCGTGGAAATGAAAGAATTAAAGGATCAATTATTGGAATTACTGGAGAAGGGGTTTATCCGACCAAGTACTTCACCTTGGGGAGCCCCGGCCCTCTTTGTTAAAAAGAAAGATGGTTCGATGAGACTATGTGTTGATTATCGGTAATTGAATCAACTCACCATCAAGAACAAATATCCTTTACCGAGGATTGATGAATTATTCGACCAGATTTCCGGAGCTCGATATTTCTCAAAGATCGACCTTCGATCTGGTTATCATCAATTAAAGATCAAGGAAAGTGATATTCACAAGACTGCATTCCGAAGTCGGTATGGTCATTATGAGTTCACCGTTATGCCTTTTGGCTTAACAAATGCGCCTGCTGCATTCATGCAATTAATGAACAGCATATTCAGGCCATACCTAGATCAATTTGTGGTTGTCTTCATTGACGACATTTTGATCTACTCCAAGTCAAAGGAAGAACATGAGGAACATCTTAAGAAGGCCCTTCAATTATTAAGAGATCACAAGCTTTATGCCAAATTAAGCAAGTGTGATTTCTGGTTAGAGGAAGTTTCTTTTCTCGGTCACATAATTTCTCGGAACGGTATTGCCGTCGATCCTTCAAAGGTCGAGGCCGTAAAGAACTGGGAAAGACCTACTAGTGTGATGGAAATCTGAAACTTTTTGGGATTGGTTGGATATTATCGAAGATTTATCAAGAATTTCTCAAAGATCGCAGTATCTTTAACAAGATTGACAAGGAAGGAGAATCCTTGTATATGGTCCGAAGAATGCGAGAAAGCTTTCAAACTTTAAAGGATTGTCTGACGACTGCTCCTATTCTCACATTACCTACGGAAGGAGGAGGATTCGAAGTGTATGCTGATGCATCTAGAATTGGCCTAGGTTGCGTATTAATGCAACACGACAAGGTCATAGCTTATTCTTCACGGCAATTGAAGAAACACGAGGAAAATTATCCCGTACATGACGTAGAGCTGGCAGCTGTGGTCTTTGCTTTTAAGATATGGTGACATTATCTCTATGGCGAAGCCTTTACGGTGTATTCTGATCACAAGAGTCTCAAATATTTATTCTCTCAAAAGGAGCTCAATATGAGACAAAGACGGTGGTTGGAATATTTAAAGGATTTTGACTTCTCTATACAATATCATCCCGGAAAAGGTAATGCCGTAGCTGATGCACTTAGCAGGAAGCCGATGGCTTTATTATCGAGCATGATGGTTAAAGAATGGCATCTACTTGAGCAAATGGACAACTTAAACCTCAATATGGAGGAGAAGGAAGGTGGAGTCTTTATTGCAAATATTCGACTCCAACCTGAGTTACTCTCAGAAATCAAGGAACGGCAAGTTGATGATCCATTGATCGTGGAAATTAAAGACAAATTAGATCAACGACCGGATTTCCTTCTGGCTAATGATGGAAGGCTATTATTCAAAGGAAGAACTTGTATACTCGATTGTTCTACTATCAAGGGTAAAATCCTAGAAGAAGCACATCGGTCAAGGTACACTATTCACCCCGGTGCTACAAAAATGTACCAAGACCTCAGGAGAACATTTTGGTGGCCTAATATGAAGAGAGAGGTAGCCGAGTTCGTAAGCTGATGTTTGGTTTGTCAACAAGTCAAGGTCGAACACCTCAAACTGGCTGGCAAGCTCAAGCCTCTCGAAATATCGGAATGGAAATGGGATAGTATCGGTATGGACTTCATTGTTAGATTACCGAAGACCCGAAATGGTTTTGATGCTATATGGGTAATTGTGGACCGGTTAACCAAGTCTGCTCACTTCTTACCTATCAAGATTAAATGGACCGTGGATGTTCTAGCCGCCTTATATATCAAGGAGATCGTAAGGCTGCACGGTATTCCAAGCTCTATTATTTCGGACCGAGATCCGAGATTCACCTCTCATTTCTGGAAGGGTTTACAATCGTCTATGGGTACTAGACTAAGGTTTAGTATGGCTTTTCACCCTCAGACGGATGGAAAAACTGAGAGGACGAATCAAATTATTGAAGATATGTTGAGAGTCTGCATGATTGACTTCGGTGGTTGTTGGCATGAACACTTACCGCTGACTGAGTTCGCTTATAACAATAGCTATCAGTCGAGTATTCAAATGGCACCATTCGAAGCATTATATGGCCGAAGTTGTAGATCGCCTCTATACTGGAGCGAGGTTGGTGACAAGGGATTGCTTGGTCCCGACATTGTACAAGACACAACCGACAAAATCCAGTTAATACAAGAAAGGCTAAAGGTCGCCCAATCAAGGTAAAAGAGCTATGCCGACAATCGGAGGAGAGACCTTGAATTCCAAGTGGGGGAGCATGTCTTCTTAAAGATCTCACCCACCCGTGGAATTAGAAGATTCGGCATCAAAGGAAAGCTAAGTTTGAGATTTATCGGCCCTTTCGAGATTCTGGCAAGAATCGGCGAGGTAGCATACAAGCTGGCCTTACCTCCTCAACTGGCCGGTGTACACGACGTATTCCATGTATCCTTGCTAAGGAAATACATCTATGATCCTTCACATGTGATTCGATTTGAAGAATTGAAACTCCAAAAGGACTTATCATATGAAGAAAGACCGATCAAGATACTGGATCGGAAATTACACCAACTGAGAAATCGGGCCATACCGATGGTGAAAGTCCAATGGAGCAAGCGTGGGTTCGAGGAAGCAACCTGGGAATTAGAAGAATCCATCAAGAAGAAATATCCGGATTTAATCTCAGGTTAGAAATTCGACCTTTCTACTCGAATCTTTGACTTTTAGTTATATAATGTGAATTTGGAGGACCAAATTCTTTTAAGTGGGGGAGGATGTAGAAACCCGATAATTAAAAATGAGAAGTAAAAAAATTTCAATTTCATTATGTAATTAAAATTTTCATGAAATAATTAAATTATATTTTTACTATATGAAATAAACTAGTTTATTGAATTTACTTGAATTAACTAGAAGTAAATAGAGATTAAATGCTTTACACTTTAGATAAATCATAGTAAGCCCAATAAAAGTCCATATAATAGATTAGGATTACAATTGGCCCATTGGATAATCCATAATGGGCTAAATTAATGGTTAAAGGATTCAATAAAGGTTAAATTAACCTTAATTTCGTAACATGTGTTTAATATGATATTTAAGGGATTAAAATAATTCCATTTCCAGAAGATTGACTCAAGAATCAACCCTTACCTAATAGCCCACCTTGGACCAGCCGTTTTTACATTATTTTTACACCTAAGATGGGCTAGATTAAGAGGAGAAATGATATTTTTCTTCTAATTCGGACTTAATGGGTTTGGTGGAATTAGGTGAGGAATCTTGACAAATTTAGCCAAGTTTTGGCTATAAATAGAACCCCATTCGACCCTCAAATCATCCGTGGAGGTTAAGTATACGCTGCTGCGAAGATTGGTGGAGATTTGAAGGAAGATTTGGAAGATCAAAGGGTTTTCTTATATTTGGGGATATTTCTTTAGATCCATATAAAGGTAGGTGTCTCCCAGGCTAAACTCTAATTAAATCATGCCATCTTGTTCATTTTTTTGTCCTCTTTCCATTGATAGCTCATTTATTAAATTCCGTTATGAAATGAGCAAGTTATGGTCATTTTATTGGAGGGGTATTCCCATTTTTTCATCAGGTCCAGAACGTGCTATACATCAGTAGCGCGTTCTGAACGCGCTGCCCCGACATAGCGCGTTCATACAGAGTATTTTCCCGCCCTCTGGGTCAAACATATTTTAAAAATAAAAAATAAAAAAAAGATTTCCAGAACGTGCTACCCAAGGGTAGCGCGATCTTCAAGGTCGCGCTAGCTTATGCTAGCACGTTCACAAAATTATTTAAATTAATAATAATAAAGAAATTATTATTTCTTCATATCGCGCTACAAATGGCTAGCGCGTTCTTCAGGTCACGCTGGCCAAGGACAGCGCGTTAAAAAAAAATAATTTTCTTCTAATTTATTTTTGGGTATAAAACTATATATATATATATCTATTATGAATGCGAAAACCAACCAGGCTCGGCACGGCACAAATAAATAAATTACTGATTTTGTATCAACTCTCAACTCAAGCCCACATCCTATGCCTTTTGGGTCCTGACCCAAGGGTGAGTTCTCTAACATATAAAGCCAAGGAAATTTTTGTAACTTCCAATGTGGGACTAAACTTAAGCCACTATCCAATATGAACTATAACACTTGGAAATCCACATTAATTATATGTATATAGTCACCAAAAGTAAGAAAATGCAATATTAGCATGTTACAGCATGTTAAAAATTATTTTGTAGAATAATTTTTTTTTTGCATGTAAAAATCTATTTTTAACCATATTAACAAATTATAACCATGTTAATAAATCAATGCATGAAAAATTTTTTCAGCATGTTAAAAATAACTTCCAACATGAAAAAATTATTTTCTACACACTGAGATATAAAAACTATTTTCATCATGTTAAAATCTATTTAAAACTATCTTTTGTGCATGCTAAACCTAATTTCCTATTAAATAATTAGTAAAATGATGCATGAAAATTACTTCCAGCATGATAAAATTTCTTCCAGTATGGTAAAATTATTTCAGCATGTTAGAATTATTTCCAGCATGTTAGAATTATTTTCAGTGTATTAAACTATTTTTTTAGCATGATAATTCTATTTTCCTATCAAATAATTAGTAAATAAATATAGAAAAATGATTTTTAGCTTGATAAAATTTATGTTATTATCAGAGAATTTCTGTAATCAGCATGGTAAACTTATCTTATCATCATATCAGTAAGTTAATGTATGAGTATTAATTTTAGCATGTTAAATATTAATTTCTAGCATGTTAAAAAATTAAATCCAACATGAAAATTTTATTTTTATCATCTTATCAGTAAAGTAACATATGAAAATCATTTTCAGCATGTTAAGATTATTTTCTGCGAGTTAGAGTTATTTTTGACATAAAATTCTATTTTTCTTATCATATGGTTAATTAATGTATGATTAAGTACTAATATCTAAACTCATGATTGTAATTCATAAAGCATATATTTTCATAACTAAAACTTTATGTCTTATGATTATGAGATTAAGCTAAGATAATTCTAATAAAATTACTATCTTAAATTTTCTTCCTACTTACCATTCATTTTTGAACTCCACGACTTAAGGTCGTTAAACATGATGCCTTAAAATGTTATCTACTTTTCTTGCAACTTCTGAAATTTTGTCAAATCTGTGCTTATTACAAACAGCATATTCTTGAAAATCATTGGCCATATACATTAAAGTGGATGTCTAAACGTACTTGGGATCTTTGGATCCATATGACTCAATGCCTGGCATTAATGGGTCCCGCTCTGGTCCTGGGGGGAACGCCCGAAAGTACTTATGTCCATGGGAGTTGATTGACCAACGGTGTGGCATTGCACCGAAGTGCATGATAGATTTACTTGATACGGCATTCCACTATTCGTACTTGTTTACTTGAAAATTACATGAATTACTTAACTTGTGTGAAAATAGCCAATTACATGAAATCCTTTACTTGTTCAAAGTCATTACTTAGAAATTCATCTTGATATCATATTATCTCAATTACTTAGAAATTCCATTCATGTTTATACACTTCCCGATACAAGTTAGAAAATTGTTTAAATTGTTAACACTTAAAGATTGCTTGGTTCAGAGAGATATAAAATCCTACTGAGCTTTTAACTCACCCTATGTTTTGGTTAATTGTTGCAGGAAATGAAAATGTACAAGGGAATGGACAAGAGTGAGAGAGTGATTTTCCTTTTTACCTAGGTTTATGTAGATCATTAGTATTTTTACAAGAATGATGTACTTTGGGATTTGAAGTTTGTAATTGCCTTTATGGCTTATGAATTAGTGATGTAAACTTCATTTTGATGGAATAAAAGTACCATTTTCCCATTCATTTCTGTCTTTAGAAATACAATTGTACAGGCTCTGATCGACATGATTGTTTACGACTCATCGCGCCCTCGATATTCCACGTCGGGGCGTGACAGTCTTTGTGGTATCAGAGCCTAGGTTACATAAAATCCTAGGTTTCACAATTATAGGTTCATTCTTAAAACATAGTTTTCCCTCAAACATAGGTTCTAGATCAATATCTAGAAATTTGATAGATCTTGAACTTTCCCGGTAAGATTTGGGTAGAAACACGGGTTAAGTTTTAAGAAAAAGGGAATTATCAAGAAATAAATACCAAAACAAAAATAATAAACCTTGGAATTATGATTTCAGGCTAATTCTCGTAAATGGCCGCCGAGAGAGATCAATGGCGCGAGATGCAGCGCACTGTTCAAGGCTTAACCCAAGCCCTCCAATAGGTTGCTCAGGGA
Organism: Amorphophallus konjac; assembly: GCA_022559845.1. Lineage (NCBI taxonomy): Eukaryota > Viridiplantae > Streptophyta > Magnoliopsida > Alismatales > Araceae > Amorphophallus > Amorphophallus konjac. Next base: position 206,690,852 of record CM040121.1, on the reverse strand, counting down.
GGAGCAAACCGAGGAGCCGGAGATTTGCATAGGAATTTTAGAAGCATGAACCCTCCCAAGTTCGCTGGATCTACGGATCCAGATGAAGTCGAACACTAGATTAAGGAGATCGAGAGGATATTCCGAGTCATGCAATGCGCTGACGAGGAGAAGGTCTTACTTGCTACTTTCCAACTGGAAAGAGATGCGTGTGCCTGGTGGGAATCAGTCGAGGCTACTTTATCGCACGACCAAATTCTATGGGAAGAGTTCGTGGAACACTTCAATAGCAAGTATTTCTCCGACCGGGTGCAAGAAAGGAAGGCCACCGAGTTTGCCGCCTTAAAGCAAAGGGGATTATCGGTCGGTGAATATGAAGCACAATTTTCAAGGTTATCTAGGTATGCTCCACATCTCGTGGGTACCGAGAAAATGAAGGCAAGGAGATTCTTAAATGGCCTTAAGCCGCAATATATTACTCAACTCGCCCCGATGGATATTCAATTATATTCTGATATGGTACGAAGAGTTCAACTCCTAGAATATGCAACGGAGTTATCGGATCGCATCGGAGGAAGGGAAGCCAAGAGAGAGCAAGTTACTGGGTCCGGAAGTTTCAAACCTTCCTTTGAGAAGAAAAAGCCCAATGACGGGTGTAACTTCAACAAGGATGGGCATAATTTCAGCAAGGGTGGATGTAATTTCCAAGGGGACAAGAAGCCGAGGACTTTCGACAAACAAATTGTTCCATTCTCTACGCCATCAAAGGAATTATGCAAATATTACGAGAAGCCCGGACACAAAGCCGAGGAATGCAAATATTGCGATTACCTCGAGCGGCAACTCCTGGTATGTTGAGATACTGGGACTGGCATCCGAAGACGTGTGCACGATTTGGTGCCTTCCCCGCGGTGGCAACAGGAGCCTACAAGGAGTCGGCAGACTGGTGCTAGCGTCCGAAGACGTATGCGCGGTTTGATGCCTTAGCCGCGGTGGCGATGGCTTTTGCTGAGAGATGGACTGAGAACTGTGCTTGTTGTCTTGCACCTTAGTCTTGCCTTTGTGATCAGCCTGAGGGCAGGGTCCGGTGATAGCCGAAGGTATCACAGGACATTGTCACTCTGAGTAGTAACCCTGACTCTGCGGATTGACTGGGCCTTGTAGCGATGGGCCCGTTGCTGGAATCGAAGCCGCTGAAGACTCCGAAGATGTCTTCTTTATACTTCAGATTGCGTTAAAGAGTAAGCGGGGAGGACCTGATGGCCCATCGGCTGAGGGGGTGTGACATGGCTGGGCCGGGACCTCACCCTACTTTTGCTTTCCGTTCCTATCCACGGATGCCGGAGACGGAGAGAGGGCAGGGGGAGAACAAGGGAGACCCGAGGAGCCCGTCATCGTCTCTCCCATCAGAACGTCCTCTCGACCAAGCAGGACACAGAGTAGCCTGGCGGTGTCTTCTTCGGAGAAAGGGAGAGATTTCAGCTCCCGCCAGGACCGCCACTACACTGTCGAAGTGGCCGGGGTTGGCTGGCCAGATGCTGGTGTCTGGGAGCCCGAAGGGGCCGGAGGAACAGGGGAATGAATGACGTTGACCGAGAAGTTGCTCGGCTCCGTCTCTTGACTGGCATCCTGCTCTCCACGCCTTCGCAATCATTCGAGCGCTTCTTGGTTGTCGGCCCGAAACTCGAGCCATTCCGGAGGATGCTGGTTATGTAATGACCTGGAAATTTTATAAAATATTTTTGAATTATTAAATATTCTCTGAAAATTTTTAAAGATCAAAATGGATTAATAAATGAAAATTGGGTTCAATAAGTCATCATTAAGGCCCAAGTATGATGAACAATTAACCTAGTCTATTTGAATAAATCCCAAAAGGTTAAAGGACCAAGCCCATGAAGTTTGGCCCATATTCTAGAAGATTAACTAGCTTATTCACAGAATATAAGGATAAATACCATTTAATGAGATAATTAAGTGTATAATAGAATAAAAGAGTTTGAATCAATTCAAATTCGGCGCCCAGTGACCTTGGCGGTCTATCATAAAACCGCTAAAAGACTTGTGACGGACTAGTCCTAGACCGCCACATTCTATCAGTTCTGTGAGTAGAAGAAAGAGTAAAAAGATTGGATTTTTAAGGTTCTAACACCTAGGGATCGAGATGGGAAGGCTAGTAAACATCTTAAGGACTCTCAGAAGTTGATCTAAGGTTTAATAAGGACTCTAGGATCGTTCTAATCCTCAAACCCTAGCCAAACCCTATAAATAGGACCTAGTTTTGACCTGCGTGACTCTTAAATTTGGCTCACGTGGAATCAAGGTAAGGAGATATTATTTTGGGAAAGTTCTTTAGAAGTTTTTATTCCCAATACATAGGACTAACATCCCTCAAAATTTCATGCTAAGAGATAAAGCACACAAGGAGATAGAAGCCTACAAAGTTGCTGGTTCCACATTAGTGACCCAGAAAACTGAGCGAAAGTCCGATGAAGATCAAAGGATTAGAGAACCAAATCGAGGTAATTAATTAGCATTATTACCTGTAGAACTTTTTGTTCCCCTTAGTATCAACTTCTTACCCTCCAAGTTTCACGTCATTAGGTCAAGTGGATCAAGAGATATTAGGACGTGAAGTTACTGATTTACAATAGTAAGTGCAGAATTAGGGTTGACTCCAACATCAAATTCAAAGCCTAAAAGCCTTAGCAGAGGTAGGTCATCTCATGAACATCTAAATTATCATGTTAGGATTAAAAGCCCTCTTATTGCACTTGATTTCATGTATTGTGTACGGAGAATTTCACGTTTTAATAGGATCTATACATCCATGTATCTTTCATAGCCCTAATGAACTAAGATAATTCTCTTTGTCATAATACATGAATCCTATGCATATTGTTAGCTTAACAATCGTTCTATCATGATAGGGAAGTTATACATGTTGATTTCCAGACATGATGTGTTTTAGACATAGTTCTTCTGCTTTTAATTTTATTGTCAGACGTTCTCTAGCGGCCTAGTCTTTGACCGCAAACCTTGTGTAGCGGCCCTACGATAAACCGCTAGACACTCTGTAAACTCGATTTTTATAAAATCTCTGACGGACCATTGATAGACCGTTAAAGTCCCTATGGCGGCCTTACGATAAACCGCCAACTTACTATAACGGTTCACATATAGACCGCCAGTGTTCCATTTTCTGTCACCCGAGATAGAATCAAGAACAGTCCATTTAACTTATAAGTAAGTCTAGTTAACTATGTTCTAACCTATTTTAATGGTATTTCATTACTCTGAGTTTTAAATTACTGATTCATGATAGTGATCGCATATTCTTTATCATACTTGGGATTATTTTAAAGCTTATGCTAATTTCATGCCAAAACTTATACTTTGTATTAAATACATCTTTCAAGGGTGATAATAGACGTGGTTCACTGATTGGTTCATCACTGTTACAGATTTTCTTCTTATCTCAGAGTCATTTCTATAAGTACATGGCATATATTCCGATATATGACAATTAGTTACACTTTTACACTATAGGAACATAATCTTGAACTTGATAACCTCTCCTTTGGATATTCCTTCCAATGGATTAGGAAATCTTATTTCAAGGCCTCGATAATTCTCCGTGAGCCTCGGATTCCCACTAGGACGCCAAGTTGGTTGTACCATTAAAGCCCAAATTGTCTAGAAAGCACTACCGATGTTTTCTGAATTCTATCCTGTAACGGTTCAATACTCGACCGCTAAGGCCCATTAACGGTACAGTATTTGATTGCCACGTTCTCCGAGTCTAATTGATTTCTTTCTGGATTTAGCCCACTCTAGCGGCCCAATATCAGACCGCCATATCAATATAGCGGATCAGTTATAGACCGCTAAGTTTCTTGAATGCTATTGACCCAAGGTTTTACCCAAGGGTTAATAATCCTATGATCCTAGATTGACTAATGATAGTCTAGGACTTGTAACCTTAGTCAAAGACATCTAAGATAAAGTATGAAAGATAAAGAATGTACCGCTATACTGTCGAATTTTCTCCAAGGCATAACTTAGTTATTAATGCATTTCTTGAACTCATAAATCTATATTTGGTGCATTCTTATTATTGACATTGAGTCTTGAACACTTATTGAACTTACTACATGCGTGGCCAACTTTATTGCTATATACGTGGAAGTAGCTTGATTTATACTTGAAGATGTGGTTCGAGCATTGATTGTGTTCAAGGGCTCTATGCTAGTCCCCTCGGCTGATTGTCAGAAACATACTATTATAAACCATGGGGTATGATGCTACTGGCATCATATTGCGCTGGGAGTACTTTCTTTATAAATTAACCACGGCTCGAGTTATTCAAGTGATGGGTCCGAGAGCGAATGAAAGTCACACAAGATTGAGAGAAGACTTAGGAAGTCAATAATGTCTAGATCGAGTTCATGTAATTTTCTCTTTATTTGAGTCAAATAGATTTAAGAAAGTTGAATAGTTGATGTACTTGAATCATTCTTATTATTAATAAAAGTGAAGGTTTGAGTAAATTATTGAGCAATTACTTTGTGTGATTATTATTGCGCTCTGGTTATTCTTGCTTGCAAGAGGCTTATCATGCTGGCTGTTCAAGTTTCTTGAGAATGTCTTCCGCTGTATTAAAAGCTCGGGGTGTGACAGTTAAGTTGGTATCAAAGTCTAAGTCTAAGGACTTAGGGAGAAAAGTCATGTCATAGGATAAGTCCAAAGTTTTAGGACCCATACCTATGAACTAAGGAAGAAATTCCCCACCTATGTGAGAATTGGGTAGAGCCCGGGATAAGATAGCAAAATAGCTCTTGATTAATCCCTTTTCAAAATTCCATGAGAATTAATAATTTGTTATTTCTCTCAGGTACCTCATCATTATAATGGCTCATCGCATAGACTGGGATGGTATGCAGCAGACTTTTGCGGGCCTCACTCAAGCTCTGCAAACTATTGCCTAAGCAGGCACAGGAGCAAGAGCTGGGGACTTGCATTGTAATTTTTGAAGCTTAAATCCTCCACGTTTCTATGGTTCTTCAAATCCAGATGAGGCTGAGAATTGGATCGATGAAATGAACCGTATGATTGACGTCATACAATGTACAGACCAGGAAAAAGTGTGCTTTGCCACTTTTCAACTCAATAAGGATGCACGTACATGGTGGAAGTCAGTACCGGCACCTCCAGCTGATGCACCACACACGTGGGAAGGTTTTCTTACCTTATTTCGTGCCAAGTACTTTTCTGAGCATGTCAAGGAGCGGAAGGCTATGGAATTTGCTTCTCTACGTCAAGGGAATGATGACAGTTGCCGAATATGAATTACAATTTTCCAGGCTCGCACCATATGCAACTCATTTAGTAAGTACCAATTTATTGAAGGCCAATCAGTTTATGGATGGGTTAAGAACCGATTTCATTCAACAGCTCGGGACTCAAAATATCCGTACTTATGCGGAGATGGTCCAACGAGCATATCTCTGTGAGAGGACCTTGGAAAAGGTCAAAAAATTGAAAGGCAAGGGAGAAGAGTCAAGCCTACAATCAGATCGGCATAGTAAGAAGGAGAAATTTAGCATCACGGAGCCCTACAAACCCCGTGATAACAGGAAGAGGTCGAGGAACGGGAGCGGGAGTAGCTCCCAAAAGAATAAAAAGGTCAAGGAGGAGGAAAAGTAAGTTATGGCGGCTTGCACCTTTTGTGAAAAGTTCGGCCACTCAGCCGAAGAATGCTGGAAGCACCCCGGTGCTTGTTTAAGATGTGGCAGCCGAGACCATCGCATGCCAGACTGCCCTCTCATGAAGGAACAATCATCTGGTGGTGGACGTAAGAGGCAGGCTTGCGTCAATGCCGTTTTAGAAGATGAAGAAGCACCCAGGGACGGCGGACTTATGGAAGGTACTATTCAAGTTTGTTCCCATCCTGTATTTCTGCTATTTGATACCGGTGCTTCTCATTCCTTTATATCCACTGCTTTTGCAAAAACTTTGCTAATTTCATCAGTTCCCTTACCTTCGGACCTTTCTATTGCTACACCCTTAGGTTCTGGAACAAAGCTTACCAATTACTACCCTAATATTGAGATAATAGTAAAAGGTCATAATCTCCCTGCAAACTTGGTATGCCTTGACATGGAAGGCTACGATGCTATTTTAGGGGTGTATTGGCTTGTAGACCATGATGCCTACATAAATTGCTAGAATAGGATAATATCCTTTCGCAAACCAGGCTTTCCAAGATTTTCCTTCATTGGTATTAACTATAGGAAACATCCTACCATCATTTCTTCTCTTCACGCTTGCAAACTTATTTCACAAGGATGTGAAGCTTTCCTTGCTTCTATGATTGTTACCGAGTCTAAGGAGATAATCTTAGCAGACATCCCAATTGTAAATGAGTTTCCTGATGTATTTCCATCAGAGTTACCCAGTTTACCACCCGAAAGGGAAGTAAACTTCTCCATTGAACTTATTCCCGGAGCAACACATGTTTCTATAGCTCCTTATAGGATGTCCCCCACAGAACTTAAGGAACTAAAAAAGTAACTTCAGGAGTTATTAGACGAAGGAGGAACATGAAGAACATTTGAAAATAGCCTTGCAGACTTTAAGAGAACATAAACTTTATGCCAAACTTAGTAAATGTGAGTTCTGGCTCAAGGAAGTTTCATTCCTCGGTCACATTATTTCAAAGGAAGGTATCGATGTTGATCCTTCTAAAGTGGAAGCAGTCAAGAACTGGAGCCGGCCAATGACCGTGTCAGAAGTAAGAAGCTTTCTAGGTCTGGCTGGATATTATAGGAGGTTTATTAAAGATTTTTCTAAGATTGCTATTCCTTTGACAAGACTTACAAGAAAAGAAAATCCTTTTGTATGGTCGAAGGAATGTGAAGAGAGTTTCTTAACTCTTAAGGATCATCTCACTACAGCCCCTATATTATCATTGCCCATTGAGGGTGGTGGATTTGAAGTCTATACGGATGCATCTGGCATTGACCTAGGGTGCGTTCTTATGCAAAACGGGAAAGTAATTTGCTATTCTTCAAGACAGTTGAAGCGTCACGAAGAGAATTATCCCGTACATGATTTAGAATTGGCGGATGTTATATTTGCCTTAGAAATTTGGCGTCACTACCTTTACGGAGAAAGATTCATGGTCTACTCGGACCACAATAGCTTGAAATATTTGTTCTCCCAAAAGGAATTGAATATGAGGCAAAGAAGATGGTTGGAATACTTAAAGGACTTTAATTTTACTATCCAATATCACCTAGCAAGGCTAATGCTGTGGCAGATGAACTCAGCAGAAAACCAATGGGAAAGCTATCAACTCTCATGATTAGTATGACTAATCTCATCCTACAATTTGCTCAGTTGAAGCTAGATATTGACATGAAGAAGGAAGATTGTTTAATAGCCAATATTCGAACTCAACCTACATTAATAGAAGATATGGTCAAGTTACAAGACAATGATCCAATATTACTGGAGATTAAAGCCAATATTACGCAAAGGCCGGATTTCTCTATTGCCAATGATGGAAGGTTGCTATTCAAGGGCCGGATTTGTATACCAGATCATGCTGACACTAAGAAACTGATCCTGGACGAAGCTCATAATTCCAAGTACACCATTCATCCTGGTGGTACTAAAATATATCAAGATCTTAAAAGAAATTTCTGGTGGCCTAACATGAAAAGAGAAATAGTAGATTTTGTGTCTCGCTGTCCCACTTGTCAACAAGTAAAGGCAGAACATTTAAGACCCGCAGGTAAATTACACCCCTTGAATATTCTCGAATGGAAATGGGAAGGTATAGGGATGGGTTTCATTATGAGTTTACCTAAAACAAGAGTTGGACATGATGGTATATGGGTAATCATAGACCGATTGACTAAGTCTGCACATTTTCTGCCAATAAAAAGTCGATGGTCTGTGGATATTCTAGCAGCATTATACATAAGGGAAATCGTCAAATTACATGGTGTCCCTGTCACTATTATATCAGATAGAGATCCTCGATTCACATCACAGTTCTGCAAGGGTCTACAACATTCTTTAGGGACCCGACTAAACTTTAGCACGGCATTCTATTTTCAAACTGATGGTCAAACTGAAAGGACAAATCAAGTGGTGGAAGATATGCTTAGGGCTTGTGCTATTGACTTTGGAGGAAGTTGGCATGATCACTTGCCTCTAGTAGAATTTGCATCCAATAATAGCTACCAAGCCAGTATACAGATGGCACCATTTGAAGCTCTGTATGGAAGAAGCTGTCGATCACTGATATGCTGGAATGAAGAAGGGGAGAGACAATTTCTAGGCCCCGATATTATCAGGGATACTACTGAAAAGATAAAGCTAATTCGAGAAAGGCTCCAAATGGCACAAGACCGGAAGAAATCTTATGCTGATAATCGAAGACGCGACTTGAAATTTCAAGTGGGAGATTATGTGTATCTTAAAGTTTCTCCAGGTCATAGTATTCAAAGATTTGGCATTAAAGGCAAGCTTACCACAAGATTCATTGGCCCATTTAAAATTCTAGAAAGGGTCGGTGAAGTGACTTATCGACTGGCTTTGCCACCACAACTAGCAGGAGTTCATGACGTATTCCATGTCTCAATGTTGAAGAAATATGTTTATGATCCTTTCCATGTCATCACCTATGACAATCTGGAGATTAAGAAGGACTTCGCATATGAGCAAAAGCCAATCAGGATCCTTGAACGAGAGGTACGTCAACTTCGAAACAAGACTATTCTTGTGGTCAAGATCCAGTGGACAAAGTTAGGAGAAACATGGGAGACGGAGGAAGCTATGCGCAAGAAATATCCGAAGTTATTTAATTGTAAGTACACTCTCTATAAAATCTATATATTGAATTTGGGGACCAAATTCTCTTAAGTGGGGGAGGGTGTAATGACCTGGAAATTTTATAAAATATTTCTGAATTATTAAATATTCTCTGAGAATTTTTAAAGATCAAAATGGATTAATAAATGAATATTGGGTTCAATAAGTCATCATTAAGGCCCAAGTATGATGAACAATTAACCTAGTCTATTTGAATAAACCCCAAAAGGTTAAAGGACCAAGCCCATGAAGTTTGGCCCATATTCTAGAAGATTAACTAGCTTATTCACGGAATATAAGGATAAATACCCTTTAATGAGATAATTAAGTGGATAATATAATAAAAGAGTTTGAATCAATTCAAATTCGGCACCCAGTGACCTTGGCGGTCTATTGTAAAACCGCTAAAAGACTTGTGACGGACTAGTCCTAGACTGCCACATTCTGTCAGTTCCGTGAGTAGAAGAAAGAGTAAAAAGATTAGATTTTTAAGGTTCTAGCACCTAGGGATCGAGATGCGAAGGCTAGTAAACATCTTAAGGACTCTCAGAAGTCGATCTAAGGTTTAATAAGGACTCTAGGATCGTTCTAATCCTCAAACCCTAGCCAAACCCTATAAATAGGACCTAGTTTTGACCTGCGTGACTCTTACATTTGGCTCGCATGGAATCAAGGTAAGGAGATATTATTTTGGGCAAGTTCTTTAGAAGTTTTTATTCCCAATACATAGGACTAACATCCCTTAAAATTTCATGCTAGGAGATAAAGCACACAAGGAGATAGAAGCCTACAAAGTTGCTGGTTCCACATTAGCGACCGAAGAAACTGAGTGAAAGTCCGATGAAGATCAAAGGATTAGAGAACCAAATCGAGGTAATTAGCATTAGTACCTTTAGAACTTTTTGTTCCCCTTAGTATCTACTTCTTACCCTCCAAGTTTCACGTCATTAGGGCAAGTGGGTCAAGAGATATTAGGACGTTACAACAGGAAGTGCAGAATTAAGGTTGACTTCCAACATCAAATTCAAAGCCTAAAAGCCTTAGCAGAGGTAGGTCATCTCATGAATGGCTAAATTATCATGTTAGGATTAAAAGCCCTCTTATTGCACTTGATTTCATGTTTTAATAGGATCTATACATCCATGCATCTTTCTTAGCCCTAATGAACTAAGATAATTCTCTTTGTCATAATACATGAATCCTATGAATATTGTTAGCTTAACCTTCATTCTATCATGATAGGGAAGTTATACATGTTGATTTCCAGACATGATGTGTTTTAGACATAGTTCTTCTTATTTTAATTTTACTGTCAGACGTTCTCTAGCGGCCTAGTCTTTGACTGCAAACCTTGTGTAGTGGCCCTACGATAAACCACTAGACACTCTATAAACTCGATTTTTATGAAATCTCTGACGGACCATAGATAGACCGTTAAAGTCCCTCTGGCGGCCTTACGATAAACTGCCAACTTACCATAACGGTTCTAATATAGACCGCCAGTGTTCCATTTTCTGTCACCCAAGATAGAATCAAGAACAGTCCATTTAACTTATAAGTAAGCCTAGTTAACTATGTTCTAACCTATTTTACTGGTATTTCATTACTCTGAGTTTTAAATTACTGATTCATGACAGTGATCGCATGTTCTTTATGATACTTGGGATTATTTTAAAGCTTATGCTAATTTCATGCCAAAACTTATACTTTGTATTAAATACATCTTTCAAGGGTGATAATAACCATGGTTCACTGATTGGTTCATCACTGTTACAGATTTTCTTCTTATCTCAGAGTCATTTCTATAAGTACATAGCATATATTCCGGTATATGACCATTAGTTACACTTTTACACTATAGGAACATAATCTTGAACTTGATAACCTCTCCTTTGGATATTCCTTCCAATAGACTAGGAAATCTTGTTTCAAGGCCTCCATAATTCTCCGCGAGCCTAGGATTCCCACTAGGACGCTGAGTTGGTTATACCATTAAAGCCCAAATTGTCTAGAAAGCACTACCGATGTTTTCTGAATTCTATCCTGTAACGGTTCAATACTCGACCGCTAAGGCCCATTAACGGTCCAGTATCTGACCGCCACGTTCTCTGAGTCCAATTGATTTCTTTCTGGATTCAGCCCACTCTAGCGGCCCAATATCAGACCGCCATATCAATATAGCGGATCAGTTATAGACCGCTAAGTTTCTTGAATGCTATTGACCTAAGGTTTGACCCAAGGGTTAATAATCCTATGATCCTAGATTGACTAATGATAGTCTATGACTTGTAACCTTAGTCAAAGACATCTAAGATAAAGTATGAAAGATAAAGAATGTACTGTTATGCTGCCAAATTTTCTCCAAGGCATAAATGAGTTATTAATGCATTTCTTGAACTCATAAATCTATATTTGGTGTATTCTCATTATTGACATTGAGTCTTGAACACTTATTGAACTTACTACATGCGTGGCCAACTTTATTGCTATATACGTGGAAGTAGCTTGATTTATATTTGAAGATGCAGTTCGAGCACTGATTGTGTTCAAGGGCTCTATGCTAGTCCCCTCGGCTGATTGTCAAAAACATACTATTATATACTATGGGGTATGATGCTACTGGCGTCGCATTGCGCTGGGAGTACTTTCTTTATAAATAAGTGAAATTATCCATGGCTCGTGAAGTGAAAATATCCACAGAAATTCACGAAGTACTTGTTACTAAGTGAAAAGTACATTCTCGCTTGACTTGCTAGTACATTCTCGTTACATTCTTGTTCATGAAAGGCCATAATTATATTCTTACTTGATCATGCTTGCTCAATCATATCTTAACTTGATCATGTCTTGTTACTTTGGTTTATTCACGTGATTTATCACATTCGCCTGATTTTACTTTATTCTCTAGAGCCCAAAATGCTAATCACTTTAATGTTGCCTTCATGTTGATGCGAAGATACCTATTGGGCAAGTGTGCTCATTACCTATTTTTAAATCTTTTCAGGAGATGCAAGTAGTTCGGGTTCGGATTCGAGTTATTCAAGTGATGGGTCTGAGAGCGAATGAAAGTCACACAAGATTGAGAGAAGACTTAGGAAGTCAATAATGTCTAGATCGAGTTCATGTAATTTTCTCTTTATTTGAGTCAAATAGATTTAAGGAAGTTGAATAGTTGATGTACTTGAATCATTCTTATTATTAATAAAAGTGAAGGTTTGAGTAAATTATTGAGCAATTACTTTGTGTGATTGTTATTGCACTCTGGTTATTCTTACTTGCAAGAGGTTTACCATGCCGACTGTTCACGTTTCCCGAGAATATCTTCCACTGTATTAAAAGCTCGGGACGTGACAGGTTGGGCAACCCATTCCCATTTTCTTGAGGGGAGTCTAGCCGCTCTGGCGCACCCCTAGCGATGCTCAAGGTTTCTTCGACAGCTTGCCGGAGTCTTACAAGTGACATGAAATTCCCCTCCGCGTCAATCTGCTCCCACTGGATCTGTTCCTGAATAAGGTATTGAACTTCCTCACAGGACTCGATCGGGTGGCAGATTCTAGCGTGGAAAGGGAATTATTGGGGGTGACTAAGGTCCCAATGTGTCTAGTCTGTCGGCTAATCACGGGACATGATTTTCCCCCTCTCGATGAGGATATCAAAGAGTCACCGGGTCCTCTCCCTAGGGAAGGAGAGAGGTCTACGATCATGCCAGGGCCTCCACCCCGGATACCAGAGCGAATGTTCACCTTGACTGGTACTGGGCTCCCCTGCTTTGACATCAGCGACGGAGAGCACGGCCATCATATGGATCACGATGGCCGAGTAGTGAACCACACATGTTGCCTTAGCTGGCCTGGACCACGTATGTGGTTGCGGGGGATCGGCGAGACCGCTCTTCATTTTAACAAGGCCGTCTCGGATCAGCTTCTACACTTGAGTCTTGAAGATGTAACAATCTTCAATTGAGTGGCTCAACATGCGATGATACGGGCAATAGCCAGGATCGTCGGTCTTCAGAGCCTCGTCCGACTTGCAGATTTCTGACGGCTTGACAATCTTATGGGCCATGCAGAGGTCAAAGAGCATTTTCGTATGTTCCTTCTTGAAGAAGAAGGGTGTCTTCATGCGCTCTAAGAAGGAAGGAACGGCCGGCTTATCTGCTGGCTTTTTGTTAGAGCCGCTTGGTTCGGCCTCTTTATCGACTTTGGCGGCGGGGGTGAACTCAACGATATTCACCTCCTTACCGTACTGGCGTTCTCACGCTGGCTTACCCTTCACTGAAGTATAGCTCGGGTTATCGACGAAGAACATCTCTATTTCGGTGACTACCGAATTGAGTTGGTCGAAGCCTTTGATATTGGCACCGAGAAGCTTCTCGCTGACCTCAACTGCCAAACCCCATCGGCATTGGAGAGGGGGGTTTCTGTAGCCCATTTAAGAGCAGCCGAACTAGGTCCGTCAGGACCAAACAAGGCCCAGCTCATCCAAGTGACAGCCCCGCAGGGCCCACTTAGGATAAAAGCCCAATAAGATTACTCAGGATCAAACCCTTCCTCGGCGGCCCTTAGGCTCGGAAGGCCCGAACATCGGTCAGAACGGAGGAAGACCCATGCCGAGTTATCCCCTCACCGGGATAGAGGCAAGCGCTCAGCGCCCACTCCGACCCATCTTCATCCGAGCTATGCCTATCACCCGGATAGGGTTGGCACCCTTCATGCTTGGGTTTAACCGACGATTGCTTATCCATGCTGCCGTTAAGGACCCTTTATGAGCAAGAGTTTAAGAGGATAAGGGACCCCTGACTCCTCAAGGCTATAAAGATCCCACGATGAGGACATAAAGAGCCCACGTTGAGGACGTAACTCCCACTCGAACTCCTCAGCTTACGGGACTCATGAGGCTTGTGCACTATTTAATATTGGGACTCCCTCCCGTGGAAGGTAAGGCCCAACATACGCCTAAAACTCGCTGATCAGGAACCACTTCACCACCTTGGTGTAGAGAGATCTCGTGCATCTCTTTCCTCCTCCCTTCATAGCTTCCACCATTACTCTACCGACTTAGGCATCGGAGGGTTTACCCCAGGGAACCATCCCTGGGCCCCCTGATCCGTTTCCCTTTCTTACAGTTCACTATCCGGTGATCATCCCCCAGCTCAGGTCCAGCGCGAGATCACACCTCTTCATCTGGTGCCGTCTGTGGGAAACGACCAAAGTGCCAGCATGGTGCGAAGAAGTTCAGGGAGGAGTGATAACGCGAAAGTTCATCGTTTAAAACACTCGTATAACAATCTTAAAACCGAACTCGCACAAAATGATCAAAAGAGAACGTAGTACTATGGCAAGCACGGGTCGAATCCACAGGGAAGAAGAGATTTTTAGAGTTAAAAATCTTGGAGTCCTTTAGAAAACACTTGTGATTTTGTTTTGTTTAAAGAAAATTGTGAAGTGATGAACAAACCAAACACTTAATTAAAAATACCTATGACTATGCGCCTATGCTATAGAAAATAATTGCATGAAGTGAAAAGAAGAGATAGAAGAAGGATGTAGAGAGGGAAGAAGATCAAGAACTAGATCAAAGGAATAACTCTTTTTATTAACTTAAAAGAAAGAGTACATGAAGTGCAAGATAAGCTTACAACAAGGGTGTGACGAGATTACAATGAAGTAAAATGAAACTAAAATAATAAAAATAAAAGGGGCCTGAGATATGAAGATGGTAGTAGCAATGGTGATGACAGCGCCGTCCTCTCTTGGCCTTGGATCATGAACCACCTTGCAGAAGATGTCGTCTACGCCGGGAGGAAGTCACCTTCATCGTTGAAGCCGCCTTTAGAGGGTGAATAACTTTAAAACCAAGGCGAATTAGGGGATGCCCAAGAAGAAGACTTTGAAGAGGAGGGAGAGAGAAAGAACTTTGATGAAAAACTCAGATAGAAAAGAAGAGCAGAAGAGCTTCAAAATAGAGAAATAATAGAAACTAGCACCTCGGATGAACAGTGAAATCACAGGACAGCAAGTTAAAAAATGAAAAATAACTTTCAAACAAGAAAGAATTAGAAGATGATGTAGAAGAAGAAGTTGTAGAACACTTAAACACAAAGAACTTTTATGAAGATGGTAAGAGAATAAAATGATTAGAAGGGTGAGAAATAAGGGGAAGAACAGAGAGAAACACTGATTCGCAGAACAGGATAGCACAGTGAAAAACACGAAATACCTTGAAAACTAGGAGGAATTAGAAGATGATGCAGAAGAAGAAGTTGTAGAGGACTTAAAAAAAAATAACTTTCATGAAGACAGCAAGAGAAGAAGAAGGACGGAAGAGGGCGAACTCGGCGGCCTAAGAAGATGTGAGAGGGAGAGAAAAATTGCCAAAAGAAGAACTCTCTTTCTCCTCCTTGTCATGGGCTATTTATAGGGAAAGTTGGGTAGATAGAGGGTGGAGATTGTATCAAAAGGAGATGGATGGCTGAGATTCAAGTGGAATATAATGCATGGGGAAGAGAAAAAGTAGGTGGGCACCTCCTTTCTTGGATTTTAGGCACCCCATTTCCCAAGGCTCATCATATCTCTCCTTTATTTCAAACTTTGAATGTCCTTTTCCTCCTTTTCAAACTTAAACTTTGAATTCCTCCTTTTCAAACTTTGAATTCAAAATTTTGAACTTTCTTTTCCCTCCAACCAAAATATTTTAAATTCTTTATTTGACTTGATCAAAGTGATGATGACAGTTTTACCCCCGGCTTCATTTACAATTACCTTCGGTGTCCTACACACACATAATTACAGTCTAGTCCATAAAAATTACCATACTGTGCACATAAATCTCAAATGCTCATAGTTATGCAATGGAGAATTAATGCCCATGACCCTCAACTTTAATTTATCAAATAATATCACCAAATTAATCAATTTACGTGAAAGCTCTAATTTAAATGCGGAGTTGAGGTTAACTATGAAATATGCATCATTACCTAATTATATGCACATAAAATGGTGTACATGCAATGAATTACTATAGAAAATGGACACTTATCACACCTCCCAACTTGAACATTGCTAGTCCCTTAGCAATGTAAACAATTATAAAATTAGGACTAACAAACACTCATGTGTCACAGATCATGGCAAGAACATTATGCATAATGATTTAGACTTTGGGGTATTACAAGTTCAAGTAGAATGTATTTGGTATAAATTTTATCAGTCCATGTGTTTAGACATTTCCTCAGGATACACTCAAAATTAAATATCTCTTTGTGTATGAGTGATATAACTTGACTAGTGACTATCAAACAATCTAGATGAATGAGTCTTCTACCTTTCACTTAAAAATAATTTTCAATTCTTCCCACCTCTTGAATTAAGCTTCTCGAATTACAGGTAGCTTCACTCTGCCCGTTTATTCTTTTTTTTCTTTTTTTTTTGACACACGGTGTTGCACATCCCTTTACCGTTTGACGCGAACCTCTACTCTTGCCTTAGGAGAAGCAGGCCCGGTTACTAAGTTCAGGGGAATTTTCCATGTATTTTTCTTCTTCTTTTTTTTTCTTTTTTTTTGGCAGGTAACTTTTTCCTCACGATTACTTTCAACGAATTGACATAATATCCATCATCACCTAAGTGTCAAGCAAAATTCCCATCATCCTAATGTTTGTCATCCACCAATCTTGTTATTGTGTAATTGTGTGCAAGTTCAATAGAATTTTCAGGTGTATTCTGAGGAAAAGGCTAAAGACATAACCAATTAATTCATCCCTTTAACTTGCAACTTTCACGAGTAAGACTCTAAGTCCTATCATTCTAAGAAAAGTTTCTCATAATGAAATATGAACATGAAACACTTGTTAGAGGTGTGATGAAAGGTTGCAATTATTTTGAGAAAATTAGAGCTCAAGCTACCCCCCAACTTAGGTGACATTATCCCTAATGGCATGAATAAGATATAGAAATGAAATAAAATCATAAAAAGTAGAGGGAAGGATAGATACGACCTGAGAGAGAGATGTCGTCATCAAAGAAATATTACTCCATACTCCATGCTCCTTAGACAAAAGAAGAAAATCAATCACAAATTTTTTTTTGAAAAGAGACAGGATAATTGGGTCACCTCCCAAGAAGTGCTAAGTTTAACGTCTTCAGCAAGACTAGCTCACAATGGGTCACTCAGCCTGAGAGAGTCCTCCTGCAGCATTGGAAGATTTTCAATGTAAGATTTCAAACGTTGACCATTGATAGTGAAAGTTTGACCAGTTTTAGGATCAAGAATTGTTACTGCACCATGGTCAAATATTTTAATTACCACATATGGTCCATCCCATCGAGATTTCAATTTACCGGGGAATAATCGCAGCCTAGAGTTAAAAAGCCAGACCTTTTGGTTGATTTGAAAAAATTTTCGTGAAATGTATTTATCATGGAATGCTTTAGTCTGGGCTTTATAAATCCTGACATTTTCATAGGCTTCATTCCTCAACTCCTCCAACTCATTTAGTTATAGGGCCCTATGAGATCCGGCTTGGGCCAAGTCAAAATTGAACTGCTTAATAGCCCAATAGGCCCTATGCTCAAGCTCAATGGGTAGGTGACAAACTTTCCCAAAGATTAACCTATATGGAGACATGCCAATGGGAGTTTTGTATGCTGTCCGATAGGCCCAAAGAGCGTCATCTAGTCTTTCAGACCAATCCTTCCTATCGGGCCTAATAGATTTCTGCAAGATATTTTTGATCTCCCTATTGGATGTCTCCACTTGGCCACTTGTTTGGGGATGGTAGGGGGTGGCAATCTTATGAGTGATCCCATATTTCCCGAGAAGAGCTCGAAATTGGGCATGAGTGAAATGAGAACCTCCATCACTAATGATCGCCCTCGGACACCCGAACCTTGAAAATATATTCTTTCGGATAAACTTCATGACAACTTTGTGATCATTGTTCCGGGTGGCAATAGCTTCAATCCACTTAGACACATAGTCGACCGCTACAAGAATGTACTCATGTCCGAATGATGGTGGAAAGGGCCCCATAAAATCAATTCCCCAAACATCAAAGATTTCAACCACTAGAATGGGGTTAAGTGGCATCATATCTCGTTTGCTTATGTTCCCCACAGCTTGACACCTAAGATAAATCTTGCTAAATTCATAGGCATCTTTGAAGAGAGTGGGCCAGAAAAATCCACTTTGCAACACTTTGGTAGCTGTTTTCTTTCCCGAGAAATGTCCCCCACAAGCTAGTGTGACAAAAGTTCAGAACACTTTGGTGTTCCTCCTCGGGGACACACCTCCTAATTATTTGATCCGAACCAACATGGAATAATTCGGAGTCCTCCCAAAAGTAGTGCTTAACCTTTGAAAAGAATCGATCCTTCTCCTGCCTAGACCACCCTCCTGGAATCTGTTTTACCGCTAGGTAATTGACTATGTGAGCGTACCAGGGAGTTGAGTTGTGAGAGATGGAAAGAATTTGCTCATCAGGGAAGGAATCAGACATAGGAGCACTTTCAGGAATCACAATCCTAGACAAGTGATCAGCTACAATATTCTCTAACCCCTTCTTATCCTTGATCTCAAGATCAAATTCTTGTAGCAATAAAATCCATCTAATCAAACGGGGTTTAGCATCCTTCTTGGTGAGCAGGTATTTCAATGCAGCGTGATCCGAATAAACAACGACTTTGGCCCGCAAAAGATATGAGCAAAATTTTTCTAGGGCAAATACAACAGCCAGAAGTTCTTTCTCTGTGGTGGTATAATTCAATTGAGCATCGTCGAGGGTGCGACTCGCATAATAAATTACCATAGGTTTCTTGTCAATTCTCTAGCCTAAGACAGCTCCTATGGCATAGTCAGATGCATCGCACATGATTTCAAATGGGAGCGACCAATCATGAGACTGTAGGATTGGGGCTTAAGTGAGGGCCGCTTTAAGAGAGTGAAAAGCCTCAAGACAAGACTCATCTAGCTGGAATGGAGTGTCCTTGGCTAGGAGCTTAGTGAGCGGACGAGTAATGGTAGAGAAGTTCTGAATGAATCTTCTATAAAAACCCGCATGACCAAGAAAAGAGCGGATTTGCTTGACAGACGAAGGGGGAGGAAGATTGAAAATCAGATCAACCTTAGCCTTGTCTACCTCTATTCCCTTTTCAGAAATAACATGGCCCAACACAATGCCTTCTCTTACCATAAAGTGACTTTTCTCCCAGCTTAACACAAGGTTGGATTTAATGCATCGTGCCAGCACCTTCTGTAAATTCTCCAAACAGCAATCAAATGAGTCACCGAAAACTGAGAAGTCATCCATGAAAATTTCTAAAAAATCCCCCACCATTTCAGAAAAGATTGCCATCATACACCGTTGAAAGGTGGCAGGGGCATTACAAAGCCCAAACGGCATTCTTCCAAATGCAAACGTGCCATACGGACACGTGAATGTAGTTTTTTCCTGATCTTCCGGGTAGATAGCAACATGATTATACCCAGAATATCCATCCAAAAAGTAAAAATATCTTTGCCCAGCCAATTTTTCCAAAATCTGATCTACAAACGGGAGAGGAAAATTATCTTTCCTTGTCATTGAGTTCAATTTTCTGTAATCAATACAGACTCTCCACCCCGTTTATAGTCTTATCGGCACCTCTTCACCCTTCTCATTTTGAATCACGGTCAGCCCAGATTTCTTTGGAACAACTTGTGTAGGACTGACCCACTTGCTATCAGAGATGGGATATATAATTCCGGCATCTAACCACTTCACCACCTCTTGCTTAACCACCTCTTTCATGTTCGGATTCAACTGGCGTTACATCTCCCTGCTCGGTTTGGCATTATCCTCTAAATAGATATCGTGCATACAAACATCCGGACTGATCCCCTTGAGATCCGCCACCGACCAACCTATTGCCCCCCTATGCTCCTTAAGAATAGTTAAGAGTTGGGATTCCTGAGCAGAAGTGAGATTGGAGGCAATGATGACAGGTAGAGTGTGATTAGGTCCCAAATATGCATATTTAAGGGAGTCTGGCAGAGGTTTCAATTCAAGAGTAGGTGGATGATCCAGAGATGGAAGAGTAGGTTCGGATTGTAATGGAGGAAGTGACTCCACCCTAGACCATGGTGCAGAAGAGAGAGGAGAATCCTGAAGCATGCTACCCTCTTCTAGGGTGTCCTCAATGTTATCCGGAATCACATCCTCAAAGATATCAATGACATTGCATTCATCTCCTTGATCCGGATACTGAGAAGCCTTAAAAACATTCAGAGAAACTTTTTCACCTCCAAATGATATATTCATCATTCCCGTGGCACAGTTGATGTTGACCTTAGCAGTTGCTAGAAAAGGACGTCCCAAAATAATAGGTGTGTGCTTGACACATGCATTGACTATGAACATGGTTGTGTAGTGCATCTAACATCTTATGTACACATGCAATAACTGGCAAGAGAATAGCATTGAATTTGAGTAGAATTAAATTCAATAGCTGAGTCTGGAATACAGACAGATCAGCTAGACAAGAATAGAATATCAGGCATCAAACAATCAAATCATGATGTGACACAACCTAGGACCTAAATTGTAAGCATCCCAACGATTTGGTCATGTCACATAAGCGGACTCACTCGCGTTGGCACACTCGGGTCCACAGGTGGACCGGCGATGGGGTGAGGGTCCGAGGTTGGACCGGAGGTTTCCAAGGGTACGGCTGGCTTGGGGAGGACCCCTATGGGTCAGGGGTTGCCCAAATTCACGGGCGGTCAGCACGTCGAAGGCTTGGGTTGAATGATCACTCTCACAACTCACCCGCAGTAGCCACACAATTAAACGCTAATTCGGGTTCGGGCACTCTCTTAACGCCGATGGCACTAAGATGCAATACAAATTAAGGAAAGGAATCCAGCAAAGAGGAGTGTTTAGTGGCTCACCTGATCGGTGTGAAGACACCGATCCCGGCCGGAGACGAGGGCGAGCGAGGAAGCGTGGGCTTACCCGCACGTCGCGCCGGAGAAGCTTCAACCTGAAATTTCAGATTACATGCACTACACCCCATGCAAGGGGGGGACCTTGGGGAAGAGAAGCCAGTGACTACACTCAAACACTACCTCCACGCAGGGAGGGGCCTTCAGCCGGCCAAGCGGGGAGGGGAGAAACCAAGCTAGAAGTAAAGAACGGTAGCCGATGCCGATGCTATCCACTCTCTGCGCTTCAGGATAGACAGTTGGTTCTCTGGATGATGTGGACACTCCAGAATTTTTCCGATGACAAAACCACTTGGAGATTGCTCGTAGCTGAGCCGGGATGATGTCTGAATTTTGATAATTTCTTCGGGCACCGGTGCTGGTCGGAGTAGGAGCTTGAACAGGGGAGTAGATTAATAGTTCTGACTGTCTCAGGATCTCAGTAGTAGAAAGCAGAGGATGCCACGACCGCTCCCGAACTCCGAATCAGGTGCCTCTAGAGCCGTTGGAACCGTTGACAAGTCCTCTTCGAAGAAAAACTGGCGGGGAAGCCAAAAGATGTCGGAGAAGAACGGTGGGCTCTGATCACTGATGAGAGGTCGGTGCAGACTGTGGGAAGCAGAACCGCGCATCCGGGGTAGAAAATTAATAAGTCCTGGTTCCGGATGCCAAATTGAGCTATGCTTTTTGGAAAAGAAAGAAGACTTGTAGAAGAAGCTTTTTGAAGAAGAACTCTCGATCATATTCCAAGCAGGATCGTCGCAGTCGGGCGTCCACTCTGGCTCTGGTCTCTTGCCAGGGAGGCTTTGCGCAGTCGGGGAAGAATGGCTCCCCTGGGTGATCACGAACTCAGAACGGGATGGGACTACCGCCGTTGCGAAGAGGACTAGGAGTCGCTTCCAACGATGGCTCTTGATCCTTCAGAAACGTCTGGAGAAAGCCGTGGTCGCCTCTGCAAGCTGCTACTCTTCTGCAGATCTTCAGTTGAGAGCTGTAGGTTGAAGATGACGGGGGGGAATGGGGTATATGGGAGGGGAAATGGGGGTGGCTGAGTGTGGGGAAAGCCCGGGCTGTGAGGGGGTCTAGGAGGGGGTGTTCCAAGGTGGGGGAAGGGAAGAATGGGGTCTGGAAGGGGGTCTAACAGGTGGTGGGAGGAGGAGCTACGAATTTGGGCTTGGAGAGAGAGGGGAAGGTGAGGGGGGCACAAGTGGGTGGAGGGGAGGTGAGTTTGAATTTCCTTAATGGAGGGTATTCAATGGTGGTTTTGGGGATGGGAGGGGTTGTGTTGGGGAAGGGAAGGGGTGCTTGGGGTAGTGGGAAGGGTGCTTGGGGAAGTGGGTGGGGTAGTTGGGGGTTGGGAGGTGGAGCTAGGATTGGTGGAAGCTCTCTTGGGACTAGGGGGTGGAGTAATGGGATGTGTGGGGAAGGGGAGTGGCCTTTAATGGGGGTAGGTGGGAGAGTGGTGGTTGGGAAGGGAGGAGAGAGAAAATTTTCGAAATTGGGTGTGGAGGAGAGATAAAGGAGAGTGAAAGAGAGAGATTAAGAGAGGGATGGGTGGGGAATCTCTCCCCTAGGGTCTCTCACCCAAATAATGGAATCTCTCCACTAGATAAGAAGTTTGAACTCTCAAAATGGCAAGTTTTTCATTCATTGATTCATTAGTTAAAATGGGGGGAATGGGGTCCTATATATAGGCAACCCACATTTCTACAAAAGTCCCTGACTCTTACTACAATGACCAAATACCAAGGGGGTAGGGGCGCCCCTGGGCCTAGCCCAAAGAATTGGGCCCAATAACCATTCTAAACAATCTAATGACACTTAACCTAGGTAAATGGCTCATTAACCTAGGTACAAGACTCAAATAAATGGGAAAATACATCAAATGACTCAAATAAAAATATGAAAATTACATGACTCGATTCAGAAAAATATGACGGGCATAATGGAGCTATGCCGACGAGCAATCAAAGCTGTGGAAAAATGTGAAGGGAGAGAGATGTCCCCATCATACCCCCGGGGTGCGAAGAACTCGACTTTGTCGAGTATAGGTCCGCCGGGGAAGAGGTCCTCCAATGCAGCTCCGGGTGAGCCACAAACTCCAAACTCAACCTCGCGTCCTTAGCCGGGGACTGCTCTTCATCCTCTCAAGGTGGCTCGGGCACACCCTCTTGCTGGCGATGGTACCCTGCTTGCTTAGTATTACCCCCGTGTGCACACGTCGGACTCTCAAGCTGATATAAGGAGGCTCTCCGAGGATGTCACTCATAAAGGTTGGGGTAGGCTCAAGCTGCTCACTGGGATCCACCGCGGTGCCCTTAGAGGGTGCTAGATCCGCCACGTGATAAGTGGGGTATATCCCAAAATCCTATATGTAAATCCAACCCGTAAGCCAAGTTGCCAAAGCCACTCGGAACATGGAAGGTCCAAGTCCTCGTGCCCTCGATTTGGAGGTGACCCTAAGATTGAGCCATTCCAAAGCCACCATCGTAGGTTTGCCTACTTGGAATCCCAAGTGGCACTCGTGAGTTTTTGCCCGCTCATTATGAACCTCATCGCTCGTTGCGGCTTGCTTGCTTGGATGCACATGACATGTATTACGGGGCGGTGGGTGTGTGAAAATGTGTATGGATAAAGGTGGACTAGGACATCCATAGATGGACCTATCATGCCATGATGCCATATAGACCTTGATGAGCCTTGGTGGGCCGAGGCAACCAAATGTGGCCCTATCATGCATAGACTCTCTAACAAAGGTTGGAGGGCCGGGACATCCGTAGGTGATCCGGTCATACATGGGGGTGACAAATGCCGGGGGACCCGGACATCCAAGAATGCTCCTATTATGCTTAAGACTTATGATGAGTGAAGGTGGACCATTACATCCGAATTTGGACCACTCATGCTTTCTACTTGACATGTGGGTGATATGAATGAATGGACCCAACATAGTGTTCATGCCAAGTGGTGTGGTAAGTCTAGACACATACATGCTTTTCCCAAAGGTGACTTCCATGTGTATAGGTGTGGGACAACCTTTGAACTCCCATTGGAAAGGATCGAATGGATCTAAGAAGGTGGTCATCATGGGGTGGGTTTGGCCCAATATGGTGGGTGGGGGTAGGAAAGGGTGGGTGGTGGGTAAGATGGTTGGGCCACATGGGTATAGGAAGGGGTCAAAGGGATCGTGGAAATGGTTACCCAGAGAGAGGAACTCCACATCCTCAAAGCCCCAAAAATATGGGTCATCCTCCTCCAAGATAATTGGTCCATGGTCGTTAGTGGGTTGGCCGACCAAGCACTTGGGATCTCAATGGTAGGGGAGTGGACCAAGATGGGTTCTTCCACCATAGGGAGAAGGAAAAGAAGGTCGCTAGTGTAGCAACCAATGGTACAAATCGAGGTGATAGACCCAATGCATAGGTGTAGGAGGCCAAGGCTCCCAAGTTGTTCGGCCATAGGGGTCAACATGCTAGTGAACTCAATTTGCCATGCTAAGCCCCTAAGAAAATCCTCTAAGGTCTCCACTTGATAGGATGCTTGGATTGTGGTGTGATAGGAGTAGAAGGACACTAGGGGAAAATTTTGTTCTATGGGAGGGCAAACATGGGCCGAGATCTCTCTAATTAGGCTCTCCCTTAGCCACCTAACAAGGGACTCTTCTAAGATGATTTCGGCCTTATCTAGAGGGGGTGGTGTAGGGTGAAGATCCTCGTGCGAGGCTTCCTCTTCAATTGGGACATGGGTGCTCTCCATGGAGGGGATAGGTTCCCGAGGGATATTTGTCTTCATGTGGCAAAGCAGGTGGGCTACTTCTTCCAAAGCTAATGGAGTGGGAAAGTTCTTTGATGGTGGGGTGATGATGGCCGGAGTATGGTGCACTCGGGGTGGTGAACAAGGGCGGGATTCCCGCAGGTGGGAGAATACAAGGTTGTTGAATTTAAAGGTTCCCGAAAGGTATGGCGGATGCACTAGGCAAGTCCGACGTGTTGGGTCGATGTCGGCATTCCTTTCATCTAACCATTTCTTACCTAGGATTATACATGGACCAGCCAATGTTCTCTTTTGACACCAAGCCCCATCCAAATACTTAGTCTTCCTGAACCATTTATGGAATTCAATAAAGACTTGGTCTCCATTGTGCACAATTTGTCCGGTCCTACAAAGCGACGTAATGATATCGGGGGACACCCAATTTTCAGATTCTAGGTCAATAAAATCAATTTCTACGGGCTCTCCATTAGGTAAGCATGCATGGGATATGATTGGGAGAGGGGCCATGTGACCCAAGACTCAATGTTAACAATGATGGTTTGACAATGCATGGTTCGGACAAGAATGCAAGCATGCCCTAGGACTTGACTTGATAGAGACAAGTCAATGACTTGCTCTGATACCAATTTGATGTGACACAACCTAGGACCTAAATTGCAAGCATCCCAACGATTTGGTCATGTCACATAAGCGGACTCACTCGCGTTGGCACACTCGGGTCCGCAGGTGGACCGACGATGGGGTGAGGGTCCGAGGTTGGACCGGAGGTTTCCAAGGGTACGGCTGGCTTGGGGAGGACCCCTATGGGTCAGGGGTTGCCCAAATTCATGGGCGGTCAGCACGCCGAAGGCTTGGGTTGAATGATCACTCTCACAACTCACCCGCGGTAGCCACACAATTAAACGCTAATTCGGGTTCGGGCACTCTCTTAACGCCGACGGCACTAAGATGCAATACAAATTAAGTAAAGGAATCCAGCAAAGAGGAGTGGTTAGTGGCTCACCTGATCGGTGTGAAGACACCGATCCCGGCCGGAGACGACGGCGAGCGAGGAAGCCTGGGCTTACCCGCACGTCGCACCGGAGAAGCTTCAACCTGAAATTTCAGATTACATGCACTACACCCCATGCAAGGGGGGGACCTTGGGGAAGGGAAGCCAGTGACTACACTCAAACACTACCTCCACGTAGGGAGGGGCCTTCAGTCGGCCATGTGGGGAGGGGATAAACCAAGCTAGAAGTAAAGAATGATAGCCGATGCCGATGCTATCCACTCTCTGCGCTTCAAGATAGACAGTTGGTTCTCTGGATGCTGTGGACACTCCAGAATTTTTCCGATGACAAAACCACTTGGAGATTGCTCATAGCTGAGCCGGGATGATGTCTGAATTTTGATAATTTCTTCGGGCACCGGTGCTGGTCGGAGTAGGAGCTTGAACAGGGGAGTAGATTAATAGTTCTGACTGTCTCAGGATCTCAGCAGCAGGAAGCAGAGGATGCCACGACCGCTCCCGAACTCCGAATCAGCTGCCTCTAGAGCCGTTGGAACCGTTGACGAGTCCTCTTAGAAGAAAAACTGGCGGGGAAGCCAAAAGATGTCGGAGAAGAACGGTGGGCTTTGATCACTGATGAGAGGTTGGTGCAGACTGTGGGGAAGCAGAACCGCGCATCCGGGGGAGAAAATTGATAAGTCCTGGTTCCGGATGCCAAATTGAGCTCTGCTTTTTGGAGAAGAAAGAAGACTCGTATAAGAAGCTTTTTGAAGAAGAACTCTCGATCCGATTCCAAGCAGGATCGTCGCAGTCGGGCATCCACTCCGGCTCTGGTCTCCTGCCAGGGAGGCTTTGCGCAGTCGGGGAAGAATGGCTTCCCTGGGCGATCACGAACTCAGAACGGGATGGGACCACCGCCGTTGCGAAGAGGACTGGGAGTCGCTTCCAACGATGGCTCTTGATCCTTCAGAAATGTCTGGAGGAAGCCGTGCTCACCTCTGCAAGCTGCTACTCTTCTGTAGATCTTCAGTTGAGAGCTGTAGGATGAAGATGACGGGGGGGAATGGGGTATATGGGAGGGGAAATGGGGGTGGATGAGTGTGGGGAAAGCCCGGGCTGTGAGGGGGTCTAGGAGGGGGTGTTCCAAGGTGGGGGAAGGGAAGAATGGGGTCTGGAAGGGGGTCTAACAGGTGGTGGGAGGAGGAGCTACGAATTTGGGCTTGGAGAGAGAGGGGAAGGTGAGGGGGGCACAAGTGGGTGGAGGGAAGGTGAGTTTGAATTTCTTTAATGGAGGGTATTCAATGTGTTGTGCCCCTGTGTGGTTTTACCATGAGTCACACTGAATAAATATGGCTTTGCTAATTTTTTGTGTGATTTTGATGATGGCTGACACACCATGAGTCACACTGAATAAATATGGCTTTGCTAATTTTTAGATGACTGCTTGACTGCTTAAATATCTGATTGTTTGCTTGAATAGCTATTTCATGAATATGGCTAGATTGGGTTAACGTAGTGGTTAATTGTTCATGCAGTGCGTTGACGCAGTTGGAGATTGGGTTGACGCATTGGCTGTCTGTTCACTAGCTGCGTTGACGCTACAAGGACACTGCGTTGACGCAGTAGTTGTTGGCTTACTTGCTGCATTGACGCAGTGGAATAGCTGGGTTGACGCCAAGTTGCCTTGTCTACCTTTTGTGTGAAAGTCTACCTTGGCTCTTGGTCTACAAGTCGATACAGAGTCTTCATCATTTGAAGTCTGTACAGCCAGTCACTTGACAAAGTCTGTACAACGTGAAGTTTTCACATTGGCACTGTAGCTCGCTCTTTCAAAGTCTGTACATCGGACTGCTTCATTTGAAGTCTGTACACTCTTTATTTCAAAGTCTGTACATTGTTACCTTGAAGCCGTTCCAAGTCTCTATAGCCAGCCTTCACGATTCAGAGTCTGTACATCGGTCCTTCAGCGTCTCATGCATTGTCTCACTCTGGCAAAGTCCATACACTGGCTCAAGCTTGTCAAAGTCTAGACATCGCCGTTGGGCATCAAAGTCTGAACATTGGCCTTCTGCATCAAGTCTACATCGACTGTCTTGCTTTAGCTTAAGTCTGTACAGAGTCAGCGTCTCGTTGACCGTCTCTTGTTGTGTCTTCGTGTCGTTATTTGTTCCATCGCGTGCTGAACACTACAACACATCGTGCTGCTTTCTGTGCCACCTCGTGTCGCTCCATCTGTGTCACCCCTATGTCTTCGAGTCTTATTTTCGGCCGTATTACTTCGAGTCTTATGTATTCGTGTTGTTTGTTTCTTTCAAGACCCTGTGTCTTTCTTGCTTTGTGACCACACTTCGTGTCGGTTTTTATTTTATGTCTTCGTGTTGCTTCTTTCTATCTTCGTCCAGGTTTCCTCTGATCGCGTGTTTTACTACCGTTTTACCTCGTGTCGTTCTCTCTTTACCTCATGCTGTTCTCATCTGACTTCGTGTCGTTCTCCTTGTAGGTTTAGCTTTGTTACTGTGGTACCTCGTGTCGTTCTCTCTTTATCTCGTGCTGTAGTCATCTTATGTACCTCGTGTCGTTCTCTCTATCTCGTGCTGTAGTCACCTTATGTACCTCGTGTCGTTCTCAGTATAGTGCACCTTTTGTTGTTCCTACACACCTCGTGCAGCTTTAGCTTGAGTGTCAACCGACTTATTTCAGGTATATATATATATATATAGAGAGAGAGAGAGAGAGAGAGAACCCTGAGTATTAATGGTTTTAATCTCTTTGCAGGAGAAGAAGAAAAACAAAAAGAAGAAGGTGGTCCTAGGAAGAATATTCCCCAGTGACTGGGCGGCACGTGATCCGAGGTGCCTAGCTCGTGATCCAAGGGTGAACGAGATACCAGGATGCTGCCACGTGGTCCGAATACTTAGGGTTAGAAATGTGGAGGTCACACGTCGGGGCTGCTGCTGCTGCTGCTGCTGCTATATATATGAGCCTTCTTCCTTTGAAGAAGACTGATCGAGTTGGCGAGAGGTGAAGTCAATACAGAGAGCCACGATCCAGACAGAGAAGAAGAAAAAGAAAAGAAGAAGAGAAAGAGAGTGAGAAAAAGAAAGAAAGAGAGATTGAGTGTGAGATCGAGATAGCAGAGTGTGAAGAGAAGAAGAGGAAGAAGAACAGAGAAGAAGAGAGAGCCAGAGTGATAGAAGCTTCAACTGAAGATCTGTTCTTGCTGGGCCGTGGATCAAATCCAGGCCAGCCAGCTCCTGCGAGAGCCACAGTCCGAGTTTACGTTTTCCAGCTTTCTGTTGCTGCGTTTTTTTTTATTTTTCTTTTCAACTATTCACTAGTTATTTTTCCGATTCTCTTGTGTGAGGTCGGGTTCCCTCCGGTGTGAAGGAAGAGAGACTTGCATCTCTGGTTGCCTTTGACTGGGAGTCATCGGTTGTTTCCCTCCGGTTTGGAGGAAGGGAGGATGGGTCCTCCGGTTCTGGGCTTGTAGGTTTCGAGTCCAGGTGGTCCCTCCGGTTGGGAGGAAGAGAGGTCCGAGACCTCTAGTTTGCAGGTGACTTGGTGTTACTTGCGCTTCCCTCTGGGTTTCAGAGGAAGAGAGACTTGGGTCTCTAGGTTCCCCTCCGGTTTGGAGGAAGGGAGGATTGGTCCTCCGGTTCTAGTCTTGTGGGTTGCAAGACTAGGTGTTCCCTCCGGTCTGGAGGAAGAGAGACTTGCGTCTCTGGTTTGCTAGTGACTGGTGTCACTAGTGGTTCCCTCCGGTTGGGAGGAAGAGGGGAGGTTGTTTCCCTGGTCAAGCTGTGTGGCAGCATTTGTTGCAGACTGAGTCTGCTGTGCTAGTATTACTAGTGGAAGCCTCACTCCGGTTTGGAGTGAGGGGTGGATGTAGGTCTGTTGACTGAACCACCTAAAAATCCTGGTGTCCCTTGTGGTTTGATCTTCTTATATGTTCACTTAATTGCTGTGCATTAGATGCTTGCTTAGGATCGTTTGAGGGCTTATTGAGTTGTTGTCTTGCTTTGATCCTTCTAAGTTTCCTCAGTTTATTTCTGCAACAGTTTTAATTCCGCAAAACTGAGCTTTAGAGTTTTAATTAGGCTATATTTGTAGAGGGATACATTCACCCCCCTCTATATCCGGGCCTTACATCCTAACAATTGGTATCAGACCGGTTCTCTGATTGATCAGATCCAACGATCTGCAGAGGATCCTGTTGTCCCTTGGTGCATTTCTGATTTTACTCTTTGCTGCATTAATTTGCTTACCGATTTATTCAATGGGTTCTCCATCGGTTTTCAATGGCTCTAATTTTAACTCATGGGTTAGCAGTCTACATAACTATGTGAATTTAATGGATCCGGATCTGTGGAAGTTAATTTCACATGGTCCTCATAGACTGCCACAGGAAGAGTCCAAATGGACTAAAAGTGACAGATCAAGAAATGGAGAGAATCAGAAAGTTTTGAGATTAATGAAAGAAGCTACTGACAAGGCTCTACATTCTTGTTTTTATGACTGCAGGTCTGCAAAGGACATTCTGGATCAATTGAAGCTAGATCAGAGGATGAATGAGGACAGCTGTCTGATGGCTGATAAGAGCGACCATAGTAGTGAACAAGATGAATTTGAAGATGCTGTGGAGGTAAACCCTTTCGAGAATTTCACTTTAGATGACTGGGAAGATGCCTATGCTAATCTGTTACACTCCCATGAAAAATTGAGGAAGAAGAATAAAAGTCTGATAAAGAAGACAACAAATCTAGGGGATCCAATTTCTGGGACTAAAAATCTTGAAAATCCTGAAATTCTGAAAATTGAAAATGAAATACTCAGAAGACAAGTGTCTAAACTAGATGGAATCCAATCAGAACTTGATCATGTTAAATCTGAAAACATTAAACTCAGAAAACAATGTCAGGAATCTGACCAAAAACTAATCAGTCTTGAGAATGAAAACAGATTGATCAATGAAGAGTTCAAGGATGTTAGTGTTCCGAACTTAAAGTTTCAGGAAAACTTTGAAAATTGTAAATCAGAATATCCAAGTTTCCTAACTGATGTATTATTTGATGATGATAAACTTGAGCAGGAAAACACAAGTCTAAAGGAAGAAAATGAGAAATTGAAAATGCTGAACTCCACTATGTCTGAGAGACTTCTAGCTTTAGAAAGAGGTAAAAGTGTTTGCGTTGAAGATTCTGATAAACTGAGCAATCTGGAAAATGAAATTGAGAAATATAAAACTGCTAACAAAGCTTTGAATGAAGCTATGAATTGCAGTGAGCAAGAGATTGCCAGTTATGAGTTACAAATCACCTCTTTAGAAAATAAAATTCAGGATTTGAAAGTTTCTTTGTCTAAATTTATTGATGGGCAGAAAAATCTAGACAAGCTACTAGGTGTAAAAATCAACCCTAGGAAGGAAGGGCTGGGCTACAATAAGATAAACAAGAAGGAACTTCAGAACAAAGTTATAACATCCTTTGTAAGTGGTTCAGATGTAGCCACCACCTCAAAAGATAAACAGCCCATTATTCAGAAAACTGAAGAACAGAACAAAAAATCAGAAAAAGATTGGAAAACAGAAAATAAATAAAAAGGGTTCATTAGGGCATGTTGATCAAAGTTCACACACACATTCACATGCATCTAAAAAGAAAGGTTCATGCCATTATTGTCATAAATTTGGTCATCTGATGCATGAATGTAAATTGATGGAGAAGGATGATATGACTACTAGGAACCTTCATGATAGAAATCCTTCATTTCAGAAAAAGAAAATTGAATATTTTCACTGTGGTAAATTAGGACACACAATTGCACAATGCTGGTTTGCAAATAATAAGAAAACATCTCATTCATATCATGGTAAATCTCCTGCAAGCCAACATGGTCCTAATAAGAACAAATTTGTTTTTAAAGATAAGCTCATTACATGCTTTGAGTGTGGAAAGATCGGCCACATGGCCATTGAATGCTGGCTGAGGGCTGGTGGAAGAAATTCTAGTTCATGCTTTCACTGTGGCAAGATGGGCCACATTGCAGCCCAATGTTGGCATGCTCAGGGAAGGAAGTTTAACAATAAATCTGGTAAATTCCCTGTCTATAGAAATATTTTTGATAGAAATGAATTTGTGTTTGAAAAGAAAACACTTACATGTTTTGAATGTGGGAAGCCAGGCCATAGGGCCACTGAATGTTGGGCAAGCTCATTTAGAAGAAAGTTCCCTTTCTGCTCCCATTGTGGGAAGCGTGGCCATGTAGTCAAGGACTACTGGCATGTCCAGGGTAGGAATAGAAATTTCAAAGAATTTGATAGGAACAAACTTGTTTTTAAAAGAATTCGTGTTTGCTCAAATTGCAGAAGACCAGGCCACCAAGTTGCTGCTTGCAGGGTAGCTGGTCATGAAAAGAAAAAATTTCATAATAATAACAGAAACCCTCATGCTCAAGCTCATGCTAGTATACATAAGAGGAACATGAAACCTGCTAGTTCATGCCACTATTGTGGGCTGTCTGGGCATTCAATGCATAACTATTTTATCATGAACTCTGATGACTATTTGGCACAGAAAAAGATGCAGGCAGTCCCAAAAGGGGCTAATTACTATGCAAGACCCAAGACCACTTGGGTTCCTGCTAGTGGAAAATAGGAAGGTGCCTAGCAGGTGTGCCTTGGATGGAATAAAGGGGTAATGATCCAAGGCACTCAAGGATGAAAAACCCCATTTTCACACACGTCAGGTAATCTTTCTGCATTTCCCATTTTGAAACTCATTGCATATCTGATTTGATGTATTCCTGCATATCTGCCATTTGTAGTTGTTTGACAATTGTTGCAATGCATAAATTCTGAAAACAAATTGCATTCTGAATAATCTGAACTGCTTATGTATGTGGCTTGAAATTTGTCTATTGCATAGTTCATTGAAAATCTGTCCATTACATCCTGAAAGATCTGATAAGCTGAAATTGATCCATGCATGCTGCTCATGTTGAAAAATCTGATAGGACAATCTGATTGTGCACAAGTCACAATATCATTTGGTTTCATATGCTCAGTTTTCAGTGCAAACATTGCATGTTTTCAGGGGGAGTTAATTGCATGTCTTTGCATAGCATTCAGTGTTGAGTCAATGCATTGCATATAGGTTGTCAAATGCATACTCTTGTGAGAATTCATTGCATACCTTTCATCATTGATCTTAGTTGACAAACCTTGATAATATCAAAAATCATTGAGTCTCAAAATCTCTCTTATCAATTGGTATCATTTGGCTTCAGATCTCTATCAGTCCTTCATGAAGATTTCAATGGGCTATCTCGATCATAAATCTGAAAAATCTTGAACTAGAAATCTTCTATTATACGCTTTTATGAATGTCTGAAATAACTCATGTGGTTTAAGCTTAATGTATTCATGGAGTTTAACTTTAAAATCTCTTAACATATCTGAATCATGTTTAATAAATCTTAACCAACTGTTTCATGTTGTGTCATGCAAAAACTTCTGAAATTTGCACTTTTGAATACAAGACTTTTTTTGGTTAAGTACATGAGATTAATATTGTTTTGAAGCAAATGAATGTTTATGAATTGTCTAAAGGGTAAAGTAATTGTCAGAGCAATGACCTTGGTCACTGAGAAACACATGTCCAAAGGACTGTGTCATGAGGTACCTTAGTTAACTCTGCATAAAACTCATTGAAAATCAGGCAGAGCAATGGCATGCACACTGAGAAATATAACTCACTCATCAAGAAATGATTTGAAGTGTGTCATGATGTGTAAATGCTATCTCTGTTCATATATATAGCATGACAGTTAGTCACACTAAGTGCTTAGGGATATTGGCCTCTGATCAAGGTATATCCTCTAGTTATAAGGTGTGCATTGAACTAGACTGCTCGTAAAATTTGTAGTATGAAAATTGTTGAACGAATTGAAATATCTAAATATTGATGCTAAAATCAAATTGCTACAACCCTAGACAAAATCATATGACTTCAAAATTGCTTGATTTCAATTCTGATGCATGTAATTCCGAAAGAAGTCAATATAGTTGATTGTGTAAGAGAAAGGAAATTTTATCAAGATAAATATGAGGGCTGGGTTCATTTTTATTAAACCATGGTTTTAGATATCAATACAGAATTTTATTGATAAACTCTACATACATCATTTTTAAACCATGCTGTTCAATAAAGCTCATTCATAATCCCTTACAATGGAAGACTTTGAAAAACTTATGTTTTGGATTTATGAGATTGATATCTCTCTGAAAATCTGACTGAATTTTCTGAGATTGAAGCTTCCTTAAAAATATGGCTGAATTTCTTCTGCTCATGTTATTGGTTCATTGACCTGAACTTCTCCTTGTTTGCCCCTGTGGTCTCCTTCTCATCTATCTCATAAGATTCCACCCATTGAGGGGGAGCTTCTATGTCATGCATCGCTTGCATATCAATTGGCATCTATTCAGGGGGAGCATTCCTTGTCATACTGAATCATGTTTATATCATTTGTGATCTTGCATTTTGAAATCTCCATCTGCAAATGCATTCTTACCTGCATATTTGTTGCATATGCATCACTGCATAAGTTGTTTAACAAAGGGGGAGAATTGTTTTAATTGCTTCTGATATTGAGTTGTCCTCATCTCATAGGACATCTCTGGTCTTTTTGCTGAAGGCAAAGGGGGAGAAGAATCTAATCTGAGTCAGTGTAACTCATAGTGTTACCATCATCAAAAAGGGGGAGATTATTGTGCCCCTGTGTGGTTTTACCATGAGTCACACTGAATAAATATGGCTTTGCTAATTTTTTGTGTGGTTTTGATGATGGCTGACACACCATGAGTCACACTAAATAAATATGGCTTTGCTAATTTTTAGATGACTGCTTGACTGCTTAAATATCTGATTGTTTGCTTGAATAGCTATTTCATGAATATGGCTAGATTGGGTTAACGTAGTGGCTAATTGTTCATGCAGTGCGTTGACGCAGTTGGAGATTGGGTTGACGCATTGGCTGTCTGTTCACCAGCTGCGTTGACGCTACAAGGACACTGCGTTGACGCAGTAGTTGTTGGCTTACTTGCTGCGTTGACGCAGTGGAACAGCTGGGTTGACGCCAAGTTGCCTTGTCTACCTTTTGTGTGAAAGTCTACCTTGGCTCTTGGTCTACAAGTCGATACAGAGCCTTCATCATTTGAAGTCTATACAGCCAGTCACTTGACAAAGTCTGTACAACGTGAAGTTTTCACATTGGCACTGTAGCTCACTCTTTCAAAGTCTGTACATCGGACTGCTTCATTTGAAGTCTGTACACTCTTTATTTCAAAATCTGTACATTGTTACCTTGAAGCCATTCGAAGTCTCTACAGCCAGCCTTCACGATTCAGAGTCTGTACATCGGTCCTTCAGCGTCTCATGCATTGTCTCACTCTGGCAAAGTCCATACACTGGCTCAAGCTTGTCAAAGTCTAGACATCGCCGTTGGGCATCAAAGTCTGAACATTGACCTTCTGCATCAAGTCTACATCGACTGTCTTGCTTTAGCTTAAGTCTGTACAGAGTCAGCGTCTCGTTGACCGTCTCTTGTTGTGTCTTCGTGTCGTTATTTGTTCCATCGCGTGCTGAACACTACAGCACCTCGTGCTGCTTTCTGTGCCACCTCGTGTCGCTCCATCTGTGTCACCCCTATGTCTTCGAGTCTTATTTTCGGCCGTATTACTTCGAGTCTTCTGTATTCGTGTTGTTTGTTTCTTTCAAGACCCCGTGTCTTTCTTGCTTTGTGACCACACTTCGTGTCGGTTTTTATTTTATGTCTTCGTGTTGCTTCTTTCTATCTTCGTCCAGGTTTCCTCTGATCGCGTGTTTTACTACCGTTTTACCTCGTGTCGTTCTCTCTTTACCTCGTGATGTTCTCATCTGACTTCGTGTCGTTCTCCTTGTAGGTTTAGCTTTGTTACTGTGGTACCTCGTGTCGTTCTCTCTTTATCTCGTGCTGTAGTCATCTTATGTACCTCGTGTCGTTCTCTCTATCTCGTGCTGTAGTCACCTTATGTACCTCGTGTCGTTCTCAGTATAGTGCACCTTTTGTTGTTCCTACACACCTCGTGCAGCTTTAGCTTGAGTGTCAACCGACTTATTTCAGGTATATATATATATATATATATATATATAGAACCCTGAGTATTAATGGTTTTAATCTCTTTGCAGGAGAAGAAGAAAAACAAAAAGAAGAAGGTGGTCCTAGGAAGAATATTCTCCAGTGACTGGGCGGCACGTGATCCGAGGTGCCTGGCTCGTGATCCAAGGGTGAACGAGATACCAGGATGCTGCCACGTGGTCCGAATACTTAGGGTTGGAAATGTGGAGGTCACACGTCGGGGCTGCTGCTACTGCTACTGCTGCTGCTGCTATATATATGAGCCTTCTTCCTCTGAAGAAGACTGATCGAGTTGGCGAGAGGTGAAGTCAATACAGAGAGCCACGATCCAGACAGAGAAGAAGAAAAAGAAAAGAAGAAGAGAAAGAGAGTGAGAAAAAGAAAGAAAGAGAGATTGAGTGAGAGATCGAGATAGCAGAGTGTGAAGAGAAGAAGAGGAAGAAGAACAGAGAAGAAGAGAGAGCCAGAGTGATAGAAGCTTCAACTGAAGATCTGTTCTTGCTGGGCCGTGGATCAAATCCAGGCCAGCCAGCTCCTGCGAGAGCCACAGTCTGACTTTACGTTTTCCAGCTTTCTGTTGCTGCGTTTTTTTTTATTTTTCTTTTCAACTATTCACTAGTTGTTTTTCCAATTCTCTTGTGTGAGGTCGGGTTCCCTCCGGTGTGGAGGAAGAGAGACTTGCGTCTCTGGTTGCCTTTGACTGGGAGTCATCGATTGTTTCCCTCCGGTTTGGAGGAAGGGAGGATGGGTCCTCCGGTTCTAGGCTTCTAGGTTTCGAGTCCAGGTGGTCCCTCCGGTTGGGAGGAAGAGAGGTCCGAGACCTCTAGTTTGCAAGTGACTTGGTGTTACTTGCGCTTCCCTCTGGGTTTCAGAGGAAGAGAGACTTGGGTCTCTAGGTTCCCCTCCGGTTTGGAGGAAGGGAGGATTGGTCCTCCGGTTCTAGTCTTGTGGGTTGCAAGACTAGGTGTTCCCTCCGGTCTGGAGGAAGAGAGACTTGTGTCTCTGGTTTGCTAGTGACTGGTGTCACTAGTGGTTCCCTCCGGTTGGGAGGAAGAGGGGAGGTTGTTCCCCTGGTCAAGCTGTGTGGCAGCATTTGTTGCAGACTGAGTCTGCTGTGCTAGTGTTACTAGTGGAAGCCTCACTCCGGTTTGGAGTGAGGGGTGGACGTAGGTCTGTTGACCGAACCACCTAAAAATCCTGGTGTCCCTTGTGGTTTGATCTTCTTATATGTTCACTTAATTGCTACGCATTAGATGCTTGCTTAGGATCGTTTGAGGGCTTATTGAGTTGTTGTCTTACTTTGATCCTTCTAAGTTTCCTCAGTTTATTTCTGCAACAGTTTTAATTCTGCAAAACTGAGCTTTAGAGTTTTAATTAGGCTATATTTGTAGAGGGATACATTCACCCCCCCTCTGTATCCGGGCCTTGCATCCTAACACAATGGTGGTCTTGGGGATGGGAGGGGTTGTGTTGGGGAAGGGAAGGGGTGCTTGGGGTAGTGGGAAGGGTGCTTGGGGAAGTGGGTGGGGTAGTTGGGGGTTGGGAGGTGGAGCTAGGATTGGTGGAAGCTCTCTTGGGACTAGGGGGTGGAGTAATGGGATGTGTGGGGAAGGGGAGTGGCCTTTAATGGGGGTAGGTGGGAGAGTGGTGGTTGGGAAGGGAGGAGAGAGAAAATTTTTGAAATTGGGTGTGGAGGAGAGAGAAAGGAGAGTGAAAGAGAGAGATTAAGAGAGGGATGGGTGGGGAATCTCTCCCCTAGGGTCTCTCCCCCAAATAATGGAATCTATCCACTAGATAAGAAGTTTGAACTCTCAAAATGGTAAGTTTTTCATTCATTGATTCATTAGTTGAAATAGGGGGAATGGGGTCCTATATATAGGCAACCCACATTTCTACAAAAGTCCCTGACTCTTACTACAATGACCAAAGACCAAGGGGGTAGGGGCGCCCCTGGGCCTAGCCCAAAGAATTGGGCCCAATAATCATTCTAAGCAATCTAATGACACTTAACCTAGGTAAATGGCTCATTAACCTAGGTACAGACTCAAATAAATGGGAAAATACATCAAATGACTCAAATAAAAATATGAAAATTACATGACTCGATTCAGAAAAATATGACCGACACAATGGAGCTATGCCGACGAGCAATCAAAGCTGTGAAAAAATGTGAAGGGTGAGAGATGTCCCCATCAAATCAACATGACTTTCTCAATTCAGTTCTGAAGGTAAATCACTTACCTGCTTTATCAGATTGATTTATTTTTACCCTTGGTGTTGCATCAGGTTTTTGACAAGGCCTCCAATTTCTTTCAGCTCTTAGGATTTTGGCCCTGCCTCTTGTCATATGCATGAAGTAGCTTTTTCTGTTTCATCAGTTTGTTCCCGGCTACCAGACATACCTGCAAACACACTTAGGGAGCAAGTTTTGGAACCCAAGATATTTTGGGCCCCAAGACAGAACCAGACACTTGAGAGTGAAAACATGACAACAGCTGTTTAGGGATCCACATTTGTGTAAAGGTGGAAGGTTTGGTAGATTCTACAGCTTGAGAGTTCTTTTTGTTATTTTTCTTTTTCTCAGCACCAACAGGTTTAGTTTTCTTTTTCTGGTGCTTTGATGGTTGTTGTGTAGTCATGGCATTCATTTTATTAAAAACATTTTTGTTTTTCTGCCAGTGCCTTGGCCAATGAATGTACTGAAAGTTGTGGCCCAAATTGGTCCTAGGCTGACCAAAAAACCCTTGGTGACTAGGACTCCATGTCCTAAAATGACTATCCCATCTCCTAGCTGGCTGAGGTCTATAGGGCTGATACCAAATGGGGAAATTCTGATACCTAGACCTCATGTATCCTGGGTTCCACCCAAACCTATTAAGTGGTTGGGGATGAATGTTATGATAGACTTGGGTTCTAGGGAAATAGGGATGAGCAAATGGGTTCCTAGCTGCACTTGGTCTCCTGGCCACCTTTGACCCTCTAGGTTTCTGAACTAACTTATATTGGGTCTTTTTCTGAGCAGTTGATGGTGATGGAGACTTAGCAGCCTTGGGCTGGGGTTTTGATGTGCTTGCTGGCTGACCCCTAGCCTTGGACTTATCCTTGGAAGAAGAGCATGCAGCTCTAGGCTCTACAACTTTCTACTTTCCCTTGTCCTTAGCACTGGACACTTTTGATTTAACATTATTGAAGGCAAATTTTTCATTGACCATTTTTATGAGTGGTCCTCTATTCTTTTCTCCCACACATGAAATAGTTTTCAATTCAAAGCTCTTCTTAGCTGAGGGATTAAAGCCGAGACCCTCCTTTCTGAAATTAACTTTTGACCCTAGCAAGGCATTTAGATTTTCTGTTCCTTGGGTCATGCTTTCAATGATTTTCATTCTGTCAGAATTTTCATTTTCCAGTTTTTCAATAGTTCTCTTCAATTCAACATTCACTGATAAGATAGCTTCACATTTTTCATTTGAAATCTTTATTTCTTTTTCAGACTTCTAAATTTTCAATTTTAATTCATCAACAACATTTTTCAGCAATTCTTTTTCTTTTCTACAATCAATCACAACATGCTTTAATTCATCAAAATCAGAACATGTATTTTTCAATTTGTCATTCTCTGATTGTAAGCATGCAACCTTATCAGAAAGAGTTTTATCATTAACCAGAGAGTTCATTTTCTTCTTCAAGAGTCTAT
Organism: Amorphophallus konjac; assembly: GCA_022559845.1. NCBI lineage: Eukaryota > Viridiplantae > Streptophyta > Magnoliopsida > Alismatales > Araceae > Amorphophallus > Amorphophallus konjac. The sequence continues at coordinate 206,651,400 of CM040121.1, read as the reverse complement.
TTTCCTTCCTAATATCATTAGCTTTATCTAACAGATCTCCATAAGCATCTGCCCAATCAGAAATAGTGTAATGTTCGAAAAGGGATGATACCTGATCAGACTCTTCTTCTTCATCTCCATTTCTGGCCATCAAGCAGATGTCCTTTTCTGATTTTCCACTATCTGAGGAAGTGCTCAGCGTGCCTTCTTCCTCATCACTCCATGTACTGACCATGGCCTTTCCCTTTGGCGCCTTCTTCCATGGTCTTCCTTTCATTTTCTGTAACTCTGGACAATCAGCCTTCATATGACCTGTCTTCCTGCAATGATAACAAGCATTAACATCAGATTTTTCAGCAGGGTTAAATTTATACCTGTTTTGCTTCCTACTGTGGTATTTTTTGTAGAGATTCTTCTCTTCTCTTCTAAGAAATCTACTGAACTCTTTTGTGATCATAGCTATTTCATCCTTTTCAAGATCTGATCCAGATGAATTCTGATCACTGGATGATCCAATGCTGCTGGACTGTTTTAAGCAGCTATGCTTGGCCTTCAGAGCAATAGGCTTCCTGTATTCGTGCTCTTCAGTTTTTTAGTAAATTGATCTCGTACGCCATCAAGGAGCCTATCAGCTCATTGGGTTTCATCTTTTGTAGATCTTTTGACTCCTCAACCACAGTTGCTTTGGTATGCCATATAGGAGTCAACGATCGAAGGATCTTCCTCACAACTTCATGATTAGTATAACTCTTTCCCAGATTTCTTAGACCATTTGTTATGATGGTCAAACGAGTATACATTTCGGTCACTGTCTCACCAGGCTTCATCCAAAATGCTTCATACCTTGACACTAGCATGTTTGCCCTCGTCTCTCTCACTTCAGATGTTCCCTCATAAATGACTTCGAGGGTATCCCACATCTCCTTCGCTGTGTTACAGGATGACACTCTGTCAAATTCAGTGGGATGAAGTGCACACTGAATGGCGTTGATGGCGCTCAAATTCAGAGTAGATTTCCTGACTTCTTCTCTGGTCCACAATTCCTCATTCTCGTGTAGCTCATAGGGACCTTTGCTTATAATCTTCCAGATCTCATAATCTTTGGCTCTGAGGAAGACCTGCATCTGGTTCTTCCAATATGGGTAGTTGGAACCATCGAAGAATGGTGGCTTCGTAGTGGACTGACCCTCTGCTGTTAGCCCTCTAGCATCCATGGCCGATCCTCTTTAGGATGTTAGTCCTGCACAAAGAGTTAGGCTCTGATACCAATTGTTGGGACGCTAAAGGGTGATCTAGAGGGGGGTGAATAGATCACACACCCGTTAAAAAATTACTGCAGTAGAATCAAATGCGGAAATAAAACTTCTACTGAACAGATAGTGGGCACAATGCGAATACCACCCAGAACAGATGAAGAACCGTCCTAAGCATACATCTACTACGCAAAGATAGAAATATAGAAGCTAGGCAAATCACAAAACAATCACACAGTAGACAAAGGCTTTTAGGTGGTTCGGTCCTCCAGACCTACATCCACCCCACACTCAACCCGAGTGTGGCTTACTGCTGACTCACAGCTTGAACCGCTGGGCCTCACAGCTTGCCTACAATCCGCTGAGCCTCATAGCTTGCTGTCCGAGGTACCCACCTCGCCTGCTGAGCCTCACAGCTTGCTGTCCAGAGGAATCCTCCTCTGCAAAACCGCTGGGCAATACAGCTTAGCCGTCCAGTGGAATCCTCCACAGAAAGTGCTGCCACACAGCTTGAACACAATAGTTTCGAAAAACAAAACAAAAGACAAACGAAAGACAAAAAGAATCCCTGCAGGGAATATATCTCAAACAAGTGAGCAAACCTTAGATCTGGTTTTGAACCAAAGATCTGAGGAATAAAACTCTCAACTCTTCACTCTCTCAACTCTCTTCCTTTTCTCTCTTTTCTCTTCTCTCTTCTGCTGGATCGAAGGGCTCTCTGCTCTCTGCTTTTCCTTCAAGGCTTCTGCATTCGACCAGTCTTCATCTGTGGACGAAGGTTTCCTTTTATAAGCAGTCACAGCAGGAGCAGCACTGGGCGCGTGTCTTCCACATTTCCCGCCCAAGTGTTTTGGCCACGTGTCATCCTGTCAGCCCTTCCAGCCTCAGATCACGTGCCCCTTCATTAAGCTTCACGAACAGTGCCTGTCAGACAGAGAATTATCAGTTTAATGTCGACACATTGTATAGACTTCGTTCGATGCATCAAGCAATGTGTAGACTTGATAATGCCAAGACAATGAATAGACTTTGCAGTGTGTGCAGTGATGCACAAGATGAATTATGCACAATGGCTGTATGGACTTGGCGTTCTGAACAATGTACATACTTGCTGTGAAGACCAATGCCCAAATGCAGTGTATGGACTTAGCGTGAATGCAATGCAAACACAAGAGTGTATAGACTTGATGAATGCGATGCAGACACACAGAGTGTGTAGACTTGATGAACAATGCATTCTAGGCAAACCCTGTACAGACTTGAATGATGAAGCACACGATGCAATGTGAAGACTTTGAAGAACATATGTTGTACAGACTTCGAATCAAAAGTTGCACGATGTACAGACATACTCGATGTACATACTTTCTATATGCTCAAGACTATGCACAACGAATGTGTATACTTGCTGTAAGGGATGTGCAGACTTGATAAATGAACCAATGTATAGACTTAGACAGTCTTGCTAACACGCATGAACAAAAGTCATTGTATATACTTGGCCAATGCAACGATGTACAGACTCACATAGTTCCAGCTACAGTGCAGTGTATGGACATGAAGAATGATGCATATAACGGATGTATAGACTTTGCAATGTTCAACTGAGACGGAAGATGAGACGATGAAGTCTGTATAGACTTTAATAGTGAGACACTGGACGCTGTACATACTTGAAGACAATGCATGCTTCAATGTGAAGACTTCGCCTATGCATAAGACGCTAATTGAGACGGTTCAGTGTATATACTTATGCTATGCTGCAAGATGGCAGTGTACACACTTGGTGTCCACTTGAGACGCTCAGTGAGACGGTGAGCAATGTACAGACTTGCTGAAGTGAGAGCAAGAACAGTCTGCAAACAGTGTAATGTATAGACTTTACATATGCACTGGCTTTACAGACTTGCCAATGTATAGACTTTAAGTCCAATGCAAAAGGCTGTACAGACTTCATGAACAATGCATGATTGTATTGGATGATGTATAGACTTAGCCTATGCAGACCAGTCCGATGTATAGACTTTGGCTAGACAGGCTACAGGGCCGATGTATAGACTTTGCAAATGTTCAGACTTGAATGCTCGACCAGTGTACAGACTTGCCACCGACCAAAGTATAGACTTGAAAAGCTTGAACACAGCGATGTGCAGACTTTGTGATGTATAGACTTATGAATGCAACGTAGGTAAAAGTCCCAATGTATAGACTTCATCTGAAACAGTCTGATGTACAGACTTTGTCTGAAACAGTCGGATGTACAGACTTGAGTGAACGATGCATGAACAAGCCTAACCAATGTATAGACTTTGATGCACAAACACACAATGGAATGTATAGACTTTAAAGCAGATGCCAAGCCCATGTACAGACTTGAAGAGACAACCAATGTATAGACTTCTCATTATGCATCCAGAAGAATGTACAGACTTGAGTTATGCAACTGAAGGCTGTACAGACTTGCTATGAAGTGAGATGCAACCTGAGACGCTCGAATGTACAGACTTACTGTTTGTGTTAAGACACAGCATGAGACGCTCAGAAAGACTGCCCACTGTATAGACATTGCCTTAGACATGTAGACACTGTGAATGTATAGACTTTGATCTTGTGCATGCAATGTATAAACTTGCTAAATGTATGGACTTAGCAGAACAAACGTTGCACAAACAATGTATGGACTTATGAGTGCAGCACAGACAGATGCAATGTACAGACATGCGAAACTGGGAGGTCGACCCATCTAAGTGCACTGATGCAATGTATGCACAAAGCAGATATTGAACTGAAGCTAACTGACAGAATGCAATGCATCTATACTGACTCACTGTGTTGTTATCATCAAAACAACATAGCATATGGTTGTGCCTAAAAGGCACAACAGTCCCAGCGTCACCTGCCTAGTCTACGGCCCCCTCCGCTGTTACCGAGGGGAGAGCCGGGCCAGCACCGCTGCCAATCGTAGAAGCAGCCTCAGCCCCCTCGGCTCCGGCCGAGGGGGGAGCGGAGTCAGCATCGTCGCCGACCGCAGGAGCAGCCCCAACCTCCTCGGCCCCCTCTTGCTCGGCGGGCTGGAGAGCTCGCCCAGTAGGGTCGGCCCCATCATGCTCGGCGGAGGGGTGAGCCGCGGCAAGGTCGCTTTCGACTGCGAGAATGACCCCGGCATTCTTGGCCCGCTTCCTGGCCTTCACGGCGGCCCGGATCATGCCCTCGACGGGATCCTTGCGCTTGGACCCCCCGCGGCCCGGAAGATTCACCCCGGGTTACCCCCTTGCCCTTATCTCTGGCTCAGGAGTGACCCGTGGGAGCAACCGACTCATCAGCAGTCGAGTCATTGCCGAGATCGATCACCTCTGCGGTCTCCTCCAAAGCCGGCCGCCTGGTGTCTGCACAGAAGAAAGATATGATCAGGAAAAGGAGATGATCTCAACATCCGAAGAAGAAACTGATTCGTGGCGACCGAACCTGTCGACTGCAGCCGCGCAAGAAGACATCGCTCGATGTTCTCTGGAGTAACCAGCTCCTCCGTAGACTGACGACGCTTCAGCAAAATGATCACGTACTCCTCCACGTCCGGAGAAAACTCATCCTACCTCGGAGGAATGTTAGGATGAAAATTGGGGATTACGGGACATCTCCAAGTCTCCTCCACCGAGAGGATCCCCACCCAGAAGAACTGAGTTTTTCACCCCCTGTGCGAAGAATCCTTCGCAGCCAAGGAAATAAAGCTCCTATGCTGCCTCGCCTGGATGAAATAGAAGCCCTTCCCGGCCGAGGGATGCGCCTTCAAGTCAAAAAAATAGTGATAGAGGTCCAAGGAAGGAGGAACTCTACATTGACGGTAGAGGATGCGAAAGGCAGAAAGAAGAATATAAGAGTTGGCTACCAACTGTACGGGCGCCAACTAGAAGAAATTGAGAAGTTTGAGAACAAAGGGCTCGAAGGGAAGGCGGAACCCATCCTTCCACGATAATAGAAAGGTGCAGATATGGCCCGTACGAGAGTCCAAGCTCGACTCGTGCGGGGCAGCCGCGGTGAAGAAAAACTTGTGGGGGAGATGAAACTGGTTCTCCAGCCGTTTCACCTCTGCCTCCCCCAGTTCGCTGCAGTTTGGAGCCGCCGCCCTCACCGCAGGCTCGCCCTCCTACACTTCGACATCCGGACGCTGATCCGCCATGGAATCTGGAGAGGAACTTGAAGAAAGATGCTCCCGGGACCCCGAAGACTCTGGGGGAAGGGGAAGCTATCGGACTGCCTCTGCAGTTATCTCCGCCAACTCCGCGAACGCCGCTGCAAGCCTCTGCTCTTCCGCCATGTCCTCACGATGCATCAAAGAGCCCCAAAAGCAAGCGCGAAGGAAAGCCAAACCCTAAAAATGGAGGGAGTCTGGAGCGACAACAAGCGCGCAACGCCTATATTCCCAAGCGAAAGGCAGCGCGTCGTTCCGACCTCCGAGAAAAGGGGGCCCCTTCAGTTCAAATCCATCAGGATCATCATTATTACGGGCCCAGGTGACCACGACACGTGGCTTACTAACACCGCCAGATCTCCACCCACCTAAGCCACGCTGGTCCAAAACCCTAAACGGCTACTCTTCCGAGCTTACTAAAGCTCGGGAGTAGGAGGGGGACAAGTGGAGAGGGGGATTTCTGTAGCCCATTTAAGAGCAGCCGAACTAGGTCCGTCAGGACCAAACAAGGCCCAGCTCATCCAAGTGACAGCCCCGCAGGGCCCACTTAGGATAAAAATCCCAATAAGATTACTCGGGATCAAACCCTTCCTCGGCGGCCCTTAGGCTCGGAAGGCCCGAATGTCGGTCAGAACGGAGGAAGACCCATGCCCGAGTTATCCCCTCACTGAGATAGAGGCAAGCGCTCAGCGCCCACTCCAACCCATCTTCATCCGAGCTATGCCTATCGCCCGGATAGGGTTGGCACCCTTCATGCTTGGGTTTAACCGACGATTACTTATCCACGCTACCGTTAAGGACCCTTTATGAGTAGGAGTTTATGAGGATAAGGGACCCCTGACTCCTCAAGACTATAAAGATCCCACGATGAGGACATAAAGAACCCACGTTGAGGACGTAACTCCCGCCCGAAACTCCTCAGCTTACGGGACTCATGAGGCTTGTGCACTATTTAAACCTGGGACTCCCTCCCGTGGAAGGTAAGGCCCAACATACGCCTAAAACTCCCTGAGCAGGAACCACTTCACCACCTTGGTGTAGAGGGATCTCGTGCATCTCTTTCCTCCTCCCTTCATAGCTTCCACCATTGCTCTACTGACTTAGGCATTGGAGGGTTTACCCCAAGGAACCATCCCTGGGCCCCCTGATCCGTTTCCCTTTCTTGCAGTTCACTATCCGGTGATCATCCCCCAGCTCAGGTCCAGCGCGAGATCACGCCTCTTCAGGCATATAGTGATAGCATCTTCCTGGACCGGCGGGTTGACACACCTCATGCTGAGGTCTCGCCATTTCTTGATGAAGTCGAGGGCGCTCTCGCCCTTCCTTTGCCGGAGAGAGCAGAGCTCGGCCAGGGAGATCTTTCGCTTGGCCGTTTGAAAGCGGTCGAGGAACTTCTTCTGGAGATCTGCCCAGTCGATGACTGAGCTAGGCTTCAGGCGGGAATACCATTGGAAGGCCGTTCTCGTAAGCGAAGTAGCGAAGTAGCGGAGGAGATACAACTCATCCAGCGCTAACTCGCCCATGGCCGTAATGTAGTAGGCCAAGTGTTCATGTGGAGACCCCTGCCCGTCGAACTTTTGCAGCTTTGAGGGCTTGGCATATTCTGGAGGAAGCTTTTTCAGCTGGTGGTAAAGTGGGTAGGGTACACTGTAGAGATCTATAGTGGCAACCCCTTCACCATACTGGGCGAGCTTTGTCTCGAAAATACGCTCAATCATCTAGCGTTGTGCCAGGAGATTTTTTGGCATTGGCATATTGGATGCCCGTGGCTGAGCTTTAACCGGGGGTGTACCAAACCCAGCCGCCAACGGGGTTCGGGCGATCGCCACTGAGGTGTTGGCAGCATCGCTCCCAACCGGCGGTGCCGGTGCTTCAGCCGGAGGCCTAGCGGGTTGCTGAGGATGGAGGTCCCGTTCCTGGAGGAGATCTTGCAGGAGGGCCTTCAGATGATGGTTCTCCTTCATGAGAGTCTCGAGGGTCATTTTTGATAGGTTCCACAATGATAGGAGGGTCACGGTCCTCCACTGGGACTCCTTCTGCACGTTCTGACACCTGCGGTCCGGCAGAAGTGCCGATGTGACTTGTTGGGGGAGGCGGCGAGACCTGGTGGCGAGGCCTCCTAAAATGGGACAGGGGCTAATTTAGGTCATCCGACTGGGTGTCCGGTGGTATACAACGTGAACACTCGAACCGCGTCGTTGATGAATCGGGCCATCCACTTCCTCCGCGGTTGCCCCTCGGGGCGGACAGGCGCCCCTAGTCTGTCGAAGACCGAGGTACGTTGCGGAGGGGCCTCGCTCCCGATATCGATCGGAGGAGGCCCCAGGACAAGCTGCTGGAGGGCCCGGGAGCGGGCTCACCTTTTCCTATGCTTGCTTGTACGGGGGACATTAGACGACTGGGCGTCATCAGATGGTGCTACTGTGGGACCAGTCACATCCTGCCTGAAGCCATGTCTGAGCGCTCGCAGGGGGTTTTTCATACGCCCCCTTCGAACATCTTGAGCTTCCTCCGGGGTAACCCAAATTCTTCTCAAGTCAGATTGTTGGTCTCCCTTGTCACCGTTTCCCCGACGGGTCGTCTTGGAAGCTCGTGAGTCGGGCCGATGTGGAAGCCCCCGGACTGCTACTAAGGAGCCCGCTCCTCTAAGCTTTGCCTTGTCCTCTCCCGTTTGCCGTAGGAGGTCAAAACGGTTGGAGGTAGGGATCGTGGGAACGGTCCATTCCTGGGGTGTGATTAGTTCACCCCCATCGAGGCAAATCTGCAAGTCACCGACAAGAATAGTCTTGCCTGACTTGCTGGTTGCAGCGGCGAGTCGACTGCCTTTGCGGCCGTGGCTACGCTTCTTCTGGGAAGTGGAGGAAGACTCCGCCCCGAGGTGGTAGACCGATAAGACCCGGCCTACAGCGACCGACAGCGTGGAGCTATCAGTTGGAAGTACTGGGACCGGCCCCCAGGGTACGAGACCCACGCCGGGGGTCGATGGCGGGGCTACTCGGGTGTAAGCCCTTGCCCGGGCCAATAGAAGCGTTGCCGATGCTCGAGATGACACTCTTGCACTGGGAAATGATGCCGTCGGAAGTGCTGAGGTGTCGGTGACCCTAGGTTGAAGGTCCTTGTTGAGTGTCGGCGTGGTCCGGGCTCAGGCCAGAAGGCCCGAAGAAGATACTGAGAAACCTTGTCCCTTGTGTTGGAGACCCGGTTCAACTGTAGCTAGGGACTGGGATCCCGAGTAAAATGCCAAAGAACTGGAGACTCTGGTGTGGACACATGCCACTATACATGCCGGTGGACGAGGACATGGCAGGACCCGGATAGCTCGCGGAGGACGTGGACGCATCGGCCGAGCCTTCACCTTCATTTCCCATTTATTTAGCCTTGTTGGGCCCTATTTGGAACTTGTGGATAATTAATGAGTTGTAATAGTGTGTAAAGGCTAATGGGCATATGGTCTTGTAATGGGTTAGAATAGTATTGGACTTGACTAATGGGCCTTTAAATGGGCCAAGCCCATGGGCTAGTGTGAAAGGGGCTTGGAGATTTGTGGGCTTCTAGAAAGGGGCCCCCTTTTCTTGGTCCAAGGAGACAGCCACCTACCAATCTTTGACATTTCAAGGGGGAGGAAGCTTCCTTGGTCCAATGGGGGGCAGCCCCCTACCCCCTCCCTTCATTTGTCAAAGGGAAGATGCCCCTTGTTCCCCCTTTGTCTCCCCCTCCCCTTGATCCCACTCACTCCCCAGCCCCCTCCCCTTGCCAAACCTCTATTTAAAAACATGTGTAGTGTCATTTCAGAAGCTAATGAAGTTTTTGTGAAAGAATTTTGACTTAAGAGAGTGATTCACTTTTCCCCCCATGGGTGTGATGCCCTGCCCAATCCTGTGATGGGATTGAATCTGGGCGTGTGACTCGCCCCTATATCCTCCCCATCCCCTTCATATCTGGTTCCACCAAAATTCTCAAAGAAGCTCCTTCGAGTCAGGAAGAGTTTGGCATTGGTTTCGCGTCGATCGGAGCTTTGGATCGCCGGCAGCAATTCTTCTCGTGACGGCGCGTAGATCTGCTCGAGCCTGCTGTCCATATCTGGAGTTTACTGATTCCAAATTTCCCCAGATCTCCTCTCAATCCATCAGGAACTGCCTTTCGGAGTGATTGTAGGATTTTGAGTTCTCTTCGCACTACCGTCAATCTCGTCTCGATCCGAGATCTGTGCTGATCGTGGCGACAATTCTCATGGGATCGCGCGAGCTGATCTGTGCAGACCTGACTCCGCACCAGAGCCAAATTCCAGAGTCTGCCCCACCTCATCTCGTGGAGATCTATGCAAGCGCTTTGGTCTGCATCTTCCTCTAGACGTCGCCGATGAACTCCCACAAACGGCGCCTCAATCCGACATTGGCAACCAATTTTCCCATAATTAATTGTCTTCATGTGCAGTTCTAAGTGCACAAAACCATGAAGCCGAGTTCAATCGCTGCTGTGCCCAGATCTGATCACGCCCTTCTGAGTAGATGAACTACATCCCGTCGTCGACGTTCTCCAACAAATGGAACTCCGATCGGGCATCGGATCTTGGCGCACCGGCCTTTGCAAGTTTGCTGCGCAGGGAGACCAGCGCGGGCATAACCTGGTCAACTTCCAATCGGCTCACCCGATCGGCTCCGACTCGCTTCCCTCGCCTCCTGTGAGTGTGGCCCGTCAACCCGAGTTCCAGCAACCCCAAAAGTGGTCTTTGTAGCCCTTTACTTGCCTGCGTGGAGTGGGCGAATATTTCTGAAATTGTAATTTTAACGATTGTGTGTATTGGGGTTGTTTGAATTCGGCCGGGAATTCTTCCCCACGCCTAGTTGTGGAGGTACGTGCTCGTTCCTCTCACATTGCTGGTTTAGTATATGGTCTATTATGTTGCGTTTATGAGATTAGGGCCGTTAGCTAGTTGCAAATACCGCGATTGTGTGTGAATGAGAGCTGTTCCTTAGCTCCAGTCGAGCACCAAGCTCGGACTGCACCACCCTAGACGACAGTGGTTCCTTAACCGCTGCGATACCACGTTTCCCTTGCAAGGGATGATCGTCGGGCTATCTAGAGTTGCTGTTGAAAGACGTATCCACCCGGAGAACGCTACAGTGGTCAGCCATCCGGCTTTCCTTTAGCGTGTTAGTGATGGTCGCAATCTGAGTCTGTCGTACATCTTCTCTCGGTCGTGTCATCCGTCCCGCATCAAATTGGTATCAGAGCGAGTTTGAGTCTAGGGTGTTTAAAATAAAAAAAAAGTGTCATTTATGTCTAGTCATCGTCTAAGTGGGTCTAGGTTGCATTTCATCCCAATAACCCGGTATATAAAAAAGTGTTGTCCGAACGTTAGGCTACGCCTATCGGGAAGACCGCACACATGCGCGAGTGATCTTCGGATCGATTATCTCCGCCACGTACCGGATACTAGTTTAGGGCTAGGTGCATCATCATTGCATTTAGTCGGTGTCTCCTACCCCGTGTGTCGTTGGATGCCCACTCGGTGAGGTACCCAATACCATCACCCTACGCCTATGGCTAACCCACGAGATGTCACCTCGGGAGACTTCCACTCCTTACATGAGGCAATGATGGCCATTATGGCTCGATTGGACCAATCTGAGGCTACCTTTCCAAATTTCTCCGATAATATGGATGGTCGCCTTAGGGCCAGGGAGGGACGCATGGAGACCTTCAACAGGTCTGTCCAAGATCTAGTTGGACGGTTAGATTGAATGTCACACGGGGACCCTCCTGGAGCGGCCCAAGGCCCACCCGCACCACCTCCCGCGGTGGTCCAAGTCCAACCCACTCTAGTAGCCCAAGTCCAGCCTGCTCCCGCGGCCCAAAACCAGCCCGCACTCGCTCCTCAGCCCGACCCTCACCGAGCCATCGAACCACCACATCGTGACCTTGGTCTAGAGGACTATGGGTCCGATAATGCGTATGGGGGGTACGGCCGACGCCGTCATGGCTTTCATCAGCCAAGAGATGAAGAGGACGATAGAGTCCTTAGGACAGTGCGAGCAGACCCTCCCACTTTTAACGGGTCTTTGGACCCAAAAGTCTATCTTGATTGGGAGGCCGGCATGGACCGGTACTTCGAGTGGTTCGAAATGACGGACCTCCGGAGAGTCAGGTTTGCAAAAATGAAGTTGTTAGGGCAAGCGCAAACCTATTGGCGCAATGCGGAGAGCTTGCTCTATCTGCGTCGAGAGCCCCCGGTTGAGTCTTGGGATGAGATGAAAGATAGACTTAGAACCAAGTATCTTCCCACCTCGTACCGTCAACGGCTCATTGATCGGTGGCAGAACCTCACCCAAGGTGATAGGTCTGTGTCTGAGTACATCGCAGAGTTTCATGAATATTTTTTACGATGTGACATCTCGGAAGAGAGTACGATGCCTGTTTCCCGCTTCCGTCGTGGTCTACGGCCCCACTATCAGTACGAACTCTTTCGCCGAAATGTAACCACCCTGGAGGCCGCCTATCAAGTTGCTCTTGAATTAGAGCAGTTTGAGTCAGATTTTGCTCCTGTCCAGCGACCGGGAACCATCCCTCAGCATGGGTCCGACCCTCGGACCACACCAAGTTCCTATAGCCGATTTCCGATGGTTCGTCCTCCGGAACCCCCTCGCCAGGACCCCTTTGCTCTCAGGCCTTGGCCCCTCCCTCCAAGGGACCCTCTCCCTCGCCCACAGGCACCACTCCCCACCCCACACCCCCAGCAGCTCGCATTGCCTGCCCGACCTCAGCTCCCATCACCCCCGGTTCGATGAGAAGACAAGAGAAAGGGACCGATGACCGGTGGAGCATCTTCTAGCACAGGGCCATGTGACCAGTGCTATAGGTGTAGTGGAATTGGCCACTTTGCGGCCAAGTGTCCCACTCGGGAATCATTGGCTATTTCGGACACTCCAGTCCGCGACGCCACACCGGAGCTCGTGGAGGTCCTCTATGAGGTGGACCTCGAACTCGAGAAGGAGTATTTTGATGCGCTTTTAGAAGAGCATGCTGCCGACCTGGGTACCCAGCGCAATGTGCAATTGGGTGTGATCCTCCCGAACCTCTGAACCCCCATTTAGAAGTCAGTAGGTTCATGTTAGATGTCTAAGAGTCTCCAACTTTGGGTTACATTGTTTGTTTGGTGTCTAGGTTTGTCTAAGGTCATGTGTGTGTCTGCTTGTTTCTACAGTTTGTTTTCTTTCATGCATATGGTTTGCATTAAGTCATGTCCCAATAAAAGGCCAGCCATGCACGTATAAGGAGTTAGCTGATGCATGCTACATGCCCGTAAGTTCAAAAGGGAGAGTACGTCAAGATCAGGGTCATACCTGAACGGTTTCCACTTGGGGGGCCGTAAAGTAACTCTAGGTCCACGATACCCGCCCTTCCGGGTCAAGAAATAAGTGGGTTCGAATGCGTACGTGTTGACGCCTGGAAAATGAGCAATGGCAGAGACAAGAATTGAAAAGAGGAGCAGACCAGCAATGAAAGGTTACTGATGAAACTCGTCAACCATCTACCCGGCTGAAGCCCTTCCCGGCCAAGCTGATGTCCGGTGTCGTCGTTCAGCCAGACGGCAGCACTGATGAAGTAGCAGTCACCTGACTGATGAAACCTCCTATCACACCTCCATAAGAGCTGTATTAATGCCTCGTCCGAGAACCCATAGATAACATGTCAGAGTAAGTCAGATGTCGGCTTATTCACAGATGTGATATGAGCAAAGATAAAGAGAAAGCCGGAACTAGCAAATGAAGATGGTGAAGATTCCTGTAAAGTCAGAACCATGGAAGAGCTACCACTAAAGCTATTACCCGGCTAAAGCCCCTCGGGCTGAAGCTGATGTCCGGTGCTGTCGTCATTCAAACGACAACGCTGATGGAATCCCAGTCTACAGAACTGATGATGCCCGGTGTCGTCGTCATTCAAATGACAACACTGATGAAATCCCAGTCTACGAGACTGATGAGAGGTTATGAATAACCCTAATAGAAATTGTGTCACTAATAGAGGATCCTCTCGGATTCAAATATACCCCAGGGTCTAACCTAGACCAAGAATCACATATGAAGTTTAAACAGTCTTAATGGGCCTGTTCAGTGGGCTTCTGAAGGCCGCGTGGTGAGGACACCCGAGCAGTTGATCGGCACGATACGCCGAGCCACCGGTACCGCACACGGAGCACGACACGAGCCACCTCAGCGTCCATCTGGCTCGGAGACAGCCTGGAGACTCTGCCTTGAGCCTCCCCATTTATCATATTTAGCTAGACTTTATGTGTGTGTAATTTGTATTTATTTCGTTGCATTCGGTTTACCATTTTGAGTGTAATAGGGGCTTATGAGCATTTCGGACCCCGTGGGCCCCCCGGGCCCCCCGGGCCCCACCATATTGGGCCACCTCAGCCTAGGGTCCCACGTGGGGCCAGTCAACATGCCACATGGGAATATCTAGAAGTTTGAATAGTAAAAAACACATGGGAGACAAATGGCTTAAAAAGTCCATATGGAGGCCACCTACCCCACCTACCATTTCAACCTTCTACATCTTGCCATTCAAAGTCCAAGGGCCGCCCCCCCCCCTTTTGTTTTTTTATGTATTTTTTTTGTGTGATGTTCACATCTCATCCCCACCCTCCATCCCCTTCCCCTAGATCCAATGGTGGATAAGAGATGTGATATGTAACATATATAAGTTGCATTTTCTCCTTTTAGTGAATTAATGCCATTTGAAAGTTGGAAAAAAATCTCTTGAGCAGGCCTAGGCCGCCCCCTTCTCCTCTCCCCATCCCTCTTGAAGCTGTGAAGGCTTCCTTCTGGTGGTGAGACTCCACCCTATCAGTTTCGGTCGCCGCCGCCGCCGCCACGAGCCGCCACCGCACCGCCATCGTCTTCATCGGAGTTCTGCCCGCGCAGTACCACAGCAGCTTCCACGAAATTCAGCCATCAACCAGGAGCTCTGATCGACCTGGGGATTTTACTAGAGGTTCCATAGGTGTCAAGGATATCCCAAAACAATTGGTTTGTCATTCAAATCCCGTTCCATATTTTTAGATTTTCATCCACTCTTCCATTTCAGTTCTGCCAGCAGTCTGTCCAGATTCATCTCCGCCCTGTGTTTTAGGTCTTAGGTCCACTTTTTGATTTTCTTTGGTTCGCCCAATTTTTCTGGATCTTCCTTCCACCAACCCCTTCATCCAAAATTTTTCTAAATTTCTAGTTCGTCCATTTCATATTTTCCACAAATCGTTCTCAGATCCACCTGAAGTTCTGTCCACCCGTTCCCAGATCCGAACACCAGACACTCCAAAAATCCTATCAAATCCCCACCACCTAACAATCCAATTCTAAAAATTGTCCCAGCTTCGTGGTTTGATTATCTACAACTTTGAAGAAGAGCTCGAAGTCTGAATCCCACTGTAAGTAGGCGGTCAACGGCTGTTTACAGGGAACTGATGTGCTGAACTGAGAGTTCTGGAATTGTGTAGCAGAGAATTGAAAATTAGTTAAGATCTAGGTCCGCGCAGGTTCAGAGGAATCCTCTGGCCCTAAGTTAGAGGATTTTGAGTCCTCTTTCCAACGGCGCTGGTTTCGTCGCATTCCGGCGACGGGGCTGATCGCAGCAGTTGATTTCGACGGAGCGCGCGCCTGAAAACAGCAAGCAAAAATCCGTGGGCAGCATTCCACAAGCTTGGAGATCGGAGTTGTTCGGCCACCGATCGGTGTTCCCGGCTGACCGCCTTCCGTGGAGGCGTGCCACCAGGGGTCCCCATCACAGTGGGACCCACTCCTGCAGATCCGGAGGCCAGCGCCACCCGTGGGCCCCACGGGCCCACAGAACCCGCCGTTCGGAAAGCACGAAAATGCGGAGTTCGGCACCGTCGGGCGACATCAAGATGCTGCCCGTCAACCCAATTTGCGTGATTCCCGGGCCCCGCATGTGACCTTTTACCTCCCTGCGTGGAGTGGGTCAAATTATTGTATTTCTGTAAAATTGTGTTAACCGGGAGTCCGCGATTGGCCGGGGTTGTCTTCGCCACGCTGGGTGCGTGGAGGTAAAGTCTTAACTTCTTGGTGTTCATTTGCTTAGCCAGTATACGATCTTTTGCCGCTGCCGAGAGTGTAGGTACTAGCCCGTGTGTCCATGTCACCGCTGTGAGAGTGAGAGTGACCCGTCCCGCGACTCGATCCGAGTCCGGAAGTTGAGTCGGACTACCCTTGACCTCCACCGGTTCCTTAACCGCGCACGGTCCGCGCTTTCCCTCGCTTGGGACGACGAGTGAGCTTCCACTTCTGTTAGCGACGTTTTGCCACTAGGAGCTCGTAGTGTCGGGCTTAGTGTCTCCCTGGTGTGTGCTGCTGGTCGCGTCTTCATCTAGAGTCTAAGGGTGACACCTAATAGTGTCATCTCCCGTGTCCGTCCCGCATCAGTTTGGTATCAGAGACAGTTGAGTCTAGGGTAGGCGTTGCATAAGTCATGCATAGTCTAAGGTTACCCCACACACACCTTCACTCAGTATATCAAAAGGTGTTGTCCGACCGTTAGGTTATGCCTATCGGGAAGACCGCACACTTGTGCGAGTGACCTTCGGGTCGATTATCTCCGCCGCGTACCGAGTCTTGGTCGTGTCTAGGGTGTAGTCGAGTCTCATTCTTTTCAAAACAAAAAAAATATATTTTAAATTGCATTCTTTTCAAAATATCAAAAAAAAAGAGAGTGTTTCAAATTGCATTTAGGTCTAAGTGCATCATCTAGTGTGTGTTTACATTAGTCGGTTTGTCTTGTCCCTTTGTGTCGGCATGTCCATCGTATAGTCTCCAATTTCCCATGGATTCCTCATCACCCAGGCAATATGGCCGTTGGCCCACCCATGGGCTTGGCAACCATCCTCTCCGCTTCTGTAGGCCTGAAGCCTCAGATTTTTTTGGCTCCAATGACCCGGGCATCTACCTCAAGTGGGAGGCCACCATGGACACCTACTTTGAGTGTTATACTATGTCCGAGGCAGTGCAATTATCTTTCGCCAAAGAGCGGCTTCTTCATGAGGCTGCCGAAAAGTGGGATTACATCGAAAGAATGAGAGCGGTTAGGGGGCAATGGCCCATCGAGTCATGGTGGGACATGAAGAGAGAGCTTAGGAAGGTCTACGTGCCCCAACCGGTCACCTCCAACCGGCCCCACCCAATCACTTCCAACCAAGTGGGTTCTAGTCGGAGGCAAAGAGTCCCACACGTAGATGAGCCAAGACCCAATCCTAGGACGGTTGACTACGGGCGAGTCCACCATGATATCCCTATTCCAACCCACTCCGTTGCCGAACTTATGCAAATAATTTTGTACCGGTTGGATGGGGTGGATAGGACACGTACTCCTAGTGATGTACTCCAACCCGAGCCTAAGGAGGTCATCGCCGGTAGTCTTAACCCGGCCCCATCAATGGAGTCCCCAAGCCCTCTCCCCATCATAGTGGATCCTCTTCTCCCACCCACGAGAGCCCCATTGCCTACACCCCCTGTCCGTCAGGAGGATGAGGGTAGGGACCCACTTATCAGGGAGCGTACTGGGTCACGACAGCAGTGTTATCGCTGCCAGGGGTTCGGCCACTACGCCGGACAATGTCCCACTCGGACATCTCTAGCCATAAGGGACAAAAGGGTTGGAGAAGCCCCACTCTCCGATCTTTATTCTAAGCCACCTCAGCCTGAGCCACCCGTGTTTCTAACGGGTATGCTTGTCATAGCCAAGCCGCTTCTTAGCTGGCTCAAGAAGGGCTTGGTCCCACTTCCCTTCCCATCTATGGACCCTATCCTACCTCTGGTGCCAATCAATTCATTTCACACCACTTTTCGGTCTGGTCACTATGTGGATACATTGGATGACCTTCTTAAAGGGTTAGACCGGCAGTGGACATTTACGCACTTATTGGCTCCAGGCTTCCACCGACCCACAGGTCGTAGTTTCACTCATCCCGCTTTAGGGTCCATCACCTCCGTGTACACCGTGGGTCATGTTACCACGGAGGTTCTTCTACTCCTCCCTATGCCGGCCGAGTCCGACTTCATTTCCTTTTGCCCAAGGGAGGAATCTTACTTTCTACCTATGACTGTCGTCCCACCTCTCACAATGAATGAAGGTGATCATTTACACCTCCAAGATTTCTAAATGTGGGACAGCGATTTGTGGAAGCCTAGTCCGAGGGGTCATACCTTCTTTGATCCCTTCGACCCATTCTCTTGTGGACCCCGTGACCCACCACATTTACTCCACCTTTTTGAGAGAGTCCACCATCATACCCCCACCGTCTCATCTCCCTTCAAGGATGAAGGAGATCAACAACACCTTCTAGACTTCCACACATGGGATCTTGAGATGAGGGAATCCATATCGAGGGGTCACACATTCTTTGATCCCTTCGATCCCTTTCTTCATGGGCCCCTTGGCCCACAACCTCCATTCCCCCTCTTTAAGGAAGTCCACTATCACACCCCTCCTACTCGGGCCTGGCAACCTTCACATGGAAATATGTCCGAACCGTCATTTGGGGGTAATGAAGACTTTGGTTTCCCCGGCCCACCTCAACCACCCAAGCCTCCCGGACTTCCCACATCCAAACCCCATGTCCATGGTTGGTGCATCGTAGGATGTCTAGGAGTCCACCGTGACATTAACCTCCGGTTATGTCAAATGCATGCATGGCATACATTCGGATGTCCTGGACCACCTTGCATATGATTGGGTTTTACTAACTGTAGGGTTGTTTAGGGTCGTGTGTGCATCCGTGTGTTTCTTTTCTTTTACTAAGCATGTTAGGTCGTGTGTGCATCCTGTGTTTCTTTTCTTTTGCTAATCATGTTAGGAGTCTGCATGACGATGTCCGTCGTCACAGTTGAGGCCAGCAATGCACGGTACAAGGAGTTAGCCGATGTCCACCGACACCACCGAAAGTTCCAGGAGGGCGAATATGTCATGATCAGGGTAAGACCTGAACAGTTTCCCTCTGGAACCGTTAAGAAGTTGCAAGCTCACGGAGTCGGTCCATTTAGAGTGTTGAAACGCGTTGGATCCAATGCGTATGTTGTGGACCTGCCCGAGGAATATGGTATAAGCTCTACCTTCAATGTATCGGATCTTGTTGCATATAGGGACCCAGCGGTGATCCCTAGTGAGCCTTTTGAGCCATCTCCTCCCCTTGAGAGTGATCCCACACCTGAGTGTCCACTTCCACCTCCAGCCCCTTTTTCACGGCAGCGTGAGCATATAGATCGTATACTGGACGAGCAAGTGACAGTTATCAGGAGTGGATCTAACCCGTGCTACCTAGTGCGATGGAGAGGACGGCCCGCTACTGAGGACACTTGGATCACACATGGCGAGTTGCAGCGGATCGATCCGGACCTTTTGGAGCGATACAGGAGCGATGCAGACCCTTACTCGACAGGGTCGAGTTTCTCCCACCCGGGGAGAATTGGTGAGGACACCCGAGCAGTTGATCGGCACGATACGCCGAGCCACCGGTACCGCACACGGAGCACGACACGAGCCACCTCAGCATCCATCTGGCTCGGAGACAGCCTGGAGACTCCGCCTTGAGCCTCCCCATTTATTATATTTAGCTAGACTTTATGTGTGTGTAATTTGTATTTATTTCGTTGCATTCGGTTTACCATTTTGAGTGTAATAGGGGCTTATGAGCATTTCGGACCCCGTGGGCCCCACGGGCCCCCCGGGCCCCACCATATTGGGCCACCTCAGCCTAGGGTCCCACGTGGGGCCAGTCAACATGCCACATGGGAATATCTAGAAGTTTGAATAGTAAAAAACACATGGGAGACAAATGGCTTAAAAAGTCCATATGGAGGCCACCTACCCGACCTACCATTTCAACCTTCTACATCTTGCCATTCAAAGTCCAAGGGCCGCCCCCCCCCTTTTGTTTTTTTATGTATTTTTTTTGTGTGATGTTCACATCTCATCCCCACCCTCCATCCCCTTCCCCTAGATCCAATGGTGGATAAGAGATGTGATATGTAACATATATAAGTTGCATTTTCTCCTTTTAGTGAATTAATGCCATTTGAAAGTTGGAAAAAAATCTCTTGAGCAGGCCTAGGCCGCCCCCTTCTCCTCTCCCCATCCCTCTTGAAGCTGTGAAGGCTTCCTTCTGGTGGTGAGACTCCACCCTATCAGTTCCGGTCGCCGCTGCCGCCGCCACCGCACCGCCATCGTCTTCATCGGAGTTCTGCCCGCGCAGTACCACAGCAGCTTCCACGAAATTCAGCTATCAACCACGAGCTCTGATCGACCTGGGGATTTTACTGGAGGTTCCATAGGTGTCAAGGATATCCCAAAAAAATTGGTTTGTCATTCAAATCCCGTTCCATATTTTTAGATTTTCTTCCACTCTTCCATTTCAGTTCTGCCAGCAGTCTGTCCAGATTCATCTCCGCCCTGTGTTTTAGGTCTTAGGTCCACTTTTTGATTTTCTTTGGTTCACCCAATTTTACTGGATCTTCCTTCCACCAACCCCTTCATCCACAATTTTTCTAAATTTCTAGTTTGTCCATTTCATATTTTCCACAAATCATTCTCAGATCCACCTGAAGTTCTGTCCACCCGTTCCCAGATCCGACCACCAGACACTCAAAAAATCCTATCAAATCCCCACCACCTCACAATCCAATTCTAAAAATTGTCCCAGCTTCGTGGTTTGATTATCTACAACTTTGAAGAAGAGCTCGAAGTCTGAATCCCAATGTAAGTAGGCGGTAAACGGCCGTTTACAGGGAACTGATGTGCTAAACTGAGAGTTCTGGAACTGTGTAGCAGAGAATTGAAAATTAGTTAAGGTCTAGGTCCGCGCAGGTCCAGAGGAATCCACTAGCCCTAGGTTAGAGTATTTTGAGTCCTCTTTCCAACGGCGCTAGTTTCGTCGTATTCCGGCGACGGGGATGATCGCAGCAGTTGATTTCGCCGGAGCGCGCGCCTGAAAATAGCAAGTAAAAATCCGTGGGCAGCATTCCACAAGCTTGGAGATCGGAGTTGTTCGGCCACCGATCGGTGCTCCCGGCTGACCGCCTTCCGTGGAGGCGTGCCACCAAGGGTCCCCATCACAGTGGGACCCACTCCTGCAGATCCGGAGGCCAGCGCCACCCGTGGGCCCCACGGGCCCGCAGAACCCGCCGTTCGGAAAGCACGAAAACGCGGAGTTCGGCACCGTCGGGCGACATCAAGATGCTGCCCGTCAACCCAATTTGGGTGATTCCCGGACCCTGCATGTGACCTTTTACCTCCCTGCGTGGAGTGGGTCAAATTATTGTATTTCTGTAAAATTGTGTTAACCGGGAGTCCGCGATTGGCCGGGGTTGTCTTCGCCACGCCGGGTGCGTGGAGGTAAAGTCTTAACTTCTTGGTGTTCATTTGCTTAGCTAGTATACGATCTTTTGCCGCTGCCGAGAGTGTAGGTACTAGCCCGTGTGTCCATGTCACCGCTGTGAGAGTGAGAGTGACCCGTCCCGCGACTCAATTCGAGTCCGGAAGTTGAGTCGGACTACCCTTGACCTCCGCCGGTTCCTTAACCGCGCACGGTCCGCGCTTTCCCTCGCTTGGGACGACGAGTGAGCTTCCACTTCTGTTAGCGACGTTTTGCCACTAGGAGCTCGTAGTGTCGGGCTTAGTGTCTCCCTGGTGTGTGCTGCTGGTCACGTCTTCATCTAGAGTCCGAGGGTGGCACCGAATAGTGTCATCTCCCGTGTCCGTCCCGCATCACAGCGCCGGGAACTGCCCTCGACATCACCTGGCGCGCCGGGAGCCCGTCAAGAGCGCGCCGGTTGCTGTCGGCCGAGAAGTCAGGCAAAGGGGCCTATAAAACTCACTCATTCGAAAGGGTCAAAAAAGAGGGGAGATAGCACAGAGGGAAAACATACAGAAGAGACCTGCAACCTCGTCCACGAGAAGTGAAAAAGAGCTGAAGAAGAAAAGAGTGAAGAGAGAAAGGGGTTTTTCGAAGCTGATCGAAGGTGGGCAATGGGGAGGGAGAGGAGTCGATGCTCCGCCCTCCCCCCCCCCCCCCATTTCTGTAGTTCATCTTTTTACTTTGATTGTCTCTCTTCCTTCCTCCTCTGATGTAGCCTGTGATGCTGTAGCCGGTTTCACACCGATGAAATGATGTATTCCCCTTGCTTTCTCATTATGTATCTCACCCAATGAATGTTATCGAATGGATAAATATGGTGGGCTGCAGCCCATCCCTGTTTTGGTTTCTCTGAAGCTCTATGCTCATCCCCCGTGTTGTCTGTCTCTTCTTAAGACTCAATAGCATGCTATCCCCCTCCCCAGTTCGATCGATCGCCTGTTTATTAGCCCGTTTCTCGAGCGCTCCTCATGCTTGCTTCCGCGCCAGGGACAGACTATCCCTTGGCCTCTGAAGCAAAGCATAGATACATAGCAACCGTCTCTCGGTTTTTGATGTGGCATTCATGCTCATCGGCTTTGCCGAAGTCATCCCCGGGGCTAGAGACAGTCATCTCTTGACCCCCAGATGATGGAGAGTATACCAAAATCATCCTCACAGATCATCAGGAACACTGGTGACAGAGATACCCTAAACCAGGTTTCCCCCAAATCACTCTCCGCTTCTGGCCTTCCCTTTGAAACCCAAACCAAAACCAGTTGCCGTCTGATGAATTGATCTATTTTGACTTCTCAAGGCCCGTCTATCTTGGCCTGAATCACCAGGAAAGCCCTTGATTCATCAACAAAACCGAAAACAGGGTACCGTAAACTCTATTTTTCATCCCGGCACCCTCACCCATCTCGGCCCCGTATACAGTGAAAAGGGTGAACAGTTCTCGGCGCAAGGCTTCTGGCGCCGAGAACCCCACCCCTGGCCTTTTTACCTCCGCACCGGGATCCCTGTCATCCTGGCCGCGCCGAGAACTCTACCCCTGGCCCTTTTACCTTCGCGCCGGGATCCTTCTCCCCTGCGCGCCGGGAACCTGGCCTCTTTGCCCTCGCGCCGAGAATCCCCCTTTGCCATCGTGCCGGGAAGCTGGACTTCTCCCCTGCGCGCTGGGAACCCCCCCACTTTGAGCAATTCCTCTTCGCGCCGGGAACTCCTGGCCTTCTCTTCAGCGCGCCGGGAACCTGCCGCTTTGCCCTTGCGCCGAGAAGCCCACACCCTTGGTCATTTGGCCCTGGCGCTGACAACCTCCCTTGGCCATTTGGCCCTTGCGCCGAGAGCCTATTTCCGAGCCTCTTCCCCGTCGCGCCGGGAGCCCTCCATGTTGAACCCGTCGAGAACCCTCACCCTCTGGCATCCTTCTGGCCCCGAGAGCCCTAATTACTTGGCTTTCTTGCCTGTACCGGGAGCCTAACCCCCTTCTCCTTGCCGTGGCGCCGGGAACTCATACACCCATCCGAACCCGTGCCGAGAGGATACCCTGCCACCCAATGAGCCTTCAACACTTCTATCAAACCCATCTAGGGATGTCCATGGGTCACCAGAGCTGTCCCGGGGATGAAATTAAAGGGAGTCAAACTCCCTTATGTTCCACTGATCCGTACCGGGTTTATGAGCAACCCCTTTAGCTAAGGTGAGCCCTGCCACTGCATGAGCGTCACCGGCTCCTATGAGGGAAGAGTCAAACATTACCCTAGGGCATACATGTGCAATGTGGGAGGTTCGCTCCCTCCTTTTCTCGGCCTTCATCCCAGCACTCCGAGGGTGATAGCCTATTCTCCCCTGGGCATAATCCAGATTGCGGGGAGGTGCTGCCGAAATGTCGATCGATGTTTTAACCCCGATAGGTCCAGGGAAGTGCTCATCATACACCTCCCGTCTGGCTCGATTTTTCGGGGAATATGAACACTGCGAGGCCTTCGGCTGGATGAGGAACATGAAAGGGGATGTGTCCCCGATGACTGTTCAGGCTCCACCCCGCCGCTGCGTGGACGGTGTCTTATCTCCACCCGGCATGATCTACACAGGGGGGGGGGGGGTCATGCTGATTTAATAAACTATCGCTCGCTCAATTACCTTCTCAGAATAATAATATCTTCAATATCACGCACTGTTATTTTTCTTTTATTATCGCCCCGAGTGGCCTCCTATTTTGGCGTTTAATCAAGGGTTGTCGTTCTTAGGAAGGGCGTAATTAACGTCATAGCCTTTATGGTATGGCGGACTTTGGGTCCCGACTCGGACTTCACAATCGACTGACCAAGTCAAGTCGAGCGCACAATGAAATCGTCACATGTGTGACTGTCACGCCTAACAAAATAAATAAATAAACAAATAAATAAAAATAATAAGCGAGATAAAAAAATCCCGCGTCCACAGTACGTTATTGAACTACCAGGCGACTATTGTAATACCAGGTAATTTTGAAGGCTAAAAAGGGAATAAATATATAAATATATATTTTGAAAAGAAAAAAAAATATATACAATATGATACCTACATATCTCTATAAATAGTTAATAAAGGTTCCTAGAATTTATAAAAGACTAGTCAATATTACCTTTTGGAATGGAAGTAAAAATTTATCTAGGATCGAACCTGCCTCTGATACCTAGGACAAGGACAAATAAAAGTTAAAGAAATTATGAGGAATAAAATCCCTATATACATACAAATTATTAATAGATATATGAGGGTTAGTAAATCCACCCACACACATTGTAAGGGCCCTTAAGTCTCAACCCACTCATCCATATATATGTGCATATATATATAATGTAAAATAAATAAATATAATACAACGCAAATAATTAAGGCCAAGCCATACACAACCCTCTGACAGCCTAAGAAGTCTCACAAGAAGAACTCATGGACCCTACCATTATATTATAATAAATTTAATAATAACATGTTATATGA
The DNA here is from genome assembly GCA_022559845.1 of Amorphophallus konjac. Taxonomy (NCBI): domain Eukaryota; kingdom Viridiplantae; phylum Streptophyta; class Magnoliopsida; order Alismatales; family Araceae; genus Amorphophallus; species Amorphophallus konjac. The sequence goes on along the minus strand of CM040121.1, from coordinate 206,627,087 downwards.
AGTAGCCATTTAATGCACAACATAATTTTAATTGAATTGAGAATCATTAAATCTTGAAGAAAAGGGTCAAATTATATTTTTACTAATTTAGCAAATTTAATATTCCACAGTTATTACATTATAAAGGGGGGAATGTATAGACTTGGGAATGTATGAATGTCTCATGCAATGGGGAATGCACAGACGTTGGCCGTATAGACTTACAATGTGTAGACTTAGGAGGAACGGATGTGTAGACTTTGCATTGTGTAGACTTGGAGAATGTATGGACTTGAAGAGTGTATGGACTTGGGGAGTGAGATGCTCTGGAATGTACAGACTTAGGAATGTGCAAACTAAGATGCTTAGGCTTGTGGAATGTATAGACTTGGATTAGATGGATGTACAGACTTTGATGAAGAATGCGATGTATAGACCTAGGAGGATGGATGTACAGACTCTATGCAATGTATAGACTTATGAAATGCAAAGACTTTGGAATGTGCAGACTTAGAACGTATGGACTTAGAATGTATGGACTTAGAGCTTGGACTCGTGAGTGTATAGACTTCAGGAATGTATAGACTAGACTCTATGGAATGTGTGGACTTGTGAGTGTATAGACTTAGGGAATGTGTGGACTTGTGAGTGTATAGACTTCAGGAATGTGTAGACTTTGGATGAGGGAATGAATGTATAGACTTTGGATGAAGGAATGTGTGAACTTGAGTGGGTAGAATGTATAGACTTCAGGAATGTATAGACTTCAAGAATGCAAAGACTTTGATAATGTATAAACTTGTGTAATGGAATGTATGGACTTGAATGGATGTATGGACTTAGGGAATGCAATGTACAGACTTAGAAAATATAGACATGGGCTATGTATAGACTTGGAACGTGAGATGCTTGGAGAGTGTATAGACTTGTGTGATGGAATGTATAGACTTGGAGATGTATGGACTTGTGCATTATATAGTTATAGAAATAACAGGGATATATATATACACTATTAGTCTTTTGAAGGGTAAGTGAAAATGTCAAAAATGAAATGATGTCAACGTATGCATGCATCAATTACATAAGAAACGACTTAAGCTAAGTCATTATTTTATTATAAAATGAATAGTGCTGATTTTTCGACTAAAGAATTTTGGAAAAACTAATTATATGGAAAAATATAGAAAAATGGAAAACTCATACCCCTAAAATTTCCCAATAAGATCACATCAAGAAAAAAAGATAAAAATCCAGAAAGATCGTTACACCTTAAATTAACAAAATAGGAAAGGTGAATGACGCCTTTGTTCAAGTCGTCAATTAAGGAATTGACGACTGTGTATACAAGCGTCGTTTATGAAAATAACGCCCCAACCTGAGGCGTCATTTCCAAATAGGTTCCGTTGGTCTTCGGTTCGAACTAGGATGATAACTGGGCGGGTTTTAGATTAAGGAAAGGATGAATACGAGGAAGAGTTAAAGTACAATTGATTCTAAAGAAGGAATTTCTAATCCTAATCAAATTCTTAGAACCTATTAAGATTCTTCTCCTATATATACCCCTTCCATCGATCCAACCTAAAGGCTCTTCTCTTCATCAAAACTTGTTGCTGCTGTCGACCGTGGAGTTTTCTCCATCCTGTTAGTGTTACGAAGAAGGGGTGTTTACGTGAAGAACTTAAAGGGTTCTTCATCAGCTTCCTCTCCTTCCTGGTTGGTTTGTGGAGGAGAAAGCCGTTGCCTTCTCTACTTCGTCCTGTTGCTGCCACTGCACGGAGGGATCAAGAGCGACTGCTCTTATTATCATCTTGCTCTTCCTCCGCGGTTCGGGTGCAACGAGAAGACACTCTGTTGAAAACAGAGTATCGTTTTAAGGAGATTTACATCCTTTATCTTCACGTTCTGTCAACCAAACCAATCCACAAGGTAGGTTATCTCAAGATTACGTAGCCCAAACCATCATAAATCATGATATTACTATATATTAGTTCATGCATATAGTTTCATTGAGATTTGAAGAAGTTCTGTGAAATTTTGTAAGAGGCGACCCTCGTCAGGGCGCCAATTTTACTTCTGACGACTGGGAGAAAGGTCGTCAATTTCGAATGAATTAATAAATACACGTTAAAATTTTAATATCTATCTAAACAGTAATCTGATTTAATGCATGATCACATATTTCGAATCCTGCTATTTTTCTTGACCTGTCCATATACTTGTTTCCTGGAAAATATTTATCTTTGAAAAATGCTACAGTTGATAGTGAAATTCTGGAAAAAAGGAAAAGACGACCCTCATTATGTCGTCTATATTGTATATGACGCCCCTGACTAGGGCGCTATTTACCAAATAGAAGACTTAATGGAAGTCACCAATTCCTTAAATATTAAAATTTAGTTATTTTCAGCAAACAGAAATATGAATTGGACGACTGTTTTTGCAGTCGTCAATTGTTGAAATGACGACCCAGTCAAGGGCGTCAATTTCCTATCTTGTTATTTTCCTGTGTTTTTCCTGTGAACCGTGGATTTATATACATGTATACGACACTATATTCCAAATCTGTGAGTATAGTCCCACGTCTTTCGGCGTTTTATCGATTGCCCCTATTTCTCGGTGATAGATGAACTCTCCATGGGACATTCCGTTCCTTTGGACCGGTGACTTTATCATAGAGACCTCCGTAAGACTCCGCTAGTCTTGGATTCCCTCAAGGCAGCCGAGCAGGTTGTACCATTAAAACCCATGACACTACTTGATTTCCATCTCACTCTAAAGAAACATGGTAAATCGGCTCTCATGACATGTTATGTGGATGTCATGAGAATATCCTTAAAATTATGGAATGGGAAACCATGCCATCAATATTCTTAAACAATGATGTGCCATACTTATGGACATTAATTCTATCTACATTATCATGTACAAAGAACAAGCAATGCTATATAAGTGCTTATTCTTGATATCATGATCTCCACCCAGTTTATCGACATGTCATGGTTTCTGTGCTTCGCGTAGATTTTTACCGCAAGTTTGTTCTGGCTCAAGGGCCTTGCCCTTGAATTCCATAGAAATCTTACCTTATCATTCTATTAAAACTTGTTCTTGAAACTCCTTATTGGCTATAAACTATCGTGGATGTCTAGATCTATCTTTAAATGCTGTGCATATAGGGCCTGATCTGGTCCTAGGAGGAGCGCCCGAAAGTACTAGTGCCCATGGGAGTTGTAATGATCGCGGTGTCTTGCATTGCACCGTAGTACTCGTCTCTCTTGATCTTTGGCATTCCACACACACTCTCTCTCTCGTGATGTTACTTGATATTACTTGCGTGCGTGACTTGACTTGCGTGACTCGACTAGCGTGGCCCGAAATGGGCAAGTACTTGCGTGAAATAGCCAATATTCTATAAATCTCTCTTGATATCTCTTGCTTGAAAGTTTTTGCACGACGTTGTTGATCTCTTGCTAGTTTTGTTTCACTTGCTCGGTTAATTTTACATGCATAGCCTTACTGCATTTACATGTGAAAGATGTAATTAGTTAAACCAATTGCTTGTTCTTGAGATATAATTCCTACTGAACTTTCGCTCACTCAGTTTATTCCAACATTTTTCAGGTAATTAGGTGGCTAGCAAGACCGTGACTCACATGGGAGGGACAAGTGTGCAAGCAGCTTCGAAAACTAGTGAACCTGTGTCTTCTATCTTTCTTGGGTCTAGCATGATGTCTCTTATTTAGTTATCTTGTCTAAGTCTATTAGTGCGTCATCTCCTTTTCTTTCATAGTGACGTAGTTGAGTCTTCAAGTTCTTGTAAGAGATTTATATTCGAAATAAAAATTTTATTGTTGTTCCAAATTATTTGGTCTCATGCCATTGCTCTTGATCGTTCACGACTGTTTAACTGCCACGTTCCGAGCAAACGACACGTTCCGCTGCTATCGGTTCGGGGCGTGACATAGGTGGTATTAGAGCATCGGCTTTCATATCCTCAAGATATTAGGTTTCAGTGATAGGTCAAGTATCCTTATCAGTCGTATCATAGCATCGGCTTTCATATCCTCAAGATATTAGGTTTCAGTGATAGGTCAAGTATCCTTGTCAGTCATATCAGAGCATCGGCTTTCATATCCTCAAGATATTAGGTTTCTGTGATAGGTCAAGTATCCTTGTCAATCATCCTATAGGAATTCCGCGAGAGATGGGTAGAACTAGGTGTTAAAGTTATAAAAGAAAGATAAGATATTTACATTTCATTAACATTAATTCTTGAATCGATAAATTATCTCCCCACTTATCTTTGCAGGAACTTAGATAAAATGGAATCGTCTAAGCCAAGCTTTGTTCCTGAGATGGTACTAGTAGATGTCCAAGCTTACGCGGACCTTGTCAGGAGAGTTCAGGAGATAGAGAAAGCGGTGGAAGAAAAAGAAAGAGTTGAAGGGAAAGCGCATGATTCGGGAATGTTCAACACTACCAAGAAAAGGCCAAACGAGGGTGGTAGTTCCCAAGGGTGTAAGAAGTGCAAACTATGTAAGAAGTGCAAGAATGGGAAGTTTAGGGTGGCACCAGTAAGCCAAACTCAAGAAAAATGCTGGCATTGTGGTAAAGGAAACCATCAATCGAAGGAGTGTTATCGGAAAATGGGGGCGTGTTTGCGTTGCGGGAGCTTAGATCATAAGATACCGGAATGCCCTATTTTGACCAAGAAGCCTCCAAGATGAGTTCAAGATTTAACCAAACTTGCCAAAGGTACCCCTCACCCTTAAGCCTAAATTAATTCTTCCTAAAAAAAAAAATTAGTTCTGTTCCACTCAATATATCTAGACTTCTTCTACGCATTATAGCTAGTTCTCCATCGTGAGTAAAGGATAATGCGAATTTGGGGACCAAATTCTTTTAAATGGGGGAGGGTGTAACACTCGGTAATTTTGAAGGCTAAAAAGGGAATAAATATATAAATATATATTTTGAAAAGAAAAAATATATATATACATGATGATACCTACATATCTCTATAAATAGGTAATAAAGGTTCCTAGAATTTATAAAAGACTAGTCAATATTACCTTTTGGAATGGAAGTAAAAATTTATCCAGGATCGAACCTGCCTCTGATACCTAGGACAAGGACAAATAAAAGTTAAAGAAATTATGAGGAATAAAATCCCTATATACATACAAATTATTAATAGATATATGAGGGTTAGTAAATCCACCCACACACATTGTAAGGGCCCTTAAGTCTCAACCCACTCATCCATATATCTGTGCATATATATATAATGCAAAATAAATAAATATAATACAACGTAAATAATTAAGGCCAGGCCATACACAACCCTCTGACAGCCTAAGAAGTCTCACAAGAAGAACTCATGGACCCTACCATTATATTATAATAAATTTAATAATAACATGTTATTTTAAGTAGCCATTTAATGCACAGCATAATTTTAATTGAATTGAGAATAATTAAAACTTGAAGAAAAGGGTCAAATTATATTTTTACGAATTTAGTAAATTTAATATTCCACAGTTATTACATTATAAAGGGGGGAATGTATAGACTTAGGAATGTATGAATGTCTCGTGCAATGGGGAATGCACAGACGTTGGACGTATAGACTTACGATGTGTAGACTTAGGAGGAACGGATGTGTAGACTTTGCATTGTGTAGACTTGGAGAATGTATGGACTTGAAGAGTGTATGGACTTGGGGAGTGAGATGCTCTGGAATGTACAGACTTAGGAATGTGCAGACTAAGATGCTTAGGCTTGTGGAATGTATAGACTTGGATTAGATGGATGTACAGACTTTGATGAAGAATGCGATGTATAGACCTAGGAGGATGGATGTACAGACTCTATGCAATGTATAGACTTATGAAATGCAAAGACTTTGAAATGTGCAGACTTAGAACGTATGGACTTCGAATGTATGGACTTAGAGCTTGGACTCGTGAGTGTATAGACTTCAGGAATGTATAGACTAGACTCTATAGAATGTGTGGACTTGTGAGTGTATAGACTTAGGGAATGTGTGGACTTGTGAGTGTATAGACTTCAGGAATGTATAGACTTTGGATGAGGGAATGAATGTATAGACTTTGGATGAAGGAATGTGTGAACTTGAGTGGGTAGAATGTATAGACTTCAGGAATGTATAGACTTCAGGAATGCAAAGACTTTGACAATGTATAGACTTGTGTAATGGAATGTATGGACTTGAATGGATGTATGGACTTCGGGAACGCAATGTACAGACTTAGAAAATATATAGACATGGGCTATGTATAGACTTGGAACGTGAGATGCTTGGAGAGTGTATAGACTTGTGTGATGGAATGTATAGACTTGGAGATGTATGGACTTGTGCATTATATAGTTATAGAAATAACAGGGATATATATATACACTATTAGTCTTTTGAAGGGTAAGTGAAAATGTCAAAAATGAAATGATGCCAACGTATCCATGCATCAATTACATAAGAAACGACTTAAGCTAAGTCGTTATTTTATTATAAAATGAATAGTGCCGATTTTTTGACTAAAGAATTTTGGAAAAACTAATTATATGAAAAATAGAGAAAAATGAAAAACTCGTACCCCTAAAATTTCCCAATAAGATCACATCAAGAAAAAAAGATAAAAATCCAGAAAGATCATTACACCTTAAATTAACAAAATAGGAAAGGTGAATGACGCCTTTGTTCAAGTCGTCAATTAAGGAATTGACGACTGTGTATACAAGCGTCGTTTATGAAAATAACGCCCTAACCTGAGGCGTCATTTCCAAATAGGTTCCGTTGGTCTTCGGTTCGAACTAGGATGATAACTGGGCAGGTTTTAGATTAAGGAAAGGATGAATACGAGGAAGAGTTAAAGTATAATTGATTCTAAAGAAGAAAGTTCTAATCCTAATCAAATTCTTAGAACCTATTAAGATTCTTCTCCTATATATACCCCTTCCATCGAGCCAACCTAAAGGCTCTTCTCTTCATCAAAACTTGTTGCTGCCGTCGACCGTGGAGTTTTCTCCATCCTGTTAGTGTTACGAAGAAGGGGTGTTTACGTGAAGAACTTAAAGGGTTCTTCATCGGCTTCCTCTCCTTCCTGGTTGGTTTGTGGAGGAGAAAGCCGTTGCCTTCTCTACTTCGTCCTGTTGCTGCCACTGCACGGAGGGATCAAGAGCGACTACTCTTATTATCATCTTGCTTTTCCTCCGCGGTTCGGGTGCAACGAGAAGACACTCTGTTGAAAACAGAGTATCGTTTTAAGGAGATTTACATCCTTTATCTTCAAGTTCTGTCAACCAAACTAATCCACAAGGTAGGTTATCTCAAGATTACGTAGCCCAAACCATCATAAATCATGATATTACTATATATTAGTTCATGCATATAGTTTCACTGAGATTTGAAGAAGTTCTGTGAAATTTTGTAAGAGGCGACCCTCGTCAGGGCGCCAATTTTACTTCTGATGACTGGGAGAAGGGTCGTCAATTTTGAATGAATTAATAAATACACGTTAAAATTTTAATATCTATCTAAACAGTAATCTGATTTAATGCATGATCACATATTTCGAATCCTGCTATTTTTCTTGACCTGTCCATATACTTGTTTCCTGGAAAATATTTATCTTTGAAAAATGCTACAGTTGATAGTGAAATTCTGGAAAAAAAGGAAAAGACGACCCTCATTATGTCGTCTATATTGTATATGACGCCCCTGACTAGGGCGCTATTTACCAAATAGAAGACTTAATGGAAGTCACCAATTCCGTAAATATTAAAATTTAGTTATTTTCAGCAAACAGAAATATGAATTGGACGACTATTTTTGCAGTCGTCAATTGTTGAAATGACGACCCAGTCAAGGGCGTCAATTTCCTATCTTGTTATTTTCCTGTGTTTTTCCTATGAACCGTGGATTTATATACATGTATACGGCACTATATTCCAAATCTGTGAGTATAGTCTCACGTCTTTCGGCGTTTTATCGATTGCCCCTATTTCTCGGTGATAGATGAACTCTCCATGGGACATTCCGTTCCTTTGGACCGGTGACTTTATCATAGAGACCTCCGTAAGACTCCGCTAGTCTTGGATTCCCTCAAGGCAGCCGAGCAGGTTGTACCATTAAAACCCATGACACTACTTGATTTCCATCTCACTCTAAAGAAACATGGTAAACCGGCCCTCATGACATGCTATGTGGATGTCATGAGAATATCCTTAAAATTATGGAATGGGAAACCATGCCATCAATATTCTTAAACAATGATGTGCCATACTTATGGACATTAATTCTATCTACATTATCATGTACAAAGAACAAGCAACGCTATATAAGTGCTTATTCTTGATATCATGATCTCCACCCAGTTTATCGACTTGTCATGGTTTCTATGCTTCACGTAGATTTTTACCGCAAGTTTGTCCTGGCTCAAGGGCCTTGCCCTTGAATTCCATAGAAATCTTACCTTATCATTCTATTAAAACTTGTTCTTGAAACTCCTTATTGGCTATAAACTATCGTGGATGTCTAGATCTATCTTTAAATGCTGTGCATATAGGGCCCGATCTGGTCCAGGGAGGAGCGCCCGAAAGTACTAGTGCCCATGGGAGTTGTAATGATCGCGGTGTCTTGCATTGCACTGCAGTACTCGTCTCTCTTGATCTTTGACATTCCACACACTCTCTCTCTCTCTCTCTCGTGATGTTACTTGACATTACTTGCGTGCGTGACTTGACTTGCGTGACTCGACTAGCATGGCCCGAAATGGGCAAGTGCTTGCTTGAAATAGCCAATATTCTATAAATCTCTCTTGATATCTCTTGCTTGAAAGTTTTTGCACGACGTTGTTGATCTCTTGCTAGTTTTGTTTCACTTGCTCGGTTAATTTTACATGCATAGCCTTACTGCATTTACATGTGAAAGATGTAATTACTTAAACCAATTGCTTGTTCTTGAGATATAATTCCTACTGAGCTTTCGCTCACTCAGTTTATTCCAACATTTTTCAGGTAATCAGGTGGCTAGCGAGACCGTGACTCACATGGGAGGGACAAGTGTGCAAGCGAGCTTCGAAAATTAGTGAACATGTGTCTTTTATCTTTCTTGGGTCTAGCATGATGTCTCTTATTTAGCTATCTTGTCTAAGTCTATTAGTGCGTCATCTCCTTTTCTTTCATAGTGACGTAGTTGAGTCTTCAAGTTCTTGTAAGAGATTTATATTCGAAATAAAATTTTTATTGTTGTTCCAAATTATTTGGTCTCATGCCATTGCTCTTGATCGTTCACGACTGTTTAACTGCCACGTTCCGAGCAAACGACACGTTCTGCTACTATCGGTTCGGGGCGTGACAACTATAGTGTCAGTTCGACGTTCAATATTTCTGATCTGGTAGCATATTGGAACTCGCGGTGATCCCTAAGTGAGTTTCGTGCTTTCTCCCCCTGTTGTGAGTGGCACACCACCCGAGAGTCTGTTGAGACATGTGCGATAGATTCAGAGGGGGGGTGAATGAATCTCCCCTTAAAAATATAGCCTAATGAAAAACTAATGCTCAGATATGCTGACTTAAAGAACAGTTGTAGATATATTTTGAAGATACTTAGAAGGATCTCGCAAAGCAACACAAAGAATTAGCTCTCACTCGATCCTAAGCAAACATCTAATGTGCGAAGCAATAAGATGAACACATAAGAAAATCAAACCACAAGGGACACCAGGATTTTTAGGTGGTTCGGTCCACAGACCTACGTCCGCCCCTCACTCCAAACAGGAGTGAGGCTTCCACTAGCAACGCTAGAGCAGCAGACTCAGTCTGCAACAAATGCTGCCACACAGCTTGACCAGGGGAACAGCCTCTCCTCTTCCTCCCAACCGGAGGGAACCACTAGTGACACACAGTCACTAGCAAACTAGAGACCGAGGTCTCTTTTCCTCCACCCAGGAGGGAACACCTGGACTTGCAACACACAAGACCAGAACCGGAGACGAATCTCCCTTCCTCCAAACCAAGAGGGAACCCACAAGTGACTCCCAGCCACTTGCAACCTAGAGGTCTCGGACCTCCCTTCCTCCCAACCGGAGGGAACCACTGATGACACAAAGTCACCAGCAAACCGGAGAAACAAATCTCCCTTCTCCTGAAACCACAGGAGGAACCCGATCCCCAACAGGACAATCGGAAGAACAAGGTAAAAGGAAAACAATAAAAGATAAAAATCACAGCGACAGAAAGCTGGAGAAATGAAAAGCACAAAGTAGCTCTAGCAGGAGCAAACTGGACTGGATCTGATCCAAATTCCAGTGAAGACAATGAAGCTCTCTTCTTCTTCACGACCTCTCTATCTCTCAATCTTTTTCTTCTTCTCAACTCATGCTCTCTCTTTTTCTCTTTTTCTTCTGCTACTTCTCTGCTCTTTCTGCTTCAGCTCTTCTTCTTTCGATCACTCTTTTTCTTCTGTCTTTCATCCACTTCTTGATCAGTCTTCTCCAGATGGAGGAGGCTTCGTATTTATAGCAGCAGCAATTAGGGCGTTGTCCTCGGATCACGTGCCAGGTGCCAACCTCGGATCACGTGCCCTTCATAGGCTTCACGAACAGTACCTGTCACACAGTCATAAGAAAATAATCAGAAGGATGTACAGACTTGCTGGGTAACTGAAGACCACCGTGTACAGACTTAGTGTGAAGAATAGAATGTATAGACTTAGAAATAAGGAGTGTACAGACTTTAGCTTGAAGAACGTTCAGCCTTTGAGTGCTGAAGAGTGTACAGACTTGCTGAAGAGTGTTCAGCCTTTGAGTGCTGAAGTGTGTACAGACTTGCTGAAGAGTGTTCAGCCTTTGAGTGCTGAAGTGTGTACAGACTTGTTTGATCGTGCATGCTACAATGTGTAGACTTAGTGTTTGTGCAGAAGACAATGTATAGACTTATGAACTAATGCAGACACAGGCTGTGTATAGAAAGTGAATGCAATGCAGACACACAAGAGTGTATAGACTTGAAGTGTGAATGTGCATGCTAGAAGCAATGTATGGACTTGCTGAGTGCAGGGCAGACAATGTATGGACTTGCAGTGCATGCAGGACATGCAGTGTATAGACTTGGAAAGCTTGCAGGGCATGCAGGGCAATGGCTGTACAGACTTGTGCAGCTAGCCGTTGTATAGACTTGGCGTTATGAGGCATGCAGGCTGTATAGACTTGCTGGTGTGAATGATGTATAGACTTAATGATGCAAGTGATGTATAGACTTTATATGAAAGCCCAATGTACAGACTTTACTTCGTGCAGGCTACAGTGCTAATGTATGGACTTGGTGTTCTGCATGCTACAGTGCTAATGTATGGACTCAGTGCAATGCAAAGGTTGTATAGACTTAGCGTGCTTCAAATCAACTATTTGCAGACCTGGCGATGTATAGACTTGCACAGTTCTAGCCAAGGGATGTATAGACTTTAAGTGATAGCCCAATGTACAGACTTGCTGAACTGAACGTAGAAAAAGATAAGGAGTGTATAGACTTGCTCAGTTCAGAACGTAGGTGAAGATGCAATGTATAGACTTTAAGTCCAATGCAAAAGGCTATACAGACTTTGAGACTTAATGCAAGGTGGCGAATGTACAGACTTGCCAATGTATAGACTTGAGCTAAGCAAGCTACATGGCCGATGTATAGACTTGAGCTAAGCAATGCATGAACAATGTGGCGATGTATAGACTTGGCCAATGCTGTGAACAATGTATAGACTTTGAGTGACCTTATGCAAAGGCAATGTACAGACTTGAACGCATGATGTGCCATGCGATGTATAGACTTCCCAGTAGCAAGGCTTTGCTATGAATGTCCAGACTTGATGAAATGAGGCATGTACAGACTTGAACTCTTGCAATTGAAGGCTGTACAGACTTGGTCGTGTATGCGAGACAAGGCAGACGCTGTACAGACTTGGTTATGCATGGCGAGACAAGGCAGACGCTATACAGACTTGGTCGAGACGATGCATAAGACGCTGCCAGACACTGTACACACTTGAAGTAATGCATGCAGGAGACGATGTACAGACTTGGTCTTGCGACCAGGGGCTGTACAGACATAATGTGCAGACTATGTGTGTGTGTGCAGACAAGACACTGTCTGGACTTGAGAGTGACCAGAACAATGTACAGACTTTGACATGATGCATAAGATGCATGAAATGCATTTGCTGTACAGACTTGATCGATTAACATCAGATGAGTGTATAGACTTCAGCTATCAAGCTTCAGGCAGGCTGTCTAAGGATGTATGAGTCTAAGTCTAGACTGTGCAGAGAGAGTGATACACTGGCTGTGCAGACAACACCCGTTGTACAGACTTAACCTGAGTAGATATGAAATGCATGAGTCTAAGTCTAGACATTCAGAGAAACAAGGTTATGAAATGCAGACATTCATTGACTTATGGCAGTTATGAAATGCACCAATGCACACAGCCTGTTCAGACATTCATTGACTTATGGCAGTTATGAAATGCACCAATGCACACAACCTGTTCGATGTAATGATACTCAAATAAGATGTTCATTGAAACATTCACATATGCAACAAATAAGATGTTCATTGAAACATTCACATATGTAACACAAACAGATTCATCTGCAGACACAACAGATGATGACTTATAGTGTTTGCTATCATCAAAATCACAGGGACACAACAATCTCCCCCTTTTTGATGATGGCAACACTATGAGTCATACTGACTTGATCAAATATTTCTCCCCCTTTGACTTCAGTAAAAAGATATTAGTTGAAGAGGGAAGAATAAGACTACATAAGATGAGTGAATTAAGAGCTCCCCCTTTGACTAAGCTCCCCCTTAATGGCAATTAGCTCCCCCTGAATAGAATAATGATCAGAAACGTTTTGAAGGTTGAAACCAATTGAGATGAAGGGAGAATATCAACAAAAGCACAGGGACACTCAAGAATGCTGACTAGATCTCCCCCTTTATGAAAGACACTCAACATGACAGGAAAGCTCTCCCTGATTAGTTGGAGTGAAAGAGGTGATGAGCATCTATCAGCAAAACACATGGGTACTCAAGGATTACCACAGTCTGTAATCACAGTGAATAAATGAGGAAGAAGATTTTCGTTAACACACCAAATTCATAAATCTTGATGACCGAATTTCAGACTCTTCAATTATAATAGATTATGAATGAGTTGAAACTTACTTTCATGATTTAAGAGTGATGTATTCAAAGTTTATCAAGAAAATTCAATACTCATATCTAAAACACCTTTTAATAGTAGTGAACCAAAGACTCATCTGAAATTCATGTTTAACCTCCTTCCATCTTACTCATTTAAATTCAATGTCACCTATGGAAGTTACACAAGATAATATTGAGATTAAACAAGAAAAAAAATGTGTCTGAATTTGCCTTTAGTTTTTCAGAATTTTCTATTTATCAGCACTTATTTTTCCTGAGCAAGTTTGGTTTAGTCAACACCTTTTTACGTGAGGCACAATACGTCTTAGGTGAAGTGACCCAGTTACTCAGTGTGACAACCATATTACCTCTCAAGGAGAACATCGTTAGCAATGAGGAGTGTCTTTTTACATGAGGAGACACCTTGATCAGAGGACAGAATCCCCAGTTACTCAACACAACCATGCCATTGCTCTGTCAGATTTTCAATCATTTTTATAAGAGAGGTAATTATGGCACTTCATGACATGGGGTTACTCTATTTCTTTGATGGATACCCCAGTTTCTCTGTGACCAAAATCATTGCTCTTATTTTAAAATTTTTAAGTGTTTTCTGAATTTTCAAACAAAGCTCAGTACACAGAATTGTTTAAGAATAATACTTTCTACATGTATCTTAACCAAAGATAGCCATGTCCTTTAAAATTTCAGATTTCAGAAAGTTTTGCATGAAGTTATATGAGATAATTGGTTAAGATTTATTAAGCAAATGATTCAGATACTTTCATGTCTTTTAGATCAAAGCTTAATGAATACATTAGTCTTAAATCAATTTGATATATCAGACATTCTTAAGCCAGTATAATAGAAGATTCTTCTTTTCAGAATATGTCTGATTTTTGATTAGGGTACAGTGACTAAAATCTTTCATCATTCATGATGAATCAACATCGACATTGCAGCACATCAGTGGAGTCAACAAAACATTTTTATTGAGAGAATAGCAGAAATTAATCATGATGAGACAAGAGGTGAACATTAGAACAGTGCTGTTTAGAAATCAATAGCTGAGTCTAGAGTACAGACAGAACAGCTACACAAGTGGAAACAGTAGTGAATTCAAGTGAACCACACAATTGCCAAGAGAATGAATCAGATTGCTAGACAGTAGGAGTTCAAGAGATGAAAAAGTGATCAAACAAGAATGCTCTCCCTGTCTAGATGCAATGGAATATCCTTTTAGGTTTTTCAAATTTTATGTTATGCAGTGCACTGCTCTATATGAAGTCTTGACCCTTGGTACTTGGCGGAGCACTCGGTCTAAAAGACCACTTCACACATAGTAAGAGCCTTCAGACAGATTTCCCTGCCTTTTGGTAGCTTACCATTTAATATACCATAGTGGTCATGTAAATCAGTGTAATACAACATACACGAAGTTTGACACATCATGCATCATGACATTTATATGCAATGCATTCAGAGATTAACTACAATCATTTCCATGAGCATTTCAGATTTTTCAATTAGATTCAGTTAGACAATGCACAAAAGAATTATCATGATATGCAGTGCATTCATATCACACAAATTCAGAATACAGAGTTTTTAGAATTTACCTGAATGGGGCTTTATCATCTTGGGTGCCTTGGTTTATTTACCCCTCTTTTTATTCCTCAATCCAAGGCACACCTACAAATTTTGATCATTTTGATCTTGCAGGGACCCAAGTAGCTTTGGGTCCTGCCTTAGCCCTGACAAGTGTTCTAACCTGTTTCTTAGCTAGATCAACATCAAATTTCATCAGAAAGCAATCATCCATAGAATGTCCAAATTTTTCACAATATCTACATGTACCAACAGAATTTTTGACTTTATTATGATGCACATTAGCAAAAACATGAGGCCTATGTGCATGAGCATAAGATTGTCTGTTGCTTATATGAACATTTTGTATCTTATTCTTAATCAGCCAACATTCAGAAGATTTGTAACCTTGCTTCCCACAGTTATAGCATGAAAGTCTTGAAAATGGTTTTGCAGGGAATTTGACTATATGGGGGTTAACAGACTTCTTCTGAACATGCCAACAGTCGTTGACTGTATGGCCATTTTTCCTACACTCGAAGCATCTGATATGCTTACTTTTAAAACCATTACCTGCCCACCAACATTCAGAAGTTCGGTGGCCAGTTTTTCCACATTCAAAGCATGCAAGATTTTTTTCTTCAAAAATAGTTTTATTCCTACCAAAAATTTTTTTATTTACAGGAAATTTGACAAATTCAAAATTAAGTTCATTTCCCTATTTATGCCAACAGTGGGCTGCAATGTGGCCCAGCTTGCCACAACAATGGCCCAGCTTGCCACAGCAATAACATTGAATTTTCTTTTTCTGAAAACCATGATTCTTAACATGGTCTTTCCTAGCATGAGTTTTGTCAAATTTCAGATCATCCTCCTTCATCACAAAGCACTCAGTCATCTCATGACCAAATTTCCCACAATAATAACATGACCCCTTTTTAGTATGAGTTTGTGGGAGATCGTGTGACTTGTGTGCAGCAATTTTTGTAACAATAGGAGTGTCTTTGTCCTTTTTCTGTAGATTGTCATTCTTTTTCAATTTTTGAGTTTGTTCTACAGTTTTGAGACTAACAGTGGATTTTTGGTTTTTCTGAGCACTGAATTTGAAGATAGGTGCGCTAGATGTACTAGTTGGCTCAGAGCTGAACACAAATGAAGTGTGAAGCTTACTATCAATGCCCTTTTTATTTACTGGGTTAAAACCCAAACCCTCACGTTAGAAATTAATTTTACAACCAAGGAGCTTGTCCAAATTATCCTTTCCACTCATAAATCTTTCAAGAGATTTGTTCAAGCCAGTGATTTCAGATTCAAGTTTTGAAACATTAAGTTCTAGGCCTACAATTTTAGTTTCATAAGAAATGACCTGATTATGCAATGCATCATTCAGATTTTTCAATGTTTCATTTTCCTGTTAGAGTTTAGCAAGATTTTCAGATTGATTTTCATCAACAACACATTTTCCTTTTTCTAGAGTAAGCAGTCTCTCTGACATAGCAGTGTTTAACTGCTTCAACTCTTCAATCCCTTTTTGTATCAGTTTCAATTTTTCATTTTCAGATTTCAAAATTTTGATTTGTTCAGCAGAATTTTCGTCATTAGCAATGGAACTTAGCTGTTCTATTTGAACTTCTTCTCTTTGTTCATTTTCAAGCTTTCATTGAGCAATTCATTATTCTCATTTCTTAAAGAGGCAACTATATCCTTATACCATTCAAGATGAAATTGAAGACTCTCATTAACTTCTTTCAGACATGAGCAATCCTTGCAAACAAATTCACATGTAATTTTAGCATTGACTTTTGAGCTCTGTTTCCTAAGACATTCATTCTCAGATCTTAAGACATTCAATTAAGAGCTAACACACTCTAGATCTTTTATCAGTTTTTCATTCTGAACTACATTATCGTTATGAGCCTGATCATCATCAATCAATCTAAGTCTTTCTTTCAGTTCAGCAATTTCACAAGCAAGCTCCTGATTTTCCTTTTCATGTAAACCAATTTGTTTCATAAGCATTCCCTTTTCAGATTTCAAATGATCTAGATCTGAAGTAACAGAGTCAAACTCTTTTAGTTGTCTTCTGAATATCTCATTTTTTGTCTTTAGACTTACCATATCCTCACCTCCAGAATTAGCATTCACATGATCATTCAACTTCCTTTTTAGAGATTTATTTCGTTTTCTCAACTTTTCGTAAGCATCAAGCAAATCATTGTATGCTACAATCCAATCATCCATATCATAATTATCAAACTCAGAAGATACCTCATCTTCATCTTTTTCTTCATTTTCTTCTTACTGTCCATCAACGTCCACCATCATACATGTGTTGTGATTCCTGGTAAGCTTCAATTTCTCTAGAATCTCCTTGGCGGACCTGCAAGAAGAAACACATGAGATTAGAGCTCTGTCAAGTGATTCTTTCATTAAAACTAATGCTCTAGTGTTGACAGAGTTTTTCAATCTATCCTCATCAGTCCATCTAGATTTATCTTTTGATAATTTGTGTGGACCGTGGACAATGACTTTCCAAAGTTCAGGATCAGTCGATCTAACATACTGATGTAAGTTCTTCAGCCATAGATCAAGATCATTACCTTTGAAGATTGGCGGATGAGCCATTACAACAGATAGAAAGCAACGGCACACAAGACAATCGACAAGAATGCACTGCAAATAGATGAGCAAAGCTAGGCACTAAGACAGTGAAGCAAAACACCGAGCACCAGAAACTCACTCTGAAATGCACCACAGAAGATGCAGGATCCGCTGCAGATTGTTAGATCCTATGCACAGCAACCCGCTCTGATACCAATTGTTGAGACAGGTGCGATAGATTCAGAAGGGGGGTGAATGAATCTCCCGTTAAAAATATAGCCTAATTAAAAACTAATGCTCAGATATGCGGACTTAAAGAACAGTTGCAGATATATTTTGAAGATACTTAGAAGGATCTCGCAAAGCAACACAAAGAATTAGCTCTCACTCGATCCTAAGCAAACATCTAATGTGCGAAGCAATAAGATGAACACATAAGAAAATCAAACCACAAGGGACACCAGGATTTTTAGGTGGTTCGGTCCACAGACCTACGTCCACCCCTCACTCAAAACCGGAGTGAGGCTTCCACTAGCAACGCTAGAACAGCAGACTTAGTCTGCAATAAATGCTGCCACACAGCTTGACCAGGGGAACAGCCTCCCCTCTTCCTCCCAACCGGAGGGAACCACTAGTGACACACAGTCACTAGCAAACCAGAGACCGAGGTCTCTCTTCCTCCACCCAGGAGGGAACACCTGGACTTGCAACACACAAGACCAGAACCGGAGATGAATCTCCCTTCCTCCAAACCAGGAGGGAACCCACAAGTGACTCCCAGCCACTTGCAACCTAGAGGTCTCGGACCTCCCTTCCTCCCAACCGGAGGGAACCACTGATGACACAAAGTCACCAGCAAATCGGAGAAACAAATCTCCCTTCTCCTGAAACCACAGGAGGAACCCGATCCCCAACAGAACAATCGGAAGAACAAGGTAAAAGGAAAACAATAAAAGATAAAAATCACAGAGACAGAAAGCTGGAGAAATGAAAAGCACAAAGTAGCTCTCGCAGGAGCAAACTGGATTGGATCTGATCCAAATTCCAGTGAGGACAATGAAGCTCTCTTCTTCTTCACGACCTCTCTATCTCTCAATCTTTTTCTTCTTCTCAACTCATGCTCTCTCTTTTTCTCTTTTTCTTCTGCTACTTCTTTGCTCTTTCTGCTTCAACTCATCTCCTTTCGATCACTCTTTTTCTTCTATCTTTCATCCAATTCTTGATCAGTCTTCTCCAGATGGAGGAGGCTTCATATTTATAGCAGCAGCAATTAGGGCATTATCCTCGGATCACGTGCCAGGTGCCAACCTCGGATCACGTGCCCTTCATAGGCTTCACGAGCAGTACCTGTCACACAGTCATAAGAAAATAATCAGAAGGATGTACAGACTTGCTGGGTAACTGAAGACCACCGTGTACAGACTTAGTGTGAAGAATAGAATGTATAGACGTAGAAATAAAGAGTGTACAGACTTTAGCTTGAATAACGTTCAGCCTTTGAGTGCTGAAGAGTGTACAGACTTGCTGAAGAGTGTTCAGCCTTTGAGTGCTGAAGTGTGTACAGACTTGCTGAAGAGTGTTCAGCCTTTGAGTGCTGAAGTGTGTACATACTTGTTTGATCGTGCATGCTACAATGTGTAGACTTAGTGTTTGTGCAGAAGACAATGTATAGACTTATGAACTGATGCAGATACAGGCTGTGTATAGAAAGTGAATGCAATGCAGACACACAAGAGTGTATAGAAAGTGAATGCAATGCAGACACACAAGAGTGTATAGACTTGAAGTGTGAATGTGCATGCTAGAAGTAATGTATGGACTTGCTGAGTGCAGGGCAGACAATGTATGGACTTGCAGCGCGTGCAGGACATGCAGTGTATAGACTTGGAAAGCTTGCAGGGCATGTAGGGCAATGACTGTACAGACTTGTGCAGCTAGCCGTTGTATAGACTTGGCGTTATGAGGCATGCAGGCTGTATAGACTTGCTGGTGTGAACGATGTATATACTTAACGATGCAAGCGATGTATAGACTTTATGTGAAATCCCAATGTACAGACTTTACTTCGTGCAAGCTACAGTGCTAATGTATGGACTTGGTGTTCTGCATGCTATAGTGCTAATGTATGGACTTAGTGCAATGCAAAGGCTGTATAGACTTAGCGTGCTTCAAAGCAACTATGTGTAGACCTGGCGATGTATAGACTTGCACAGTTCTAGCCAAGGGATGTATAGACTTTAAGTGATAGCCCAATGTACAGACTTGCTGAGCTAAACGTAGGAAAAGATAAGGAGTGTATAGACTTGCTCAGTTCAGAACGTAGGTGAAGATGCAATGTATAGACTTTAAGTCCAATGCAAAAGGCTATATAGACTTTGAGACTTAATGCAAGGTGGCGAATGTACAGACTTGCCAATGTATAGACTTGAGCTAAGCAAGCTACAGGGCCGATGTATAGACTTGAGCTAAGCAATGCATGAACAATGTGGCGATGTACAGACTTGGCCAATGCTGTGAACAATGTATAGACTTTGAGTGACCTTATGCAAAGGCAATGTACAGACTTGAACGCATGCTGTGCCATGCGATGTATAGACTTCCCAGCAGCAAGGCTTTGCTATGAATGTGCAGACTTGATGAAATGAGGCATGTACAGACTTGAACTCTTGCAATTGAAGGCTGTACAGACTTGGTCGTGTATGCGAGACAAGGCAGATGCTGTACAGACTTGGTTATGCATGGCGAGACAAGGCAGACGCTGTACAGACTTGGTCGAGACGATACATAAGACGCTGCCAGATGCTGTACACACTTGAAGTAATGCATGCAGGAGACGATGTACAGACTTGGTCTTGCGACCAGGGGCTGTACAGACATGATGTGCAGACTATGTGTGTGTGTGCAGACAAGACACTGTATGGACTTGAGAGCGACCAGAACAATGTACAGACTTTGACATGATGCATAAGATGCATGAAATGCATTGGCTGTACAGACTTGATCGATTAACAGCAGATGAGTGTATAGACTTCAGCTATCAAGCTTCAGGCAAGCTGTCTAAGGATGTATGAGTCTAAGTCTAGACTGTGTAGAGAGTGTGATACACTGGCTGTGCAGACAACACCCGTTGTACAGACTTAACCTGACTGTGCAGACACCACCCGTTGTATAGACTTAACCTGAGTAGATATGAAATGCATGAGTCTAAGTCTAGACATTCAGAGAAACACGGTTATGAAATGCAGACATTCATTGACTTATGGCAGTTATGAAATGCACCAATGCACACAGCCTGTTCAGACATTCATTGACTTATGGCAGTTATGAAATGCACCAATGCACACAGCCTGTTCGATGTAATGATACTCAAATAAGATGTTCATTGAAACATTCACATATGCAACAAATAAGATGTTCATTGAAACATTCACATATGCAACATAAACAGATTCATCTGCAGACACAGCAGATGATGACTTATAGTGTTTGCTATCATCAAAATCACAGGGACACAACAGTGTCCACCTCTTCCCGCCTCAACGCAAGCATATAGATTGTATACTGGATGAGTCGGTGATCACCACCAGGAACGGAGCCTACCAACACTTCATAGTGTGTTGGCGAGGATGCCCCACGATGAACAACGCCTTGATCACATGCGGAGAGCTCAAGCCTCGGGACCCTTACTCGATGGGGTCGAGTTCCTCCCACCTGGGGAGAATTGGTGCAGACACATGCCACTATACATGCCGGTGGATGAGGACATGGCGGGACCCGGATAGCTCGCGGAGAACGTGGACGCATAAGCCGAGCCTTCACCTTCATTTCCCATTTGTTTGGCCTTGTTGGGCCCTATTTAGAACTTGTGGACAATTAATGAGTTGTAATAGTGTGTAAAGGCTAATGGGCCTATGGTCTTGTAATGGGTTAGAATAGTATTGGGCTTGACTAATGGGCCTTTAAATGGGCCAAGCCCATGGGCTAGTGTGAAAGGGGCTTGGAGATTTGTGGGTTTCTAGAAAGGGGCCCCCTTTTCTTGGTCCAAGGAGACAGCCACCTACCAATCTTTGACATTTCAAGGGGGAGGAAGCTTCCTTGGTCCAAGGGGGGGCAGCCACCTACCCCCTCCCTTCATTTGTCAAAGGGAAGATGCCCCTTGTTCACCCTTTGTCTCCCCCTCTCCCTCCCCTTGATCCCACGCACTCCCCAGCCCCCTCCCCTTACCAAACCTCTATTTAAACACATGTGTAGTGTCATTTCAGAAGCTAATGAAGTTTTTGTGAAAGAATTTTGAGTTAAGAGAGTGATTCTCTTTTCCCCCCATGGGTGTGATGCCCTGCCCAATCCTGTGACGGGATTAAATCTGGGCATGTGACTCGCCCCTATATCATCCCCATCCCCTTCATATCAGGTTGCACCAAAATTCTCAGAGAAGCTCCTTCGAGTCAGGAAGAGTTTGGCGTCGGTTTCGCGTCGATCGGATCTTTGGATTGCCGGCAGAAATTCTTCTCGTGACGGCGCGCAGATCTGCCCGAGCCTGCTATCCAGATCTGGAGTTTACTGATTCTGAATTTCCCCAGATCTCTTCTCAAGCCATCAGGAGCTTCCTTTGGAATGATTGTAGGATTTTGAGTCCTCTTCGCACTGTCACCAATCTCGTCTCTATCCGAGATCTGTGCTGATCGTGGCGACAATTCTCGTGGGATCGCGTGAGCTGATCTGTGCAGACCCGACTCCGCACCAGAGCCAAATTCCCGAGTCTACCCCGCCTTATCCCATGAAGATCTATGCAAGCACTTTGGTCTACATCTTCCTCTGGACGTCGCCGACGAGCTCCCACAAATGGCGCCTCGATCCGACATTGGCAACCAATTTTCCCATAATTAATTGTCTTCATGTGCAGTTCTGAGTGCACAAAACCAGAAGCCGAGTTCAATCACTGCTGCGCCCAGATCTGAAATGATCTGATCACGCCCTTAGGAGTAGACGAACTACGTCCCATTGCTGACATTCTCCAACAAACGGAACTCCGATCGGGCATCGGATCTTGGCGCACCGGCCTTTGCAAGTTTGCTGCGCAGGGTGACCAGCGCGGGCAGAACCTGGTCGACTTCCAATCGGCTCACCCGATCGGCTCCGACTCGCTTCCCTCGCCTCCTGCGAGTGTGGCCCGTCAACCCGGGTTCTACCAACCCCAAAAGTGGTCTTTGTAGCCCTTTACTTCCCTATGTGGAGTGGGTGAATATTTCTGAAATTATAATTTTAACGATTGTGTGTATTGAGGTTGTTTGAATTCGACCGGGAATTCTTCCCCACGCCTAGTCGTGGAGGTATGTGCTCGTTCCTCTCTCACATTGCTAGTTTAGTATATGGTCTATTATGCTGTGTTTGTGAGATTAAGGCCGTTAGCTAGTTGTAAATACCGTGATTGTGTGTGAATGAGAGCCGTTCCTTAGCTCCAATCGAGCACCGAGCTCGGACTGCACAACCCTAGACGACAGTGGTTCTTTAACCGCTGCGATCCCGCGTTTCCCTTGCAAGGGATGATCGTCGGGCTACCTAGAGTTACTGTTGAAAGATGTCTCCACCTGGGGAACGCTACGGTGGTCAGCCGTCCGGCTTGCCTTTAGCGTGTTAGTGCTGGTCGCAATCCGAGTCTGTCGTACGTCTTAGCCCGGTCGTGTCATCCGTCCCGCATCAGACTCGGGGCCGAGAGCCCATATCGGGCGTCGGCTTTGCTGGGACTCGGGGTTGGAAGCCCTAGGAAGATACTACGGAGCCGTGGACCCGGGGCTGGGAGCCCGTGCCGGAGTGCCGGCTTTGCTGGGGCTCGGGGTTGGAAGCCTGAGGAAGATGCAGCGGAGCCGAGGCTGGGAGCCCTTGCCGGATGCCGACTTTGCTGGGGCTCGGGGTTGGAAGCCCGAGGAAGATGCTGCGGAGCCGCCGACCCGGGGCTGGGAGCCCGTGTCGGGTGCCTGCTTTGCTGGGGCTCGGGGTTGGAAGCCTGAGCAGAGTACTGGAGCAGCGACCGAAACATGGGGCGCGGAGCCCGTGCCGGAGGTCGGCCGAAGCTGGGCTCGGGAGCTGACGCTTGTCCGGGCTGGAGACGATCTGGAGCCCCCGCAGGGGCTGGTGGTGGCGGTCTTGAGCCTGGTGCTCAGGTGGGCCACCGGAGCTGGAAGTGTCTGTGACGCATTGGCCACATGAGCCGACCGAGGAACTGAGATCGGTTGAGAAGCAGCCGCAGGAATCACGCCCAAAAAGTAGGGTGATCCGATGATAGGGGCGAAGCTGTCGAAAGTGATCGGCGTCGCCAAATAACCCACTCGTGCATGGGTGGCAATGATGATGGGACCATAGGTAACGGCCACCATAGTTGCCGGAGTGGTGAGTGCTGCTGAGGCGACGGTTGTTGATAGTCGCCAAGTGCGGTCCGGCAATCGGAGAGCGAACTGAGAAGCGCTAGGAAATATGCGTATGAGTACCCTCCTCTGCCTCTCCTGCAAGGACAGGAAAAGGGCACCAGGGCTTCAGGGCTGGCATAGGCTTTTCTTCAGCGAAAAGAAGGAAGGCGGGAGACGTCCCACCGGGCGTGCCATCCTCTTTGTCGCGGGGGTTTTTATTGTTATGCCGATGACAGGGGTGAAGGTAGGAATACAGCGGGGGAGGAAAATACGAGAGTTTTATGTATCTCGGGTATCCTCCTTCTTGGCCGTAGGCCTCTCACGACGGTACCGGGCACTCTCCTTTTATGGAAAGTCGAGAAGGGTGGAATGGCACGGAAATATAGTGGTGTAGGTTAGCTGGACAGGATGCGGGCGTGCCAGTCGATTTCTCGACGATCACCGATGGAACCAAGGGTCAACTGGGGAAGCGTCGCCAGGATGCGGCATGTGGGCTCGAGAGCTCGGGCAACATGTGGATCGAGGGGGTTCCACGAGTGTGAGTGCGCAAGCGATTGTGGGAATCATGTATTGGACATCTTTCCCCACCGATCACAAGCGATCAGTGTTTATTTATATCGGATTGAATCCGAACACCTTCGTTCTGTGCTGAAGAGAAGCTTGTATGTATCTGAAGCCATGGGTAGAGGGCCGAGAGCATTACGCAGCTGTGGGCGCGCCTTTGTCTGGGGGGTGATGGCTGGGGTCAGGGATATTAGGCATGTGTGCCGAGTGGTGTAGGAGGAAAACTGGGGCCCGCATACGGGCGCTTGTATTAAACTGGTTTCATGCTATATGAGAGCCACATGGGCTTTACAAATGGGCCGAGAAGGCCGGAATGCAACTGGCGCAAGCCGCGGGATAATTCCGACATGTGAGTCAGTTCCCGGGTCAGTGCGTGATATGACAGATATTCGCATGTATTACAGGGGCTCCCTATGGGGAGATTGAGAGATGCCCAACTGCCTAGGTGGCGGGGGCGGTTATGGGCTGGCGCCTGACGAAGGTAGGACGGTGCTTGAGGTGAGCGGTCGGGTCTTTGCCTCGGAGGAGAGCGGTAGTCAAGTGGTTCCATGTAGGTCGTAAGTGCGGTGTTGTGTCGTGTCCGTGGCCATCGTGGGTTGTCACGCACGGGCGGACCCGGGATGCGGGTGTGTTTGCCGTTGTCATAACCCCTTGCGTGCGACGGGAGCGGACATGTGTACGATGGCTAGACGCCACGTGAGGGGAGTACGGACATACCCTCAGCGTGTGCAAGCCGATCTACAAGCCACCCACGCGCGCAGCTCGCTCCTTGCTTTCCTGACCCTTACTGCAAGCCTCGGAAGCCCAAGGGTGAGGCAGTTAGGTTGGGTTGTATTGCTGTGTCCGTCCGGCGTGTATGTTCTTGCATGTGTGCATGTGCCCCTTGAGCTTCTAAGGAGTGGAATTTATAGGAAGTTGAAGGGGCAGGGGTAGGGTTTAGGTAGTAAACCCTAAGAAAACACATCATTATTTTTTGTTTTATTATTGTTACGGAGTGGGGAGGTAGGGTTTAGGCGGACCAGCCCAAGGGGCTAGTTTGGTCCGCCTAAACCCCTCACGGAGGGGTTTTTCTTTTATTCAAAAAACTTTTTTTTCTCTGGGATGGGTTTAGGTCGACCAGACTGGGCCTCCAGTTTGGTCCACCGAAACCCAAGGGTTTAGGTGGACTGGGCATGGGTTTTTTTCTTAAAAAAAACCTTTTTTTTTATACAAAGGGTTTAGGCAGACCAGCCTGCCCCCTCAGGCTGGTCTGCCTAAACCCCTCCCCAAGGGGGTTTATGCGGACTGGCTAGGGAGAGACAGAGGGTGCTGCCCCACCCTATGAAATCCCTATTTTTATGTATTTTCTTCCTAATTTGGCTAAGAAGAAAAGGATAGGGAGGATACGTGGAGCTTGCTCGTGCGCGTTGACTTGGAGTTGGACCCCTCGTGCTGTCGTGTACGTCCTTCGCTTTTCTTCGACGTACCGGTACGACGAATGAATCCCTACATGAACCTTGCACCTCGGGATTAGGGAACTGTACGGACTGGGACTGAACGTGGCCATGGGGCCACCGGGCTGGGAAGAGGACACGGCCCCCAGGGAGTTCGCCCTCCCTGGGGGCGTGGCCGCGCCCTAGGGCGAACTGGGCCCAGAGGAGCCACAACCCCAAGGGATGGCCCTCGGGGGTCTTCTGTTGTTTTCTGGGGGTGTCCTTTGAAGGAAAGAGGGATCCGAGATGCTGGGATTAGCCCACTGGGGCTTGTTGTTGTGAAGTCGTAGTTGCCGCTCGCCAGGTGTTCGGGTGAATACCTGACACACCCCGGGTTGTCGAACGGTCTGGGTAACTGGCTGAGAGGCCTTCTAATGGGCCTTGGGCTGAGGGTATGAGCTTGTGGGAGTTGAGAGGAGGCACTTTGGGCACTTGGGCCCAGCCTCGAGGCGTGTGCCACGTTACACGGCTAGTTTGCGGGGTTGCCTCGGGTTGACTCGAGAGCTAAAGATAAACGGCTCGTCGCCGTGTGTCTGAGGGTCGGGAGCGGTCCCGACTTACTGGAGGGTTATTGTGGAACCCTACTGGTGTGTTGTAGCCGTGGATTGACCCGCGGTTTGTTGTAGAAGTGCTGGGATATACGCGCCCGCAAGGTGTTTGGGAAAATGCCCGACACACGCGCGCGAGCCGTAGGTGCGTACTGCGGGGCTTCAAAGCATGAGGTTGACTTAGTCGGGCCTCCCTTTGACCTTGGAGGGTTGAAAGAAGACATCATGGGATAGGCCCCTAGCCTTTTCACTGAGTGCCACGTGGCGTGGCTTGTAGTCAGGGCGCCCCCAGGTTGGCTCGGGTGGTTGTATAGAATGCAGACAAAGTCCACAACTAAGGGGTCGGGAGTGATCCTGATTGATTGCTAATGCCGCCATATGCCCCGGCTAGCTTGTTAGAGCCGTTGGTCGGGCCGACTGGGTTGCCAGAGGGGCTGGATAGCCCATGCCTGGAAGGTATTCGAGAAAATTCCCAAACTCTTATCCCTTAGTATTTTACTGAGGAATTGTCCGGGTACAACACATGTATATGCAACATTTAAACCATTTACAGTTTTGACCATATTTGAACATCAATAGCACAGTTGTCCATATGAAACACATGTAGGCATAGCAAATATCATGAGTGCTATCATGAGTGCACAAAATCATCAAAAGTATATGCAAGCATAAACAAAGTTTAGTTATCATCAAAAATGAAACAAAGTTTAGTTAACATCAAAAACATAAACATTATGCAAGGCACACATCAATCTCCCCCTTTTGATGATGACAAACTTTGTGACTGACTTAGACAGATCATAGACTTTCACATTCTTTCTCCCCCTTTGATATCATCAAAAAGTGGGAGGAAGGCAATGAAGTTTAAGTTTAAGCAAAGCAGATTCATGAATCAATAAGAGCTCACTTCAAAGGTTCAAATGAGACAATAGCAAAGCAACGATAAGATGATCAAAACGTGTTGATTCTTGTGATTCCAATTGTTGGTGATGAAGATGATAGGTGTGTAGACTTAAGACTTACAGACTAAGTAAACACATCAAGATAATACCACTGAAAGTTTAAAGCCCATTTCAGATTTTCACAATATGCAATGGCAAGGCAAAGGCAAGGTTTTTCTTTGATTTTCAAATTTTTAGATTTTTCTGTTGAAATGCATAAAAACTCATAAATGCATGCAAGCGATGACACACCAAGTGATTTTTTTTTATTTACAAATTTTTAGTTTTCTATTAAAATGCACAAAGCTGGATGCTAACAAAAGAGGACACATAAATACATGCAATGCAACCAAAAAGATACATATATATACATGCAACATAGCTCCCCCTCTTTATTTAAAGAGATGGAATATGTGTACGAAAAGTGCAGGTGAGTCAATACATCCAGAATGTTCAAGTATAACACCTAGGAGATTATGCAATCACACAGAAGAGTTATGTAATAGTTAAGGTAGTCAATCAATTTTCTGAATACATATTAAATCAAATTTTCATGTGTGTAAGTGAATAACATGAAAATAGACTATTGCAATATGAATATTCAGATTTTCTGATCAACATAAAGAGAGATTATACAAATTACACTTCAATTTATGAGAACAGCATATTAGAGGCTACGCTCTGCCACAAAGAATTTTTTAGAATTTTTCAATTCAAAGATTTTTACAATGACAATCAGAATTTTACAAGAGTGATCAAGTTCAAATATTCATTTTTACGCGAGTAGACACATGGAGCTCATGCCAGACTCCCTGGTTACTCAGAATATTAACCATTTCACTTCATTTTGAGCAGAGATACTATAGTAGAATACTTTTCTAAAATGAACCACGTCACGTCTCAGGTGACATGTGCCCAATTTACTCAGTGAGACTAAACATTGCTCTGCCTTCATTTCAGAATTTTTTTTAAGAAATAGGCAGGCAACTTTTTCCTCAACTGCCTCTTTAATATTCATGGAGCAAGTTTAATATCTCTAGAGTGTTGAAAAGAAATTCTTATATCCTTATCTTTAACACTCACTTTCACATCTTGTGCATGAAGTGTATAAATTTTACTCATCATGTATACCGAAAATTTCATGAACACATAACAGTGCAGCTCCCCCGAAATAGATGCACTTATGAAATCTTTACTCCCCCTGAGTATATTGACAAGAAACACTCTAGTGATGACTCAAATGCAACATTATTTAGCAAGAATTATGAGGTCTTAGAAATTCCAAAGATGGGGGTGAATAACATATATAACATGCAAGCACACAATTTGGAAGATATACAATGTGCAATGT
This sequence comes from Amorphophallus konjac, assembly GCA_022559845.1. Taxonomy (NCBI): domain Eukaryota; kingdom Viridiplantae; phylum Streptophyta; class Magnoliopsida; order Alismatales; family Araceae; genus Amorphophallus; species Amorphophallus konjac. Next base: position 206,598,420 of record CM040121.1, on the reverse strand, counting down.
AAAATGCAGAATGCATTATGAATGTAAAATTTCAGATTTTTATTTGAATGTCGTAAATGCAATGCAAAGTCCAAGACGTAACATAGATGCAAATTACAAGTTTTTGATTTTTCATTTGGATGATCTAAATGCACCTAATGCATGAATTCTAATGCATGCAACCTGTAACTATATGAGAATGCAATGCAAGATGCAAAGGTTTATTTTTTTCAGACCATTTTGACAGATTCCATAAGAAGTCATTCAGTTTCAAATGACGGACCACAAGCATTTTCCATCTCATGATTTTCATGAGCAAGAGTGCAGGAATGATCAAAATTAAGCAATGCAACACAACTATTTTTCAAAAACTATTCAAAAATAGATTTCCAATAGCATTTCAAAAGTTTAGAAAATCATCCACAAGCCAACCAGATTTTTCAATGACTTTTCAGAATAAAAAGAATCCAATGACAAGATAGCCATTTGATTTCTCCAAGTTCTGGTACAAGGCGGAGTTTGAGGTCCGAAGACCCGACTCACACATGGTGAGAGTTTTCAGATGGACGTAATCTACCTTTCCATTACACACCATTTTAGATACTAGATATGCAGTTAAGCTCAAATGTGATCCAAGAGATGTAGTTCCAGTCAAGAGTTATTCAAATAATCATTTGGACATTCTCGGTACAGCTAAGTAAAGGAACAACAGTTCAAGATTTTTCCGACATAATTCTTGTCATAAGAACAATACCACCTAATGCCATAAGCCAATGCATGAAATTTCATTTCTATAGCAAAAGGTTGAGTTACCTTAGTTCAGTAGGCAGTACCATATGCCTTCAAACACCAAAATCACTAACCTCATGAAGGTCAGTATTTCAGATTTTTATTTTCTTACCCTTGCCTTGAGAATCCCTTATTTTTCTCAATTTCTTCATTTGCCCTCAAGTCACTCCCATAATCAAAGTTCTCATTTTGTAGATTTTGGTACCCAAGCTTTCTTGGATCCTTGTGCCTTGAGCATACATAATCTTCCAAGCCTTCCACTTGACCTCAAGACAACCCTGTAACAAAGCACTCATTCAACAAGCTCCCCTTCAACAAGATGCTATATGACAAGTGATATACTCAAAGATATACAAACAGCTATAAGTGGAATGCATATACAACATTTGCATTATCATATAAGATTCAGCACAAAGCAAAACAAGACATAGAACCTTTTCTAGAGAAGTGAGAGGGATATCACCTGAGTATTCAGATTTTATTTTTGATTTTTCTTTTAACTTGACTTAAGCCACTTGGCCCGTGTGCCTTACCTTCTTGACTGAAAATATGTTTCACGCTTCATATTTTCAAGGCACACTTGCAAAATAGATTTCTCATTTGGCATTCTTAGGTACCCAAATCCTTTCGGGTCCTTGTGGGTTAGCAGCAACATTGGCATGTCGTTTCCATTTTTTGACACCATTCAAATCATCATTTTTCATCAAAAAATAATCATGCATCATATGTCCAGATTTACCACAATAATTATAGCATGACTTTGAATACTTGAAAGCGTGAGAATTTTTTTAAGCATGTGACTTTTTGTTCCAATATTGTTTCCAATTGGCAGGAGGTGTGTTAACCACATTAGAGATCCTACGTTGACCTTCCCTTGGTTTGGCTGAGGATAATGGGTCCAGAACACAGGATGTGTTGACACCATAGGTTGGTAGTGTTGTTTAGCCTTGGGATGTGTCACGCCCCGAGCGCGGAAGATTACCCGGAGGCGTGACACGTCTATATAGATCGTGTCAATCATGTAAATATCAGAGTTCGCAAATAACTAAGATTTAACTTGAAATTAATACAAATAGTACGAGCTGACAATTGTCACAACAAATCAAAGGATAAATACATATGTTCCCAAAGTCCAACGACTAGGCTTCAAATCTTAAGCAGTTCTAATCAAGTTGACTAATACAAATGACATAGATGAATTGATACAACTGACATAAGTGAACTGATACAATAACACAAAGGATATGACAATTTGATAACTTCACTCTAACACTCATCACTCAGTCTCATTCCCTTCCGAGTGTTGGTTGATATCTAAATTACCTGAAAATATTAGAAAACAACTAGATGAGCGAATCGCTCAGTAGGAATTACATCTCAAGATTTAACATGCTTTAAGTGGTTTACAAGTTCAATTAATGTCAGTAAAGCTATGCATGTAGATGAGTAGATATCAAGGATTGTAAGAATCGACAAGAGCAGTGAAGGAATAAAAAGTGAGAGTGTAAGGATTCCAACGTCAATGCAGCAATAGCAAGAGATTCATGCAAGTAATAACTGGAATTAACAAAATCTTTCCAAGAGAGTAAGAACTTATGTCAAGCAAGTAATAGAAAGTAATATAAATTCAAGCATGTAAAACTGGAATTGGCTATATATCAATTTCATTCAAGCAAAAACTTTACCCTTCTGCGGGTCTCAAGTCAAATCAATCAAGTAATATCACGAGAATGAGTGGAATGTCTAAAGCCTAGCAAGCAAGTATTCCGGTGCAATGCCAAACACCGTTGTCAATAAACTCCAATGGGCACAAGTACCTTCGGGTGCTCCTCCCAGGACCAGACCGAGCCCTATATGCACAGCATTAATCATGTTTGTTGACATCCACTCTCATTTATAGCCAATATGGAATTTCAAGGTTTGACCCGTATGATATATAAGGCGGAATTATGGAATGGAATCCAAGGGCGCATTGATGTGTAGGGATGAACTAGGAGTGAAATCAGTAACGTTTGACACACGAAAAAAAAACTAGATAAGAGAGATGTCGTATATACTTTATATCTATTTGCTAAACATGCAATTGAGAGGGGTCTTGGGTTTGTATGTTTATGTTGTTATTCATGTAAGTTCTTGAGATTTTAGTCTTTCTTAGTCCTTTTCATACTTTTTGGATCTTCATTTCAATTTCATGTCTTCTGCAAACTTGTTCATCCTTAAGTGCTTTACATTTTCTTCTTCAACCTTTTTCTCTAATTCCTCTCCGTTTTCAAGTTATTGCATATTTTTCCACTTGCTATCCTGGCACATTACTGTTCATCCGTGTTGACACCTTCTTTTGTTCCCTAGTTTTCATACCCTTCCAATCCTCTTTTCTCTCTGAGTTCTTCACAAAAGTTATTGTTCTCTTGTAGATATAGATTTTCTTCTTCTACCACTTCCTTCAATTCTTCTTAGTTTTTAAGTTATAATTAATTTTCTACGGTTCTATTTTCTACTCAGTCACTGTTCACCTGCGCCTATAGATCTCGGTTTTTCACATTTTTCACCTTCTTCCTCTCATTTTCTCTTTCTGCACTCTTCATAAGACTTCTTCCTAACCCTCCAATCTATAACTTTCTCTTCTTTCACATATTCTCATTCTCTCTAGATTTTTCGTTATTCTCTTTCTTAGAACCCCCTATTTTCAATATAATTTCATTGTGCTTTCAACTTGGTCTTTTTCCACGTTTTTCATCCTCTTGGCTACAATTTCTTCTTTCACTATTTTCAGGTTTTAGTTTCTCTAATATAACATTTTTAACATGGTGGTTTCAGTTTCACAGAAATTGACATAATGACAGGCCCTTTACCAAAGCATGAACTATATCAAATATAGATATTAGCTAATACATGCTAATCGTCCTAGATTTAAGCTAACACATGCTAATTATTCTAGGTATGAGATTAATACTTACTAATACTTGCTAATACTTGTTAATTATTCTGGATATGAGGTTAATACATGCTAATTATCTTAGGTATGAAGCTAATACATGCTAATCGTCCTAGATTTAAGCTAATACATGCTAATTATTCTAGGTATGAGACTAATACTTGCTAATACTTGCTAATTATTCTGGATATAAGGCTAATACATGCTAATTATCGCAGGTATGAAGCTAATACATGCTAATCGTCCTAGATTTTAAGCTAACACATGCTTTATAAACACTTAATATCGCATGGAAATGAGCCTAAGACTAAATGCCTAGACTAATCATCCTAGATTAGCTACTAGTTTAGTTAAAAGTTGAGAACACCTACCTTGTTGGAAGATCACTAGCAGTAGCAGAACCCTTCTAGGTGACTGTGTAATCCCTGCAGAGCTTTGCCCCAACCTTAGCTAACGTAGAATGGGGGTAGCAAAGGGTATGTTATAGGGTCTGGTATGACCGGATAGGGGGGCAAGATCTGGAATAATGGGGCTTTACAACTTGTACAGGCTGGAGAGATAAGGGATAATGTTTGGACAGCCAATCCATGGCCCAGATCGTAAAGTCTGTCTCCCACATTCATACACGATCCCTCTTCAATGTGCACACTTTCAAAGTCTGTACATCCTCAAAGTCTATACAGGCTTCCTCAAAGTCTGTACATCCTCTCCCTCTCAAAGTCTATACGTTGGCTTCCCCTCAAAGTCTGCACATCACAAAGTCTGTACATTGCTATTGCTAGCCTATTCACAAAGTCTGTACATCATAAGTCTGTACATTGGCTTCCTCTCAAAGTCTATACATTGGCTTCCTCTCAAAGTCTGTACATCACAAAGTCTATACATTGGCTATTGCTAGCCTATTCACAAAGTCTGTACATCACAAGTCTGTACATCCTCTCCCTCTCAAAGTCTATACATTGGCTTCCTAAAGTCTCAAAGTCTATACAGGCTTCCTCAAAGTCTGTACATCCTCTCCCTCTCAAAGTCTATACATTGGCTTCCTCTCAAAGTCTGTACATCACTTCTTTGCCAAAGTTTGTACATTGGCATCTTTTCCTACGTTGCACTTCCAAGTCTGTACGTTGCTAGCTTATATTGTATAATTAATTGGCACAAAAGGTAAATGGTGGATGCTAGGATTTGAACCCAGGTCATTGGGTTGAAAGACAAGTTACTTAACCAACTACACTGGGAAGCCACTTGTTAAGTGAATAATCTTTACATATGATAACTTCGTGTTCCAACTTCTTACTTAAGCTTCCTCTAGAGTTTATCTAATATTTTTTTATTTTGGAAATATTATTAATAAATATATATATATATATTTTTATACGGGGTGCTACACCCTCCCCCACTTAGAAGAATTTGGTCCCCAAATTCAATTACATTATACGGAGACAAGGAGGGTGAGAATTACTTACGGACTAGAATAATTCTGGAAATCTCCTTCTCATAGACTCCTCGGTTTCCCATGTAGCTTCTTGTTCTAAGCATCGATTCCATTGAATTTTTACCATAGGGATCGTCTTGTTCCTTAGAACTCAAATTTCTTGGTCGATGATCTTTACTGGCCTTTGCTCATAGGTGAGGTCCTTCTATATCACCAAGTCAGTGTGATCGATGACGTGTGAGAAATCGTGCACGTATTTCTTTTGCATAGAAACATGAAATACGTTGTGCACTTCTGACAGCTGTGGAGGTAGGGCGATACGATAAGCCACTTCGCCTACCCTTTCCAGTACTTCGAATGGACCGATAAACCTTGGTGTTAAATTGCCTATAACACCGAATCTTCTAATGCCTCGGCCGGGAGATACCTTGAGGAAAACATGATCTCCGACTTGAAATTCCAGGTCTCGCCTTCTGTTATCGGCATAAGATTTCTGCCTGGACTGTGCTATCATTAACCTTTCTCTAATGAGTTGTATCTTCTCAGTAGAATCTCGCACCATGTCAGGACCTAGAATTTGTTTTTCACCGACTTCATCCCAGCATATGGGAGATTGGCAACTCCTGCCATATAATGCCTCAAAAGGTGCCATTTGTATGCTGGCTTGATAGCTGTTGTTATATGCAAATTCGGCTAGTGGTAAGTGGTCATTCCAACTACCACCGAAGTCTATAATGCGTGCCCTTAACATATCTTCCACAACTTGATTAGTCCTCTCGGTCTGTCCATCTGTCTGGGGATGAAAAGTAGTGCTGTAGTTGAGTCTCGTCCCCAAGGAGTGTTGCAGGCTCTTCCAGAAATAAGAGGTGAAGCACGGGTCTCGGTCAGATACGATCGAGACGGGAACTCCATGCAATCTAACCATTTACTTCATATACAGGGCAGCAAGTACGTCGACTGACCATCGACTTTTGATGGGTAAGAAATGGGCCGATTTAGTTAACCGGTCGATAATTACCCAAATTCCATCATATCCGCCCCTAGACTTGGGCAAACCCATGATAAATTCCATGCCAATATCTTCCCACTTCCACTTGGGAATATCCAGCGGATGTAGCTTTCCGGCGGGTTTTTGATGTTCCGCCTTCACTTGTTGGCATGTGAGGCAACGAAACACAAAGTCTGCTACCTCCCTTTTCATGTTAGGCCACCAGAAAGTTCTTTTCAAGTCTTGGTACATCTTAGTGGCTCCAGGATGGATTGTGTACCTCGATCTATGAGCTTCTTCAAGAATCTTCTTCTTCAATTCGGGACAGTCGGGCACACATGTCCGTTCATGAAATAGTAATCTGCCATTAAGTGTCAGCTTGAAATCCAGTCTCTCGTCCAGCTTGCTCTTTATCTCCACTAGCGAGGGATCCTCTTCTTGTAACTTCTTGATTTCAGGTAGCAAATCTGGATGTAGGCTCATATGAGATAGAATAATACACATGTTCTTCTCATCTGTGCTGATATCAAGCTCAGAGAATTTCTCCAGCAGTTTCCATTCTTGTATCATGCAGTTGGCCAATATTGTTCTCGACTTTCGACTAAGGGCATCAGCTACGGAATTACCCTTACCAGGATGGTTCTGTATAGTGAAGTCGAAATCCTTGAGATACTCGAGCCAACGCCTTTGCCGCATGTTCAGCTCCTTTTGGGAGAATAAGTACTTGAGGCTTTTATGATCGGAGTACACAGTGAATTGTTCTCCGTAGAGATAGTGCCTCCAGATCTTTAAAGCGAATACTACTACGGTCAGTTCTAAGTTGTGAACTGGGTAGTTCTCTTCATGTTTCTTCAATTGTCGGGAAGAGTATACAATGACTCTCCCATTCTGCATCAATACACATCTGAGGCCAATAACAGAAGCATCGGTATATACCTCGTATTTTTCTCCTTCCATTGGTAATGATAAGATTGGAGCAGTGGTCAAGAGATCCTTCAAAGTTTGAAAACTCTTTTCACAGTCTTCCTTCCACTCATAAGGCACTTCCTTGCGGGTTAACCTGGTCAGGGGAACAGCAATTTTGGAGAAGTCCTTTATAAAACGTCGGTAGTAACCAGCTAGACCCAAGAAGCTCCGAATCTCAGTTACATTTGTGGGTCGTTCCCAGTTCTTCACGGCTTCGACCTTTGATGGGTCAACAGTAATTTCGTTCTTCGAAATGATATGGCCTAAGAAGGATACTTCCTCGAGCCAAAACTCGCATTTGCTGAATTTGGCATATAACTTATTTCCCCTTAATATCTGAAATGCCTTCTTGAGGTGTTCTTCATGATCCTCTTTGGTCTTTGAATAGATCAGAATATCATCAATAAAGACCACAATAAATTGGTCTAAATAGGGCCTGAATATGCTGTTCATTAACTGCATAAAAGCTGCGGGGGCATTTGTTAGTCCGAAAGGCATAATAGTAAATTCGTAATGCCCATACCTGCTTCGGAATGCAGTTTTATGAATGTCTTCTTCTTTGATCTTCAATTGGTGGTAACCAGAACGAAGATCAATCTTGGAGAAATATAAAGCTCCAGATAGTTGATCGAACAACTCATCAATCCTTGGCAGTGGATACTTGTTCTTGATTGTAAGGTGATTTAGCTGTCGATAATCTATGCATAATCTCATCGACCCGTCCTTCTTTTTGACGAATAGCACGGGTGCTCCCCATGGGGAAGTACTCAGCCTGATGAAACCCTTGTTCAATAACTCCATTAGCTGCTCTTTTAGTTCCTTCAGCTCAATAGGGGACATTCTGTATGGTGCCCTGGAAATAGGACCAGCACCAGGGACAAAGTCGATTGTGAACGACACTTCCCTTTCCGGGGGTAATCCGGTTAAATCTTCTGGAAAAACATCGAGAAAATCCCGAATTACACAGATGTCTTCAAGTTTAACCTTCTCGACTTCCGTGGCAGTCATGAATGCTATGAAAGCCATGCATCCCTTATTCATAAGTTTACTAGCTCGGAGTGCTGATATAAGAAGTGATTTACTCCGAGGGCTATTGTAAACTAGCTCTGGGAAATCTACGAAAGTTACCTTGCCATGCCGACAATCTACAGTTGCTTGGTATGTGGATAGCCAGTCGGCACCTAGTATGACATCATAACCCTTTATATCTAGGCATATCAGGTCAGCAGGTAAATTATTTCCCTTAATCATCACTTCACAATTTGGATAGTGATAAGTGATATCAGACTCATTCCCAAGAGGTGTAGATATAACCAAATCTAATAGTTCATGTTTCTTAGAAAATGAAGCAGCAAAGTTCTTGGAAATGAATGAATGAGTTGCTCCGGTATCGAATAAAACTTGAGCAGTTTTTGAACAAATAGTGAGAGTACCTTCCACAATTCCACCTTCAGTTGGTTCCGTCTCTTGGAGAGCTTGCAGACGGCCTTGTTTCTTTACCGGACGCTTCTCGTCTTTGGTGTCTTGTTCCTTCATCAGTGGGCAGTCTGGGATTCGATGCTCTCGGCTCCCACATCGAAGACAAGCTCCTAACTTTCTCCAGCATTCCTCGGTCTTATGACCAGCTTTATCATAATACTTGCAAATCTCCTTTGATGGTGTGGTGGTGGAGAATGGCCTGTCATTCTTCTGGAATTTCTTCGCCTTAGAGGGCTCCCCTCCCATGAAGAATCGCTTCTTGTTGAAGGATTGTTTGAATTTTCCCGAGCTTGTGACGGGTTCCTTCTTGTCTCTTCCTCGGATTCTCTCAGATAATTTGGTGGTGTCTTCCAGCAGTTGAGCACGCCGAACCATCTCCGAATAGACTTGGATGTCCATCGGGGCAAGTTGTGTGATATAATGGGACCGAAGCCCGTTGAGGAATCTTCTCGCCTTCATCTTTTCCGTACACACCAAGTGGGGTGCATATCTAGATAATATGGAGAATTGGGCCTCATACTCGGCCACTTTCAAGCCCCGTTGTTTTAGAACGGTGAATTCCGTGGCTTTCTTTTCCTGGATATGATCGGAGAAGTACTTGTTGTTGAAATGCTCCGTGAATTCATCCCATGTGACATGGTATTCTGGCAGTGTTGCTTCTATGGATTCCCACCAGCATCGAGCCTCCCGCTCTAGTTGGAATACGGCAAGTAAAACCTTCTCTTCATCCGCGCATTGCATCACACGGAAGATTCGTTCCATCTCCTTTAGCCAATTCTCGGCATCCTCGGGGTCGGACGAACCCATGAACCTCGGTGGGTTTATGTTACGGAAACTTCGGTGGAGATCTCCCGCTCCACGATTTGCTCCGCCTTGGGCCACTTGCTGTAGTGCCTGTGTGAGGCCTTGCACGGTGCGCTGCATCTCGCGCCATTGTGCTCTTTCCACAGCCATGATCCTACAAAAGAGTTAAGTAGGATATAGATCGGATTTACTTGTAAGGTCGAAAGTCATTGTAGAACTTAACCCATGGCTCTATCCATCTTACTGGGTAAGGTATATCTATCCTTGAACTTGGGTTTTACCTATCCTTGGACTTAAGTTTTTACTTGGATTTCAATTTCTAACCATTTATATATATATATTTTTCCCTTGGTTTGAAAACCTGGCTCTGATACCACGAAGACTGTCACGCCCCGAGCGCGGAAGATTACCCGGAGGCATGACACGTCTATATAGATCGTGTCAATCATGTAAATATCAGAGTGCGCAAATAACTAAGATTTAACTTGAAATTAATACAAATAGTACGAGCTGACAATTGTCACAACTAATCAAAGGACAAATACATATGTTCCCAAAGTCCAATGACTAGACTTCAAATCTTAAGCAGTTCTAATCAAGTTGACTAATACAAATGACATAGATGAATTAATACAACTGACATAAGTGAACTGATACAATAACACAAAGGACATGACAATTTGATAACTTCACTCTAACACTCATCACTCAGTCTCATTCCCTTCCGAGTGTTGGTTGATATCCAAATTACCTGAAAATATTAGAAAACAACTAGATGAGCGAATCGCTCAGTAGGAATTACATCTCAAGATTTAACATGCTTTAAGTGGTTTACAAGTTCAATTAATGTCAGTAAAGCTATGCATATAGATGAGTAGATATCAAGGATTGTAAGAATCGACAAGAGCAGTGAAGGAATAAAAAGTGAGAGTGTAAGGATTCCAACTTCAATGCAGCAATAGCAAGAGATTCATGCAAGTAATAACTGGAATTAACAAAATCTTTCCAAGAGAGTAAGAACTCATGTCAAGCAAGTAATAAAAAGTAATATAAATTCAAGCATGTAAAACTGGAATTGGCTATATATCAATTTCATTCAAGCAAAAACTTTACCCTTCTGCGGGTCTCAAGTCAAATCAATCAAGTAATATCACGAGAATGAGTGGAATGTCTAAAGCCTAGCAAGCAAGTATTCTGGTGCAATGCCAAACACCGTGGTCAATAAACTCCCATGGGCACAAGTACCTTCGGGTGCTCATCCCAGGACCAGACCGGGCCCTATATGCACAGCATTAATCATGTTTGTTGACATCCACTCTCATTTATAGCCAATATGGAATTTCAAGGTTTGACCCGTATGATATATAAGGCGGAATTATGGAATGGAATCCAAGGGCGCATTGATGTGTAGGGATGAACTAGGAGTGGAAATCAGTAACGTTTGACACACGAAAAAAAAAACTAGATAAGAGAGATGCCGTATATACTTTATATCTATTTGCTAAACATGCAATTGAGAGGGGTCTTGGGTTTGTATGTTTATGTTGTTATTCATGTAAGTTCTTGAGATTTTAGTCTTTCTTAGTACTTTTCATACTTTTTGGATCTTCATTTCAATTTCATGTCTTCTACAAACTTGTTCATCCTTAAGTGCTTTACATTTTCTTCTTCAACCTTTTTCTCTAATTCCTCTCCATTTTCAAGTTATTGCATATTTTTCCACTTGCTGTCCTGGCACATTACTGTTCATCCGTGTTGATACCTTCTTTTGTTCCCTAGTTTTCATGTCCTTCCAATCCTCTTTTCTCTCTGCGTTCTTCACAAAAGTTCTTGTTCTCTTATAGATATAGATTTTCTTCTTCTACCACTTCCTCCAATTCTTCTTAGTTTTTAAGTTATAATTAATTTTCTACGGTTCTATTTTCTACTCAGTCACTGTTCACCTGCGCCTATAGATCTGGATTTTTCACATTTTTCACCTTCTTCCTCTCATTTTCTCTCTCTGCACTCTTCATAAGACTTCTTCCTAACCCTCCAATCTATAACTTTCTCTTCTTTTACATATTCTCATTCTCTCTAGATTTTTCGTTATTCTCCTTCTTAGAACCCCCTATTTTCAATATAATTTCATTGTGCTTTCAACTTGGTCTTTTTCCACGTTTTTCATCCTCTTGGCTACAATTTCTTCTTTCACTATTTTCAAGTTTTAGTTTCTCTAATATAACATTTTTAACATGGTGGTTTCAGTTTCACAGAAATTGACATAATGATAGGCCCTTTACCAAAGCATGAACTATATCAAATATAGATATTAGCTAATACATGCTAATCGTCCTAGATTTAAGCTAACACATGCTAATTATTCTAGGTATGAGACTAATACTTACTAATACTTGCTAATACTTACTAATTATTCTGGATATGAGGTTAATACATACTAATTATCTTAGGTATGAAGCTAATACATGCTAATCGTCTTAGATTTAAGCTAACACATGCTAATTATTCTAGGTATGAGACTAATACTTGCTAATACTTGCTAATACTTATTAATTATTCTGGATATAAGGCTAATACATGCTAATTATTGTAGGTATGAAGCTAATACATGCTAATCGTCCTAGATTTTAAGCTAACACGTGCTTTATAAACACTTAATATCGCATGGAAATGAGCCTAAGACTAAATGCCTAGACTAATCATCCTAGATTAGCTACTAGTTTAGTTAAAAGTTGAGAACACCTACCTTGTTGGAAGATCTCTAGCAGTAGCAGAACCCTTCTAGGTGACTGTGTAATCCCTGCAGAGCTTTGCCCCAACCTTAGCTAACGTAGAATGGGGGTAGCAAAGGGTATGTTATAGGGTCTGGTATGACCGGATAGGGGGGCAAGATCTGGAATAATGGGGCTTTACAGCTTGTACAGGCTGGAGAGATAAGGGATAATGTTTGGACAGCCAATCCATGGCCCAGATCGTAAAGTCTGTCTCCCACATTCATACACGATCCCTCTTCAATGTGCACACTTTCAAAGTCTGTACATCCTCAAAGTCTATACAGGCTTCCTCAAAGTCTGTACATCCTCTCCCTCTCAAAGTCTATACATTGGCTTCCCCTCAAAGTCTGCACATCACAGAGTCTGTACATTGCTATTGCTAGCCTATTCACAAAGTCTGTACATCATAAGTCTGTACATTGGCTTCCTCTCAAAGTCTATACATTGACTTCCTCTCAAAGTCTGTACATCACTTCCTCTTAAAGTCTGTACATCACAAAGTCTATACATTGGCTATTGCTAGCCTATTCACAAAGTCTGTACATCACAAGTCTGTACATCCTCTCCCTCTCAAAGTCTATACATTGGCTTCCTAAAGTCTCAAAGTCTATACAGGCTTCCTCAAAGTCTTCCTCAAACTCTCAAAGTCTATACATTGGCTTCCTCTCAAAGTCTGTACATCACTTATTTGCCAAAGTCTGTACATTGGCATCTTTTCCTACGTTGCACTTCCAAGTCTGTACGTTGCTAGCTTATAATGTATAATTAATTGGCACAAAAGGTAAATGGTGGATGCTAGGATTTGAACCCAGGTCATTGGGTTGAAAGACAAGTTACTAAACCAACTACACTAGGAAGCCACTTGTTAAGTGAATAATCTTTACATATGATAACTTCGTGTTCCAACTTCTTACTTAAGCTTCCTCTAGAGTTTATCTAATATATTTTTTATTTTGGAAATATTATTAATAAATATATATATATATTTTTATACGGGGTGCTACAGGATGCGTCGACCTACCCTTGCCTTTTCCATTGTTCATTCTTTTCCTGCATGCTTCTAAATCATCATTCTTTATTATAAAATAATCATGCATGGCATCTCCATGTCTTCCACAATAAAAACATGAGACTTTCTTTCTAGGTGGATGTGTGTGTATGGTAGAAGTATGTTTAACATGCATAGTGGTGCTAGCAGCATTTTTGGATTTTTGATGCAAATTGATTTTTTGATTTTTATTTTCTTTTTGAATCACTTGGATAAAAGACTGCTTTGGGGGTGAAGTAGAGGTACTGACTATATTTGAACTATGAACAAAAGAAGTAGTTAACTTATTTGCAAAAGACTTCTTCTTTACAGGATTATAGCCAAGCCCTTCCCTTTGAGAATTGACTTTCATGCCCAAAAGTTTATCCAGATTAATTTGACCATCCACGAATCTAGACAATGAATTATGCAAGTCCTAGATTTCACTTTCTAAAGATGTGATATGCAATTCAGTATTGGCAAGTTCTTCTTCACAAGTAGAAAGGCCGACATTCAACACTACATTGGTAGTCTTAAGGCATTCTACTTCTTGCTTCAATTCATCCACATTTTCACATTTACTTACAACCACAGATTTTCCTTTTTCTAGAACCAATAGTCTTTCAGAAATGGTCGTGTTCAATTCCTCCAGTTTCTCATTTTATTTTGCAAGCTTTTCATCATGAATGAGTTCATTTATCAAGATTTGATCATTAGCCATTGAATTTACTTTTGCTTTCATCTCATTATTTTCATTTCTTAAGGAGCAAATTTGATCTTATGAAATTCAATATCAAACACATGAGCCTCAATCAATTCCTCTAAATATGAGCATTTTTTACAGGAGGAATCACAGTTGTTTTGTTCAACCTTCTTTTTTAACTTTTTATTCTCAGATTTTAGCCTCATATATTTACTTGCAAGTTCAGTGTATGCATCCACTAGCTCATCAAGAGATATATTTTTAGAATCTGAATTTACCTTTGAACTTACCGTGCTTGATGTGTTCACCTCATCACCTATGAGGCACAGATCTTCCAGCTGTATCTCTTAAGCCTTGATCAATCCATCCACGATTTCCTTCGCTGTTTCACATGAAGAAACAAATGGATATATATCAGTTTTCACGGCATCTTTTAATAATCTTAAAATTGTAACATTATCATGGTTTTTCAGTTCATCTTTATAAGACCATCTAGTCTCATCCAGAGGCAATTTGTTAGGGCCATAATATATCAATTTCCAGAGTTCAGGATGAACAGAGTTAATTAGCCCATACATTTTGCCTAACCATGAATCAAAATCATCGCCATCAAAAACAGGTAAGCAACTCATCGAAATATGATCAATAGAACAATTCATGATTGACACTACACTGGGATCTCTCTGTAGATCGTTAGATCTAAGGACAATAGAGTCCTGATCTGATACCAATTGTTGGTCCCTAGGTAGGCGAGCGGACAAGAAGGGGGGGGTTGAATTGTCCCCCACGCGATATGACAAATTAAAACTTATGCAGCGGAATTAACAAGTTTAACGAGATTGATAGAAATAAACTAAGTAAGGATAAACAAGTTCTCTCAATCTCGCCGTTCACACACGATCAAGATAAACAATGTTAACATTACAATCCCACAAACATACATACTACAAAGCAAACCACTGGACACGTGGATTTTTAAGGTGGTTCAGGACCACGACGGGCTCCCTACGTCCACCCCTTACCAAACCGGTAAGGATTCACTGGCCAGATAAACCAGCACGGGGAAGACTCCCCAAACACGGAGCAAGGCTCCAACACATAAGGGGATAAATCCCCAATATGGAGCAACGCTCCAACACACACGCAGGACGATGCCTGCACACACACACGGGGATGCGCCCTAACACACACACACACACGGAGACGGAGTCTTCAACACAATCCGACACTGGATCACAACACACACAGACTTGCTGCAATAAATGCAGCACAACATCACACACAGACGCGCTGGATCGTGAACCCAACAACACACACACACGCACGCTACAACAACCGTAGCACCGAAAGCACACGACCGTACGCAGACGGTCACACACACACACGAATATCTCTATGAGTTGAAGAAATAAACACAAATACTCAAGATATGCTCAGATCTAAATAAAACCCATGAGAAACATCACAAATAGATAGGAATAAGATGTAGAAATTGTTCCCCCTTCGATTTCCCAAGCCTATGGATGTTGATGCTTGATTCTCGGATTCAGATGATGACGATTCTTGCATCCTCTTGTTCCTCTCGTCGATCCGCTTCTTTTCTTCTTCTTCCACGAACCCCGGAGATACCTAGATAGAGATGAAAACCTTACAAAATCTTCTCCCACATTCTTCTCTTCTGCTCCTCGGCCTTCTTCTCCTGCAAGATAGAAAAATTAGCTCGTTAGGGTTAGTTCTCCCCAAATTCATAGCTCATATATAAACCCACACAAAATGTATGAAAAGACCATTTAACCCTTGCCAAAACTATGTGAAACATGCCTAAACATGTATATCATAACTCTACGGGCAAGTGGGAAAAAGTAGAGCACAAATGGATTGGGTTTAGATGGTTTTCGAATTCACATTTTTAGGTATCACCGGTACTAGTCGACCTACACGGGGTGGGCGGTTGACCTAAAAATTACAGACTAAAAACATGCCCTCTCTGGGGATTTCGGTCGACCGAAACCCAAGGGGCGGTCGACCAAAATCTGTCTCATTCCCAGATTTGCAACAGTCAACCCCTTAACCACATTAGCAGTCCATTCAAGTCTATGGCATCAAACTCCTTTGACCTTGGAGGGTTTATACTGAGGATCTAACCTGCAAGACCATAGAAAATTGATTACAACTATAGCTCAATAATCCAAATGATAAATGCATGAACTTCATATAAAACATTATGAACGAGTGAAGATAAGTGTGAGAACCCTTTTGGCATCCTTCAATCTATTGACCAAAGATGAAGCCATTTCACACATTAGATGGGCATCAAGAAACCAATTTCACCAAGATTAATGTGAATGTTTTAAGCACATCATGACCATTGACAAAACATCAAATGAAGTTATGTTCATAATGAGATGAACTCAAAAGAGACTTTCATTTTTGAAAACCAAGCATCCATCAAATCTTCCACTCACAGCAAACCATGAGACTCAAGCATCACATACACATGCCACCAAGATTAAACACAAGTCTTACACCCAAACAACAAGAGCTAATGACTATGAGGTTGTACACAATGAATGATCTCTGCCAAACTTTATGTGAAATTCTTAAGGACATTGTGAACTTCAAAAGCCATGAATGAACTGTATTAAGGAAGGCTACGTGAAGTGCACATGGAGAGATCGATGTTATGACAAAGCAAAAATCTTACCAATGGTTCTTGACAGATTAGACATGACATATACCACCTTTTTCAGATTGTAGAAAGCAAGGTGTTTGTCCACACGTTTGTTGTACCTTCCAAGCGACCGCCATGAGATTTGATTCTACAATTCAAAATAGTCAAGTCAATACATCATGAGTTGCACAAAGACTTGTTCAATCATAAAATGCTTTGAAGCCTCTTGACAACCCAAGTTTTCTTCAACCAAAAACTAACTCCAAATAGTCATGCAATCAGACAATATGTCTCAAAATGCATGACGGAATTGCATATAAAGCACATTAACAATTTGATCATTCTTCTCAAGGTTCAATCAAGACATGAGCTAGATTGCAAACACTTTACAATCTATCCATGCAACATGTATATGCAACATTTAAGCCATTTATAGTCTCGACCATATTTGAACATCAATAGCATAGTTGCCCATATGAAACACATGCAGGTATAACAAATATCATGAGTGCTATCATGAGTGCACACAATCATCAAAAGTATATGCAAGCATACACAAAGTTTAGTTATCAACAAAAATGAAACAAAGTTTAGTTAACATCAAAAAATAGAAACATTATGCAAGGCACACATCACACGGGTGTAGACTTCTTCAGCATATTGCTTCATTCCTCGAGCCGATAAGCCATCGCCCTGATGTAAGTGCCGGAGACTAAAGTGGTTTATTCATTGATATGGGGTGAGTGCCAAAGCAAAGTTTTTTTTTCACAGCTTCAGACGAAAGGTTTGGGCCACATGTGAAAGGGGTCAAAGATTTATTCGTGAATGCCAACGGGGTACCGAGAGCTGACGTGGTTTATTCATGGACACGGGGTGAGTGTCAAAGTAAGGGTCTTTTGTTCTATGGCTAGATGGAAGGTCCGAGTCAAAGTGAAAGGATTATTTTTGTTCTTTAATGCATCGGGAGTACCAGCTCTATGAGAGATCTTTTTATTCTTTAATGCGCCGGGGGTACCAGCTATATGAGGGTTTTTTTTATTCTTTAATGCGCCGAGGGTGCCGTCTATATAAGGGATCATTTTATTCTTTAATGCATCGGGGGTACTAACTACATGAAGGTTTTTATTCTTTAATGCGTTGGGGGTACCGGCTATATGCAGGGTCTTTCAATTCTTTAATGCGCCGGGGGTACCGACTGTATGGAGTGTCTTTTAATTCTTTAATCTACCGGGGTACCAGCTATTTGGAGGGTCTTATAATTATTTAATGCGCCAGGGGTACCGGCTATATGGTCTTTTAATTCTTTAATGCACCGGTGGAACCGGCTATATGAAGAGTCTTTTTTGTGCCGATTTGGATGGAAGGTCCAAGTCAGAGCTTTATGTGTTGGTGGGACAGGATGAAGCAGTGTTCAGCTATGTATGAGGTTCTTGCTACTGCATGGGGTGTAGTTGTTCGATTATTCGGCCAAGAGGGATAGTCTAGGCCAGAGGTGAAAATTTTGAATTCCGGTGGGACATGATGAATCGATATCCCCCGATAACCTTGATGATGATTTTTATTATTTTTTTATGTTTTTTTGTGTTGGTTTTTTTTTGTTCATTTATTTTTTATTCATTTTTTATCATGTATTTTTTTATTTTATTCCCAGCTAAGCATACAAGCATTCATTAACAGCAAGCATATGGTAGGTACGCAAAATAGCTCCCCTATATCGTGGATAGGATATGGACAACGCCCATAATTCAAAGACAGAGTGCGGCTCACGGAGCACAACTAAAGGGGATGTGCACAAGTAATGGGGACATCACATAGTCTATCTCCGTAGTTAAAACTATAGTTTATGCCCGAGATAATTTCTCCGTCTTGTGGAGGTGCGGGTATGCGGGCAATGAGCCCTAATCATAGGGATATGCAGGCTTTCCAAGTGACACTCGAGGGTTACTCTAGCACCCATACATGCATTTCGGGCATTCGCCTTTCGGTAGCTTCACACAGCCCCCTTGTTTATTTATTTATTTTTGATTACGGACTTCACCGTTCAGTGCGAGTCTCTTCATGTATCTCAATGGGGATTCCCGGCTACTAGGATTCATCTTTAATACAATTTGCTTCACCATTTTCGTGAGAGTCTCATCATTTGTTTCAGTGGAGATTCCCGGCTACTTGGATTCACATTCCACTTACTCATCATTTTTTTCTTTTTTTTTGCAAAGGGGGCAGGCAACTTTTTCCTCACGATTGCCTTCCATGTGAAGGCAGGAATTTGAGCGTCCATAAAGTATTAGGAAGAAAATCCGAAATCCCTATGGTCAAAGTCATTGATTCACATTATGTGCAAAGTGTAGGAGTTCATCTCGGGTGTATTCTGTGAGTTCTTCTAACGACATTGTAACGCCCGAGAACTTTTTAGGAATTTTTTAGATTTAAAATATAATTATTATGCATTTATAAAGGCTTAATGAACAATTAAGGAGAAATAGGGATTTATTAAATCTATTTAAAGGCCCTATATTTATCAAATGGCTAAGCCCAACTCAAATAGGCCCAAAAACCCAATTCCAAGACTTTTTGATCCAAGCCCATTAATATAAACGTAAATTAGGTAACTTACGGATTTAAAATGGGATATATACATCAATTAGGGGATAAATGGGAGATAATAAGAAAATTCAAAAATTTTGGATGTTTTGAAGCCTGGCGGTCTATCGCGCGACCGTAAGACCCACCCTAGCGGTCCTGCTATGACCGCTAAGCAACCCCAGTTCCTTGAATGGAAGAAAACGTGAAAAGCTTAGATTTTTGACGATCAAATCACCTCAGATCGAAGCTACCTGGCGTGGAAGACTATCTAGAACTCTCTAGGGATTAACTCTACTCCAATTTAGGACTCTAGGTTCGATCTAATCCCTTAAACCCTAGGTGAATCCTATAAATAGATCCTAACTTTGACACATGCGAACCCTAATGTTGGCTTGCGTATTTCAAAGGTAAGGAGACATCTTTTCAGGGTATTTCATTAGAACTGTATGTTCTTCTTAGATTTATCTAACTACCCTTAAAATTTCGTGCTAGAAGATCCAGCTGTTGGAGAGTTAGAGCCACTGCAAGTTGCTGATTTGCAACGGACTATGCAGGAACTAGTGCGATGGTTCAGTAAAGATCAGGAACATAGAAGCCCTAATCGAGGTATTTAGGAGTTGATTCTTTAGAACTTTCTATTCCCCTTTGTATCTTATACCTACCTTCCAATTTTCATGGACTTAGGTCGAGAGGATCATGAGAAAGAGGGACGGGAAGTTGCTGGTTTGGCACAGGATGTGTAGGAAATAGGATCTACTTCCAGTCAGAAATTGAAAGTTTAGGAAACAAATCAAAGGTAGGTTATCTCATGAAAATGCTAAATTCTTGAGTTAGGAATAAAAGTCCACTATTACCTCCTGTTTTCATTGATTGTACATGACGAATTTGAGGTTTTATTATGACTGCGGATATAGGGTTAACATAGCATGTATAGCTCCTACCTTTAATAATGAAAATAATAAATCATGACTACTCATGCATCTCCATGTCTTAATATGATGTTATCAGGCCTTATTTACCTGTTGGCACATTTTACTATGCATCTATCTATCTTAGATTAGCATATATTTTAGTTTTATAGCTGTTTATAGTAGATAGGAAGAAACTGTCTTCTTGAGACCGCCTGAGTCCTTTAGCGGTCCTACGATAGACTCCTAGCGCCTATGAAACGGTCCTCCAGAGATCGCTTTCATTTTCAGAATTCTGTATTATTGTTAACCCGAAACATAATGCGGAATAGCCCTAATTATCATATGTTAAGCCTAGCTAATTAGGTCTTACTCCTATTTTTAGTACTGTACTCTTATACTTGGTTATGTTAATTAATCATCCTAGTAGATTTCATGTTTCTTTATACACTTTGGACTTATTTTAAACTTATGTTACTTTTATGCCAAAATCCTATATTCTTATATTAATGATCATAATTTCATAAGATTCATGGACTTTATAGTGATGTTTTGATCGATGTCTTTCGTGATCTCACTCTTACCTTGAGTCTTTTCTTAAATACATGGCACATATTCCGATACAATGTCATTAGATACACTTCGCACATTAAGCACACAATCTTGGACTTGTGATCCTCTCCATTGGATATTCCTTCCACCAGATTAGGTGATCTTATTTCAAGGCCTCCATAAGACTCTGCGAGCCTGGGATTCCCACTAGGACGCCGAGCTGGTTGTACCCTCAAAACTCAATTGTTTAGAAAGCACTTAACCGGTGTTTTGTGTTCTGGACCTTAGCGGCCCTATGGAAGACCGCCAGAGGTACCTAGCGGCCATTTACCTGACCGCCAAGGACGCCTAGCGGCCCTGCCTTGACTGCATGGTTCCAGTTCATCCAGTTCATTCGGTTCTGTTGTTAAACGGTCCAGACCGCATTGATCCGCATATGGTCCAGTAAACGGCTGTTATTTCCATAAACCGACCCTGATATGACCATTTTTATACTTAAGTCTTGATTAACCCAAGGTTTGACCCAAGGGTTGATTTTCCTATGATCCAAGATGGTCTATTGATTATCTAGAACTTTATACTTTGTTTTAAAAAGCCACCTAATGAATTATGGAAATTAAAGAATATGTCGTTATGCTGTCGATTTTTCTTCATGGCATAACCTTGTTCTAATTCAATTTTTGAACTCTCATATTCTTAATTGAAGTATTTCTTACCTTGATATTTGTTATCATAGAACCATAGTTTGAACTTGTTACATTATTGGCTATATTTATATTTCTCGTGGAAGTAGCTTGATTTATAACTTGAAGATGCAAGAGCGGGCACGGACAGTGTCCAAGGGCTCCACTCAAGTCCCCTCGGTAGATAGCCGGAAACATACTATAAACCATGGGGTATGATGAACACTGGCGTCGCATTGCGCTGGGAGTACTTTTTTTATAAAAGAGTATAAATCCACGAGGCAATCTTGTAAAATTACATGCTTGCTAGTACATTCTCGTTACATGACTTTCTAGTACATAGCCTTTATGGTTATGAAAAAGTACATTCTTGTTCATGAAAGGCCAAGCTTACATTCTTGTTATATTCTTGCTTAATCATATTTCTAGTCTATAAGAATTCTCATATCTCACCTTGATCGTATCTTGTTACTTTGGTTTATTCACGTGTTTCATCGTATTTTCATGATTTATCTTTACTCTAGAGCTAAAATGTTAATTACTTAAACATTGCCTTCATGTTGATACGAAGATACATACTAGGCATGTGTGCTCATTCCCTACCTTTTTCTAATCTTTTTCAGGAAATTCTAGTGGGTCGGATTTAGACTATTCAAGTGATGGGTCCGAGAGTGATTAAAGAAAGAGCGAAGCCTTAGATTGTCATTAGTTGATAGTCAAGAGTCGCTATGTAATTTTTTCTTTTATTGAGTCTAGTTAGTCGAAGAGTCAAGAGTCCATCTTGTGTACTTTTGATTATTGTTAAATTAAGCAAGGATTTTGTCCAAATATTGTGCATTCATTTCTTATGTGTGAATGTGTTAGCGCTCTGATTATATTACTCGCTTGAGACGTACTAGCCGACTATTCACGTTCTCCGATTGTTTCCATTGCATAATCTCAGGGTGCGATAGTTAAAGTGGTATTAGAGTGTAGGTCTTAGGACTTTCTTATTCCCAGGAAAATGTCAAGTCATAGGCTAAGTCCAAGGCTTAAGGACCCATACCTATGAAACAAGGAAAGAAATTTCCAACCCATGAGAGAAATTGGGTAGAACCCGGGATGAGATAGTTAATTAGAACTTATCTCTAAGTTAACTCCCTTTAATTCCGTAGGAATTAACAAACCATTCCTTTTTCTCAGGTACCATATTCTTACAATGGCTCACCGTGTTGATTGGGGTGGAATGCAACAAACTGTCGCGGGTCTCACCCAGGCCTTACAAAATATGGCCCAAGCCGGCACGAGGGCTGGTGCTGGTGATCTGCACCGCAACTTCCGGAGTCTAAACCCTCTGCAATTTTTTGGTTCTTCCAACCCAGACGAAGCTGAGAACTGGATAGATGAAATAAACCGTATATTCGAGGTCATGCAGTGTGCCGACCAAGAGAAGGTTTGTCTCACTATGTTCCAATTTTTAAATTTTTAAATTTATTTTTTAATTTAATTATTAGATTTATAAATAATAATATAAATCGGCCATATTATTAAAAGCTTGTGGTAAGAATGGATTCCGCTCTAGTGCTCGAAAATAATATTCAAGGATGCGCGTACTTGGTGGAAATCTATTCTGGCACCGCCTGACGCACCACACACTTGGGAGGGATTTCTCACCCTCTTCCGAGCAAAGTACTTCTCCGAACATGTCAAGGAGAGGAAGGCGGCAGAGTTCACTTCGCTACGTCAAGGCATGATGACGGTGGTGGAATATGAATTATAATTCTCTCGCTTAGCACCCTATGCTCGGCATTTAGTGAGCACATATCTTCTAAAAGCAAATCGCTTCGTGGACGGGCTGCGGCCTATCTTCATCCAGCAACTTGGCCCACAAAATATTCGGACCTATGCAGAGATGGTCCAATGGGGATGCTTATGTGAACGGACCTTGGAGAAAGTCGATAAACTCAAAGGTAAAGGGGAGGAGTTGAGTCGAAAGTCTAATCGGCGAGGAAGAAAAGAGGAAAAATTCAGCACCACTTACAACTCTCGGGATAACAAGAAGAGATCCCAGAATGGGAACGGTAAGGATGATCGCAGGAACAAGAAGGCTAAAGAAGAAGATAAGCAAGTTATGGCGACTTGCTCTTTCTGTGAGAAGTTCGGCCACTCAGTCGAAGAATGCTGGAAATGCCTAGGGGCGTGTTTGAGATGTGGCATCCGGGAGCACCGCATGCCGGATTGCCCCCTCATAAAGGAACAATCCTCCAGTGGTGGACGCAAGCGACAGGCTCGTCTTAACGCTGTTATAGATAATGATGAAGCGCCCAAGGATGATGGGCTAATGGAAGGTACCATTCAAATCTATTCCCATCCTGCATTCGTGTTATTTGATACAGGTGCTTCTCATTCCTTTATATCTACTGCTTTTGCAAAAACCTTGCCAGGTTCATCAATTCCTCTATCTTCGGACCTAGCTATCACTACATCCTTAGGTCCCGGAACAAAACTTACAACCCACTACCCCGATAGAGAGGTAATGGTAGAAGGTCATAATCTTCCTACAAATCTCGTATGCCTTGACATGGAAGGCTACGATGCTATCCTAGGAGTAGATTGGCTTGTAGACCACGACGCCTATATAAATTATCGCAATAGGAGAATCTCTTTTCGGAAACGAGGTCTTCCACGATTTTTTCCCTTAGTATCAAATACCGGAAGCATCCTACCATTATTTCATCCCTTCATGCTTGCAAACTCATTTCGCAAGGATGTGAAGATTTTCTTGCTTCTGTAATCGTCACTGAGTCCAAGGATATCATCTTAGAGGATATTCCGATTGTGAATGAGTTTCCCGATGTGTTCCCATCGGACTTACCCGGTTTACCACCCGAAAGGGATGTAAACTTCTCCATTGAACTCGTTCCTGGAGCAGCACCTATTTCAATAGCTCCCTACAGGATGTCCCCTACAGAACTCAAAGAATTGAAGAAGCAGCTTTAGGAGTTATTAGACAAGGGCTTTATTCGACCTAGCACATCCCCTTGGGGTGCGCCAGTTTTATTTTTCAAGAAGAAGGATGGATCCCTCAGGCTATGTATCGACTACCGGAGACTAAATCAACTTACTATCAAGAACAAATACGCATTGCCACGTATCGATGAGCTCTTCGATCAAATTTCGGGAGTAGAATATTTCTCCAAGATAAACCTCAGGTCGGGTTATCATCAGCTCAGGATCAAAGACAAAGACATATACAAGACTACTTTCCAGAGCAGATATGGGCACTATGATTTCGTGGCAATCCCATTCGGGTTAACCAATGCCCCAGTAGCGTTTATGCAACTTATGAATAATGTCTTCAGGCCTTACCTCGACCAATTTGTGGTCGTCTTCATTGATGATATTCTGATATACTCCAAGACTAAGGAGGAACATGAAGAACACTTAAGAATAGCCTTGCAAACGCTAAGAGAGCATCAACTCTATGCAAAGCTTAGCAAGTGCGAGTTCTGACTAAAGGAGGTCTCTTTCCTTGGCTATATTATTTCAAAAGAAGGTATCGCTGTCGATCCTTCTAAGGTTAAAGCTGTCAAAGATTGGAGCTGGCCGACGACCGTGTCCGAAGTTAGAAGTTTTCTAGGTCTGACTAGTTATTATAGGCAATTCATTAAGGATTTCTCTAAAATTGTCGTCCCTTTGATTAGACTTACAAGAAAGGAGAACCCTTTTTAATTGTCAAAGGATTGTGAAGAAAGTTTCCTAACTCTTAAAGATCATCTCACTACGGCCCGTATCTTGGCACTACCTGTTGAAGGTGGTGGCTTTGAAGTCTATACCGATGCATCTGGCATTGGCTTGGGATGCGTTCTTATGCAAAATGGAAAGATAATTTACTAGTCATCAAGGCAGTTAAAGCATCATGAAGAAAACTACCCTGCGCATGATCTGGAACTAGCTGCGGTTATATTCGCCTTGAAAATTTGGCAACATTATCTCTATGGAGAGAAGTTCACTATTTTTTCAGATCACAAAAGTCTGAAATACCTCTTCACCCAAAAGGAATTGAACATGAGGGAACACAGATGGTTGGAGTATCTCAAAGACTTCGACTTTACTATCCAATATCATCCAGGAAAAGTAAATGCTATAGCAGACACTCTTAGCAGAAGACCAATGGCAACTCTAACAAGCCTCAGGAAAGGTACGACTTATCTTATCGAGGATTTTGCTCGTTTGAATCTCGATGTTGATAAAGAAGAGGAAGGATGTACGATTCAACCTACATTGATTGAAGATCTAGCCAAATTACAGAAAAATGACCCCACATTGATGGAGATCAAGACTAATATTGATCAAAGGCCGGAATTCTCCATTTCAACTGATGGAAGACTATTGTTTAAGGATCGAATCTGTGTGCCGGATCATGCTGACACTAAGAACTTGATCATGGAAGAAGCTCATAAATCAAGGCATGCTATTCACCCTAGTGCTACCAAGATGTACCAAGACTTAAAAAGAAACTTCTGGTGGCCTAATATGAAAAGAGAAGTAGTGGACTTTGTATCTTGCTGCCTCACTTGTCAGCAAGTAAAGGCAGAACATTTAAAGCCCGCCAGAAAACTACATCCCTTGGATATTCCCGAGTGGAAATGGAAAAGTATAGGGATGGATTTCAACATGGGTTTACCAAAGACGAGAGGTGGACATGATGGTATATGGGTGATTATAGACCGATTGACTAAATCTGCACATTTTCTACCAATCAAAAGTCGATGGTCTGTGGATGTATTAGCAGCACTATAAATGAAGGAGATGGTCAAACTACATGGTGTCCCTGTCACCATTATATCTGACCGAGACCTTCGGTTAACATCACAATTCTGGAAGGGTTTGCAGCATTCATTAGGGACCTGACTCAACTTTAGCACCGCGTTCCATCCACAAATTGATGGTCAAACTGAAAGGACAAATCAGGTGGTGGAGGATATGCTCAGGGCATGTGCCATTGATTTTGAAGGGAGTTGGCACGACCACTTGCCTCTAGTGGAATTCACATACAACAATAGCTACCAAGATAGTATACAAATGGCACCATTCGAGGCACTGTATGGTAGAAGTTGTCGCTCACCTATATGTTGGAATGAAGTCGGAGAGAGGTAGTTTCTCGACCCCGACATCATCAGGGATACTACCGATAAGATAAAACTTATTCGGGAGAGACTCCAGATGGCTCAAGATAGGTAAAAATCATATGCTTATAACAGAAGGCGCAACCTGAAATTCCAAGTAGGCGACCATGTATTCCTTAAGGTTTCTCCGGATCGAGGTATTCGAAGATTCGGCATCAAACGCAAGCTTACTCCGAGATTCATTGGCCCCTTTGAAATCCTCGAAAGGGTTGGTGAAGTTACATATCAAATAGCTTTACCCCCTCAATTAACTGGAGTCCATGATGTATTTCACGTCTTAATGCTCAAAAGGTACGTCCCTGATCCATTCTATGTCATAACTTATGACAATCTGGAGATTAAAAAGGATTTGATATATGAGCAAAAGCCATTCAAAATAATTGAATGAGAAGTACGTTAACTTTGGAATAAGACAATTTCCATGGTCAAAGTCCAATGGAGCAGATCTTGGCCGCACGAGGCGACATGGGAAACCGAAGAGGCCATGCGCAAAAGATTTTCGGAGGTATTTGAATGTAAGTACACTCTCCTCAGCAAATCTTATTACAATGAATTTTGGGACCAAATTCTTTTTATGTGGGGGAGGGTGTAACGCCCGAGAATTGTTTAAGAATTTTTCAGATTTAAAATATAATTATTAGGCATTTATAAAGGCTTAATGAACAATTAAGGAGAAATATGGATTTATTAAATACATTTAAAGGCCCTATATTTACCAAAGGGCTAAGCCCAACTCAAATAGGCCCAAAGACCCAATTCCAAGACTTTTAGATCCAAGCCCATTAATATAAACGTAAATTAGGTAATTTACAGATTTAAAATGGGATATATACATCAATTAGGGGATAAATGAGAGATAATAAAAAAATTCAAAAATTTTGGATGTTTTGAAGCCTGGCGGTCTATCGCGCGACCGCAAGACACACGCTAGCGGTCTTGCTATGACCGCTAAGTAACCCCAGTTCCGTGAATGGAAGAAAATGTGAAAAGCTTGGATTTTTGACGATCAAATCACCTCAGATCGAAGCTACCTAGCGTGGAAGACTCTCTAGAACTCTCTAGGGATTAACTCTACTCCAATTTAGGACTCTAGGTTCGATCTAATCCCTTAAACCCTAGGTGAATCCTATAAATAGATCCTAACTTTGACACATGCAAACCCTAATGTTGGCTCGCGTATTTCGAAGGTAAGGAGACATCTTTTCAGGGTATTTCTTTAGAACTTTATGTTCTTCTTAGATTTATCTAACTACCCTTCAAATTTTGTGCTAGAAGACCCAGCCGTTGGAGAGGTAGAGCCGCTGCAAGTTGCTGATTCGCAACAGACTGCGCAGGAACCAGTGCGACGGTTCAGTAAAGATCAGGAACATAGAAGCCCTAATCGAGGTATTTAGGAGTTGATTCTTTAGAACTTTCTGTTCCCCTTCGTATCTTCTACCTACCTTCCAATTTTCATGGACTTAGGTCAAGAGGATCAGGAGATAGAGGGACGGGAAGTTGCTAGTTTGGCACAGGATGTGTAAGAACTAGGATCTACTTCTAGTCAGAAATCCAAAGTCTAGGGAACAAAATCAAAGGTACGTTATCTCATGAAAATGCTAAATTCTTGTGCTAGAAACAAAAGCCCTCTATTACCTCTTGTTTTCATTGATTGTACATGACGAATTTGATGTTTTATTATGACTACGCATATAGGGTTAACATAGCATGCATAGTTCCTACCTTTAATAACGAAAATAATAAATCATGACTACTCATGCATCTTAATGTTTTAATATGATGTTATCAGGCCTTATTTACGAGTTGGCACATTTTACTATGCATCTATCTACTTTAGATTAGCATATATTTTGGTTTTATAGCTGTTTATAGTAGACAGGAAGAAACGGTCTTCTTGAGACCGCCTTAGTCCTTTAGTGGTCCTACGATAGACCGCTAGCGCCTATGAAACGGTCCTCCTGAGATTGCTTTCATTTTCAGAATTCTGTATTATTGTTAACCCGAAACATAATGCAGAATAGCCCTAATTATCATATGTTAAGCCTAGCTAATTATGTCTTACTCCTATTTTTAGTACTATATTCTTATACTTGGTTATGTTAATTAATCATCCTAATAGATTTCATGTTTCTTTATACACTTTGAACTTATTTTAAACTTATGTTACTTTTATGGCAAAACCCTATATTCTTGTATTAATGATCATAATTTCATAAGATTCATGTACTTTATAGTGATGTTTTGATCGATG
Source organism: Amorphophallus konjac (assembly GCA_022559845.1). Taxonomy (NCBI): domain Eukaryota; kingdom Viridiplantae; phylum Streptophyta; class Magnoliopsida; order Alismatales; family Araceae; genus Amorphophallus; species Amorphophallus konjac. The sequence goes on along the minus strand of CM040121.1, from coordinate 206,569,728 downwards.
TCTTTCGCGATCTCACTCTTACCTTGAGTCTTTTCTTAAGTACATGACACGTATTCTGCTACGATGTCATTAGATACACTTCGCACATTAAGCACATAATCTTGGACTTGTGATCCTCTCCGTTGGATATTCCTTCCAACAGAGTATGTGTAATGCCCCGGAATTTTTATAAATTATTTCTGGAATATTTAAGTATTTTTTGGGAAATTTAAAGACCAAAATGGATTAATAAATAAATATTAGGCTAAATAAATCATTATTAAGGGCTCAATTATGGAAAACCATTAACCTAGCCTATTTAAATGAAGCCCAAAGGACTTATGGACCAAGCCCAGGAAGTTTGGCCCATATTCTAGAAGGTTAATTAACTTATTTACAGAATTTAAGGATAAATACTAATTATTTAGATACTTTAGTAGATAAACCAAAATTAGAATTTGAACTCATTTCAAATTCAGCACCCAATGCGTGTGGCGGTCTATCGTAAAATCACTACAGGGACTTTGGCGGTCCAATCTATGACCGCTACATTCTGTCAGTTCCGTGAATGAAAGAACGAGCGAAAAGATTAGATTTTTAAGACTATATCTCATAGAGATCGAGATGGATGGACTAGTAAACATCTATAGGACTCTCAGAAGTTGATCTAAGCTTTAACAAGGACTCTAGAATCGAGCTAATCCTCAAACCCCAGCAAAACCCCTATAAATAGGACCTAGTTTTGACCTGCGCGACCCCTACATTGGCTCGCGTGGAATCAAGGTAAGACGACATTATTTCAGGTAGGTTCTTTTGAAGTTTTTATTGATAATATATAGGACTAACATCTTCCAAAATTTCGTACTAGGAGATCAAGCACACAAGGAGATAGAAGCTTGCAAAGTTACTGGTTCCATCTTAGCGACCCAGGAAACAGTGCTAAGGTCCGGTGAAGATCAAAGGATTAGAGAATCAAATCGAGGTATTTAGCCTAAGTGCCTTTAGAACTTTTCGTTCCCCTTAGTATCTACTTCTTACCCTCCAAATTTCACGCCATTAGGACAAGAGGATCAGGAGATATCATGGCGTGAAATTACTGATTTATCATTGGAAGGAGTAGAGACTAGGGCTCCATTCTAACATCAAATTCAGAGATTCAAAGCCTTAGCAGAGGTAGGTCATCTCATGCACGGCAAAAATATCATGCTAGGATTAAAATCCCTCTTGTTTTGATCGATTTCATGCTTTATATGTGAAGAATTTTATGTTTTAATAGGACCTATGCACTTAGTATATCATGCATGCATATTCTTAGCCCTAACTAAGTTAAAAAGGAACTTTCTTGTCAATTCACAGAAAACCCATGCATATTGTTAGCTTAACCTTCGTCCTATCATGATTGGGAAGTTTATATATGATTTTCAGACATGATGTGAGTTAAGAACCTTAGAATCTTCTTATTTTCTTTACTGTCAGACGTGCTCTAGTGGCTTAAAGTTTGACGGCCAACATAATATAGCAGCCTTACGATAAACTGCCAGACACCCTGCAAACGTGATTTCTATGTAATCTCTGGCGGACAAGAAGTAGGGCGCTAAAATCACTCTGCCGGCTTTACGATAAACCGCTACAATACTGTAACGCGCCTACCTTAGACCGCTACAGTTCTGTGTTCTGTCAACCCGAGACAGTCTTAAAAATAGTCCACTTTAGCCTATGTATGCCTAGATAATTTTGTCCAAACCTGTTTTAAAGTATTGTTTTATGACTCTGAGACTTAACTAGTATTCATAACGATTGATTTCATGTTCTTTATCCTAATTGGATTATTTTAAGCATATGATAATTTCAAGCCAAAACCATATAATTTTGTACTAACTCTATGGTTTAAATGCTACATTGATGAGGTTTCAACGTGTATTTAATCACTGAACCTATTTTCCCTCATCTATAGAGTCATTTCTATAAGTTCATGGCATATAGTCCGGTATATAACCATTAGTTACACACTTTGCACTAATAGGAACATAATTTTGGACATGATAACCTCTCCTTTGGATATTACTTCCAATGGACTAGGAAATTTTGTTTCAAAGCCTCTGTAAGTCTCCGCGAGCCTGGGATTCCCACTAGGACGCCGAGTTGGTTGTACCATTAAAGCCCATTTGCCTAGAAAGCACTACCGATGTTCTGTATTTCTATATTTTAGCGGCCCAATAGTTGACCGCCATAGTCTTCTAGCGCGCCTTATATAGACCGCTAAAGGGACCTTGACGGATCTACCTTTGACCGCCAAAGACTCCAGAGAGCCTATTTTCAACTATCGAAGTCTTGTACTTAACGGTCCAGAACTAGACCGCTATATTCATGTAACGGCCCAGTTATAGACCGCTAAAATACTTGAGTTTAGTTAACCCAAGGTTTGACCCAAGGGTTAATATCCATATGATCCTAGAAAGACTATTGAATCTCTGGGACATGTCACCTTTATCAAGATGATTTAACTAAGTTATGAAAGATAAAGAACATACCGTTATGCTGCCGATTTATTTCCATGGCATAACCTAGTCATTAAAGTATTTATTGAAATTCCTTATTTCCTTGTACAAGCGTTCATATTTTTGGTTACTTTATCATGAACTATCCTTGAAATTGAACATTCTTGGCCACATTATTTACATGCGTGGAAGTAGCTTGATTTATACTTGAAGATGCGGATCGAGCACTGATTGTGTTCAAGGACTCTATGCTAGTACCCTCGGCTGATTATCGGAAACATACTATTATAAACCATGGAGTATGATGCTACTGACGTCGCATTGCGCTGGGAGTACTTTCTTTATAAATAAGTGAAAATCCACGGCATCCTAGAAATCATGGAATTATCCACAAAGTGATATTCCACAGAAATTCACGAAGTACTTGTTGCTAAGTGAAGAGTACATTCTTGCTTGTTACATGACATTCTAGTACATTCTTGGTCATGAAAGGCCATTACTACATTCTTGCTTGATTATACTTGATCGATTCATGGTCTCATATTCTAAGCTTGATTACATCTTGTTATTTTGGTTTGGAACCGCATGTTTGATCGCAATTCGCATGATTTTACCTTATTCCTTAGAGCTAAAATGCTAATCACTTTAATATTGCCAATCATGTTGATGCGAAGATACCTACTGGGCAAGTGTGCTCATTACCTATTTTCAATCTTTTCAGGAAATACAAGTAGTTCGGATTTGGATTCAAGTTATTCAAGTGATGAGTCCGAGAGCGAATGAAAGTCACATGAAATTGAGAGTGAAGACTTAGGAGTCGATAATGTCTAGACCGAGTCCATGTAATTTTCCATTTTTATTGAGTCAAGTAGATTTGAAAGAGTTGACTAGTTGATGTATTTGAGTTATTCTCCTTATTAATAAAAGTGAAGGTTTGAGTAACTTATTGTGCAATTGTATTTTTATGTGTGATTGTTATTGCACTCTGATTATTCTTGCTTGAAAGAGGCTTACCACGCCGACTGTTCATGTTTCCCGAGATTATCTTCCGCTGTAATAAAAACTCGGGGCATGACATTTAAGTTGGTATTAGAGCCTAAGTCCAAGGGCTTAGGGAGAAAATGTCACGTCCCGACGCGGAATATCGGGACTGGCAGTAGAAACAAGTAATAATAATAATATGTTGATTTCTGGACATGATGTGCTAAAACATAAGGATTAACCACGAACATAACTTCCTTAATTAAATAGCAATTTCATAATCCATGAACCCATTTACATAACCATCTTAAACAACCTCAATAAACTTCCATCATAACATCCACCAGACCACATTATATTGACTAACTTCACATTACAACTCTTTGAACCACATTCTAAAACACAACTAAACATAGACAATTATCTCTAGCTCCACAGCATCTATTTGGCTCGCTCCATGATCAACACTCTTGCCCGTTCCCATCGGATTGCGAGTCCTCACCTGAGCTACCTGAAAAGGGGGGAACAACTAGGTGAGCGAACGCTCAGTAGATAATAACAGGCAAGTTTAAGTAATTAACCAGTTAATTGCATTAAATGCGCAGAAAGAAATAACGATATAATGAAATGACATCAGTAGAAGAGGTACAAGATCATGAATAAAATGAAACTGGAAATTGGCCAACAAGCAAGATTTAACCAAGTCAAGATAATTTAAAGTAAGAGATCACTGTCATAGACATCACGCTAGTCATGCACTCGGTGCAATGCCTCACCATGTCATTCAAACTTCCCGGGGCACAAGTACTTTTCGGGCGCTCCTCCTAGGACCAGAGCGGGCCCTTACGATGCGTTGGCATTGATTTGTTGGATCCAAGATCCCAAGTTATGTCTAGACATTAATCAAGTTTAATGGCCAAGATTCAAGATATGGAACTTACCTCAAAATTTCAAGGGTAAGTTGAAGAGATACTTTGACCAGAAAGTTCAAATTATCAAGAACCAACAATTCTTTGGATTCAACACGAAAAATTATGGAAATCACTTCTGGATGATAAGCGGTCAGAACAGGGCTGCTCAAGCAATTGTACAATCATATATGGGCCGCACATCATGGATCTGGGCTGAGAATCAGCCACCACGAATTGAAGGAATAAACGGACCATTGTGGGCCGTTTAAAGAAGAACAGTCCTAAATGGGCCTTTTAACTATAATGGACGGTCACGAATGGGCCGTGCAGGGCCAGAAAGACATGAAGCCTATGAATAAGATAAACGGGCAGTATTGGGCTATTTCAGGGACAAACGGTCCAATAGGGTTCGCTCATCTGGGCTTGATTTAAATAACTAGAACCCACCCAATTTAGGCTGCGGGCTGCCATAGGTGGGAAAGTACTGAACCAAGGTCCAACCCACTCTCCACTGGTCAGCCTGGGGCTTATTGGGCCAATCAAAACAAGTTTTTGGTCAAAGATAGAACAAGGTTAATCGACCAACAAAATTGGCACTGGGCTAGGGATGAACGGTTCATACTGGGCCGCCCACTGAGTTGAACGATTCCTTTCCGGCCGCGCAAGACTCACTCGGTCCAAGTGATCCGTGACTCACAAGATGATAATCCAAGTGATTCGATCGCGTATATAGGTTCAGGTCTTGATGGTACAACCTGCCCGGTGTCCTAGTGGGAATCCCAGGCTCGCGGGGGCTTACGGAGGTCCCGTAATGAAGGTCCTAGTCCGACGGAAGGAATATCTGGCGGAGAGTCTCAACCATTACAAGGAATTGGGGCTAATAAATCAGCGAAAACCAGTAATGCGGTCAGTCAATTTTACCGGAGTAAAATGACTGTCAAACAATCCTAATAAAATTTTCAATTAATAATGAATCATGATCGATATTAACATTCATTGAAGAAGATGATCCAAGGTCAAGATGAATAAATCAGCAAGAGTTATAATCATTAACTATTATAATTTTCCAGGGTTTTTATGCATGTTGCTACTTACATTTAACCACTAACCTACTATCATAAATCATGCGAGAAAGATAACTTCATTAATTCTGTAAAAATGGACGGTCCAGTAGGGACCTTTCATCCTCCTCGGCAGTCGCACGATAGGCCATGTATCCCACTCCGGTCAGAAGGCTTGCTGGAGATGAGCGGTCTGTAATGAACCGCTGGAAGAGACGAAAGGTCAATAACTGGCCGCCTAATAGAAGGGCAGTCTAGGTCATGCCGCGCTTCCCAGAAACATAATATGAATCACAACACATAAACGGTCAATAATATGCCGCCTAACCAGGTTCGGCGGTCTATCATGAGGCCGCGCAAGTCAGAAACAGACAAGCCCCCTTTCGCCCTGCCCGCCTCCGGCGAGTTGGCTAGGGTTACAATAAATTACAAAATACGCATAGCACAGAGCATAATAATTAGAGCTTTTGGATTCAAAAGAAAGTGCACGAAAAGTTTTACAATATAGCATGCTCGATTAAATCTTTAGTGCCTGCAATCCCTACTTAGACGAGATGAAACAAGTATAACCCTAAATATGACATGCTTCTACTAAACCCTAAAATTATCGCAGGGTACTAAATAACTTTTAGGGCTTTTGCATCTAATAGAAAGAGCACTCGATGCTGGTTATAACCATATATGATACTTAAGGTTTGGCTTGTTATAAGCTACCTTAATTAGAGGAAGAAGGAAGAAGAAGGGACGACGACGTGCTAAGAACACCCCGCCGGTGATCGCCGGAATTCGCCCTCGTCCACGATCCTCGTCGGCCGCCACAGCACCCAAACGAAACTAGGGTTCCTAAGGGTCATTTGTATAGGTCACACAAGGTCTAGAGCCTTCTATTCGCGGAGATAGAGTCCAATCAAGTTGGACGTGCGCGAACCGCGCGGATAGGGTCAGCCGCCGCCTTTTAATCCAAAATTCGCTTTCTAGGGTTAGGGTTTCGGGGGGAACTAAGAGGGGAAACGATCCTCTCATCCTAACCTTTCATTTGGATCCGGTCTCAACCTAAATGATCGGGTATTGGGCTCAAATTTCGCGTTTTAAGGTTCAATTAAATTAAGTGTGGATTTGGGCCTTAATCAGTTAATTCGGCCTAATTACGAGTTTTATTTGAGCTGGACACAGAAGGCACTATTATTAAACATTTTATCCTCTACAAGATTCTAAATTTTTCAGATTTTTACAAAATGGTCGAAATTTAACTTATTCTATTTATTATGGATTTTCTAATTAATCTCTCATAAATTTTCTAGAAATTTTTATTTGTTAATAAATCGGGGTATTACACCCTCCCACACTTCAAAGAATTTGGTCCTCCAAATTCACTACACTTAACACGATAGGGAGTGGAAACTCACCTAGAACAAGTCGGGATACTATTTTCGCATGGTATCTTCTGACTCCCAAGTAGCTTCTTCGGTCCCACACCGACTCCATTGCACTTTAACCATAGGTATGGACCGATTCCTGAGTTATTGCTGCTTACGATCCAGAATCTTAACAGGTCTTTCTTCATAGGTCAGATCTTCCATTAACTCAAAATTCGCATGCTGAATGACATGAGTGGGATCATATACATATTTTCTCAACATCGACACATGGAATGAAGTCCCGCGATCAATGACACCCAAGAGGGGGGGTGAATTGGGTGTTTACCAATTTTAAGAAATTTTTTAGCTTTTTACAAAATATGTGGTTAACAATAATTAGCAATTGAAAACTAATTAACCAATTCTCTCAAACATACTGTTCCCACATGACCATACAACGAAAACAATCAAACCACACAAATAACACACAATGCACAGCGATTTTTAAGGTGGTTTGGATGCAACGACGGCAATCCTACATCCACCCCTCACCAAACCCGGTGAGGCTTCACTCGGGGATAAATCCCCAAACGGAGACAACGCTCCAACCACACACGCAGGACGACGCCTGCACACACACACGGGGACGCGCCCCAACCCACACACGGAGACAAGCTCCAACACACACACACACACACGGAGATGAACTCCAACACGATCCGACAATCGGATCACAACCACACACAAGATCGAACGGATCTAAAAAGACCCTCACACACACAAACGCAGATCTAGGAAGATCCACGTACACACACGAATCAATTACAACACACACAAACAGCCACGGATCCAACACGATCCACACACACACAAGTTATTGCGGTTTATGATGAAACACAAATATTAGACTTAAAGCACAAGACACCAAAGTAAATAGACCACAATTTAGAATGCTCCTGATTTAGGCTCCCCCTGAGTGTATGCTCCGGATGTTCGCGTTGATTCCTTCTTCACCTGAAGAATGGCCTTGTATTGGATGTAGGTTTCCTTGCACGGAGTACTGTTCACTGCTACAGTACTTCTTCTTCTCTTCACTTGGACAGCCTTCCCTTAAGCTCTTCTTGAGATCCTTGCTTGATTGGAACTCCCTGGCTTTAGAAGATGAATGAATGGCTTCAGTTGATGCTTGAATGGCTTCGATCAGATGAAGAACTTGGTGGAAGGAATGTTGTTCACGATCGTTGCAGCAACCTTCCTTTGATAGCTACTATCTTGATCTCTCTAGGTTGATTTGGTGTTGCTTCAATTCATGGGAAGATGAAGGCTTCAAAATAGATCTTGGATCTTCAACTATGATGAGGCTTTGATCTTCGAATCACTATTCACGACTACAGTGATATTCCTCCTCTTCCTTGAGCCAACTTGATCTCTCTTGTTCTCTTGGAGCCTCTTAGGGTTAATGACCTTAAAGAGAGGTTTTATAACCCTTGGAAGGTTAGGAGACAAGTCCCAGACCTAGATCCACAAAATCTGGGGTAATTGGGAGCATTGGAATTAAAGAAATGGGGTGAAGGACCTCTTTTCGAACTTGACACAAAAGTCAACAAAGGAGGGCCTCGGGGCTGGCGGTCGACCGGTGGAGGGCTGGCGGTCGACCGCTAGGGGCCATTCTGTAGCTTTGTGGCTGCTGGGAAAATGGGTCGACCGCTAGCTCCTGACGGTCGACCGCCAGGTTCACAGGTGCCAATTTTTTTCAGTTCTGTGATTTCAGGTCGACCGCCAAGGGTCCACAGGTAGACCGCCAGTCTCCAAACCTGCAAAAGTCAAGTGTTAGTTCACTTGAAACTATCCATTGGTTCGATACTTGAAAAGGGCTTGTGTTATAGTTGATTACAAGTTTGTTTAGACTCGATTTAACACATGGAATGATTCATGAACACAAGTTTGAAAAGGAGTGAATCTTGATGGTTTAAAGCATGAAGCTTCGTTTTAATACAAGGTAGGAGTCTTACCAATGGTTCTTGACAGTAAATGACATATACCACCTATTTTGGATTGCAGAGGAGCATGGTGCTTATCCACACGTTTGGTTTACCAGGTGGCTACCATGAGTTGATCATGCAAGCAAAATAGTCATTGTTAATACCATGCTTGTTCACATTAAAGAGATTATGAAACCTCTTGCCTCTTGCAAACCCAACATAAACAATAAGATGAATGAGCACAATCATCAGGAACATGTGTAATCATCACAGGTTTAATTATCATCATTAAAGCACACATTAAGTTTAGTTATCATCAAAACCATAACTTAACAATTACAACAATCATCAAAACCATAACTCAACAATCTCCCCCTTTTTGATGATGACAAACTTAATGATAAACTTATGATGATATAACAGCTCCCCTTGTCACACATAAACATCAATTTTCTCCCCCTTTGACATAATCAAAAAGTGGGATAATGCAACACTTTCTCGCCCTGGGACATGATCAACAATATCATCAAGCTGAAAGAATCCAAAAGAGGACGAACAAGCTTATCTTCCTTTGAGGCAACAAGAGCCCATCTTAGCAAATCAGAACAAGCTGCAAGGGCAAATCATGGACGAACAAATCACATGATTCCAATCAGATGAGATCAATTGGTGATAGTTTCACAAGACAATATGATACCATCCAACATAAATTCAATCAAGCATATGTTGATGTCAATTGAATGGAATGATTGGCCTCAAGGATGGGAGACAATGGAGATGTTCACAAGATGAGGCATTCAGCAAGATAGCATTCAAAAACTAGATCCCATACCAGATTTTCACAATATGAAAGAGCAGGATGGCACAGCAAAAGATTTTCATTTATTTTCAAATTTTTGATTTTTGTAATTTCTGGAAATGCATAAGAACTCAACGCAAGCATGTGATGACACTATGAATGCAAACATGATACCAATGGAAAGCAAAGACCCCATATGGCAAGTGTAAACAAATTGAAGTCCAAATTTGTGAGATTTTCAGTGATTTGCAAATTTTTAATTTTCTTATGAAGTGCATGAGGCTATATACAAACAACTGATGAGACATGATAAGCACACAATGCAGTCAGGCAGATACGTATATATAGACATGCAAGTATATCTCTCCCTTACTAATTGAAGAAGGGAGTGGGTATAAGAAGGATGCAAGAGAATCATGATAATCGGAATGCACATGTGTAGCACATGGGAGGTTGTGCAATTATATAGGAGAATCATGCAATTGCTAATGTAGTCAATCAACTTTCTGAATACATATTAAATCAAATTTCCAGATGTGTTAGTGAGAAACATGAAAAATGATAGTTGCAATATGGATATTCAGATTTTTAGATTAACACAAGGAGACATTTTACAAACTGTACTTCAATTTTGAGAACAGCGTATTGGAGACTACGCTCTACCACAATGAATTTTCAGCATCATTTTTCAACTCAAGATAGACAGAATTTTTTAAGAGTGATCAGGTTCAAGATGATTCCTTTTTACGCGAGTAGACGCATGGAGCTCATGCCAGAATCCCCGGTTACTCATAATACTGAACCATTTCACCTCATTTTGAACAGAGGTACTAGTCAACACTTTTCAGATATGAACCATATCACGTCTTAGGTGACATGTGCCCAGTTTACTCAGTGAGACCGAGCATTGCTCTATCTTTCATTTTCATTTCAGATTTTTCAACAAGGATGGGTAGGCAGCTTTTTCCTCAACTGTCTCTTCATTATACATGCAGCAAGTTTAATATCTCAAGAGTGTTGAAAAGAAATTCATATATCCTTATCTTTAACACTCATTTTCACATTTTGTGTAAGAAGTGTGCGAATTTGATTCAGCATGTATACCGAAATCATCATGAACACATAACAAGACAGCTCCCCCTAAACAGATGCACTTATGAAATAAGAACTCCCCCATAGTGTACAGCAAGAAACACTCCAATAATGACTCAAATGCAGCATTATTTATCAAGAGGACATAAGGTCATAGAAGTGCCAAAGGATGGGATTTAATAGCATATAATAGCACACATGCACACATTGGGAGTTTATGCAAATGCACTATGACATGCATGCGAGCAATGTGATGTCAATTTGATACCAATGGAATGGATGCCAACTAAATGAACCAAGTGCGACTAATGATATGCAATGTCATGAGTTCTAATGCAATGCAGCCTATGAGGATATAAGAATGCAATGCAAAAATGAGATGCAAGTGCTTATTTTTCAAACTTGTGAGATGAATGGCAATCACATTTTGTTCTTGAATCAAACAATCAACTTTCATGACATGACCTTTATGAATAAGGGTGCATATATGATCAAAAATTAAGCAATGCAACCCAATTTTCAGAATAGTTCAAAATCAGATTTTCAAAAGCATTTCACAAATTTCAAATGAGAAATCATCCACAAGCCAAATGTTTAGATCATTTGATCAAAACATATCTTGAATATAATTAGCTCAAGTCAAGGATCCATTCACAGATCAACCTTTCATAAGCCAGTTACAATTGTCAAGATCTGGTACAAGGCAGAGATTTTAGTCCGAAGACCCAGCTCACACATAGGGAATGCTTCCAAGTGGACATAATCCACTCTTCCACAAACGCCATTTGATATACTAGAAGGGCAGTTCAATTCAGATGTAATCATGCAGTTCAAGTTTGAGAGGTATTCAATGACCAATCATTTCACACACATTTTTCAAGATCTTCACTTATGAAACCAGAGTAACAAAGTGTCAAATTTTCAGAATGCATACCTGAGTTCAATGAGCGTCACCACATGCCTTTAAAAGGAAGCAAGCTTGACAATAGCCTAAAGCGAGGCTAGCCATTTATTGTTGAGTAGTTCAGATGAAGCAATATATCTGAGGAATATTTCATGTTCGACATTATCTGAACATTCATGCAGCCATAGAAATCCTGAAACTCACATAGCAATGTCATGATCAATTCAGATATGGCAATGAGTATGAGATGCATGTCCACAAGGATGAGTTAGACTCACAATTCAAACACATTCATTTAAGGACAAGCTCCCCCTTTCCATGTGCACAAAATACACAATGACATTTTTATTTTTGAAATATATGCAACCTGTGACCTAAATGGACAAGTGACTCGTGGTACAAGGCGGAGATACATTCTCACGCATGGTGATAGTCTTCAGACAAGAATGACTTGCCCTTCATCAAATCACCATTTGATATACCACGTAGTCATGCAATGATAAGCAAGCAAATGAATTTTTAGAATCATGAAGTGCATTGATGCAATGGTGATTAAAAAAATATGTAATGCATTCTAACAACAATTTTTTTATTTTTCGAAATAGAGATCAGAAATTTATTTTCAATACTTGTGCCTTGAGCATTCATTATTTTCAAGCTTTCCACCTTTCATACCATGCCTTAGGCACTTGCTCTAGCACGTACTAGGACTTCCACCAGCTTATGCTCAAGTCGATCCTGGAAGTTGTTCAAGTTCTGGTATCTCATCTCCTTGTGGCAATTGAGAAGGTTTTCATCATTTTTCATCCTTGCAATGGTATATGTTTAGTTGATTCAAGCCTGACTATGGATGACCAACATCATTTGGACTTGGGGAGTGTAATCTGCATCCAATGGCAAGAGGACTTAAGTTGTCAATTTTGATTTAAGTTTATTAACAGTGACATGCCAACATAATTTAACAACCAGCATCCCCTAGACAAATCTAGATGCAATGCATGATTCATGTGTGAACCTAAACATTAAGCCTATATGATGAATGTGATTGCTCCCCCTTAGTGTGTGCATGAATGCAAGATGTTCGGTGACAATCCGATCCCATATACAGTCTTTTAAGTAAATGACTCATAGTACCAGGCGGAGAACTTAGATCTGAAGATCACCTCACGCGTAGTGATAGTTTTCAGACAGGCTTAACCTACCCTTCCACATGTCACCATTTGATATACTATGTAATCATGGATGATGAAGGCAGGGAAATTGTAATGCATTATGGGATGAATACACAGTGTTCAACTTATGCATGACAGAGTATGAAAGTGTATGCAAACTCAATATGTGTAGTGAAAATATGATCTGAAGAATCTTCAAGCTCTCCTACCACAAGATGTTATATTACAAGTGATATATGCACGAGTATGCAAACAATAATGAATGGAATGCATGTACGGACATGTGCATTATCACAATACTATTCAGCACAATATGAATAAAGCCATGACACCATTACTGAAGAGAGTGAGAGGGATATCACCTGAGTTTCCAAATTCCATTTTTGATTTTCTATTTTAGCCTTTCTTGAGTCACTTGACTCGTGTGCCTTACCTTTTTGGCGAAAATAAATTTCATGATTTACATTCCCAAGGCACACCTGCAAAATAGATTTCTCATTTGACATTTTTAGGTACCCAAATCTTTTTGGGTCCTTGTGGGTTAGCAACAACATGGGCATGTGGTTTCTAACTTTTGACAACATCCAAATCATCATTTTTCTTTAGAAAACAATCATGCTTAACATTCCCAGATTTGCCAAAGTGATGGTAGAAGGCATGTTGCATCATATTCTTCCTTCTCATGGGTTATACTGATTTGTGTGCGTGAGCATGATGTGTTGAGTGGGAGTTCTTTCTCTTCAATAATAACCAACAATGTGAGGTTGTATGACCCCATTTATCACAATGATTACAATGCATGGAAGGTTTTGTGGTGAAGACTTTCTTTGCATTTTTTAAAACAGCTTGGTTTCGACATGCTCTCAAATCATCATTCTTCATAATGAAACAATTATGCATAGCATGTCCATATTTTCCACAATAAAAACATGTGAGTTTCTTTCTAATTGGTTGTGTGTGTGTGGAAGAGATATGTTCAATATGCATGGAGGTGCTAGCAGTATTTTTGAATTTTTGATGCAAATTGATTTTCTTTGTAGATCCATGTGTGTGTGCAACATGATTTTTCTTTTTCGGATTTGAATTTGATCTTTTTATTATCTGTGAAGAAGATTGATTTGGGGACCCATTTGATGTACTAGCTATGTTTGAACTGTGCACAAAAGATGTATAAACTTTATTTTCAAACTTCTTTTTGTTCACAGGATTAAAACCCAGCCCTTCCCTTTGAAAATTCACTTTTGACCCCAATAATTTATCAAAATTTTCTTGATCATTCATAAATCTAGACAATGAAACATTCAAGTCAAGAATTTCAGATTGAAGAGATGCAATGTGAAATTCATAGGAAACCATCTTATTTTCATAGGAGTTGACTTGTTCATGTAAAGTAGCATTGATGGTTTTATGACTTTTAATTTCTTGCAGCAAAGCATGCACTTTTTCAGATTCATCAATATTCACAAATTTTCCTTTTTCAAGAGCAAGCAATCTTTCAGAAATGGTATTGTTCAATTCCTTCAGTTTCTCATTTTCCATTTCAAGATTTTTATCATGAGCAAACTCATTTTGACCATTGTTCATAAGACTTACTCTCTCTCTCAACTCTTTGTTTTCATTTCTCAAAGAAGATATTTGATCTTTATGAATTTCAAAGTCGAACACATGACCATCAATCAATTCCTTCAAGTGTGAGCATTCTTTACATGGAGAATCACATTTATTTTGTCCAACATTCTTTTTCAATTTTTTGTTTTCAGACTTAACCTTCTCGTATTTTTCAGTAAGCTCGTCATATGCAATCAATAACTCCTCATAGCTGAATTCATCTTCATTATCAGAATCAGAATTTACCTTTGAGCTTGATTCAACTTGCTGATCACTCCCTTGATCGCTCGTGCCTGCCACAAGACATTGATCTTCATGCTCTTCCCGGACTTTGGTTAAGCCGACCAAGATATCCTTCGCGGATCTGTAATGGGAGACAAAAGGGAAATGATTAGAATCAATTGTAGCAATAAGCAATTTTAGAACCAAACAATTTTGATCATGTTTGAACTTGGAATCTGCGGTCCAGACATATTTGTCTTTAGGCAACTAATAAGGACCATGTGAGATAAGCTTCCATAACTTAGGATCAAATGAGTTGACTAGACTGCACATCCTTCCTAACCATAAATCAAAATTGCAACCATCAAACACCGGTGGAGAATTCAAGGTGTACATAATGGTGGTCATTGATCTGGATCACTCTAGATCGTTAGATCTATGAAATTAAAGCCTTGGCTCTGATACCAATTGAAGTCCCGCGATCAATGACACCCAAGAGGGGGGTGAATTGGGTGTTTACCAATTTTAAGAAAATTTTTGGCTTTTTACAAAATATGTGGTAAATAATAATTAGCAATTGAAAACTAATTAACCAATTCTCTCAAACTTACCGTTCCCATATGACCATACAACGAAAACAATCAAACCACACAAATAACACACAATGCACAGCGATTTTTAAGGTGGTTCGGATGCAACGACGGCAATCCTACATCCACCCCTCACCAAACTCGGTGAGGCTTCACTCGGGGATAAATCCCCAAACGGAGACAACGCTCCAACCACACACGCAGGACGATGCCTGCACACACACACGGGGACGCGCCCCAACCCACACACGGAGACAAGCTCCAACACACACACACACACACGGAGATGAACTCCAACACAATCCGACAACCGGATCACAACCACACACACAAGATCGAACGGATCTAAAAAGACCCTCACACACACAAACACAGATCTAGGAAGATCCACGTACACACACGAATCAATTACAACACACACAAACAGCCACAGATCCAACACGATCCACACACACACAAGTTATTACGGTTTATGATGAAACACAAATATTAGACTTAACGCACAAGACACCAAAGTAAATAGACCATAGTTTAGAATGCTCCTAATTTAGGCTCCCCCTGAGTGTATGCTCCGGATGTTCGCGTTGATTCCTTCTTCACCTGAATGGCTTGAGACTCAGCTTGAATGGCCTTGTATTGGATGTAGGTTTCCTTGCACGGAGTACTGTTCACTGCTACAATACTTCTTCTTCTCTTCACTTGGACAGCCTTCCCTTAAGCTCTTCTTGAGATCCTTGCTTGATTGGAACTCCCTGGCTTTAGAAGATGACTGAATGGCTTCAGTTGATGCTTGAATGGCTTCGATCGGATGAAGAACTTGGTGGAAGGAATGTTGTTCACGATCATTGCAGCAACCTTCCTTTGATAGCTACTATCTTGATCTCTCTAGGTTGATTTGGTGTTGCTTCAATTCATGGGAAGATGAAGGCTTCAAAATAGATCTTGGATCTTCAACTATGATAAGGCTTTGATCTTCGAATCACTGTTCACGGCTACAGTGATATTCCTCCTCTTCCTTGAGCCAACTTGATCTCTCTTGTTCTCTTGGAGCCTCTTAGGGTTAATGACCTCAAAGAGAGATTTTATAACCCTTGGAAGGTTAGGAGACAAGTCCCAGACCTAGATCCACAAAATCTGGGGTGATTAGGAGCATTGGAATTAAAGAAATGGGGTGAAGGACCTCTTTTCGAACTTGACACAAAAGTCAACAAAGGAGGGCCTCGGGGCTGGCGGTCGACCGGTGGAGGGCTGGCGGTCGACCGCTAGGGGCCATTCTGTAGCTTTGTGGCTGCTGGGAAAATAGGTCGACCGCTAGCTCCTGGCGATCGACCGCCAGGTTCACAGGTGCCAATTTTTTCAGTTCTGTGATTTCAGGTCGACCGCCAAGGGTCCACAGGTCGACCGCCAGTCTCCAAACCTGCAAAAGTCAAGTGTTAGTTCACTTGAAACTATCCATTGGTTCGATACTTGAAAAGGGCTTGTGTTATAGTTGATTACAAGTTTGTTTAGACTCGATTTAACACATGGAATGATTCATGAACACAAGTTTGAAAAGGAGTGAATCTTGATGGTTTAAAGCATGAAGCTTCGTTTTAATACAAGGTAGGAGTCATACCAATGGTTCTTGACAGTAAATGACATATACCACCTGTTTTGGATTACAGAGGAGCATGGTGCTTATCCACACATTTGGTTTACCAGGTGGCTACCATGAGTTGATCATGCAAGCAAAATATTCATTGTTAATACCATGCTTGTTCACATTAAAGAGATTATGAAACCTCTTGCCTCTTGCAAACCCAACATAAACAATAAGATGAATGAGCACAATCATCAACAACATGTGTAATCATCACAGGTTTATTTATCATCATTAAAGCACACATTAAGTTTAGTTATCATCAAAACCATAACTTAACAATTACAACAATCATCAAAACCATAACTCAACATGGAAGACATTGTGTACTTCGGATAACTGAGGTGGTAGTGCCAAACGGTATGCAACCTCCCCCACTCTTTCCAAAATCTCGAATGGACCAACATATCTTGGACTCAGCTTGCCTCGAATGCCAAATCTTCGAATCCCTCTCATGGGAGAAACCTTCAGAAACACATGTTCACCAGCCTGGAATTCCAAAGCTCTTCTTCTGTTGTCCGCATAACTCTTCTGTCTTGATTGTGCTACTTGCAACCGGTCTCTAATAATACGAATATTCTTTGATGATTCAGAAATAAGATCCGGTCCCAGCCATTGCTTCTCGCCAACCTCGTTCGAACATAATGGGGATCGACAGCTTCTTCCATATAAATCTTCAAATGGAGCCATCTGAATATTGGACTGATAACTATTGTTGTAAGCAAATTCAATCAAGGCCAAGTGATCACTCCAATTGCCTCCAAAATCAATCTTGCAGGCTCTAAGCATATAATCCACTATCTGGTTGGTTCTTTCCATCTGCCCATCTGTTTGTGGATGAAACGCAGTACTGAAGTTCAGACGGGTTCCCAAAGATTCTTGCAAACCCTTCCAAAAGTGCGAGGTGAATCGGGGGTCTCTGTCGGACACAATACTGACTGGAATACCATGGAGTCGCACAAATTCCTTCATATACAAAGATACTAAAACATCAACAGTCCACTTAGATTTAATGGATAAGAAATGAGCAGATTTTGTCAACCTGTCAACAATAACCCATATTGCATCAAATCCGCTACGAGTCCTAGGTAGACCCATAATGAAATCCATGCCAATACTCTCCCACTTCCATTGAGGTATGTCCAGTGGTTTCAACTTCCCTGCAGGTCTGAAATGCTCAGCCTTAACTTGTTGGCACACCAAACATTTACTCACAAATTCTGTAATTTCCTTTTTCATATTCGGCCACCAGAAAGATCTTTTCAAATCCTTAAACATCTTCGTACCTCCAGGATGAATGGTATATCGGGATCTATGAGCTTCCTCGAGGATCTTGTTCTTAACTTCGACCACATCAGGTACACAAGTCCTTCCCTGAAATAACAATCTACCATCATCAGCTATCATGAATTCAGGTCTGCTACGCAAGTTCTCCTTGATTTCTATCAACTCTGGATCATTGTCTTACAAGGACATGATTTCTGCCAATAATTCTGGTTTAAGCTGAATCTGAGCAATCATAACTCGGTCCTTGTCAACATTTATATCTAAACTGGCTAATTGCTCCAACAATTTCCATTCTTACAACATGAGACTTGACAATTTAGCCATTGGCTTGCGACTTAAAGTATCTGCTACCACATTACCCCTCCCGGGATGATACTCTATGGAGAAGTCAAAATCCTTTAAATTTTCTAACCATCTTCTCTGCCTCATATTGAGCTCTTTCTAAGAAAATAAATACTTCAAACTCTTGTGATCTGAAAATACTGTGAACGTCTCTCCATATAAGTAATGCCTCCATATCTTCAAGGCAAATACTACTGCTGCTAGCTCCAAATCATGGACAGGATAATTCTCCTCATGCTTTCTCAACTGCCAAGAAGAATAGGCTATCACTTTCCCGTGCTGCATCAGTAGGCAACCTAAACCAATTCCCGAAGTATCGGTGTACACCACGAAGCCTCCTTCTCCAGATGGTAAAGCTAAAACAAGGGCAGTCGTTAAACACTCCTTCAAAGTCTGGAAGCTTCTCTCACAATCCTCCGACCAGTCAAATTTATTCTCCTTACGGGTTAATCTCGTTAAGGGTACTGCGATCTTGGAGAAATCCTTAATAAACCTTCGGTAATATCCTGCTCGGCCTAGAAAGCTTCTTATTTTTGTTACAATAGTAGGCCTATCCCAATTTTTCACTGCCTCTATCTTAGACGGATCCACAGAAATACCTTCTTTCGTAATGATATGCCCTAGAAAGGACACCTCCTGCAGCCAAAATTCACATTCGCTAAACTTGGCGTATAACTGATGATCTCTCAATATTTGCAACGCCATCCTCAAGTGCTCAGCATGTTCTTCCTCACTCTTGGAATAAATCAGAATGTCATCAATAAACACCACGACCCATTGATCAAGATAGGGCCGGAACACATTGTTCTCAACAGCATAAAAGCTGCAGATGCATTCGTTAGTCCAAAAGGCATTACAACAAATTCAAAATGCCCATACCTGCTACGAAAAGCCGTCTTATAAATATCCTCTTCCTTAATCCGTAACTGGTGGTAG
The DNA here is from genome assembly GCA_022559845.1 of Amorphophallus konjac. NCBI lineage: Eukaryota > Viridiplantae > Streptophyta > Magnoliopsida > Alismatales > Araceae > Amorphophallus > Amorphophallus konjac. The sequence continues at coordinate 206,550,367 of CM040121.1, read as the reverse complement.
CTTAATCAAAGATCAATCTTAGAAAAATACTGAGCTCCTACTATCTGATCAAATAATTCATCAATCCTGAGCAATGGATATTTATTCTTGATAGTCAGTTGATTCAATTGCCGATAATCAATACACAACCTCATCGAGCCATCCTTCTTCCTCACGAATAATATTGGAGCTCCCCACTGGGATGTACTTGGACGAATAAACCCCTTCTCAAGTAATTCCATTAACTGATGCTTTAATTCCCTCAACTCCGCAGGAGACATACGATAAGGAGCTTTAGAAACAGGGGTCGCGCCAGGAATTAGATCAATAGAAAACACAACTTCCCTCTCTGTTGGAAGTCATGGCAAATCCTCAGGAAAAACATCTAGAAAATCTCGGACAACAGGAATGTCCTTAATCTCGATCTTCTTCTCAGGGGTCACATAAATAAAGGCTAGAAAAGACTGACATCCTCTCCTCATCAACTTATCAGCTCGGAGGGCCGAAATAAGTGGCACAGACTTATGGTGCCCAACCCCTATAAAAGAAAGTCCAGGGTGTCTAGAAAAAGACACAGAACTGGAACTACAATGAACATTGGCCTCATGCTTAGCCAACCAATCCGCTCCTAGAATTACATCATAATCTTTCATATCCATACATACTAATTCAGCCGGCAAATTCTGTTCATTAACCATAATCTTGCTAGAAGGATAAAAATATTTAATCGCTGATCTAGAACCAATAGGAGTTGATATCTCTAGTGGGGAATCCATCAAAACCGGATTCACAGCTAATGTCTTAGCAAAATTTCAAGAAACAAATGAATGAGTAGCACCGGTATCGAAAAGAACAAAAGCTGGCTTTCCATGAACAATGAGAGTACCTTCAACAAGTCCACCCTCCTCGGTGGTGCCCGCGTCGTCCTCCTGTAGGGCCTGGAGCTTGCCATGTTGCTTCTTGCTGCCTTAAGGCTTAGTCGGGGTAGCTTGCTCGGATAAGAGAGGACACTCCGGGATACAGTGGTCTCTACTTCCACAACGTAAGCAGGCACCCAGCTTGCGCCAGCACTCTTCCATCTTGTGACCAGGACGGTCACAATACTTGCATACGCCCTTAAATGGAACAATAGGACCAGGTTTATTGTCTTCATTCTTTAGCATCTTCCCCTTCCATGAACCAGACCCGCCATTGGGCCTTTTCTTGCTATAACCGGGCTTAGCATTCCCGGGACCAGTAGGTTGCTCCTTCTTGACGTTCTTCCCACGGATTTTCTCCGTCATTTCCAAGGTATCTTCTAAAACTTGGGCTTTCCTCACCATTTCTACATAGGTCTGAATCTCCATCGGCGCCAACTGGTTAATATAATGCAACTTCAGCCCATTAAGAAAATGTTTCGCCTTCATCTTTTCTATGGAAATCAAATGATTGGCATAACGAGAAAGTCTACAGAATTGAGCTTCATATTCCGCCACAGATAAACTCCGCTGCATCAGAGTAGCAAACTCAGCGGCTTTCTTCTCTTGGATTCTGTCGGAAAAGTACTTGCTATTGAAGAATTCTTCAAATTCCTTCCATGAAATTTCCCTATTACCGAGGGTTGCCTTTACTGACTCCCACCACGTCCTAGCATCACGTTCCAACTGGAAGGTTGTTAAAAGCACATGCACCTGGTCGCTGCATTACATCACCTTGAAAATCCTCTCCATCTCTTTAAGCCAGTGCTCAGCTTCATCGGGATCAATTGAGCCTCCAAAATGTGGGGGATTCATCCCACAAGAATTCCTGTGTAAATCGCCGGCACCATGATTCGCCGCTTCACCCTGGGCAACTTGTTGCAAAGCTCGCGTAAGTCCTTGGACCGTTCGTTGCATGTCTCGCCACTGCACACGCTCAGCTGCCATCGAAACGTCCTATACGAAAATAATTTATCTTAAGTTCACTTAGGAAAAAAAAGTTTAGAGTTGATTATTAACTCAACCCAAGTCTCTACCCAATTCTCACTAGGTTTGGTCCTTTGACTCATAACAAGAGTATAGGTTCTACGATAAACACTTAGAATCCTAGAACTTAAATAACCTAGGAATATTAGAAACCTAGGCTCTGATACCACCTAACTATCACGCCTCGACGCGGAATATCGGGACTGGCAGTCGAAACAAGTAATAATAATAATATGTTGATTTCTGGACATGATGTGCTAAAACATAAGGATTAACCACGAACATAACTTCCTTAATTAAATAGCAATTTCATAATCCATGAACCCATTTACATAACCATCTTAAACAACCTCAATAAACTTCCATCATAACATCCACCAGACGATGTTATATTGACTAACTTCACATTACAACTCTTTGAACCACATTCTAAAACACAACTAAACAAAGACAATTATTTCTAGCTCCACAACATCTATTTGGCTCGCTCCATGATCAACACTCTTGCCCGTTCCCATCGGATTGCGAGTCCTCACCTGAGCTACCTGAAAAGGGGGGAACAACTAGGTGAGCAAACGCTCAGTAGATAATAACAGGCAAGTTTAAGTAATTAACCAGTTAATTACATTAAATGCGCGGAAAGAAATAACGATATAACGAAATGACATAAGTAGAAGAGGTACAAGATCATGAATAAAATGAAACTGGAAATTGGCCAACAAGCAAGATTTAACCAAGTCAAGATAATTTAAAGTAAGAGATCACTGTCATAGACATCACGCTAGTCATGCACTCGGTGCAATGCCTCACCATGTCATTCAAACTCCCCGGGACACAAGTACTTTTTGGGCGCTCCTCCCAGGACGAGACCGGGCCCTTACGATGCGTTGGCATTGATTTGTTGGATCCAAGATCCCAAGTTATGTCTAGACATTAATCAAGTTTAATGGCCAAGATTCAAGATATGGAACTTACCTCAAAATTTCAAGGGTAAGTTGAAGAGATACTTTGACCAAAAAGTTCAAATTATCAAGAACCAACAGTTCCTTGGATTCAACACGAAAAATTACAGAAATCACTTCTGGATGATAAGCGGTCAGAACAGGGCCGCTCAAGCAATTGTACGGTCATATATGGGCCGCACATCGAGGATCTGGGCTGAGAATCAGCCACCACGAATTCAAGGAATAAACGGACCATTGTGGGCCGTTTAAAGAAGAACGCTCCTAAATGGGCCTTTTAACTATAATGGACGGTCACGAATGGGCCGTGCAGGGCTAGAAAGACATGAAGCCTATGAATAAGATAAACGGGTAGTATTGGGCCGTTTCAGGGACAAATGGTCCAATAGGGTCCGCTCATCTGGGCTTGATTTAAATAACTAGAACCCACCCAATTTAGGCTCCGGGCTGCCATTGGTGGGACAGAACTGAACCAAAGTCCAGCCCACTCTCCACTGGTCAGCCTAGGGATTATTGGGTCAATCAAAATAAGTTTTTGGTCGAAGATAAAATAAGGTTAATCAACCAACAAAATTGGCACTGGGCCAGGGATGAACGGTTCATACTGGGCCGCCCACTGAGTTGAACGGTTCCTATCCGGCCGCGCATGACTCAGTCGGTCCAAGTGATCCGTGACTCACAACACGATAATCCAAGCGATTCGATCGCGTATACAGGTTCAGGTCTTGATGGTACAACCTGCCCAACGTCCTAGTGGGAATCCCAGGCTCGCGGGGACTTACGGAGGTCCCGTAATGAAGGTCCTAGTCCGACGGAAGGAATATCCGGCGGAGAGTCACAACCATTACAAGGAATTGGGGCTAATAAATCAGCGGAAACAAGTAATGCGGTCAGTCAATTTTACCGGAGTAAAATGACTGTCAAACAATCCTAATAAAATTTTTAATTAATAATGAATCATGATCGATATTAACATTCATTGAAGAAGATGATCCAAGGTCAATATGAATAAATCAGCAAGAGTTATAATCATTAACTGTTATAATTTTCCAGGGTTTTTATGCATGTTGCTACTTACATTTAACCACTAACCTACTATCATAAATCATGCGAGAAAGATAACTTCATCAATTCTGTAAAGATGGATGGTCCAGTAGGGACCTTTCATCCTCCTCGGCGGTCGCACTACAGGCCGTTTATCCCCCTCAGGTCAGAAGGACTGCTAGAGATGAGCGGTCTATAATGAGCTGGTCAATAACTGGGCGCCTGATAGAAGGGCGGTCTAGGTCATGCCGCGCTTCCCAAAAACATAATACGAATCACAACACATAAACGGTCAGTAATATGCCGCCTAACCAGGTTGGGCGGTCTATCGTGAGGCCGCGCAAGTCAGAAACAGTCAAGCCCCCTTTCGCCCTGCCCGCCTCCGGCGAGTTGGCTAGGGTTACAATAAATTACAAAATACGCATAGCACATAGCATAATAATTAGGGCTTTTGGATTCAAAAGAAAGAGCACGAAAAGTTTTACAATATAGCATGCTCGATTTAATCTTTAGTGCCTGCGATCCCTACTTAAACGAGATGAAACAAGTATAACCCTAAATATGACATGCTTCTACTAAACCCTAAAATTCTCGCAGGGTACTAAATAACTTTTAGTGCTTTTACATCTAATAGAAAGATCACTCGATGATGGTTCTAACCATATATGATACTTAAGGTTTAGCTTGTTATAACCTACCTTAATTGGAGGAAGAAGAAAGAAGAAGGGACGACGACGTGCTAAAAACACCCCGCTGGTGATCGCTGGAATCCGCCCTCGTCCATGATCCTCGTCGGCCGCCACAGCATCCAAACGAAACTAGGGTTCCTAAGGGTCATTTTTATAGGTCACACAAGGTCTAGAGCCTTCTATTCGCGGAGATAGAGTCCAATCAAGTTGGACGTGCGCGAACCGCGCGGATCGGGTCAGCCGCCGCCTTCTAATCCAAAATTCGCTTTCTAGGGTTAGGGTTTCAGGGGAAACTAAGAGGGGACATGATCCTCTCATCCTAACCTTTCATTTGGATCCGGTCTCAACCTAAATGATCGGGTATTAGGCTCAAATTTCATGTTTTAAGGTCCAATTAATCTAAGTGTGGATTTGGGCCTTAATAAGTTAATTCGGCCTAATTACGAGTTTTATTTGAGCTGGTCACAGAAGGCACTATTATTAAACATTTTATCCTCTACAAGATTCTAAATTTTCCAGATTTTTACAAAATGGTCAAAATTTAACTTATTCTATTTATTAAGGATTTTTTAATTAATCTCTCATAAATTTTCTAGAAATTTTTATTTGTTAATAAATCGGGGTATTACATAAAAGTCCTATCATAGGATACGTCCAAGGTTAAGGACCTGCACCTATGAAAACTAGGAAATAAATTCCCCACCTATGCGAGAATTGGGTAGAGCCCGGGATAAGATAATAATTTAGCTTTAGACTAACCCTTTCAAAATTTCCTTGAGAATTAACAATTTGTTATTCTCTCAGGTACCTTATTCTTATTTGGAATGGCTCATCACGTAGATTGGAACGGCATGCAAGAGACCATCGCGGGTTTAACTCAAGCACTACAAACCATGGCGCAAGCTGGCGCAGGAGCGAGGGCTGGAGACCTACATCGTAATTTCCGAAGCTTAAACCCTCCGAGATTTTCGGGTTCCTCAAATCCAGATGAAGCTGAATACTGGATAGATGAAATGAACCGCATATTTGAGATTATGCAATGTGCGGATCAAGAAAAGGTTCACCTTGCTACCTTTCAACTAAATAAAGACGCCCGTACGTGGTGGAAGTCCGTTCCTACACCCCCAGCCGATGCACCGCACACGTGGGAAGGCTTCCTTACGCTCTTTCGAGCCAAATACTTTTCTGAGCACATCAAAGAGCGGAAGGCTATGGAGTTTGCTTCTCTGCGCCAGGGCATGATGTCGGTGGCTGAGTATGAACTACAATTTTCCAGGCTGGCGCCATCTGCTCCGCACTTGATTAGCACTGATTTGCTAAAGGCTAATCGGTTTATGGATGGATTAAGGCCCGGGTATATTTAGCAACTGGGGACTCAGAACATCCGTACTTATACGGAGATGGTCCAGCGAGCGCATCTATGCGAGAGGACCTTAGAGAAAGTAGAAAAATTAAAAGGAAAGGGAGAGGAACCAAGTCGAAGGTCTGATCGGCATGATAAGAAAAAGAAGTTCAGCATCACGGAACCCTACAAATCTCGTGATAGCAAGAAAAGATCCCGAAAAGGGAGTGGTAGTGGCTACCACAAGAACAACAAAGTCAAGGAAGAAGACAAGCAGGTCACCAAGGCCTGTACTTTTTGTGAGAAGTTCGGTCATTCGGCCGAAGAATGCTGGAAGCGCCTTGGCGCTTGTCTCCGTTGTGGCAGCAGGGAGCACCGTATGCCGGATTGCTCCCTTATGAAGGAGCTATCTTCTGGAAGTGGACGTAAATGGCAAGCTCGCCTCAATGCTATTCTAGAAGATAATGAAGCGCCCCTAAATGATGGGCTTATTGAAGGTACTGTTCACATTTATTCCCGTCCTGCATTTGTGCTATTTGATACCGGTGCTTCTCATTCCTTCATATCCACCGCTTTTGCAAAAACATTACCAATTTCATCAGTTCCCTTACCTTCGGACCTTGCTATTACTATGCCTTTAGGCCCCGGAACCAAACTCACCAACTATTATCCAAATAGTGAGGTAAGGGTAGAAGAACATGATCTTCCTGTAAATCTCGTATGCGTTGATATGGAGGGCTACAATGCTATTTTAGGCCTAGATTAGCTTGTTGACCATGATGCCTACACAAATTGTCAGAATATGATAATATCCTTTTGCAAACCTGGTCTTCCAAGGTTTTCCTTCCTTGGTGTCAAATATAGGAAGCATTCTGTCATTATTTCATCTCTGCACGCTTGCAAATTAATTTTGCAAGGATGTGTAGCTTTTCTTGCTTTCGTTATCCTCACCGAATCCAAGGAAATCATCTTAAAAGATATCCCGATTGTCAATGATTTTCTGGATGTATTTCCATCAGATTTACCCGGTTTACCACCCGAAAGGGAAGTAAACTTTTTCATTAAACTCATTCCTAGAGCGGCACCTGTTTCAATAGCTCCCTATAGGATGTTCCCCACAGAACTCAAGGAATTAAAGAGACAACTACAAGAGATACTAGACAAGGGTTTTATTCAACCCAGCACATGCCCTTGGGGTGCATCGGTTCTTTTTATCAAGAAGAAGGATGGATCCCTCAGGTTATGTATCGATTACCGGCGACTGAATCAGCTTACTATCAAGAACAAGTATCCATTACCGTGCATCGATGAGCTCTTTGATCAGCTTTTGGGAGCAGAATATTTTTCCAAAATAGACCTCAGGTCAGGCTATCATCAACTCAAGATCAAGGATGAAGACATATACAAGACGGCTTTCCGGAGTAGTTATGGCCACTATGAATTTGTGGTAATGCCGTTCGGGTTAACTAATGCCCCGGCCGCATTTATGCAACTTATGAATAACGTCTTCAGGCCATATCTCAACCAATTTATGGTCGTATTCATTGATGACATACTCATATATTCCAAAACAAAGGAAGAACATGAAGAACATTTAAGGATAGCCTTGCAGACTTTAAGAGAATATAAGCTTTATGCCAAACTTAATAAATGTGAGTTATGGCTTAAGTCTCATTTCTTGGACATATTATTTCAAAAGAAGGTATCGCTGTGGATCCTTCTAAAGTGGAAGCTGTCAAAAACTGGAGCCGGCCAATGACCGTGTCAGAAGTTAGAAGTTTTCTGGGCCTGGCTAGTTATTACAGAAAATTTATTAAAGATTTCTCTAAGATCGCCGTTCCTTTAACTAGACTTACAAGAAAGAAAATCCTTTTATATGGTCGAAGGACTACGAGGAGAGTTTCCTAAATCTTAAGGATCACCTCACTACTGCACCAATTTTAACACTGCTGACAGAGGGTGGTGGATTTGAAGTATATGCAGATGCATATGGTATTGGCTTAGGGTGCGTTCTTATGCAAAATGGAAAGGTGATTTGCTATTCTTCAAGACAATTGAAACGTCACGAAGAGAATTATCCTATGCATGATTTAGAATTGGCGGCTGTTATATTTGCCTTAAAAATTTGACGTCACTATCTCTACGGAAAAAAATTTATGGTTTATTCAGACCACAAAAGTTTGAAGTATTTGTTCTCCCAAAAGGAGCTGAATGTGAGGCAAAGGAGATGGTTAGAATACCTAAAAGACTTTGATTTTGCTATTCAATATCATCCTGGCAAAACTAATGCTGTAGTGGATACACTCAACAGAAAACCAATGGGAAAGCTATCAAGTCTCATGATTAGTATGACTAATCTCATTCCTCAATTTGCTTGATTGAATTTAGATATTGACATGAGGGAAGAAGATTGCTTTATGGCCAGTATTCGAACTCAACCTACATTAATAGCAGATCTGGTCAAGCTACAAGACAATGATCCAGTATTACTAGAGATTAAAACTAATATTGAGCAAAGGCCGGATTTCTCTATTGCCGACGATGGATGATTATTATTCAGGGATCGAATTTGTATACCCGATGATGTTGATACTAAGAAACTGATTCTGGAAGAAGCTCACAATTCCAAATATACCATTCATCCCGGTGGTACAAAAATGTATCAGGATCTTAAAAGGAACTTCCGGTGGCCTAACATGAAAAGAGAAGTGACAGATTTTGTGTCCCGTTGTCTCACTTGTCAACAAGTAAAGGCAGAGCATTTAAGACCCGCAGGTAAATTACACCCCTTAAATATTCCCGAATGGAAATGGGAAAGTATAGAGATGGATTTCATTATGGGTTTACCTAGAACAAGAGGAGGACACGATGGTATATGGATAATTATAGACCGATTAACTAAGTCTGTACATTTTCTGCCAATAAAAAGTAGATGGTCTGTGGATATTCTTGTAGCCTTATACATAAGGGAAATTGTCAAATTGCATGGTGTCCCTATCACTATTATATCTGATAGAGATCCCCGATTCACATCGCAACTTTGGAAGGGTCTTCAACATTCTCTAGGGACCCGACTAAACTTTAGCACGACATTCCATCCACAAACTGATGGTCAAACGGAGAGGACGAATCAAGTGGTGAAAGATATGCTCAGGGCTTGTGCTATTGACTTTGCAGGAAGTTGGCATGATCACTTGCCTCTAGTAAAATTTACATACAATAATAGCTATTAGGCTAGTATACAAATGGCACCGTTTGAAACTCTTTATGGAAGGAGTTGTCATTCCCCTATCTATTGGAATGAAGTAGGAGAAAGGAAATTTCTCGGTCCTGATATTATTAGGGATACTACCGAGAAGATTAAACTCATTCGAGAAAGACTTCAGATGGCCCAAGACAGGCAGAAATCGTATGCTGACAATCGAAGGAGCGACTTGGAGTTTCAAGTAGGAGATCATGTATTTCTTAAGGTTTCTCCAGGTCGAGAAATTCAAAGATTTGGTATTAAGGGTAAGCTTACTCCAAGATTTATTGGTCCATTTGAAATTCTGGAAAGAGTCGGTGAAGTAGCTTATCGAATTACTTTACATCCTCAACTATCTGAAGTTCATGATGTATTTCACGTCTCGATGCTCAAGAAATATGTTCCTGATCCTTCCCATATCATCACCTACGACAATCTGTAGATTAAGAAGGATTTGACATATGAGTAGAAACCAATCAAAATCCTTGAACGAGAGGTACGTCAACTTCGGAACAAGACTATTCTAGTAGTCAAAATCTAGTGGACAAAATCAGGAGAAACATGGGAAACCGAAGAGGCTATGCGCAAAAGATTTTCAGAATTATTTGAATGTAAGTACACTCTCCACAAATCATATATTGAATTTGGGGACCAAATTCTCTTAAGTGGGGGAGGGTGTAATGCCCCGGAATTTTTATAAATTATTTCAGGAATATTTAAGTATTTTCTGGGAATTTAAAAGACCAAAATGGATTAATAAATAAATATTAGGCTAAATAAATCATTATTAAGGGCTCAATTATGGAAAACCATTAACCTAGTCTATTTAAATGAAGCCCAAATGACTTATGGACCAAGCCCAGGAAGTTTGGCCCATATTCTAGAAGGTTAATTAACTTATTTACGAAATTTAAGGATAAATACTAATTTTTTAGATAATTTAGTAGATAAACCAAAATTAGAATTTGAACTCATTTCAAATTTGGCACCCAATGCGTGTGGCGGTCTATCGTAAAACCGCTATAGGGACTTTGGCGGTCCAATCTACGATCGCTACATTCTGTCAGTTCCGTGAATGAAAGAACGAGCGAAAAGATTAGATTTTTAAGACTCTATCTCATAGAGATCGAGATGGATGGACTAGTAAACATCTATATGACTCTCAAAAGTCGATCTAAGTCTTAACAAGGACTCTACAATCGAGCTAATCCTCAAAGCCTAGCAAAAATCCTATAAATAGGACCTAGTTTTGACATGCACGACCCCTACATTGGCTCGAGTGGAATCAAGGTAGGACGACATTATTTCAGGTAGGTTCTTTATAAGTTTTTATTGATAATATATAGGACTAACATCTCCCAAAATTTCGTGCTTGGAGATCAAGCACACAAGGAGATAGAAGCTTGCAAAGTTGTTGGTTCCATCTTAGCGACCCAGGAAATTGTGCTAAGGTCCGGTGAAGATCAAAGGATTAGAGAACCAAATCGAGGTATTTAGCCTAAGTGCCTTTAGAACTTTTCGTTCCCCTTAGTATCTACTTCTTACCCTCCAAATTTCACGCCATTAGGACAAGAGGATCAGGAGATATCAGGGCGTGAAATTACTAATTTATCATTAGAAGGAGCAGAGACTAGGGCTCCATTCTAACATCAAATTCAGAGATTCAAAGCCTTAGCAGAGGTAGGTCATCTCATGCACGGAAAAAATATCATGCTAGGATTAAAAGCCCTCTTCTTTTGATCGATTTCATACTTTATATGTGAAGAATTTCATGTTTTAATAGGACCTATGCACTTAGTATATCATGCATGCATATTCTTAGCCCTAACTAAGTTAAAAAGGAACTTTCTTGTCAATTCATAGAAAACCCATGCATATTGTTAGCTTAACCTTCGTCCTATCATGATAGGGAAGTTTATATATGATTTCCAGACATGATGTGAGTTAAGAACCTTAGAATCTTCTTATTTTATTTACTATCAGACGTGCTCTAGCGGCTTAAAGTTTGACCGCCAACATAATATAGCGGCCTTACGATAAACCGCCAGACACCCTACAAATGTGATTTATATGTAATCTCTGGCGGACAAGAAGTAGAGCGCTAAAATCACTCTGGCGGCTTTACGATAAACCGCTACAACATTGTAACGCGCCTACCTTAGACTGCTACAATTCTGTGTTCTGTCAACCCGAGACAGTCTTAAAAACAGTCCACTTTAGCCTATGTATGCCTAGATAATTATGTCCAAACCTCTTTTAAAGTATTATTTTATGACTCTGAGACTTAACTAGTATTCATAACGGTTGATTTCATGTTCTTTATCCTAATTGGATTATTTTAAGCATATGATAATTTTAAGCCAAAACCATATAATTTTGTACTAACTCTATGGTTTGAATGCTACATTGATGAGGTTTCAACGTGTATTTAATCACTGAACCTATTCTCCCTCATCTATAGAGTCATTTCTATAAGTTCATGGCATATATTATGGTATATGTCCATTAGTTATAAACTTTGCACTAATAGGAACATAATCTTGGACATGATAACTTCTCCTTTGAATATTCCTTTCAATGGACTAAGAAATCTTGTTTCAAGACCTCCGTAATTCTCCGCGAGCCTGGGATTCCCACTAGGACGCCGAGTTGGTTGTACCATTAAAGCCCATTTGCCTAGAAAGCACTACCGATGTTCTATATTTCTGGATCTTAGCGGCCCAATAGTTGACCACCATAGTCTTCTAGCGTGTCTTATATAGACCGCTAAAGGGACCTTGACGGATCTACCTTTGACCGCCAAAGACTCCAGAGAGCCTGTTTTCAAATATCAAAGTCTTGTACTTAACAGTCAAGAACTAGACCGCTATATTCATGTAACGGCCTAGTTATAGACTGCTAAAATACTTGAGTTTAGTTAACCCAAAGTTTGACCCAAGGGTTAATATCCATATGATCCTAGAAAGACTATTGAATCTCTGGGACATGTCACCTTTATCAAGATGATTTAAATAAGTTATGAAAGATAAAGAACATACCGTTATGCTGCCGATTTATTTCCATGGCATAACCTAGTCATTAAAGTATTTATTGAAATTCTTTATTTCCTTGTACAAACGTTCATATTTTTGGTTACTTTATCATGAACTATCCTTGAAATTGAACATTCTTGGCCACATTATTTACATGCGTGGAAGTAGCTTGATTTATACTTGAAGATGCGGATCGAGCACTGATTGTGTTCAAGGGCTCTATACTAGTCCCCTCGGCTGATTGTCAGAAACATATTATTATAAACCATGGGGTATGATGCTACTGGTGTCGCATTGCGCTGGGAGTACTTTCTTTATAAATAAGTGAAAATCCACGGCATCTCAGAAATCACAGAATTATCCACAAAGTGATATTCCACAGAAATTCACGAAGTACTTGTTACTAAGTGAAGAGTACATTCTTGCTTGCTACATGATATTCTAATACATTCTTGTTCATGAACGGCCATTACTACATTCTTGCTTGATTATACTTGATCGATTCATGTTCTCATATTCTACGCTGGATTACATCTTGTTATTTTGGTTTGGAACCGCATGTTTGATCGTATTTCCCATGATTTTACCTTATTCCTTCTATCTAAAATGCTAATCACTTTAATATTGCCAATCATGCTGATGCGAAGATACCTTCTGGGCAAGTGTGCTCATTACCTATTTTCAATCTTTTCAGGAAATGCAAGTAGTTCAGATTCGGATTCAAGTTATTCAAGTGATGGGTCCGAGAGCGAATGAAAGTCACATGAAATTGAGAGTGAAGACTTCGGAGTCGATAATGTCTAGATCGAGTCCATGTAATTTTCCATTTTTATTGAGTCAAGTAGATTTGAAAGAGTTGACTAGTTGTTGTATTTGAGTTATTCTCCTTATTAATAAAAGTGAAGGTTTGAGTAACTTATTGTGCAATTACATTTTTATGTGTGATTGTTATTGCGCTCTTATTATTCTTGCTTGCAAGAGGCTTACCATGCCGGCTGTCACTACAAGAAAAACCGCGAGTAGCGACCGACCTCCCGGTCGCTATTCGGTCGCAGATCGGTCGCAAAGAGATACTGCGACCAAACAGACACCTATTAGCGACCGAACATGTCGGTCGCTATATAATAGTCGCTAAATAGCGACCGATATAAATCGGTCGCAGAATAGGTCACCGTTAGCGACCGATAATTATCGGTCGCAGAAGCAGTCGCGGATAGCGACCGATAATTATCGGTCGCAATATCAGTCGCGGATAGCGACCGATATCAATCGGTCGCATGACCCGTCGCTAATATATACAGTCGCTATGCGGTCGCTATTCGGTCACTAATTTTGTAGTATTTTTTTAAAATAAATTTATATAAACGACTATAAATCACCTGATAAATAATAATTTAATAAAATAAATAATAGAGACAGTCGCTATTCGGTCGCTATTCTGTCGCTAATTTTAATACTTTAATAAAATAAATAATAAAGACAGTCGCTATTCGGTCGCTATTCGGTCGCTAATTTTGCAGTATTTTTTTTATAAATTTATATAATCGACTATAAATCACCTGATAAATAACAATTTAATAAAATAAATAACCTGATAAATAACAATTTCATAAAAACATATAAATCAACTACACAAATCACAATCTCCACGAACTTCAAATTCATCACATACAAACACACAAATTAAGCATACATCCATAATAAAATGACAACATGCAAATAACTAAAATGAAATCACAAATCCTCCGCATATGTGTCATCCTGGTCGTCGTCTCGTCCAACATCTCGCGACGGATGATCCTGTATATCATTTAAAAAATTAAAATCAAATCCTTAATAAAGAAATCAATTTTTCTTGAAAATTAAAAGCAAGATGTTTTTCATTTAAGTGAAATTGACGAATGACAATTTTAAACGTTTTGCTCAAATCGGTAGTCCAATTTGGACTCCGTCAGTTTCTACAAGTCACTCTCACCTTCCCGGTCGTGTTGGAGTCATTGACAAATTAATTGGACATATATTTCTTTATTTTTGACCCTCTTACACTCGATTAACTTGGTTCTATTTAGGAAATGTAAATTTGAGCATCGAGCTCAAATTTGGAGTCCAATTTGAACTCCGTCAGTTTCTACAGGTTACTTTCACCCCCCATGTCATGTTGGAACAATCGATGGATTGATTGGACCTCTCTTTTCAATTTTAGACCCTCAAACCCAAGTTCATAGAGTTAAGAAAATGATATTTTCCCCTCCTCAATCTAAATTCTTATATTTTGTAAGATGATATTTAGAGTTAACAAATAGAAAATCAATCAAATAAAATACTTACCGGAGGCTGCTGTGCACGAGGTGCAGGAGGTGCTCTACATATTAACAAAAAATAAATTATATGTTACATAACAATAAGTGTGTTAAAATATAGCAGGAAAATGACTTAATATGATAAAATAAGATAAATACCAAGAACATAGTGAACAATAAATCCCGAACATCCATCGGAAAATCAGAAAAGCGACGGATGGGGCCTGGAAAATGTGCTTCAATTGACTTTGTAATAAATTGTGATGCTTGGGCTGGCTCTATTTTATTCCTGAAATTGAAAATATTAATACCACAATGATGAATAGATAATAAAAATAATGCATTACATACCCTTCATTTATCCACACTGCCCGCATCGTCTCATTATAACTGCCCTCCCCCTTGTGATGACTCGTCTCGTCATCAGCACGTACTATACGAAATGGACAAAAATAAATAAAACAAACTATCAAAAAAATATAGAAATGTAAATGAACATACCTGACTCAGCTGGAGGAGGTGTAGATCCACTCGCCATGTGTGATGGCGGTGCAGAGGCCGTCAATCTACCTGTTGTCAGTGGTAACGGTGCAGAGGTCGTGGGTCCTGTAAGGATAAGAATCAGATAGCACAAAAACATAAAGAATTATTTTAAACAAATACTACAATGCATTATACATGAAAGTATACATACCTACTACCGGTGGTAGCGGTGCAGAGGTCAGTGGTAACGGTGCAGAGGTCGTGGGTCCTGTGAAAATAAGAATAAGATACCACAAAAACATAAAGAATTATTTTAAACAAATACTACAATGCATTATACATGAAAGTATACATACCTACTACCGGTGTAGAAATGGAAGTAAATCTCCTCCCGCTACCCTCTCCCCTCCCACCTGAAGAAGTCCCACGCCGTCCTCGAACCATATCTTCAACTGGTAATAAAATACATGCATATTCATCAAATAGTGAAAGAAAGAAAGTTACAGAGTATTAAAATTTTAGGTAAAATTGTATACCATTAATCAAACATTCTCCATTTCATCTTCAGATGTTGGAGATATATCAAATTCAACATTCACATCTTCATTATCAGATTCATTTTGATCACTAATATATTCCTCCTCTGCGGAGTCCCCCAACTGTATTTCAGGTTGTTCTGGATCGACTTCTTCCACTTCATTCTCTTTAGATAAAGACAGTGCCTCCACAGATTCATCACTAGAAGCAGGCAACTCTACATCATCACCCAAGTCTGATTGAAAGAATTCGGCATTCACATCAAACTCTACTGTTTCAGTCAAATCCAACTCATAATCCGGGAAAAGCCTTGTCTTAACCTTGCAAACTGCCCACCAATCATTTCTTTCTTTATTTCTAGACGATGGATACTTTGTATAATAGACCTGCTGGGCTTGTGCGGCCAAAATGAATGGATCATAAGTATTCAATTTAGACTTATGTCTGATATCGACAATCCCATATGTTGTGTCATTTCGAACAGAATTGGGATCAAACCAATGACACTTGAACAGAAATATATGGTTGTCATCTCCGAGATATTGCAATTCTAAGATCTCCTCAATAATACCATAATAATCACGTTCGTTTTCATTATATGTACTTCCTTTCACACATACCCCGCTGTTCATTGTTGACTTATTCTGCCCATATTGTCTAGTGTGAAATCTATACCCATTCACAATAAATGCTGGATATGTACGTGCAACTTTCGATGGGCCATAACTACTCTCTCGAATTCTTTGATCAGTAATAAAACCATTTTCAACCTACATATGGAGAGCACACTAGTCAGAATTTGTCATTGGCCTAACAAGGAGAAAGAGTAGTAATAATACTTACACGATATTTCAGCCAAGAAGCAAATGATTTTTCTCGTTCTTTTTCAACCTCCATGTCAGTGAGATATGGACATCTTTGGATTAATTCTGAGTCAAATTGTCTGTATTACGACCATTGGAGCATTATAGATGGAATGAAAAATAATAAGTTATAGACACAATGTAATGTGAGCAGAGAACTTACGCAACATAAGGTTCAACCTCCATACAATTTAAAAGGATGTACATTTCTGTACAGTGCAATTCTCTATCATTTAGCATCCGACTCGAAGAACGTCCATACGCACGTCCAGGATACTTAAATATAGACAGCCGCTCAGAGTGAACGGAGTCTCCCCCATCATCATTACGTGGTGGCCGAGTACGACGAGTTTGTACCTCAGGTTCAAAGTACATTGAACAGAAATTTGATATTTCTTCCATAATGTACGCCTCCGCAATGGAACCCTCTACTTTTGCCTTGTTGCGAACTTTCATTTTCAATTCATGCATGCACCTACCAGAATGTTCATAAGATAATGAAAAATACATCAGCATCTAATTGAATTATGAGGAGAAAATATATATATATTACCTCTCAAATGGATACATCCATCTAAATTGTACTGGCCCTCCTACTTTAGCCTCATATGATAAGTGTATAAGCAGGTGCTCCATTGAATCAAAGAATGAGGGTGGAAATATCTTTTCCAATCTACAAACTGTCGTGATCACATTCTGTTCAATAGTTTCCACATCTTCATACCTGAGCTCTGATGCACATAAAATTTTGAAAAACTGACTTAACTCAGTCACTGCTCCCCATATCGGCTTCGGCATCATATCACGAAATACAATAGGTAACAACCTCTGCATGAACACATGACAGTCATGACTTTTCATTCCATATATTTTCCCCTCATTTGTATTCACGCAACGAGCAATGTTAGACACATAACCATCTGGAAATCTCAATTGTTTTAGCCAAAAGCATACTTCTTTAATCTGTGCAGCTCCAAGGGCGTAAATTGCTTTCGGTTTAACTGTTTTACCATTTCTATCAATAAGTTCCAGTTCTGGACCAGCAGTATCTATGACCATATCAACATATGAACTTCCACTTCCTCTATTGGCAGGCTCGTAGGACCACAATGTTTCACCATGACATATCCAGTTTGTATAATCTTTAACAAACCCCTTTCTGTATAAATGACGTTGTACATCCCATGTTGTCAGCCACTTCAAATTCTTACAGACTACACAAGGACATCGGATACGACCCTCACAATCTACAGCTTCAATAGGATTTCTCAAAGCAAACTGAATGAATCTCTCAACTCCATTTTTAAATTCCATAGACACCACCTGATCAACTACTCTACGGTACATCCACGAACGATCTTCAGACATTTTCCCTATGCGAATGAAATGTAAACACACAAAACTTTAACATGTTTAACAAAATAAAAAGTCCAACCCTTTCCTCACATCGTCCATCTCTGCCATTTTAAATAGGACGGAAATATCATTTAGATTTTCACTTTTTAACCCATCTATGAAGGTTTGATCGCACGATTAATTACTATATGTGTTGTGTTATTTGCTAAAAATTTCGGCAGCATCTCCCCACACCTCTCCGATATACCACAAAATATTTATTGATTAAGAAATTTTCTTAAACACTTACTAATAAGTGGTTAAGAAATTAATCAAAATCAATAAAGGTATATCAGAGAGGAGTGAGAAGACGCATCCAGCCAAAATTTTTAACAAACAACACAAACACATATAGTAATTAACCACCTAAGTGCGATCAAACATTCACAGACTGTCCAAACGGGACAATTCAAGACTTTGAGTTAGATATACACATTCTCATCATTCAAAATGAGAACGTGCACATCAATCCCAAAGTCTTGAACGGGTAGATTGATTGACACGGGTTTAACATGCTCTCCTAAGATGCGTGCAATGTTAGGTTGCACCCACGCATCTCAGCTCACATACAACACCCAACTAATTAAATATTGACAAGATAATAACACATTCTAAAAACATAGCAGTAACATGTTAAAATAAAATTCATGCTCTTATGAATGTGCTGGAAATGCTGCAAGTAACACCCAACTATCTCTAGCTTCATATATAATTACTATTTTAGAAATGCTACAAGTCTAAATAACAAAAAAGAAAAAATAAACAACGGAACAGTGATCTTCAGACACAGTATTCTGATTAGACAGAGCATGGATATATTGCAAGATACGTGATCAAACCGCCCAGCATCTAAATAAGGTTAGGTGCATCATTCTGTTTTAGAAATCTGATTAGAAGCGCCACAGGATCACAAGAGCCTTCTTTAGGAATTCTCATCCTCATGATTATATGCCAACTGAATTACATTTCATAAAGAAAAAATAAAATCAGCAGCAAACTCTCTACATCATAAGGTTGTGATAGTCAGATATATATCTTGCATATCATTCCATTTGGACTACGGACAAGGGAAAAAGGAAAAAAGATTCTGACTGAGTGCATGCATACGAATCTATGATCCACTCCCACAAACACATGAAGAAATCATGCTGCCAGATGCTTTTGAACATAATTGAATCTTTAGATCCAGGTTAAGGATGAACAGGTCTGATTTTGGTGCAGATATGGGGTGCGGGTGCATCCAAATCCAAGTCAACAAGGAAACTACCATCTTAAACTGTCTTATAAGACCCTATAGTTCTATCGAAAAGCTACAGTATTATAGGTATCATATAAATATCAGATAATTGAATAATACTTAAATTACTATTTTATCCTTTAATATCATCCATTAATTTAATCTAATGATCAAGTATACATAAAATAAAATTTAAACATCATATTAATACCTATTATATTAGTTTATTTATTTTGGGTACACCACTGATTATCAGCTCCAAATACATATACATCCATTACCAGGATTCTTCTTTCCCTACAACAGCAGTTGCTTTCACCTTAGGACTTGGAAAAGAAAAATAAAGGCATCTAATCTCATGTGCATCCATTTGTTGGATAACGTGATGAATTCTAAAATTGAATACATCATCTGAAAAGCAAGGAAAAGGAAGTAACTTGTTCTATCGACCCACTCGGGGTCCTCAGAATGCATAATGCATTGCTCACCACTGTTAAGTATCAACATAATGTAGCCAATTAAGGCTCAGAAGAAGGCTAAAAAATGGTTAAAATTGGGAGCATGTACACAAATGGAAATTAAGGAACCCCAATGTGACTAGCTTGTCTAATTGTGAAAGCAAGTACATGATCAGCATCCCCTGAGCCCCAAACCACATGCACATGCATGAACAAGTCAAATTGTACATGTACATTATACATGTGGAAATGTAACCTACCCAGCCAAATGCAAAAGGAAGATTGTTCCCAGTTCCTAATGGTACTGTAGCAATAGGAGGTGGGTGGGCTAGTTTGAGATCAGAGACCACTCCAAGCATGAATTTTATTTTAACATCCAACACATTCATAAGAGCAGAAATCAAATATAGCAGGATATTAAAATTTAATACCGGAGCCGGAGGGGGGGACCGGAGCCGGAGGGGGGGCCCTGCGGAGGGGGAACCGGAGCCGGTGGGGGGACCGGAGCCGGAGGGGGGGCCCTGCGGAGGGGGAACCGGAGCCGGAGGGGGGACCGGCGCCGGCGGGGGGTCCGGAGCCGGGGGGGGGCCCTGCGGAGGGGGGACCGGAGCCGGAGGGGGGCCCGGAGCCGGAGGGGGGGCCCTGCGGAGGGGGAACCGGAGCCGGAGGGGTGGCCCTGCGGAGGGGGGGGCGGAGCCGGAGGGGGGGCCCTGCGGAGGGGGGACCGGAGCCGGAGGGGGGACCGGATGGGGAGGGGAGAGCCGCGCCGGAGGGGGAAACCAGATGGGGAGGGGAGAGCAGCGCCGGAGGGGGAGGGGGGGCTCGGGCGGGAGGGGGCCGCAGGGGGAGGGGGGGCTCGGGCGGAGAGGGGCTCGGGCGGGAGAGGGGCCGCAAGGGGAGGGGGGGCTCGGGCGGAGGGGGGCTCCGGCGGGAGGGGGCCGCAGGGGGAGGGGGGGCTCGGGCGGAGAGGGGCTCGGGCGGAGAGGGGCTCGGGCGGGAGGGGGCCGCAGGGGGAGGGGGGGCTCGGGCGGAGGGGGGCTCCGGCGGGGGTCCGCCTCACTTACCTCTGATGGCCGGTCCCCGCCGCCGCTCGTAGTCGTCCGTCCACCGCCGCTCGCCACGCCGGTCGTCCGTCCACCGCCGCTCGCCATGCCGCTCGCAGTCGTCCGTCCACCGCCGATGGGAGCTGGTCGCGGGGGGGAGATGGGGGGGGCCGCAGAGGGAGGGGGGGCTCGGGCGGAGAGGGGCTCGGGCGGGAGGGGGCAGCAGGGGGAGGGGGGGCTAGGGCGGAGAGGGGCTCGGACGGGAGGGCGCCGCAGGGGGAGGGGGGGCTTGAGCGGAGAGGGGCTCGGGCGGGAGAGGGGCCGCAAGGGGAGGGGGGGCTCGGGCGGAGGGGGGCTCCGGCGGGAGGGGGCCGTAGGGGGAGGGGGGGCTCGGGCGGAGAGGGGCTCAGGCGGGAGGGGGCAGCAGGGGGAGGGGGGGCTAGGGCGGAGAGGGGCTCGGACGGGAGGGGGCCGCAGGGGGAGGGGGGGCTAGGGCGGAGAGGGGCTCGGGCGGGAGGGGGCCGCAGGGGGAGGGGGGGGCTCGGGCGGAGGGGGGATCGGGCGGGAGGGGAGGGGGCCGCAGGGGGAGGGGGGGCTAGGGCGGAGAGGGGCTCGGGCGGGAGGGGGCCGCAGGGGGAGGGGGGGCTCGGGCGGAGGGGGGCTCCGGCGGGAGGGGGCCGCAGGGAGAGGGGGGGCTCGGGCGGAGAGGGGCTCGGGCGGAGAGGGGCTCGGGCGGGAGGGGGCCGCAGGGGGAGGGGGGGCTCGGGCGGAGGGGGGCTCCGGCGGGGGTCCGCCTCACTTACCTCTGATGGCCGGTCCCCGCCGCCGCTCGTAGTCGTCCGTCCACCGCCGCTCGCCACGCCGGTCGTCCGTCCACCGCCGCTCGCCATGCCGCTCGCAGTCGTCCGTCCACCGCCGATGGGAGCTGGTCGCGGGGGGGAGATGGGGGGGCCGCAGAGGGAGGGGGGGCTCGGGCGGAGAGGGGCTCGGGCGGGAGGGGGCAGCAGGGGGAGGGGGGGCTAGGGCGGAGAGGGGCTCGGACGGGAGGGCGCCGCAGGGGGAGGGGGGGCTTGAGCGGAGAGGGGCTCGGGCGGGAGAGGGGCCGCAAGGGGAGGGGGGGCTCGGGCGGAGGGGGGCTCCGGCGGGAGGGGGCCGTAGGGGGAGGGGGGGCTCGGGCGGAGAGGGGCTCAGGCGGGAGGGGGCAGCAGGGGGAGGGGGGGCTAGGGCGGAGAGGGGCTCGGACGGGAGGGGGCCGCAGGGGGAGGGGGGGCTAGGGCGGAGAGGGGCTCGGGCGGGAGGGGGCCGCAGGGGGAGGGGGGGGCTCGGGCGGAGGGGGGATCGGGCGGGAGGGGAGGGGGCCGCAGGGGGAGGGGGGGCTAGGGCGGAGAGGGGCTCGGGCGGGAGGGGGCCGCAGGGGGAGGGGGGGCTCGGGGGGAGGGGGGCTCGGGCGGGAGGGGGCCGCAGGGGGGAGGGGGGGACGCGGGGGGGGGGGGGAGCTGGTGGCGGGGGGGGGAGGGAGATGAGTGATCCGCGACCGCTTCGCGACCTAAATAAATTCGGTCGCAAGATCAGCGACCGATTAGAGACCGAAATAAATTCGGTCGCAAAATGGGTCTCAGACGTGCGACCGATTATATCGGTCGCTATATGGTCGCTATTTGGGACCGACTAGCGACCGATTTATTCGGTCTCTAATTCGGTTGCTATTGCCACTTTTTCTTGTAGTGTGTTCACGTTTCCCGAGATCGTCTTCCGCTGTAATAAAAGCTCGGGGCGTGACACTAGGTGATCTCATTTCATGACCTCCATAAGACTCCATGAGCCTAGGATTCTCACTAGGACGCCGAGCTGGTTGTACCCTCAAAACCCAATTGTTTAGAAAGCACTTAACCGGTGTTTTGTGTTCTGGACCTTAGCGGCCCTATGGACGACTGCCAGAGGTACCTAGCGGCCATTTACCTGACTGCCAAGGACACCTAGTGGCCCTACCTTGACCGCATGGTTCCAATTCATCCAGTTCATTTGGTTCTGTTGTTAAACGGTCCAGACCGCATTGATCCGCATACAGGCAAGTAAATGACCACTATTTCCATAAAACGGCCCTGATATGACCATTTTTATACCTAAGTCTTGATTAACCCAAGGTTTGACTCAAGGGTTGATTTTCCTATGATTCTAGATGGTCTGTTGATTATCTAGAAGTTTATACTTTATTTCAAAAAGCTACCTAATGAATTATGGAAATTAAAGAATATGTCATTATGCTGTTAATTTTTCTTCATGGCATAACCTTGTTCTAAATGAATTTTTGAACTCTCATATTCTTAATTGAAGCATTTCTTACCTTGATATTTGTTATCATGGAACCATAGTTTGAACTTGTTACATTATTGGCCATATTTATATTTCTCGTGGAAGTAGCTTGATTTATAACTTGAAGATGCAAGAGCGGGCACGGACAGTGTCCAAGGGCTCCACTCTAGTCCCCTCGACAGATCGTCGGAAATATACTATAAACCATGGGGTATGATGAACACTGGCGTCACATTACGCTGGGAGTACTTTTTTTATAAAAGAGTGAAGATCCACGAGGGAATCTTCTAAAATTACATGCTTGCTAGTACATTCTCGTTACATGACTTTCTAGTACATAGCCTTTATGGTTATGAAAAAGTACATTCTTGTTCATGAAAGGTCAAGCTTACATTCTTGTTATATTCTTGCTTAATCATATTTCTCGTCTATAAGAATTCTCATATCTCACCTTGATCGTATCTTGTTACTTTGGTTTATTCACGTGTTTCATCGTATTTTCATGATTTATCTTTACTCTAGAGCTAAAATGTTAATTACTTAAGCACTGCCTTCATGTTGATACGAAGATACCTACTGGGCATGTGTGCTCATTCCCTACTTTTTTCTAATCTTTTTCAGGTAATTCTAGGGGGTCGCATTCATACTATTCAAGTGATGGGTCCGAGAGTGATTAAAGAAGGAGCGAAGTCTTAAATTGGCATTAGTTGATAGTCAAGAGTCGCTATGTAATTTTCTATTTTATTGAGTCTAGTTAGTCGAAGAGTCAAGAGTCCATCTTTTGTACTTTTGATTATTGTTAAATAAAGCAAGGATTTTGTCCAAATATTGTGCATTCATATCTTATGTGTGAATGTGTTAGTGCTTTGATTATATTGCTCGCTTGAGGCGTACTAGCCGACTGTTCACATTCTCCGATTGTTTTCGCTGCATAATCTCGGGGCGTGACAGACATAGCTACGACTCTTCCCCTCGACGTATGCACTTACCAGAATTGGTTGTTTTCCCCCTTAGTGTATGCGGCACGGTGCACACATGCCCAGAGTTTGGGCAACATTATTTATTCAAGGAGATACGGTCCTTGAACATCCAAAGGAAGTGTATTACACTATACTATAGGCAAGCATGCAAGAGTAAGCTTTCAAAAATCACGACCATGTAAGAGATTTTTTTTATTTTTTTTGTTTATGTTTATTTTTGTTTCCTTTTTATTTTCCCTTTTATTGTTATTTTTTTGTTTGTTTCTTTTGTTTCTTTTTTTCTATGTTGTGGTGGATCCCGATGGGACAAAGGGGTTGGTGTTAACCGAGGAAGTCATTTTGTTCGGATGGCAGTTTCAGCCAAGGTATGATATTCGTCGGTCATGACGCCGACTTCATGAGAGCTCTTTTTATTCTTTTATGCATCGGCTCAGACGTCAGGTTATGAGGCCAATGTGAAAGGGTGCCTTTTTGTTCATTGGTTGGACGGGAGGTCCGAGCCAAAGTGTGAGGGGTTTCTTTTGTTTGTTTATTGGGATGGCCGTCCTGGCCAAAGGTAGAATATTCACCGGCTTAGACGAAAGGTCATGATGCCGACCATGCTTATTCTTTGGCTTATTTGGTTTATTGGGTTGATAAGGATCATTAGGTTTGTCGGGGTTTATTGGGTCTGACAACCTTGTCCAGACAGGAAGTTTGGGCCAAGGGCAGAGTATAGATGTAGATGCCGATCCAACGGGATGTCGAAACCAACGAACTCTGCGAAGACAGGAGGTCTAGGCCACAGAAAGATAGGTGTAGATATTAACTCGACGGGACGTCAAAGTCAACGAACTTGGTGAAGATGGGAGGTCTAGGCCAAGGAAGCATGGACGTATAGCGGGACCATGAGTTGGTACCCGTCAAAGTAGCTCTCTTCTATTTGCTGATCGTGCCTCATCATCACTCCCCTTTTTCAACTCCCAGACGGGGAGGATGGGGTCTCATTGCTCTTCGCCGACTTGACCGCCTTGCTAGCTTCTTCAGGGGGGCTCCCATGGTCGAAATGACCGAAACATATTTTTCTTCAGGGAGGCGGCAGCCGTAGTCCCCTTTCAGGTGCTATTCTTCTATTACATAGAATGTATGAGAGAGGCCTTCTAGGCAAGGAGCTTCAAGCATCTCGTGAGGCTCAGTCGCTTGACGGCTAGCATTTGAGGTAGGCTCTGTAGTTCTCGGTGGGACTTCAGTGCCCACGCAGCTTCGGCTTTTCATGCCCCCAAATTGGGGTGTATTTTTTTGCTTCTTATGCCCCCAGGCCGGAGTTTACTTTGGCTTCTTATGCCCCCAGGACAGGGTGTGCTTCTTCTTTGCTCCATATGCCCCCAAGCGGGGGTATGTGTTTTTTTTTTGCTTCATATGCCCCCAGGCCGGGGTACATTGGTTGTTTTAGGTGCCCCAAGGCCGAGGTGTCTTTTTGCTTCAACTGCCCCTAGCCAGGGTTTATGTATTCTCTTCACGTGCCCCCATTCCATTTTTTTTTTGCTTTGTATGCCCCCCGCGCCGGGGTATATTTCTTTTTTATATGCCCCCATGCGGGGTGGATGTTCTCGGGATCTGCTCATGGAGCATCCTTTACTTCGGATAGCTTTGTTTCTTCGTGGTAAGTCACGCGACCAAGCGATAGTAGGGGGATCGGTCGTGCGACCCCAGCATCTTCTTCTTTATCTTCGGTCATCTCAGTAGACTATTCTTTGCTCCATTTCATAGAAAGGTGAGCCTCAAAGGGGGGTGGCATGCAAGTGCCCCAAGTGAGTGTATTTAGCTATTTTCTTCTTTTCTTCTCCACATCGGGGTGTTTGGCGCATATTCTCCTCAAGAGTTGGGGCCGTGCCTAGCCGTATTGCTATAAAGCATCCCCCGTAGTGGGCAGGAATTCGTTGAGCTACGGTTGCACCTTGTTGGGTCTCTTCATTTGGAGAGAGCATCTCCTAGAGATTTTCTTCAACAGCTTCATCATGCCGCTGCCGGTCTTAGCATTGGCCATATTCGTTCATTCGGTTGTGACCCGCTCAGCATCATTCTGCACTAGCTAGTGGCATCAATTCGCACAGCGATTTATTCTTTTGCTTCTCTTATGTTTATTCGGACTCGTTATGCCTACACAATTGACTCTTTGTTCGTAGAGATTCAGCAGATGAGTGGATGCTTGTGCTGGTTTCCTTCATGGCGTGAAGACTGAGTGGAAGCAGGGTATATACCCCTGATTTGAGACTCGGGAGTTTGGCCATGGCTTTGCCCCTAAATGTTGTTCATAATTTGTGGGATGAAATATCCCCATTTTTTTCTATTCAGACGGTGTTGTTGGAGGCTATAGCTTTAGCCTGATCTGCCTTCACTACTATAGTGTATTCTTCTTTATTTTTAAAACTGCCAACTTGAAGCGGCGATAGTGTACTGATGTGCAGAGTTGAAACACCTTTTCATTTCATTCTTCTTTTCTCCCTTTTTTTCCTTTCTTTTTTTCTCTTCTCTTTTTTTTTTGGTTATAAACCGACCAAGGTGGGTGCGCAGGAGAGCGCTCACCCCCTCAGGGAGGGGATGAGTGGTTCGCTCCACCACATCAATCCCACAATGGTAATTTTTATTCAGTAGGGATTAGGACATGAAGGGAGTGGGTTGCTCCCTTGGCAGACGTGACCGTCTAGGCCTTCTTTGCCACTCCTATCTTTTTTTCTTCCTCCTTTTTTTCTTTCTTTTTTTCTTTTCTTTCTTCTTTTCTGTTTTTTTCTTCTCTTTTTTTCTTTGGGGGGGGGGGTTGGTTTCCCTCCATTCTTCTTTCCTTTCTTTTTAGCAGCTTTCATGACTCCTAGAAGCTTTGGGTATCTCAGGGTAGCATCTCCCGAGGCCACGGAAATGATTTCGCTTAGTCGAGCTTTTCTTTTCTTGCGCTTGTAAAGAGGAGGGAGGGCGGGAACAACCCCCTCTCTCCGTAGAGGCATATGAGCCAGGCGCTCTATATGAGCCGTTCCCCATTGCGGGCTTCACCGCCACAGTATTTGGCACATTGCGAAGGTTGCCCCCAAAAGGCTAGGGAGGCCAGCCAGTGGGAGAAGAGTCTTTGAATTTTCCCAGGACGGCCCTGTTCCGAAGATGAGAAGCCCGAGGCAAGATCGAGCCCGAGCTAGACCTCAGTCCTGACGACTGTTGGAACAGCACCTGCAAACCATCAAAATAGGCAAACATAGTTTATTGAAAGACCATATGGCCCCTGCTCCTGGCGAGGAGATGAAGGGAAGTTTTTGTCCCACTGGGCATGTCAGACTTGTGGATGCACTTTTGGAACATCTATTTATTTTATTCGTTTGTTCGTTTGTTTATTCATTTATTTGGTTTATTTGGTGCGTGGGCGTGCCAGTCACATATGTGACGATTTATTCAGGATTCGAGGAAGCCACTGGTGTACGCCATCTGACTGATCAGACGATTATGGATATCGTGTCAGGACAGAAACCCACCGTGCTGTAAAGGCCAAAACGATGTTAATTACATCCCCTCGGAGAGGGGAAAACCCTTGATTGACCGCCAGGAAAAGGGGTCCTAGGCCTGGAATTAGCATTAATGAAATGGGATATTGAAATTTACGAATCGCGTGAAAATGCCCCTCGATGGGGTGAAAACGCTTAAATCATGTTGGTCGCTTACCGACCATTTTGTGTTCCGCAGAAGTCCATGTTAAAATTGTGACGAAGATGGATACGAAATCCGTGCAAATGTCTGCTGAGTATGCGATAAGTTTGATAAGAGAGCGGGATTAGATCCCAGTGGAAACGATTTCAGTTTATTGAGCTATTGGCCCGGGGGCAATATCGAGTCACTGCCATATTAGGGTGATCCCCGAGGTGCGAACGTGATTTGCCAGGGTGTCATTGATATTCCATTCACCGAGTTCGGAGAAGCGGGGGTCCAGAACGGACATTATCATGTTTTTTTTTGTTTAGGTCATTTGATCTATTTATTTAATGTTTGTATTATATATTTATTTTGTTATTATTTTTTGAGATGCATGGATGTATCTTTTTTTTATCATTTTCTGTTCATTTATTTCATCATTTTTGTTTCGGTTTTATTGTGTCATTCTTATTCTTCTTCTTCTTTTGTTTGGCTTTCTTATACATATTTCTTATTCCTATTTTTTATGTTTTTTTGTTATTATTAAGCTATTTATCTATTTATTTTATTATTTTATTATATTGTCTTTTAGTTTTTTGATTGATGATTTTTTTATAAACAAAATATGCTAACAAAAATGAAAGAGAGAAAAGTGTGAAAAAGCCAAGGAACAGTGACTTGCGTCGATTCACGTGTTTTGGCATAAATGTTTTTGGGATTTTTTGCATGGGTGGGCTGTGTGTTAAGTGGGTTTTGTGAGTGTATTATAGAGTGTGTGTGTACGAGTGTTTACGTGAGAGTGTATGTGAGTGTTACGTGAGTGTGCATGTGAGGGAGCATGTGAGTGGTAGTGTGCTTGTGTTAAAGGGTGAGTGTTGTGCATCGGTGCAGGGAGATGGGGTGAAGAGGGTGGGTGGTGTGATACAGCGCAGGGAGATGGGTGAAGAGAGTGGGTGGTGATCCAGCGCAAGAAGGCACGCCGGATCACCCCTCACCTGGCCAAGTCGACTCCCCCCCCCTCACAGCGGCAGGAGGAAGAGGCTGGGAAGGGGGAGGGTCGACCCTATGGGTGGACCCCATGGGTCGACCCCATGGCCTAGACAGATCTTTTTCGTTTCTTTTTTTTATTTGGCAGATCAGATCGCAGGGGGAGTTTATGCATTTAGGGTTTGTTCTTGTTTATGATGCACGGGATATGCTTATGCTTTTTCTTTTTTTTTTGGGATGAACCCATGGAACTCTTTCATTCTTTCCTTACGTTTATTCATGCAAATGTAGCGGGAAGTTAAGTGGAGTTTGATGTGTGCACATGAGGTCGACACAGGGCAAACTCGGGGTCGATGAAGGGATGTTCACAGTATGGCCGGGCTGGGCGTGAGGTTGACGCAGGGGTTCATGGGGTCGATGTAGGCAGCTTGGCAGGAAGGTTTTTTTTGTGTACGCAGGAGGGTTTAAGTGCAGATTTTTACTGGGGAAAGTGGAATGAGGGGTTTATTATGAAACATAGGGTTTATTCTAAAGTTCATGGAGGGGCCCTTTCTTTCTTTTTTTTTATTTCATTTCTTTGTTCTTATGGTTGGCGTCGTTGTGACGCGCGTTCCTAGCAGAATTTTGGCAGCACCTCCCCCGGACCCGGGGTTCGTAGGGTGTAAAATCAAGACTCGCCCACGGTGGGATCTGGGATGGCCTCAAAGATTTCTGGGCGAGCTAAAGATAGCTGTCCTGTGACCCAAAGAGAGCATGGAAACCCGAGGGCTAGCCTTCGAGGGATCCCAGTGGCCCATAGGTCGTCGGTTCTAAAATTTGGGACATGGACCCAATGTGTTGCCATGTGGACTGCCGTTGCTGTTCACTCCTTAAGCGGGGCTCCCCCGGGGATCATATTATGGAAAGTACGCCCTAGGGAACCTTGAGCGATCACCGTGGAAATGGGGATGGTAGCACCCTAACGGATAGAGAACTGTGAACTGCAGCGAGAGGACAGAGCCCCCACAACCCATAGGTATGGGTGAGAGGGTAACTGTCGGTCCCAAGGGGGCATACTATGCATGTGTGAGACCAAATGAAACACGTCTATAGAAGCGGGGGAAATGCCCGAGCTAGAGGAAGGAGAGGGGATGGAGATCATAACATGCCATGACTCAAAGCCCCTTTTTTTTCATTGCATGAGAAGCAAAAATACAAGGGCGGGTATACCCCGTAGCAAGCAATATAGCAGAGAAAAAAAAAGGTGAAAAGGAAATACAATGGGGAAGGGGGGGATAGAGCATGGGCTCCTCCCCCTCAATACCCACCTATCTTCCTCTCTCTCTCTCACTCTCTTACTCTTTTTCTTCTTCTCTTCACTCCGCGGACACATGCGCACAGATGGGTAGACTGGGCTTCTTCATTTCTTCTCTTCAGGCCTCTAACAGCCAGTCTTCTCCAGACCACTGAACCTCTTCTCTCGAACCGAACCCCCTCTCCAATGGAGCATGCCTCCCTTTTATTGGAGTGGAGGTGTGAGACCGCGTTCGAACCCCACCTCTTCCTCTCTCTTTTTCTTATATTCTCCCCTCTCTCTTTTTCTTATATTCTCCCCCTTTTTGGCTCGAAGACCCTTTAGGGGCCGACGCAGGGTGGCAGGGGGTTGTTGCATTGTTCACTTGTGATTGGTTGAGGGCGACTGACAACGACGTTGATGAGCTCTTGGACGGTCTGTTGGTGAGGAATCGTTGGGCAGAATGCGTATCCGAAGGTCTGCCAGTTGGGGAAATAAATGCCTTGGCTTGTTTCTTCCCTCCTCCTCTGTTCTTCCCATTTCTCAAAAATAGAGTTCTGTGTCCCCGACGGGATGTTTTCTCCCGCCGTATCAGGCATGCCAAGGGCGTCGATTCATGGCCATTTAGGAGACTTTCATGCGTGCCGGTTCACCATGTAAAGGGGGGCTTATCAAGAAGCAAGTTGGGCGTCGATTCTTGCTGGAGATGAGAGGCGCCGGTTCACATGTGGAGGAAGGTTTCTTGCATGCTGATTCAAATGGCCAGGGGGGAGAGGCTTGCACTGGTTCAAGGCTTTAAAAATGGCCAAATGGAGCCTGCGCCGATTCAGGCCTTCTTTAGGCTTCCTGTGCCGGTTCACTTGGCACATGGGGCTTGCTTTTTGTGCTGATTCAAGAGGCCAAGGGAGGTGTCCCATATCACTTGGCCAAAAGGTGTTGTGCCGTATCACTTGGCCAAAAAGGTGTGCCGATTCACTTGGCCAAGGGGTATGTTGGTAAACGTCATATTCCTTGTCACTTCGTTGACTCCAAACTAGCTCGGACGAGTGCTTCACAACCAGTAGCACCGTAGTTTTGGTGAACCACTTCCGGGGGATTATTTTGAAGTTCCCGGGCTTCGGTGTGCAATTCCGAGTGGTTTTCGACACGTGCCGAACATGCGTCAGATTACTCGGGTTTCATCCCGATTCGGCCTTTGACACTGTGAATTGTGCCCTTAAGCCTACTCCATGGACGTTCCGAGTGGTTTTTGACACGTGCCGAACCTGCGTCAGATTACTCGGGTTTCATCCTGATTCGGCCTTTGGCACTGTGAATTGTGCCCTTAAGCCTACTCCATGGACGTGGACCATGTCTTCATCGAGTGGGCAATCACTCAAAGTGTTTTAACCTGTTGTGCCCCTTAGGCACAAGCTTGTGCTATGTTGTTTTGATGATAGCAATGCTATTTTATTTTGATGATAGCAACACAGTGAGTCAATAAATGATATTGTGTTTTGATGATTGCAACAAAGTAAGTGCATTTCTGTGCATTCTTATCCTTGAGCATTCTGCATATGATAGCAACATGAATGATGATATGTAGCATTGATGGCATTTGTTCTTTATATATATGCATTGCATTCTGTCAGATATCATGTCTCTACATGTCTCTGCATAGTATGAATTATATTCTGTCAGATATCATGTCTCTACATGTCTCTGCATAGTCTGAATTGCATTCTGTCAGATATCATGTCTCTGCATGTATCTACATAGTCTGAACAGCAGTGGGTCGACCCCCTTCTCAGATGGGTCGACACCCCCAGAGTACAAGTCTATACATTGTCTGTCTGTCTTATGTCTCATGCAGCGTCTTAGGCATTTTTGTTAAAGTCTATACAGTGCAGCTCACACGAACACTCAAGTCCATACATCGTGAAGTCTGCACATTGTGGCACTGTAGCATGCATTTCGTAAAGTCCATACATTCACAGTGCATTGCTTTGGCTAAGTGTATATACTGACCGTCTCATGCAAGTACATACATTGCACTGTTGCATGCTTTTGTCGAAGGCATTGTAAGTCTATACATTGGACCGTCTTCCTTTGTGTCTTATGCCAAGTCCGTACAGTGTCCATCAGCATTTAGAAGTCTATACAGTCCACCGTCTTCCTCAGCGTCTCATGCATATAGCAAGTCTAGACATTGCACTGTAGCATGCATTTCTTTAAAGTCTATACATTGCATTGTGCATACCTTGATGTCTATACATCGGGTTTGATGCCAAGTCTATACATCGACTGGCAGTCTTCAGCAAAGTGTATACATTACTTCACAATGTGAAGTCTATACATTGCTGTTCTTCACTGCAAGTATATACACTGATTTATATTGTGTTCTTCGAAGTCTGCACATTGCATCACTATTCTGCAAGTCTATACACTGGCTGCTGCACTCTCATGAAGTCTTCACCTGTGCTAGTGTAAGTCTATACAACGCCCAGTGTTATGCTTGCAAAGTATGTACAGCGATTGCCTTCTTACATAAAGGCTATACATTTGCACTGTAGATGCACACACTCAAAGTCCATAAGTCTATACACTGCACTGTTCAAGCACAGTGTCTGTGTCTCATGCGTCGTTTATGCAATGTCCATACATTGCATTGGCTAAGTGTGTACATTGGTCCGTCTTGATTAGCGTCTCATATGCACATGTGAGTCAGAGTATGCACAACATAAAGTCTATATATTGGTGTGTCTCATTTAGCGTCTCATATGCATAATTGAGTCAAAGTCTGTATACCACTATTCAGTGCATCGTCTCATTCATCGTCTCACTTGACGTTCAAGTCTGTACAGCCGTTTGCATTAGATCTCAAGTCCATACATTGGTCGGTGGTAAGTCTGTACACTGGACTCGTATTCACAACGTTCATTCAGCAAAGTCTGTACATTGAAGTCACGCTTCACAAAGTCTGTACAGACTTTCTCATTTGCACAATGCATTTCATTCATAAAGTCTGTACACTGTCCATGTTTCATGTAACGTCAACTCAGTGTGTCTTGTAGTGTCAACTCAGCAAGTGTGTACATTACTTGGTTAAGTCTATATGCTGCTTCATATGCAGTGAAGTCTGCACATTGCTGAATGCTCTTCAAAGTCTGCACACTGGTAAAGTCTACACAGACTGTGTTTGCCCAAGTATGTACATCGTTCATTCGTCTTGGCAAGTCTGTACATAGTGAAGTCCATACACTGCACTCGAGTTCACAGTGTCTTCATGAAGTCTATACAACGCACTTTACATTACAAGTCTATACATCATGATCGTCTTTACAAGTCTATATAGAGCTCTTCACTTAACCTGATATTCAGATACTCTGTTTGACAGGTGCTCTGATCGTGAAGCTTAAGGAGGGCAGGTGATCCGAGGCTGAAGAACTGACAGAAAGCTGACACGTGGCCAAAAGTTCTGGGCGGGAAATGTGGAAGCCACACGCGCCCAATGCTGCCCTCCTGCTGGCTGCTGTTATAAAAGGAGGTCTTCGTCCACAGATGAATGTAGATCGAGTTGGCAAGAGGTGAAGTCCATACAGAGAGCCACGATCCAGACAGAGAGTGAAAGAAGAAGAGAAAGAAGAGAAAGAAGAGAAAGGAAGAGATAGAGAGCTCGAGCAGAGAGTGAGAGATTAGCAGAAGAAGAAGAGAAAGAAGAGAAAGAGAGAAAGAAAGAGGGACAGTGAGATCGAGAGAAGAAGAGTAAAGTCTGAAGATTTGTTTACTGGACCGTGGATCAAATCCAGGCCAGTCTGCTCTGTTGAGAGCTATATTGTGTATTTCATTTACAGCTTTCCGATTGCTGTCTTGTTCTATTTTCGTTTTCCAATTTATCCCTTCTTCAAGCTGTTAGTCAGCGGATGCAGTGGAGGTCTCCACTGGACAGGTAAAGCTGTAATCCTCAGCTGGCGAGACTTGGTCTCGGACGGGTTAAGCTGTAATCCCCAGCGGGTTCAAGCTGTGAGTCAGCGATGGCTAAGCTGTATTGCCCAGCGGAAGCAAGCTGTGATGCTCAGCGGATGGCAAGCTGTGAGGCCCAGCTGATGTATGGCAAGCTGTGATGCCCAGCTGTTCAAGCTGTGAGTCAGCAGGAAGCCACACTCGGGTTGAGTGTGGGGTGGATGTAGGTCTACTGGACCAAACCACCTAAAAACCCCTTGTGCAGTGGTTTGATGTTTCTATCTGTTTGCTTCCGCTAGATGATTGCATAGGGGCGCTCCATGTGTTTGATCATAGGTTGAGTAGATGAGTGTCTAATTTGTCTTGTTAGCATTCCAGTTATCAAGTGAGCGAAATCTTAGTTTGATTGCACACTGAGTGTTTGTTTATTTCTGCCATCGCTTATTAGACTTCAAGTTTGTCTAGTTAAGCGAACTGTGTCCATTATATGCTTGAGTGTGATATTGAGATTCCATACTTTTCTGCTTAGTGGCTTATAAGAGAATTCAATTAGATCTTCAGATTGTCTAAATCTATCTTGTGAGCATAAGTTTTTTATTTGGGCGAATTTTTTAAAAGGGCTATATTCATTCACCCCCCCTCTGAATACCTGCACCGAACCCAACACTTGGTATCAGAGTGGGCCTCTGATCTATCAGATCTAACAATCTGCAGAGGATCCTGCTAGTTTTTGGTGCATTTCAGAGTGGGTCTCTTGAAATCATGTTTTGCTTCATTGACTTGTGCTTTATTTTGATTATCTGGTTTCAGTGCATTTCGTGTCATTTGTTTTACTTCGTTGAAATTGTTTGCCATCTGTTCTAATGGCTCAACCTCCGGTTTATGATGGTTCTAACCTCGATAGCTGGCTAGGAGGCCTATGTGTGTACATAGACTCCATTGGTCCAAATTTGTGGAGTCTTATATCTAAAGGCCCACACCGATTATCTCATGATGAGACCAAATGGTCTAAAGAGGACAGAGTGAAGGACCGTGAAAATATCATGATTCTCAATATCCTGAGAGCTATTGTCAATACTGATATATATCCTTTTGTTCTCAGGTGCAATTCTGGAAAGGAGATATATGACAAAGTTATCTCTGCGCATAACCGACAGAATGATAGCTGTTTGATGGCCAACCGGGATGATGAAGATGAGACCTCATCTCAGGTAAGTTCTGAATCAGATGGATACTCTTTCAATGAATTGATAGAGAAGTATGAAAATTTGTTAGAAGTATCAAAGAAATTAAAATCTGAGAATAAAAAGTTGAAAAAGAAATGTGATAGAAGAAATCTGAAAGATTCCTGTGAAAACTGTCCAAATATGAAAAAGTCTTATGATGCATACATGCTAGATGTTCAGAATCTTAAAAAATAAAATGATTCTCTAAAAACTGAAAAATAAACATGCTTGGATAAAATGTCAGAAATAGAGAATCAGCTGAATGATAAGAAAAAGGAGCATCTAAAAGGCATGCAGGAACTTACTGAAGTTAATACTGAAATGGACAAACTGAAACTGAAGAATAACGATCTTCAAAAGAAAAATAAAACTCTTATGGTCAAAATGAATGAAATTAATGCGGAGGTTTCACAGTCTTCTTCTGCTAAATCAAATTGTAAAATGTGCTCAGCATTAAGAGAACGTAATAAAGATCTCTTTAGTGAGAATGAATGACTAAACAAACAAACTGCCTCACTTAAAGAAGATCACAAAAATATGCTTGCTGAGAAAATTAAAGCAGTAGAAAGAGAAGAGAAACTGATTGAAAAACTGAAGCAAATGTCTGGAAGAGAAAGATGTGCTGGAAATGAAATTGATGCTAAAAATTTTGAGGAAGAAAACAATGAACTGAAGGATGAAATTGAAAAACTAAAGTTGTTAAACACTGGCTTGTCTGAAAGACTTCTCACCATAGAAAAAGGAAAAGGTGTCCATGATGAAGAATCACAAACTTTGATCAATCTGGAACAAGAAGTTGAGAAGTATAAAATTATAAATAAAGTCTTAAGTGAATGTGTAAATTGTAGTGAACAGGAGATAGCCAGTTATGAGCTTCATATAGCATCCTTGGAAAATAAAATTCATGACCTGAAAAACTCAGCATCCAAGTTTGCAAAAATTGAAAGAAAAATAAAAACTATTGTGAAAAGTGAGGATAAGGATTTAAAGGGGGGAACAAATTGCACTTCTGATGTCAAGAACATCACTAAAAGCCAGCTATACAACACCTTTGTGCAAGGTTCAGATGTAGCTAGTACTTCAATGCAATCCCCAAAAGAAAATGAAAATCTAAAATCATCTTCATCTGTATTTCAGTTCAAAGCCCAGAAAAATGAAAAGCAAACAAAAATTGTGAAAGGGGGCAATAAATTGAAAAAGAATGGTCAATTGAATAAAGTCAAAATCGTCCCTGCATGTGATGTGAATTCTGTTAGCAGTGTGGAGTCTGATAGACTGACACATGTCACTCACTATTATCCACTCACTCACATGCATCAGAGAAGAAATTATCATGCTATTATTGTGGCAAGAAAGGGCATATCATGGATGATTGCAGAATACTGAAAGAAGATGAGCATGCTAGTAAAACAGTGCATTCAAGGAAATCTTTTGATAGAAACCATGCCACTAAGAAATCTAATGCATCCTGTTATTATTGTGGTAGGCGTGGTTATTTAATGAATGCATGTTTCAAACTGAAAGAAGATAACAATGTGAATTCTAGATCTTTTGCACATGCTCATGACCCACATAGACACAGATCTACTTCAGGCCAGCATACTATCTGTTTCACTTGCAACAAGCCTGGGCATAAGGCAAATGAATGTTGGTCAGGAAATCACAGGGGCAAAAATGAATCAAACAGCAAGCATCTTAGATGCTTTGAATGTGGTAAGTATGGGCATGCAGTCAAGGACTGCTGGTTTGCTCAGGGAAATCATTTTAATTCCAAATTTGTAAGATTCCCTCCAAACAAAAATTTCTTGGGCAGAAATAAAGCTGGTCTTAAAGAAAAGACTCTTGTTTGTTATGAATGGAAAACCTAGCCACCGAGCTTCTGAATGCTGGTGGGCAGGTAATAGTAAATCAAAAATTCATGCTTACAACAGAAAAATTCATGCTCAGTTTCATAGGTCCCATGTTGCTGTAGATATGCATCATAGGACCAGAAAATCTGTTGGTTCATGTCATTATTGTGAAAATTTTGGACATTCTATGTCTGATTGCTCTCTAATGGAATTTGATGACAATATTACTAAGAAATTATTTAGAACACCTGATAGGGATAATTCAGGACCCAAGACCTCTTGGGTTCCTGCAGGATCAACTTGACTTTATCTTGAAGGTGTGCCTTGGAAGCTGATGAATAAAGGGGTTTATGATCCAAGGCACTCAACAGAAAATCCCAGGATTCTATATTTCAGGTCAGTTCTGAACTTTGCTTTAAAATTCATCATCTGAATTTGTGAGTATGAAAAAATGTGAACTTCATGTTGATCTGCTTGTCTGAATTTTGATGATCTCTTCATGTTTAGCTGATCAGTTTGCATTCCAGACTCAGCTACTGAATTCAATTCTGAATATATTTGATGCTCTTCTCATGCTGTTGTTTGCACTGAATGAATGAGATGCTAGATGCACTGCATTTTGCACTAGGCTAAATGGTTCTTTAATGTATAGAGTCGATGTATGTGTTTTGTGTCAATGCACTGCATACTTGGTGTTACATTCATAACTTGCTGTTTGTGAATGGTTCATTTAGTGTACACAGTCAATGCATGTGTCTTATGTCTGCATACATCATTTGCATGACTGTCATTGATGCTGTTCAATGCATGTAGGACTGCTTTATGTTGCATTGTTCTTGTTAACCCTGGTATATCAAATGGTAAGTTACTAAAAGGCAGGGAAATCTGCCCGGAGGTTCCTACCATGTGTGAGATGGTCTTTGAGACCAGGTTCTCCGCCTAGTACCATGGGTCCAGTCTTCATGTAGAACAGTGCACTGCATCATATTTTAAAAAATCTGAAAAAGGATAAAAATGTTCATGACTTGGATGCATAAACCTGAATTGATTGCATACTTACCTCATATATCCTTGGTGCATAGTCTGCATATAGAACAGTGTGTTGCATAGCATAATCCTTGCATCATGGTGTCAGGGGGAGCTGTGAGTTTAGTTCAATTCTTGAATCCTATTTACTCCTCATTGTCCCCATTCAATTGATTCATATCTTTTGACATCAGATGCCATTAGACCATATTGCCAATTGCTATCTTTTCCCCATCAGTTTCACTTAACAACAGCAACTGTTTCTGGTTTAGTATATTGAGTTGTGATTATTGCAAGTGTTCACTTATAAGAATCACTCTTGCAAATTGAAAGGAATTAAAGGTTTAACCTTTATAAATTGGAGAGTTAAGTGTCTGCACTTCAGAATTTGAGATAAACGAAAACTTTTATAGCTCTTTATCTTTGTTTCAAGGTAAGAATAGAAAAAAAAAATTTTGTACCTGAATGTGTTAATCTGGAAATGTCTAGAACAGGTGAACAAGAGTGTGTAATGTTTTTCAAACAATCACTCTAAAAGAATTAAGGGCAGCAGTAAATAAGATCATAAATGTAAAGAACTGAACATTGTGACAGAGCAATGGTTGATTGCACTGAGAAACTGTGAACTCCTCCAATGAAGCAGGAAAATTCACATGTCATGAAGTGCTTCAAGCTAACTCTGTTCATAGGGTCGAATCTATAGGGGGAGTCCTCACCAAGTAACTGAGGGTACTGGCCTCTAATCAAGGTATACCCTTAATGTCAAAAGTGAAGACTATTCCTTGTAGGTCTTGATCTGAAGTAGATCTTGTAGTTTATGCCTAGTAACTGGGGATACCTGCCTCTTATCAAGGTGTACACCTAATGTCAACAGCATAAATGCCACAGGTCTATTCACTTAGTTCAGGTTCAGAAATTGAAAAATGAAAATCAAACTGCTGTAACCCTTTGAAATCAAAAGTCATTGAGTGAAAATTATTTTTCTCAATACATATTCAAGTTACCTTTCTTGAACTTCCATGTTTAAACACAAAAGGGTATTATTTCAGACTTATCTATTAATACCATGTGTCCTAGATTCATTACTATAAATGAAATCTAAAACTCTTTTTCAGGGGTCGAGTGTTTTACTCTAGATTTATCACTGTTAAACCTGAATTTTTGAAAATTATATGTTGATGATTCTTATACTTTAACTACTATTTATAATCAGGCTTATTCTCTGAACCAATGATTCAGCTGTTGTCTAGTGACCCTCCTACCTTCTCTACCTTTGAATTATCTGTTCATATTCCTTCTCAAAGGGGGAGATATTATTTAGGGGGAGAAATAATTCAGGGGGAGTCATACCTTCAGGGGGAGTTTTTTGCACTATGAGAATTTGCATGCACAATGCACTTTGCACTCATGTTTTCACTATTTTTCTCATTTTGATTATGTCAAAGGAGGAGAAAATTTTGTGTGTGACTCACTGTCACATTGTGTTGCCATCATCAAAAAGGGGGAGAATGTTATGCCCCTTAGGCACAAGCATGTGCTATGTTGTTTTAATGATAGCAATGCTATTTTATTTTGATGATAGCAACACAGTGAGTCAATAAATGATATTGTGTTTTGATGATTGCAACAAAGTAAGTGCATTTCTGTGCATTCTTATCCTTGAGCATTCTGCATATGATAGCAACATGAATGATTATGTGTAGCATTGATGGCATTTATTCTTTATATATATGCATTGCATTCTGTCAGATATCATGTCTCTACATGTCTCTGCATAGTATGAATTGCATTCTGTCAGATATCATGTCTCTACAAGTCTCTGCATAGTCTGAATTGCATTCTGTCAGATATCATGTCTCTGCATGTATCTACATAGTCTGAATAGCAGTGGGTCGACCCCCTTCTCAGATGGGTCGACACCCCCAGAGTACAAGTCTATACACTGTCTGTCTGTCTTATGTCTCATCCAGCGTCTTAGGCATTTTTGTTAAAGTCTATAAAGTGCAGCTCACATGATCACTCAAGTCCATACATCGTGAAGTCTGCACATTGTGGCACTGTAGCATGCATTTCGTAAAGTCCATACATTCACAGTGCATTGCTTTGGCTAAGTGTATACACTGACCGTCTCATGCAAGTACATACATTGCACTGTTGCATGCTTTTGTCGAAGGCATTGTAAGTCTATACATTGGACCGTCTTCCTTTGTGTCTTATGCCAAGTCTGTACAGTGTCCATCAGCATTTAGAAGTCTATACAGTCCACCGTCTTCCTCAGCGTCTCATGCATTTCTTTAAAGTCTATACATTGCATTGTGCATACCTTGATGTCTATACATTGGGTTTGATGCCAAGTCTATACATCGACTGGCAGTCTTCAGCTAAGTGTATACATTACTTCACAATGTGAAGTCTATACATTGATGTTCTTCACTGCAAGTATATACACTGCTTTATATTGTGTTCTTCGAAGTCTGCACATTGCATCACTATTCTGCAAGTCTATACACTGGCTGCTGCACTCTCATGAAGTCTTCACCTGTGCTAGTGTAAGTCTATACAACGCCCAGTGTTATGCTTGCAAAGTATGTACATCGATTGCCTTCTTACATAAAGGCTATACATTTGCACTGTAGATGCACGCACTCAAAGTCCATAAGTATATACACTGCACTGTTCAAGCACAGTGTCTGTGTCTCATGCATCGTCTATGCAATGTCCATACATTGCATTGGCTAAGTGTGTACATTGGTCCGTCTTGATTGGCGTCTCATATGCAAATGTGAGTCAGAGTCTGCACAGCATAAAGTCTATATACTGGTGTGTCTCATTTAGCGTCTCATATGCATAATTGAGTCAAAGTCTGTACACCATTGTTCAGTGCATCGTCTCATTCATCATCTCACTTGACGTTCAAGTCTGTACAGCCGTTTGCATTAGATCTCAAGTCCATACATTGGTCGGTGGTAAGTCTGTACACTGGACTCGTATTCACAATGTTCATTCAGTAAAGTCTGTACATTGAAGTCACGCTTCACAAAGTCTGTACAGACTTTCTCATTTGCACAATGCATTTCATTCATAAAGTGTGTACACTGTCCATGTTTCATGTAGCGTCAACTCAGTGTGTCTTGTAGTGTCAACTCAGCAAGTGTGTACATTGCTTGGTTAAGTCTATACGCTGCTTCATATGCAGTGAAGTCTGCACATTGTTGAATGCTCTTCAAAGTCTGCACACTGGTAAAGTCTACACAGACTGTGTTTACCCAAGTATGTACATCGTTCATTCGTCTTGGCAAGTCTGTACATAGTGAAGTCCATACACTGCACTCGAGTTCACAGTGTCTTCATGAAGTCTATACAACGCACTTTACATTACAAGTCTATACATCATGATCGTCTTTACAAGTCTATACAGAGCTCTTCACTTAACCTGATATTCCGATACTCTGTCTGACAGGTGCTCTGATCGTGAAGCTTAAGGAGGGCAGGTGATCCGAGGCTGAAGGACTGACAGAAAGCTGACACGTGGCCAAAAGTTCTGGGCGGGAAATGTGGAAGCCACACGCGCCCAGTGCTGCCCTCCTGCTGGCTACTGTTATAAAAGGAGGTCTTCGTCCACAGATGAATGTAGATCGAGTTGGCAAGAGGTGAAGTCCATACAGAGAGCCACGATCCAGACAGAGAGTGAAAGAAGAAGAGAAAGAAGAGAAAGGAAGAGATAGAGAGCTCGAGCAGAGAGTGAGAGATTAGCAGAAGAAGAAGAGAAAGAAGAGAAAGAGAGACAGTGAGATCGAGAGAAGAAGAGTGAAGTCTGAAGATTTGTTTACTGGACCGTGGATCAAATCCAGGCCAGTCTGCTCTGTTGAGAGCTATATTGTGTATTTCATTTACAGCTTTCCGATTGCTATCTTGTTCTGTTTTCGTTTTCCATTTTATCCCTTCTTCAAGCTGTTAGTCAGCGGATGCAGTGGAGATCTCCACTGGACAGGTAAAGCTGTAATCCTCAGCTGGCGAGACTTGGTCTCGGACAGGTTAAGTTGTAATCCCCAGCGGGTTCAAGCTATGAGTCAGCGATGGCTAAGCTGTATTGCCCAGCGGAAGCAAGCTGTGATGCTCAGCGGATGGCAAGCTGTGAGGCCCAGCTGATGTATGGCAAGCTGTGATGCCCAGCTGTTCAAGCTGTGAGTCAGCAGGAAGCCACACTCAGGTTGAGTGTGGGGTGGATGTAGGTCTGCTGGACCGAACCACCTAAAAATCCCTTGTGCAGTGGTTTGATGTTTCTATCTGTTTGCTTCCGCTAGATGATTGCATAGGGGCGCTCCATGTGTTTGA
Source organism: Amorphophallus konjac (assembly GCA_022559845.1). Lineage (NCBI taxonomy): Eukaryota > Viridiplantae > Streptophyta > Magnoliopsida > Alismatales > Araceae > Amorphophallus > Amorphophallus konjac. The sequence goes on along the minus strand of CM040121.1, from coordinate 206,508,233 downwards.
TCATAGGTTCAGTAGATGAGTGTCTAATTTGTCTGGTTAGCATTCCAGTTATCAAGTGAGCGAAATCTTAGTTTGATTGCACACTGAGTGTTTGTTTATTTCTGCCATCGCTTATTAGACTTCAAGTTTGTCTAGTTAAGCGAACTGTGCCCATTATATGCTTGAGTGTGATATTGAGATTCCATACTTTTCTGCTTAGTGACTTATAAGAGAATTCAATTAGATCTTCAGATTGTCTAAATCTGTCTTGTGAGCATAAGTTTTTTATTTGGGTGAATTTTTTAAAAGGGTTATATTCATTCACCCCCCCCCCTCTGAATACCTGCACCGAACCCAACATAACCCTCATTGGGTAGCTCTTCGGCCTCCCACGGACCTTTCCGACATAATGTGTGTCCCGATCGGGTCACTTGGGTTTTATGCTGATATTGCCTTCGGCACCCCATTTTAAGGGACCAGGGATATTTCTTCAGCTCGGGGAGCCTCCTTATCAGGTGGCGGACCATCAGGTGTGTTGTCTTTCATTTCTGCACGCACTGGGCATGCGTGCCTACATACTTCTTCTTTTTCTTCTCTATTGTCCTCGTTCGGGTTGGACTAGTTTGGAGAATTTTTTTGGTGCCCACAGCACCATAGGTAAGGCATGAACCTGCGCAAACGTCTTCGGACGTTAGTCCCAGTATACCAGCATACCAAGAATTATTGGCCTCGGTAGGTGAGCAGACAAGAAGGGGGGGTTGAATTGTCCCCCACGCGATATGGCAAATTTAAACTTACTTAGCAATGTTAGAGCAACTCTCGAATTTACACTAAGATGAAATGAGATATGAATTCTAAAAGTGATAGTTCTCTCAGCCTTTCTGATCTCACATGATCGACTAAACAGATATATCAAGCAAACACGTCACACAGCGGAATTTGGACAAACCAGCAATGTGTGTGATCAAGATAAAAATAGCAATGTGTGTGAACAAGAAAGAAATAGCAATGAGTGTGAACAAGATAAATCTAAAACCAATCTCCTGTGAATGCGGTAGATGATAAGCAATCAATCAAACAAATCAAACCACAAGGCACACGGATTTTTAAGGTGGTTCGGGACCACGACGAACTCCCTACGTCCACCCCTCACCAAACCGGTGAGGCTTCACTCACTGGAAAACCAGCACGGGGATGACTCCCCAACACAGAGCGACGCTCCAACACACACGGGGATAACTCTCCGACACGGAGCCAAGCTCCAACACACACACACGCAGGACGACGCCTACACACACATGGGCACATGCCCCAACACACACAGAGATGGAGTCTCCAACATGATCCGACGACCAGATCAACAACACACACAAATGCGGCACCAAATGCAGTACCATAGACACGTGACCCTACACAAACGGTTACACACACAGAGAATATCATTTCAGAAATAAACAAAACGTTCACAAACAAATGCAATATGCCTTAAATGAACTCTTAAGATTGAAACAAGGAGAATATAGCAAGTGTAAATCTCCCCCTTCTCTAAACGATCCAGCCCTTCTTTGGTTGTAGACGGATGATTGTGATTTTGATGTCTTCATGTTTCTCTCTTCAAGCCGCTCCTCTTTCTCTTCTTGCACTAGCTCTAGAAATGGCTTAATGGAGATGAAATCCTCCTTGGCTTCTTCTCCTTCTCTTCTTCCTCCCTTTCTTCTCCTACAAGATAGAAAATATCAGCACATAAGGGTTTCTCCTATACAATTCATAGGTCATATGTATGTATATATAAGAGAGCGCAAAAGACCAATAAAACCTTTCTAGAACCCTCCAAAATGGCCCTAATAAGTCTACCAAGAACCCATGGACATAAGGGTAAAAGATAGGACCCAAATGGATCAAGTTTGATGGGTTTCGGATGTGATTCGACAAGCCCGATCCGGAGCCCGACGGAATCGGTCGACCGAAACTGGCCATCGGTCGACCGAACTCTGAAACATTTCTGACCGGCCAACTCTGGCAATTTCAATCGACCGAAATCCCCATGTCGGTCAACCAAACTCTGCTACAATTCATGATAGCATGCAGTCCAGTCCAATAAGTGAAAGCTCAATGGAAATATGAAGGGCTTAGTTGATAAAACAAACAACCAAGTCTTCCTTGGAGTTTAAACAAAATAAAACCACATATCAACCACTCTCCACCAAGATTCAAATGAATAGAATAGAACTTTAGCTTATGAGTCCTATGAAGAACATGCATGAACATAGGAAGTGAGTATATGCTAGCTTAACAAATTTTATATGAGAATCTCAACCAATACTCACCATCATGGCTTTCAGGAGGAATATGCATGGAATGCATTCAAAGCTTTACAAAAGACTCATGAAAACTCATTTCAAAATGACCCTTCATCACAATCTCTACAACCAAGACTAGGTTCGAAACACCATGTATCTTTGCAATAAGACCATTATCATTCCAACTTACACTAGGACATGCATGAGGATCGTGAACATATGACTAGCCTCAAAAGTTCCATGTGGAAAATGCATGAAGCACATTCAAGTAATTTTACTTCAAAACTTAAGTGAAATTCTTAAGCACATTGTGAGCCTTAACAACCATGAAGAATATACATGTGGACACAAGCAAAACTCAGTTTTCCTCAAAAAAATCATGAGCAATTAGCCAAGCATTTAACTCATGTAATAACACCATTCAAATCACATTGATGAAGTTTCAAGTAAATAGATTGAGCATATTTCAAGCCCAAAAATCTCATGTGGAAAATACATGAAATACCCAATCAAGACTTTGAAAACCCATTGATGAAATGTATGAAACATGGAAGGAGTCGACGTAATCCAATGAATGGGTCAACTCCATAGAAGGAAAACCTCCAAACTCAACATTCAAACTATTTATGAGAGTTGTTAAGCCTCAACATTTTATCTTGAAGAATGTGAACAAGTTGCACACATGTTGCTCAATGAAACACGCACACACACACTCGGTTTGTTGAACATGTTGCTCAATGATACACATACACACAAGCACACTCGGTTTGTTATCATTAAAACCAAACACCATGATTAACTAGGGGATGCAACAATCTCCCCCTTTTTGATGATGACAAGTCGATGTGTGCGAGAGTTCTAAAAGATAGAGTAGAAGCATTTCAAAGCAATCACACCTATTCTCCCCCAAAGCTATTCTCTCCCAGTAAGCATAAGGACATAATCATAAAGCATTGAGGACACAAACCTATTCTCCCCCTTTTTGTCATCTACAAAAAGACGATTGACAGTGGGGTTATATGAGATGATATGAACATGTTGGCCCGAAGATATGATACCAGTTGTTGAAAGGTATGTGCAAAATCAAGTGTTCAAAATGATGCTGTTCAAAATATGCACTATAAGCATGATATGCAGAAAATGTTGAATATGTAGATATGCACTCCAAGATCTTCAACCTATGGTACCTATGCACATGAGATATCAAGATGAAAGTGAGAATCCTTGCTTTTTCATTCATTTTTTATCAACAACAACAAAATCAATGGAGAATGTATGATCATGCAGGCACGCAAGCACAACTTTCATGCACGCAAATATGACTAATAGTAACTCCCCCTTAATAGGGCACGGGTTAAGAAAAAAGTAAGTGATTCAGATTCAAAATGTAAGACATGAAGCATAACCAAGAGATTTGTGCATTCATAACAAGAAGTACAGCATAAACCATGAATATAAACAAATTCATAGAATACATACATCATAATGATACTCAAAAGTGAAATGTGATGCAATGAATAATGAGCTTCAAAATATATAGATATTCATATTTTCTTAAGAACACTAGAAGGGAATCTCCTCTCAACACTTTCACTCTAGATTCTCGACTATTGGTAGCTTTGCACAACCCCATTTTTATTTCTTTTAATGGACTTCACCGTTTGGCGCGAGTTTCCTCATATGTCTCAATGGGGATTCGTGGCTACTTGGATTCGTCACTTATTTTGATTTTTCTTGTGGATCTTTTTATTTCACTGTTCGACGCAAGTTTCCTCATTTGTCTCAATGGGGATTCTCGACTACTAGGTTTGACATTCCACTTATTGATCATTGTGGGGTAGACAGCTTTTTCCTCACGATTACTTTTTAATGTCTATGTAGAGATTCAAGTTCCCTTTAAAGTGTTGGAAAGAATTTCTCAAATCCTTATCAATTAAAGACATTGATTTCATTTTGTACAAAGTGTGGGGGTAATATTTTACATGTATAGAATGAATTTGTCAAGAAATAGATATGACTCCCCCTAAATGTATGCACAGTCGGAATTAAATCCTCCCCCTTAGTGTATGACATGAATCACATATGAATAAAATCACTGCTTTGTTATTTATGAAGGAGGTAAAGCCTTAGAACAATCAAGAAAAGATTTTATAGACTAAATACATACAAACATGTAAGGTTTCAAGAAACATTCATGCATGCACTCATGAATCAAGATATGCAACTTGCAGATGCTAGTATATGCGGAAGTGAATGATATGCAAAAGCATCAAAGTTTGCATGAGACTCAAATTTACAATGTATGCGGAATATGTGAATGATATGGAGAGATGTCAATGCAATCCTTTTTACATAAATTTTCAGATTATGCGCAATCTAGAACATTCAAGTAAGCATAAAACCAGTAAATTCAGAAAATGAATTGTCATTGAATCTAGAACTGAACCATGAACATTTTATTTCAGATTTCATCATGAAGAACTATATTCTTTAGAACCCAAATGTTCAACCATGATCATTCAAAAATATTTTTGCATTCGAGATTGAACAATTTCGAAATTCAGAATTTTTTGCCTTGATGAAACAAGTAAAATTTTTAGATTGAATTTGAAAGCTATGCAAATCAAAGGCAAATTGATTTCATTCAAAATACATGATTCCTCATAAGCCAAACAACCAAATTTCTGAATTTTGGTACTTGGCGGAGGTCTTGATCCAAGGATCTAACTCTCGCATAGTGTTAGCTTCCTGACAGACTTAATCTGTCATTTCACATAACACCATTTGATATACCAAACATTCACACTATGAAATCTTGTATTACTTGTGAAAAGTTCAAAAACATGAAATGAAAATCATAACAGAATCACAGAAGTAAAAACATCAAAACCACCAAATTTGACAATGAAGATAAGCAAGGTCGGGGTTTTACCAAATAGTTGTGCCTTGTTCCTTTTTATTGGAACCCCTTTCAATTTTTATTTCCTCAAGGCACACCTACATCAATCATAAATTCATTTGATAGATTTAGGCACCTAAGCCTTCTTGGGTCCCTAGAGGTTAGTAACATTTTTGGCAAACAATTTCTTCATCTTTTGCATTGCCTCCTTGTCATCACTTTCCATGATCCTGTAATCCTCATGCACATGTCCATAATTTCCATAATAGAAGCAATGTGGAGAAACAACTCTAGCAAAAGACTTCTTTTTGTAAGAAAAAGAGTTTTCAATAGTATTCCATCTTCTATTTTCAAAAGATCTAGATTTAACAAAATCAAATCTAGCATTCAACCTAGAAGCATGAGGATCACGATTTTTTAATGACCAACAGTTTTTCATAACATGCCCATACTTTCCACAGTGAAAACAAGGAGAAGTAGTTCTACCGAATGATTTTTCATTATGAGCATAAGTTTTTCTATAGAACTTTCCCTTATAAGATGAAAATCTTTGAGCATGAAAAATATGTTTATCACTGAATTTTCTTTGAAAATCAGATTTAGAATTCATGGCATGAAAATCATCATATTATTTCACAAGATAATTTTTCATTATATGGCCTAGTTTACCATAATAAAAATAAGAACCATTTCTTTGTCTCTTGAAAGCATATTTATCTTTGTAAGCATATTGATCATCTTTCTTCCTAACATTACAATCATTCATGACATGGCCATTCATACCACAATAAAAGCATTCAACATTAGATTTTATTTTCTGTGTACTTTGAACTTTTTGAAATCTATTTTACATTGTGAGCTTTGTGTTGACATTTTTCTTTTTCTCAAAACCATTTTTAGAAGTTTTCATTTGTGCAATGGGAGGAGGTGCTTTCAAAGTGCTAGGGATATCGGAAGCATGAACAAAAGAAGTTTTCAATTTAGATTCAAAAGATTTTTTGTTGACAGGGGTGTATCCAAGACCTTTTTAAAAATTCACCTTGACACCCAACACCTTATCCAAAAAAAATTTTCCCTTTACAAATCTTCACAAGTCATTTTTTAGTTTTTGCACATCTTCTTCTAAAGCAGAAATATGTAATTCGGCACTTGTCATTTCTTCTTCGCATGCACAAACCTTGTCATTCAACAAATAATTCACAGATTTGAAGTTTACATTTTCCTCTATGAGTTCCTTGTTTTCAGCATTTACAAAGTTTAATTTTTCTGTTAATTTTTCAAGAACTCTTTCAGTTTCAGCAAATTTTGAAATCTTTACAAGCAATTGTTCATTTTCAGATTTTAACAAAGAATTTTTATTTTCAAATTTATCACGACATTTCAAGCTACCTTCAAGAAGAGAAATTTGAATCAACATGGCACTTTTTTTCTTTTTAAGCTCTTCATTTTCGGTCATGATACTTTTGTTGTCAATTTTAGTGTCAAGAAGTTTTTTAAATATTTTCTCATCATCAGATAAAGAACCTAGCTTGCTCTTAAGACATTCTTCATTTTTCTTAAGCATGGAAATCTTGGATAGAAAGAGTTTATTTTGTTCACGTAAATCATGACAATCATTTTCAGATGCAAGAGAGGTATTGGATTTTCTAACCATTTCAAGGTTTTCATTCATACAAGACATTTCATCTGAAAGTAATTCAACTTTAGATTCAAGATATTCATTTTTATTTTCTAAACATTCATTTTCTAACTTCAAATTCTCAATGTTCTATTTCAATTTCTTGTTTTTGATTTGACATTCTTGTATCTCTCTAACAGTTCCTCATAAATATTCATTAACTCCTCAGGAGAAGTTTCCTCACCTTCAGATTCTACCTCTGAGCTTTCTTTACTTGATTCATCATGTTTGTCGGCCATCAAGCACCCGTTGTCATTCTTTCCTTCATGGCCCTCATTTGAACTTCCTTCACTATGAGCCATTGATGCTGATCTAACTTGCAGTGTCTTTTCATTGGCTTCTTACATCGCCAGCTGATCCCATAAATCTCTGGCTGACCTATAAGAAGAAATTCGAGAAAGAACATTAAATTCTATTCTATTCCTAAGAAAATGTAAAGCCTTAAGATTAACATCATTTTTCTTCACATGCTTGTCATTCCACTTAGTTTCATTTGATGGAAGTTTATGTGGACCATTACATATAACTTCCCTGATGTGACACAACCTCGGACCTAATTTAACAAGCACAACCACAAGGCTATGAAGCCTACGCAAGCGGACCTTCGTATGGTTCACACACTTAACCCGGGGGTAACTCGGGGATGCCGAGTCGAGGAAATGGGACAAGCCCCTTGCTGGTAGAGGGCCAGCAAAGTCTAAATCAAACCTCCCCTTGATGTGCGGATATTCAACTCAATGTGTTGGCCTTGGCCGAGGGACGCGGATCACTCACTCACACCCACGGGGGTCGCACAAGTGTGGTGGAGCCTTAAGAACGGGCGCTCTCTTCCTTACCGACGGCGCAATTGGAGAATATTAAATGAACAAGAATAATTGAGAGCAAGGGACGAGTTCTCACCTAGCCGGTTTGAAGAAACCGACTCCGGTCGGAGACGGGGGCGAGCGGGGAGGCAAGGGGAAGCACCCGCACGCCGCGTCGATGAAGCTTCAAACCTGTGAGTGTAAATAATACATGAACTACCCCCATGCAAGGGGGGGAATCTCGGGGAAGGGAAGCCAATGAATACACTCAATACGACCTCCACGCAGGGAGGGGCCTTCAGCCGGCCAAGCGGGGAGGGGAATTCGAGCTAGAAGTGAAGAGGGGGAAGTCGAAGCCGAATCTGCCCGCTGACTGTGTCTCAGGATAGACCATCAGGTATTTGGACGCTGTGGTCAGCCCTGAACTTTGTTGCAGATGAAACCACTTGGAGATTCTTCGTAGCTGGATCTGGATGATTCTTGAATTTTTTAAATTTCTTCGGGCACCGCGGCTGGTCGAGGTAGGGGCTTGAACAAGGTGGCAGACCCTCGGATCTGACAGCTTCAGGTTTCCAGCAGCAGGAAGCAGAGGTTGCCACAGTCGCTCCCGAGCTCAGAATCAGGTGCCGCTGGAATCGTTGGAACCGTTGACGAGTCCTCTTCGAAGCAAGACCAACAGGGATGCCAGCTAATGTCAGGGTCGATCGGTAGGCTCTGAACACTGAGGAGGGGTCGGTGCAGACTAAGTGGAAGCAGAACCGAGCACCTGAGGGAGAAAATTTATAACTTTTAGGTTCGGTTGCCAAATGGGGCTCTGCTTCTTGGAGATGTTAGAAGACTCGTAGTAGAAGATGTTTAATGAAAAATTCTTGATCTGATTCCCAACACGATCATCGCAGTCGAGCTTCCAATCCGGCTCTGGTCTCCTGCCAGGGGGTATCTGCGCAGTTGTGGGAGAGTGGCTCTCCTGGTCGATCTTGAACTCGGAATGGGACGGGACCACCACCGTTACGAAGAAGACAGGAAGACGCTTCCTTCAATATATGTTATGCCACCTGAAGCTCCCAGGGGACGACGGGGTGGCGTCTGCAACCTGCGGCCAATCTGCTGCCTGCAACCAGAACTTGAGAGGGTGGAGATAGGTAATGGGGAATGGTGTAGATGGGAGGGGAAATGAGGTGGTTGTGTGTAGGGGCAATCCCCCAGCTGTGAGGGGGTCTAGGAGGGGGGGTTTCAAGGTGTGGGAAGGGGAGAATGGGGGCTGGAAGGGGGTGTTTGCTATGGGTGAGAGAGGAGCTACGAATTTGGGCTTGGAGGGAGAGGGGAAGGTGAGGGGGGCACAAGTGGGTGGAGGGAAGGTGAGTTTGAATTTTCCTTAATGGAGGGTATTCAATGGTGGTCTTGGGGATGGGAGGGGTTGTGTTGGGGAAGGGAAGGGGTGCTTGGGGTAGTGGGAAGGGTGCTTAGGGAAGTGGGTGGGGTAGTTGGGGGTTGGGAGGTGGAGCTAAGATTGGTGGAAGCTCTCTTGGGACTAGGGGGTGGAGTAATGGGATGTGTGGGGAAGGGGAGTGGCCTTTAATGGGGGTAGGTGGGAGAGTGGTGGTTGGGAAGGGATGAGAGAGAAAATTTTTGAAATTGGGTGTGGAGGAGAGAGAAAGGGGAGTGAAAGAGAGAGATTAAGAGAGGGATGGGTGGGGAATCTCTCCCCTAGGGTCTCTCATCCAAATAATGGAATCTCTCCACTAGATAAGAAGTTTGAACTCTCAAAATGGCAAGTTTTTCATTCATTGATTCGTTACCTCAAAATGGAGAGAGTGGGGTCCTATTTATAGGGATCCCACAATTTACAATAAGACCTTAACTTTTGACACATTGACTAATAACCAACAAGATAGGGGCGCCTATGGGCCAAGCCCAATGAATTGGGCCCAATAGCTAACTAATAAACCTAATGACACTCAAACCTAGGGAAATAAGCACAAGACCTAGGGACATGACTCAAATAAAAGGGAAATTACAATGATATGACTCAAATAAAATAAAGAAACATACATAGGACTCAAAATAAATGACTAGACCATGATGTACGCCTCCGGGGTGACGCGAATGGTCGAGAGTGTCAGGACGGATGGTGATGACCCCATCATTCCCAGATTTCACGCTCATTAAAACCAAGATAGGCACACATCTGATTTCTAAAAAAAATGTAGTTATTACCATTATAACGAGGAGGGAGAGTAAACACACAACTACCAGACATGATGCTCAATGAAACTCGTCGACATGGATCTCTCTATAGGTTGTTAGACCTCAAGAAAATAGAGTCGTAACGCTGATACCAATTGTTGGCCCCGATAGGCGAGCGGACAAGAACGAGGGCCACACGATATGGCAAATTTAAACTTACTTAGCAATGTTAGAGCAACTCTCGAATTTACACTAAGATGAAATGAGATATGAATTCTAAAAGTGGTAGTTCTCTCAGCCTTTCCGATCTCACACGATCGACTAAATGGATATATCAAGCAAACACGACACACAGCGAAATCTGGACAAATAAGCAATGTGTGTGATCAAGATAAAAATAGTAATGTGTGTGAACAAGATAGAAATATCAATGTGTGTGAACAAGATAAATCTGAAACCAATCTCCTGTGAATGGGGTAGATGATAAGGAAACAATCACACAAATCAAACCACAAGGCACAGGGATTTTTAAGGTGGTTCGGGACCACGACGGACTCCCTACATCCACCCCTTATCAAACTGGTGAGGCTTAACTCGTTGGAAAACTAGCACGGGGATGACTCCTTAACACAGAGCGATGCTCCAACACACACGGGGATAACTCCCCAACATGGAGCCAAGCTCCAACACACACACACGGGGACACGCCCCAACACACACAGAGACTGAGTCTCCAACACGATCCGATCATCGGATCAACAACACACATACACGCTGCAACAAACGCAGCACAGTAGATACACGATCATACGCAAATGGTCACACACACATAATATCATTTCAAAAATAAACAAAACGTTCACAAATAAATGCAATATGCCCCAAATGAACTCTTAAGATTGAAACAAGGAGAATATAGCAAGTGTAAAGCTCCCCCTTCTCTAAACAATCTAGCCCTTCTTTGGTTGTAGACGGATGATTGCGATTTTAACGTCTTCTTGTTCCTCTCTTTAAGCCGCTCCTCTTTCTCTTCTTGCACTAGCTCCAGAAATGGCTTGATGGAGATGAAATCCTCCTTGGCTTCTTCTCCTTCTCTTCTTTCTCCCTTTCTACTCTTAAAAGATAGAAAATATCAGCATATAAGGGTTTCTCCTATATAATTCATAGGTCATATGTACGTATATATAAGAGAGTGCAAAAGACCAATTAAACCTTTCTAGAACCCTCCAAAATGGCCCTAATAAGTCTACCAAGAACTCAGGGGCATAAGGGTAAAAGATAAGACCCAAATGGATCAAGTTTGATGGGTTTCAGATGTTATTCGACAAGCTCGATCCGGAGCCCGACGGAATCGGTCGACCAAAACTGGCCATCGGTCGACCGAACTCTGAAACATTTCAGACTGGCCAACTCTAGCAATTTCGGTCGACCGAAATCCCCAGGTCAGTCGACTGAACTCTGCTACAATTCTAGATAGCATGCAGTCCAGTCCAATAAGTGAAATCTCAATGGAAATATGATGGGGTTAGTTGATAAAACAAACAACCAAGTCTTCCTTGGAGTTTAAACAAAATAAAACCACATATCAACCACTCTACACCAAGATTCACGTGAATAGAATAGAACTTTAGCTCAAGAGTCCTATGAAGAACATGCATGAACATAGGAAGTGAGTATATGCTAGCTTAACAAATTTTATATGAGAATCTCAACCAATACTCACCATCATGGCTTTCAGGAGGAATATACATGGAATGCATTCAAAGCTTTACAAAAGACTCATGAAAACTCATTTCAAAATGACCCTTCATCACAATCTCCACAACCAAGACTAGGTTCGAAACACCGTGTATCTTTGCAATAAGACCATTATCATTCCAACTTACACTAAGACATGCATGAGGATCCTGAACATATGACTAGCCTCAAAAGTTCCACGTGGAAAATGCATGAAGCACATTCAAGCAATTTTACTTCAAGACTTAAGTGAAATTCTTAAGCACATTGTGAGCCTTAACAACCATGAAGAATATACATGTGGACACAAGCAAAACTCAATTTTCCTCAACAAAAATCATGAGCAATTAGCCAAGCATTTGACTCATGTAATAACACCATTCAAATAACATTGATGAAGTTTCAAGTAAATAGATTGAGCATATTTCAAGCCCAAAAATCTCATGTGGAAAATGCATGAAATACCCAATCAAGACTTTGAAAACCCATTGATGAAATGCATGAAATACCTAATCAAGACTTTGAAAACCCATTGATGAAATGCATGAAACCTGGAAGGAGTCGATGCATTGCAATGAATGGGTCAACTCCATAGAAGGAAAACCTCCAAACTCAACATTCAAACTATTTAAGGATTTTGAGAGTTGTTAAGCCTCAACATTTTCTCTTGAAGAATGTGAACAAGTTGCACACATGTTGCTCAATGAAACACGCATACACACACTCGGTTTGTTGAACATGTTGCTCAATGATGCACATACACACAAGCACACTCGATTTGTTATCATTAAAACCAAACACCATGATCAACTAGGGGATGCAACAGGAATTGCCGCCTGAGGTGATCGAGCAAGCAATCAACGCCACCTTCCAAATACATCAAGTGAAAGGCGCCTGGATTGAGATCAAGGCGATGAAAATCCGTCGACCTCGGCCTACCAAGACACCAGCTCGAAGATACCCCTTTGGGGACCCGTCAACTCTAGCTTCACTGCCGATCCCTCCTACTTCTCTTGAGGTGGCCATTGCCAAGAAACAGGAGAGAAATAAAAGGAAGAATATCAAAAGATAGCTTGAGAAGCAGGTTGAACAAGCAACTACCTTACAGTCTCTGGCTAAGCTAACGCCTCTCTAGTGGCTACAAAAGCTCATCGATGACCTAGAGGAATATATTTTCCCTCATCCAACTGTTGCTGTCCCACTCGACAGCTATATTCCCTGGGAAGAAATGCAAAAGTGAGCTCGCCTGAGGAACAAGGTCCAAGAAATGATCTAGAAAATCAAAAATGGCAAAAGGCTCCTCATTCCCGATGAACTCTCTGATGCGGGACGGGATGCGAACCTGGGACTCTAGCTCGCGGACGTCCCTAAGCGAGGGAAGCGTGCGGATGTGCGCGGTTGAGAAACCGACAATGAGTCTCGGGTATCGGCTTTTCCGCATGCTCGGATTGAGTCACGGGACGGGTCACGCTCACTCTCTCGCAGCGGTGATTAAAATAATATAATGAGCTAATTACCTATCACTCTACCAGCGGCATTCAAAAATATACGAAATAAACAAATGCCAAAGTGGGAGCGGACATGATACCTCCACGCTCCGGGCGTGGGGAAGATGACCCCGGCCAAGAACGGTGACTCCCGGTATAGTAAATGTTAATAATTACAGAAGTGATTTTAAGGCCCACTCCACGTAGGGAGGTAACAGGCCACAACAGCAGTCCGGGAGTGCCGATTCTGGGTTGATGGGCAGCACGTTGGGGGGGTTCTGGGCAATTGAAGACAGCAAGTCCGGATCTATGATTTACAGGCTGGCAGGACAGCGTACGAGGGCCTCCAAAGGGACATCGTCCTCCTAGGATCTTCTGAAGGCGGCACTTGGCTGGGACGATGGTGGAACGTCTCTAGTCGACTCCCAAAAGTGGCGGTCGCTAAATCAGAGCTTTGGTATATTATTGGGAATTATTTCCCAACACCTTCTTTCTGGCCTGGCTCGGAGCAGAAATGCGCGCCTCCACGAAAAGAATGTTTGTGCGCAGATCCGGTGTCGGATCGAAGCAAAATTGGTACCGATGGATAGAGGACTCAAAGGGCTACAACATATAATTATTTTAGATCCATCCAGTATACAAATTAGAAATGAAAATGACTGTGGTTTGCTGTTGCTTCTGACTCAGAATTACAGACACACAGGACAGAACAAGATCTATCTGAAATTGAATTTTGACTGACAGGAAAGCAATAGATCTAGACTCCATAAAAATTATGGGTGGAAGGGGGGTAAGTGAGGAACACGTATGATTTTTTTGCGGATTTTTGGAGATGTATAAAAGGGCGGGAAAAATATAAGAACAGACTTCTATCCTGCAGATATGCTGATTGGCAGATTGTCAGGGGTAGAATTAAAATTACGGGAAAAATACCAAATGACCTCTGATTGGCATGAAATTTAAGATGGAGATAGGGGATAACAAGAGGAACAAACACTCAAAATTGCAGCTCGATCAGATCTCCTGATTTGGAGATAAAATTAAGGTTTCAATCTTCTGTCCTGATGTGGATAGAACTCCGACGCGGTGGCGGTGGTGGTGCGACGGTGGCTTGATGGCGGCGGCGGCAGCAGTGCTGAGCTTCTCACTCAGAGAGGGGGAGATGGGGAGGGTTCACACCTAAAAAATTTCACAGAAATCCATCTGCAAGGGGGTGGGAGAGAGAGAGAGGGGCACCCTTGGGCTCTTTGAGGCAAATGTCAATTTTTTGATTTCTTCTTCATTAATTCTTACAAAATAGAAAATACATGGGTTATATAGAAATATACAAATGACCAAAACTAGCCCTAGATCTAGGGTTTGGGAGGGATAAACTAGGGATAGGATATTTAATCTCCATGTGGTCAAATGACTAAAATATAAAAAATATGACAAGTATTAAATAATATTAAATGGGGGGCGCCCCCTTGACTTAAGGGGCCTTCAATTTTGAATTTTCCATTTTTGTCCCCCCTTGGTCCAAGTCCAATCTTGGACTTTGAACCAGCCCCACATGGGCCCTAGAACCTATGTGGACCAATGGGAAAGAGGGTGGGGGACCCTGCTGGAGCCATTGACAATTTACATAGAAAACAAAAGACTTTAAAGACTAACCCTTTGACTTATAATGCCTTACAATTGTAAACCCAATTAGCCAAGGGTATAAATACAAACAAAAGGACACAAATACAAAATAAAAATGTTAGTGTCCGGTGTTGATTCCCATCAATTCTCCCCGGGTGGGAAGAACTCAACCCCGTCTAGTAAGGGGTGCGGCTGCTCATGTGGCTTCGGCGGATCCATCACCGACCTGGTAGCGCGGAGTACGCTCCACTCCAAGTAATCGTCACCTGCTCATCCCGTATATATTCAATATGCACATGTTGCTGTGGGAATGAGGCTAATGGTGGACACTCCGGGGTGGGGTCACTCTCAAAGGGGAGGAGGCGGCTCGAAGACTCACTAGGAATCACCGCTGGGTCCATTTATGTGACTAGATCCGATATGTTGAGGTAGAGCCGATCCCAAAGTCCGGCAAGTCTACAATGTACACATTGGATCCGATTTGCCTCGCACTCGAAAGGGACTGAAAACGCGAGCGTACAAAAGATCGACTCAACTCAACGTATGCATATGCACTCGACAGACAAACTGTACGAAATAAAGACTCACACATGACTCTAAACAAACCTACTGTTAGTCCGACCCATACACATGCAATGGTGGACCAGGACATCCGAATGTGTGCCATGCATACACTAGATGTAATCGATGGTTGACGGAATGGGGGACTCCTAGACATCCTAATCTATCCCTAGCATGCGGCTGCCTATTGGATTTGGGAGACTTGGGAGGGCTATGAGAGTCGAATACTACTTCTTCGTCACCCCTATATGATGACTGTGGAACGGTCCCCTGGCTGAGTGTAGGTGGCCTGGCCGGTGGGGTAGAGGTGTGATAGTGAACTTCCTTGAGGAAGTGGCGCTGATATGGTGGGTCCAGCGGTTCACTAGGGAAGGGGTCGAAGGGATCAAAGAAAGTATGACCCCTCGATATGGGTTCCCTCATGACACGGTCCCACATTTGGAATTCTTGAAGGTGTAGGTGGTCACCTTCATACACTAGGGTATAGGGGACGGTGATCTCATATAGGAGGTATGGTTTCTCCCTCGGGGTAAATGGAATGAAGTTTGGCTTGGCCGGCATGGGGAGGAATAAGAGAATGTCCGTGGTGACATGACCCATGGTGCACACGGAGGTAATAGACCCTAAAGCTGGATGTGTGAAGCTACGATGATTGGGTTGGTCGAAGCCTCGGGCCAACATACACGTCAACTTCAATTGCCAGTCTAATGCCTTAATAAGGTCATCTGATGTATCAGCATGGTGACTAGTCCGGAATGTTGTGTGGAATGAGTTGACGGGCACTATTTGTAGTGCGGGGTCCATGGATGGGTAGAAAATAGCTTTAGGGATCAAGCCTTGCTTGAGCCAGCTAAAAAGTGGCTCGGCGATGAAAAGCTTTCCTGTTAGAAACACGGGTGGCTCCAAATGAGGTGGCTCCGAATAAGGATCGGAAATAGGTGGCAAAGGAGCTCTAGGGGAAGGGTTCCCCGGCTGGGGTGAGGAAGGCCGCGGGGCAGGAGCGTCCTGCCTCGGGGGCTCATGTGGCCGTCCGACCGGCTCGGCACCCGGCTGATAGGTAGATGCTCGCCGAAGGGCAGCATCAAACCTTGACTCGAAAGTCTCATCCTCTAGAGCGACCAGATAAGACTGTGCCGGAGTGATCGCGTCGCGGCAAAGTAATTCAAATTGGAAGTGAAGCCCCAAACCTCTCCGGAACTGAAATGCGGTCATGGTGCTCTCCTCTCCAACTCCATATTCCAACCGGTACTTATCATAGTCCCGAATGTACTCAATCACAGACTTATTGCCTTGGACGGGCCTGATCGGGGCTTTCTCTTGCATTGAGACTTGGGCATAGGGGTTGGCCATAGTGGCAAGGAGTTCCCCTAGGAGTGGGCATGCATTGGAACACTTTTTTTAAAATTTTTTATGCAAAACTTTTATGCAAGACTAATGCAAGCACCTAGACACGACTCTAAATGGTAAAAAGGGGTAAAATGCAGACTTGAATAGAAACCTAGACTCAACCCATATTCGGTACTAGGCGGAGCTCCGGGATCCAAAGATCCTCTCACGTAAATGTGCGATCTTCCCGATAGGCGTAACCTAATGTTCGGACAACACCTTTTGATATACTGAATAAAGGAATGCAAATGCAACCTTGGACTGACTAACCGACTACCCTAGACTCGACTTAGCTCTGATACCAATTTGATGCGGGACGGGACGTGAACCTGGGACTCTAGCTCGCAGACGTCCCTAAGCGAGGGAAGAGTGAGGATGTGCGCGGTTGAGAAACTGGCAATGAGTCTCGGGTATCGGCTTTTCCGCATGCTCGGATTGAGTCACGGGACGGGTCACGCTCACTCTCTCGCAGCGGTGATTGAAATAATATAACGAGCTAATTACCTATCACTCTAGCAGTGGCATTCAAAAATATACGAAATAAGCAAATGCCAAAGTGGGAGCAGACACAATACCTCCACGCTCCGGGCCTGGGGAAGACGACCCCGGCCAAGAACGGTGACTCCCGGTACATTAAATGTTAATAATTACAGAAGTGATTTTAAGGCCCACTCCATGCAGGGAGGTAACAGGTCACAACAGCGGTCCGGGAGTGCCGATTCTGGGTTGACGGGCAACACGTTGGAGGGGTTTCGGGCGGTTGAAGACAGCAAGTCCGGATCTACGATTTGCAGGCTGGTAGGACAGCGTACGAGGGCCTCCAAAGGGACGTCATCCTCCTAGGATCTTCTGAAGGGGGCGCTTGGCTGGGACGATGGCGGGACGTCCCTGGTCGACTCCTAGAAGTGGCGGTCGTTGAATCAGAGCTTTGATATATTATTTGGAATTATTTCCCAACACCTTCTTTCTGGCCTGGCTCGGAGCAAAAATACACGCCTCCACGAAAAGAACTTTTGTGCCCAGATCCGGTGTCAGATTGAGGCAAAATTGGTACCGATTGATAGAGGACTCAAAGGGCTACAACATATAATTATTTCAGATCCATCCAGTAGACGGATTAGAAATGAAAACGACTATGGTTTGCTGTTGCTTCTGACTCAGAATTACAGACACACAGGATAGAACAGGATTGTCTGAAATTGAATTTTGACCGACAGGAAAACAATAGATCTAGACTCCAGAAAAATTATAAGTGAAGGGGGGTAAGTGAGGAATAGGTATGATTTTTTTGGAGATTTTTGGAGATGTATAAGGGGGCGGGAAAAATATAAGAACAAACTCCTATCCTGCAGATCTACTGATTGGCAGACTGTCAAGGGTGAAATTAAAATTACAGGAAATATACCAAATGACTTTTGATTGGCACAAAATTTAAAATGGAGATAAGGGATAACAAGAGGAACAAACACTCAAAATTGCAGCTCGATCAGATCTCCTGATTTGGAGATAAAATTCAGGCTTCAACCTTCTATCCTGATGTGGATGGAACTCCGACGCGGTGGCGGTGGTGGTGCGACGGCGGCTCGATGGCGGCGGCGGCGGCGGTGCTGACCTTCTCACTCAGAAAGGGGGAGATGGGGAGGCTTCGCACCTCAAAAATTTTGCATAAATCCATCTGCAAGGGGGTGGGAGAGAGAGATAGGGGCACCCTTGGGCTCTTGGAGGCAAATGCCATTTTTTTGATTTCTTCTTCATTAATTCTTACAAAATGGAAAATACATGGGTTGTATAGAAATATACAAATGACCAAAACTAGCCCTAGATCTAGGGTTTGGGAGGGGTAAACTAGGGATAGGATATTTAATCCCCATGTGGTCAAATGACTAAAATATAAAAAAATATAACAAGTATTAAACAATATTAAATGGGGGGCGCCCCCTTGACTTAAGGGGCCTTCAATTTTGAATTTTCCATTTTTTGTCCCCCCTTGGTCCATGTCCAATCTTGGACTTTGAACCAGCCCCACATGGGCCCTAGAACCTAGGTGGACCAATGGGAAAGAGGGTGGGGGACCCTACTAGACCCACTGGTTATTTACATAGAAACCCAAAGACTTTAAAGACTAACCCATTGGCTTATAATGCCTTACAATTGTAAACCCAATTAGCCAAGGGTATAAATACAAAAAAAAGGACATAAATACAAAATAAAAATATTAGTGCCCGGTGTTGATTCCCATCACTCTCCCTATTTTACAAATATAAGGAGATCACCACAGAGTCGGTGAAGGAGATGCTCCGAGACTACACCTGCAACATGGTAGCGATCCCTCCACATGATGACATCAATGCTTCTCGGGGAGGCGAGCCAGTGGCTTCCCTAATAAGACAAAGAACCACTGCCCCACTGGAGCTACATTAAACTTCTGAAGGTGTTGGTAGTAGCCGTGGCCATGGTTGGGGATGTGGTAGAGGGTGTGGAAGTAATCCTAAGCAACCCCTCCACCAATCTAGCTTTAACCCATATTGGATCATCCTTTTTTGAGGGAAAGAACCCTGTCCTATCCTGAAGGTTGAAATCCTGAACAATCCCTATATTTTTAACCCCTCTGGCGAGGAGGAAGCATCCACCAGTCCCCCGGTTCCAGTTCCAACTTCAGCTATGGCTGAAGGCCAAGTAGGTGCATCCGGCAAGGATGACGCAGCCCACCAGTTGCCCCTAGAAGAGCCACCTCTGGCATCGATGTTTCAAGATTCCACAGGTGATTGCAATAAATCTGATCCCTACTATAAAGACAGAGTACTGCAACTCCCTGATAGGGAGGGACGTGACAGTTCGCACAAGGCACTGCCCGACATACTACCTTCATTGGAGGAGACTCATGCTCGAGCTGACCAGAATCCTCCACCAGATGAAATGGTTTCCCGCCAACATCACAATTTGGGAAGCCATTGTCTAGAGTAAGAAGCTACAGGAGGCTCTCATCAAAATACTCCAGGAGCGAGAAGTTTATGAGACTCATGCTGCAGAAATGAAGGCAGTAGCATATGAACCCTTCATAGCCACTATCACATTCGCGGAAAAGGATATGTTACCATCCTCTGCATCCTACAACTACCCTCTTTACATGCAAGGGAAGATCAATGGTCATGAGATGAATTAGATCTTGGTAGATGCCGGTGCTGCCTTCAACATCATGCCGTTGAAAACTTTCAAGGCTTTATACTTGACGCCATACCTTTAGAAGGTTCAAGGGGTCAAGATATTCGGTTTCAACCAGAATATCGAGGATGTTCTCGGACGGGTAGACGTAGACCTTGTGCTTGATGATTTTACCATAAAGGTGACATTCTACATCATCGACGCTGACATATCTTACAAAGTATTGCTGGGCAGACCCTAGTTACATGAAAATTGGGTCGTTGTGGGGATTGATTTTATCCGATTTATATTTTATGTATTTTGTTTATATATATTGATTATTTATCTGTTTGCATTCATTGATTATTAGGCGTGCTAGTCACCGGGGTGACATTTTATTATGCGCTCGACCTGACTTGGTCAGTCTATTGTGGAATTCGGGTCGGGACCGGAAGTCCGCCATACCGTTAAGGCTATGGCGTTAATTACGCCCTTCCTAAGAAGGATAACCCTTGATTAAATGCCAAAGACAGGAGGCCTCGGAGGGCGATCAGAAATATTAATGTGCTATTTCAGCGTTTTCTTTCTTTCCGCCTTTTCATTCGCGTATCGATCAACCATTTGGCTAACTGATAGTCAACTGACTGATTGACGACGCGGGCGTGCCAGTCACATGAGTGACAATTTTATTCTACGCTCATTCTGACCCATGTCGGACGAATGTGAGGTTCGATCGGGACCAGCAGTCGGCCATACCGTAAAGGTTATGACGTTAATTACATCCCCCACGAGGAGGGAACACCTTTGATTAATTGTCGAGATATCGGGCTATCGAAGCTGGATTAAAAGGAGCTACATGATGATCATGAGGAAGGCATGCAGGATGCACATATTTGTCGTATAGCAGATGTATAGTTCATGGAATTATGGACCCTCGGTACGTGGCGGAGGATGTAGGTCCGAAGACCACCATCGTGCATGACGAAGACTTCTGGCCGGGCGTAACCCGGTCTTCCGTCGATGCCATTTGATATACCCGAGGATCTATGCATGCATGCACACAAGACATCCACACCTAGATTACACATGAAGATAGTGTTATGAAACGGTGGCGATCAGCCACATTTATTACCCCTCGTCGAGAAGAGGAGAGCAACACAAGTATAATAGCGAAAGCAAAACGCTTAACAGATCTGACAATGAGTACGATGATAATATGATTCGGGCTCGCTTGGCCATCCTTTTTATTCACCAATTATGGCTTATTGACATCGCCCTGAAAGACGAGACTTACCCGGGGTGAATGAATCACTAGAGTGGCATGACGCTTCAAAACCGGGGTGACTACAAGTGTATAAGAATGCTTACACGGCGCGGTCACGCGTAGGTATAGGGGTTAATACGGCGCGGTGACCATGTGTATTGAAACGGCGCGCAAGAGCTTGGGTCGCGCCGGTTTAGGGCGCGCCGGAAAGGCGCAAAGAAAAAAAAGTTGGAAATGAGTGTGGGGTTAATCCGGCGCGGGGGGGTACCGCGCCGGTTTAGGGCGCGCCGGTTAAGACCGCGCCGTATTAAACCTGTTTTGTTGAATTATGAACCTTTTTAAGTTTATTAGACTTCATGGGACCCTTTCTTGAGTTGTTGGGCCAGATGATTGTTTGATTGGAGTCCATGGCCTTCTGGAAATGAAGGGGAGGTCAGTGCGAGGTTCATACTCGAGCACTGAGTTGATTCGATTCGGAGCGATCATTTTATTGACATAATTATCTGGAGTCTGTCAGAAATTTGACAGCATCTCCCCTGAACAAACAGAGTTGCAGGGGAGAATCGGGGTCATACTCACTAATGGAGCAAGCCCCTAAATCACCGGTCTGCCCAAAGGCGGCCAGCATACCCCACTGGATAGGATACCCCGAGGACAAGCCTGCTAGGGGCACCAAAGCTCCATGGGGGAAGAGATAGAAGGGCGAAGTCACTGATGATGAGGACGACACCCCGAGGGCTAGCCTACGAGGGGTGAAGGACTCGCAGTCAGTGATTCGTCCCATGGAGGGACTGACCATTGGGAGAGTGGGACTCCGAGGACTAGCCTACAAGGAGCACACACCCCCTGGTCTCGATCGGGCCCTGGTCTGTCGGGGTTGAGTTCGTTGACCCAGGCTCCCCTTCATTATTAGCCATGGCTTCGAGAAGACGCCCACCATGGAGAGGTAGGGCCCTCGGTCGCCCGGCAACTGCAGGAACTAACAGGGGAATGTTCCCCCTCCCCGGGTGATCGAAGTGACGGGGAAACCTCGGAACGATGCAGATGGCCACGAAGAACAAGTGATAAAGGCCTAAGTTAGACAGACCCTCGGCAGGGACATATGCTCGAACAGTTAGAAAACAATACTCAAGGGGATAGACCCTGTACGCGGCAGACAAAGGCGCGCGCAGAGGCACGGTTCCATCCGAGAAGAGAAAGGGATGCAAAGTCCTTGAACTAAACATAAAAGAAATGAAACGAAAGAAGCCCCCGGGGAGGGGTGTTTCTGTAGCCCGCGATGATTCGGGGCATGATATGAATCTCGAGGAAACCGGGATCGAGACTACGCAGAGAAGAACCCTGACGCGCATGTCAGCATAGATAAAGATAGAGAAAGGGAAGATCGTTCATCCAATTTATTGATTCAAGCATCCACAGGCATGCATACATATCACCATCCCTAAGACGGGGAGGATTTAACACTTGCACGGCGAGATTACAATTCCGGCACCATTATTTGGTCGCCGTTTAACGATATTAGAAGCAGAGGACGCCCAGATCACGATAACAGAGAGAAGATGGCAGAAGAAATCGCGAAGAGGGGGGAGGGGAATCGACTCATATCATCGTCGCCCCTCCCCTCCATCGCTTACATTCGATGGGTAGAAGCTTAGAGGAAAAGGAAAAGAAAATGCGGAAAGCAGGAAGAGAAACGACCCCTGCCCACCTGTTCCTCAAAAACAGAGTATCGTAGCTGCAGGCCGACGATCGCCCCTTCAGAGAAGAAAACCCTCGCTCTCTGTATCTCCCGAGAAAAGAAGAAACTCTCCCTCGTTTTCCAGTTACCCTCTTCTTCTCAACTGCCTCCCTCTCTTTTCTTTCCTCTCTGCACCGAGCGCCCCTCTTTTCAATCGAACCTCGCCCATATATATAACAGGTTGGAGGCTCTTCATCCGGCGTGAGCTTTTTGCGCGCCGAGAGAGTCTTCACCAATTTATCGCGCCGGTTTAAGGCGCCATTCGATAGGGTACCTGGCGCGCCGGGATGAGGGCAGAAGGTAGGGGCGCGCCGGGATAAGGACTGAAGGTAAGGGGCGCGCCGGGATAAGGGCATTGAGTGAGGGGCGCGCCGGTTTAAGGCGCGCCGGGCTAATGCCCCTTGTACGCTTCAAGCCAGTCGATGAACTCGGGGCCATCGTGAACATGTACTCTGCCACTGCTCACTAAGACTTCGACGATATGATCTGTCGAAGCTCCTAGATTGGCGTACGGCCATTCTCGAGGTTCTGGATAGCTTTATCTTGATCGTACGGGCTTTCTACCGGCACGGCCTTCGGCTCTACGCTCCATGCTGTTGGTCCGGCCTGGCTCGTACTCAGAGCTTTCTAGGAGGTTAGATAGCCGGGAGATAGTTCCGCCTGAGCCGGGCGATCATTCGGCCACTAATGGGCCCATCTTGACGGGAAGTCGTGCCCATGCCGGGCGATCGGGATCTTCCGCCGTCAGATCTTTCGGTTCTCCGTTTCAGGAAGCCGGGGGGGACTCCTTTATCCTCGGGAGAGCCTTTCATGAGGTGGGTAGCCACCGGGTAGACCGTCGACCTTGGTCGGACAACGGGTGTAATGGATGCAGCACGACAAAGTCGATGCCGGTTCATTGGGCAGGCTTGGTCGCACTGCCGGTTGGTTGTGGATTCATCTCGGCTCTCCTGAGGTGAAGTCCCCGTATCCATACGGAGTGACTCGAGGCTCTGGCAGCTTGAGAAGTCTTCAATATGTTGATCTTTATCGGCTTCCGTGCTTCGGTGGACCGGGTCATTCGTCTTTATGGCTTGGTTGCCGACGATCATATTTTGAGTGCCAACAAATGCCCCCCAGACGTGGGTGTTGCGAGCGAGGTACGAGTGCAGCAAGGCCGACGGATGAATTTCATCCGGACTGACCCCTTCCTTGATTAGCGGGCGCCTGGGATGGCCCTTAATTCGGCACGGACGTCGACCCGGCACCGTTTAGATGTTAGTACGGCGCGGCCTATGACCCTTGAGCTTTTAATCCGGCGCGGCCGTTAGCTTTTGGGCTTTAATCCGGCGCGCTATTCTCCCCTTTTCCTTGCCGACTCGGCGCGGTCTTGACGCCGTGGGGTTTTAATTCGGCGCGCCTTTTCCCCGGCGCGCCTTTTCCTTATGGGGTTTTAATCCGGCGCGCTAAATAGCGCGCCGGTTTAACGGTCGGGGGCTTCCCTTATATATTTCCCCCTTCTTTGTTTTTTTCTTCATCCCCTCTCATTCGCACCGACTCTTTCTCTCTCTTCCCCTTTTCTTCTCTCTTTCTGGCGCCGAGAGCGGCGGTTTCTTCCTTCGGGTGAGTGGAGGTGCCGTCAATTTGGGTTTCAAAACCCTTTCTTTGGGCCCCGGGAGGCTTCTAGCAGGGCTTGCCCTCGGAGCTGTTTCCCCGGGTGTTCCTCTGGCCTCGGTGTAATGCCGATGGCTGCTTTTTAGGGATCGTTCCTCAGTGAACGCGTTCCCGCTTTTCTTCGGCAATTCCCTGTGCTGGGGAGACTCTGCCGAAATTTTGTCAGAAGTTCGCCTTTGATTAGCCATTTCCTGACGTTGTTTTTTGTTTGATATGCTCTTTTTGCAGCTGTCATGGCATCCAGCTCTTCCTCTCGTGCCGTGGTGACATGGGAGAACGTTAATTCTCTCGACTGGGGTCACGGCCAGGTGGCCATAGTTGCGGAGTCTTCGGATTCGGAGACGGACACTGTAGACACCGGTCGTCTCCTTATTCTCGGGGGTGACTCTTTCATTATAATAGAGAGGGCGTGACCAGGAAGGATTATCCCAAGGACAAGCACCTGATGTCCCTTCTTCGGCGCTTCAACCTTCAGGGGAAGCGGGATGTGTTCGCCGTCCGGAAGGTCGAGCAGGCCCTGCTGGTGGAGAGAGACAGCTTGGCCGAATGCGTAATGCGAGGAAGACCCATCTATCTCCCTGGGGAGGTCTGGAAATGGAGCGTTGTACTGGGGCTGCAAGACCTGGCTCCGGCAGACGGACTATTGACCAGAGCTCCCGAATTTGTACCTGCTCGGTGGAATGACTCCGCGGGCAGAGTAGATCGGGAGAAGCCGATCTTTGGTTTATTCCTTGCCCCGTTGAGATGGGGATATAGAGATGAGTCATTCTTGCTGGATTGCTTGGCGATTCGCTTCAAGCACCAGATCTCCGTGGGGTGGTTTGCTGAGTTGAAAGTTACAGACGCCCACGCATTCAGGCCTGGAGCAGTGGAATTCACAGACTATGTGCTGCATCATTATGCTCCTCTTTTGACCAGGGCTGGTGTTTATCACAGCGTGTACGCTTCAAGGTATCGGTACCCGATTTCCCGAGGCTTGTGCTGTGGCATGATCGAGGTGTTTTGCCCTGAATACAACACCTTCTATACTTCAGAGGGGGAGACCTCCTTAGACTTGTGGAGTCTATCTCAGCTCAGCGGCCTGCCCATTGATGGAGAGCCGTATGAAGAAGTTTGTTGGCCTGACTGGTTGAAGGACCAGACCGACGGTGACGGCCGGTATTTGGCGGGCTACGCCTATCGATATCTAATGAAGGCGTATCGCACCCTCTTCCATTCGTCGCACGACACGAGAGAAGCTCGAAAGCCGGGCGAGAAGCGAAGAGTGCGGATGGGCGCTTGGCTTCAATATTTCTTCCAGGGGAAGAACAAGTATGAAGATTTTCCTCCGATAGCACCGGTGGCCCAGAAGCGGAAGAAGAGGGTACGACGCCAGGCCGCTTCGTCATCTTCTTCGAGAGGAGGGCAGGGGGAAAACCCAAACCCTACTGGTGTTGATGCAGTGACTCATTGTGCTGCATATTTGGTTTATTGGCTTTGTTCCTTTGCTCTCCCTCAAGGTGACGAGAGCGTGATCAGGGCGGAAGCCATATATCCAGCCTGTCTTATGGCTTGGGGTACCAAGCTGTCTCTTTGCCCAGTGGCCCTGTGCCTCATTTACAAGATGTTGGGAGACTTGCACAAGACGCGCCTCCCCAGAAGCCTTCGGACGGTTGGTCCGTTACATTTCTTTAATGCTTGGGTCTGCACCCTGTTCCCGGAGGCAGCTCCTCGGGCGTTACAAGCAGTTCCTTTGGTCCCGCGCATGATAGAGTTCGCAAGCGCCGAGCCATCATCGCTAGCGGAGCAACTCTATGCCATTCGGGGTAAATTGACCCGTCTTCCCGTGGACTCGCCCGGGGTTCTTCATTTCTGGAGCTTAGCTGCTCACTCGAGCCCGTTGACGAACAGGACGAGGCAATGCAAGCTCTTTGAAACTGAGTACATCCATCCGATTTCCCAGGCCAATTATACCAGGCCTATTCTGGAGCCGGAGTTGGTTGATTGGGCACTGGCCATCAGGCCTAGTGTCCTCGTATTTCGCAAGAGCGGCATTCTGTGGCTGGAGCCGTATTACCCGTTCCGTTTCAGTCGGAACTTTGGCTACGACCAGCAGATTCCACATTCCTCTTCGCAATTTGCATTGCCCAACAGGCACAGGGCCGGGCAAACGTCCAATGACGACGCCCGGATATGGTGGGACTTTTTCCATCGTCGCGAAGACGTTTCTTTCCGGGTGCCCGCCCCCGCACGGTTCCCTCACGTCACGCCTGAATACGTCAAGTGGTGGAACGCGCGGACGGGATTTTACAGGACCTCCCGGAGAGAGTGCTGGGCCGTGGCGGAGCACAGGTTCTTAGCTTCCCAGCCGGAGCCAGTTCTTGATATTGACGCTTCTTATTTGAAGAAGTTGAAATCTTGGACTAATACGGACGTGAAGGCCTATCTAGAGGCCCGCAAGCTCGTAAAAGGCCGCAAGACGAAAGTTGAGCTGAAGTTGCCCCCGATCAACAAGGATGATTATGTGAAGACCCTTCGGGGTTTATGCCGGGTAAGCAGTGAGAGGGTGATTCTCCAGCAACTCCCTTTGCCAGTAGAGGAGCCCATCGCGGCCGTGGCCGACTGGCGTCCCGAGGTGGACAGGTTGTATCCCTACCGGGCTTTCATTCGCAAAGAGGACAGGCGGGCTGACTTATATGCCAACACCCCCTGGCTGTTCGCACTCCTTCGGTCTCACGGCCTCTCGGTGGGTAGCCCCAGTGAAGCCATACTGGACCATCCTCTTCAGATCTCCTTCAAATATGCAGACAGGTGGGGGCTGGACCATCTGAGCCTGTATTATCTGCTGTCCTCCCGTGGACACGAGGACCTGGCGTTGCTAGCTGAGCCGAGCGAAAAGATCGGGGATCTATGCTGGCTCATTCGCGAGGCGGCTTCGAGGGACAAGACGCCATCGCTATTTTATTGGCCTCTCTTCCCCTTTTACACGGGACCGGCAAGTAAGTTCTATCTTTTCCTTCAGGCCCTTCGGCCAGCTTTTTCCTTTCATTGTGGTTGTGTCATTCTCACCCTTGTGCGTATACAGTCCGACCGACTTCGGAGGAGACCCGGCACTTCAGGGAGCTGATCATAAAAGCCAAAAAGCCGGCATATTTTGAAGTTCCTGAGCCGGCCCCGACCACGACGCCACTACCTCCTGGAGATTCGAGGAAGAGGACTAGGTCCCAACTACGGGAGGCCGTCGGGAAGGCGAAAGCGGCGGTGACCCGAGTGACACGGGCGCGCCGGAAGAAAGCCGCAGAGAAGGAATCGGCAACCGTCCTTCCTCCTGTTGTATCTTTTGAAGAGTTTGAGGCTTCTCGCGCACAAGGGCTAGAGGCCGAAGGTAGGCTCTTCTTTTCTTCAGAGTGCATTAGCTTGTTTCGACCGCTTGGGGTGGCCCATGCTGACAGTTGCCGATACAGCTGCCGCGGTCGTCGGATCGGAGGCGACGGTAGATGTAGCGGCTAGGGACGGGGCAGAGGAAGTCCCCACTGCTCCCGTAGAAAGGGATCTGCCCTCTCCAACACCCTGGCGGGAGATGGAAGGTAATCTATAGTTTAGTTGCGATAGCAACGCAAATCTTCGTATCTTCAGCCGTCTTGACCCCTTTTTTTGCTGTGAATTGTAGTCGATATACAACCACCATTGTTTCCGGGCTCGGAGAGTGCAGAGGAGGTGGTCCCCTCGGGGCAGGGAGAGCCCGCCCCTGAGGTATCATCTATTGCTGCCCTTGGTGTGGAGAGCACCGGGAAAGCTCCCGCCGAGGGTGATGCTCCTGCTGGCGAGGCTCCTACTTCGACGGCGGAGCGTCCTGAGAGAGCAGAGGGGTCTTCCTCCTCTGAGCATGTAGATTATGGTGGCGGCTCCAGTGACGAGGAGCCATCACCGCTTGATTTTGAGACCGACGATGCTGGGGTGTCCTCGGCCTATGAGAGTGACTATCCGACTTTCAGCCCGGCCCGGTTATCATGGGGCGGTCCTGTGCCGTCATTATCGCTTACGAGTGAGGAGGCTGGCGCTGGGGAGCTGCTCTTAAAGATTTGAGCTTAGTCCCGGCCGAGGTAAGGACCTATCCAGGACCGATGCTTACCATGCTTCTTTTCTCCTTCTTCTAGCCAGGTTTTAACTGTATATATATCTCCGATGCAGACTGAGGTGGCGCTGCCAACTATGACGGTGCAGATACCACTCCCGGCCCTGGGAACAGGCCAGGCGACTTTCCCGTCCGTCCTGCGGCCCATCGCATTGCGGTACCCAAAGGATCATGCAGCAGCGATGGTTCCAGTTGGTCCCGGAGCGCTCGTGGAAGTTGATAGTTCGGCAGTAGCCGGAGATTCTCCGCCAAGGGAGGCTGCACAGCAGTCAGTTCTGGAGAAGGGTGGCTCTGCTGAGATAGAAGCCGGGGAGATTATTGAGGGACGGACGTCCTCAGTGCTCGAGGTTCTTGTTGGACTCCCACCCCAGGGGACCGGCAAAGAGATTGTTGTTGTTGAGGATCTAGCCACCGCATCTGCCGGTGCGGTTGTTCCCAGTGGTAGTGGGCTGCAGCTTATGCCGTCGTCATCCTCCGGGACGGCTGATGATATATGGGCTGCCGTGGATGGCAGAGTAGAGTTCGAACTGCCCGAGACGTCGCCACTTGGTCTTCAGTCCTCGAGTGATGTCGTGTGGCAGTTCCTGGGGACCCTCCAGCAGACCGTAACAGCCAGTAGGGATTTAACTTATATTCAGCTGAGGGGCTTGATAGAGCATCTGTCCCGCTCGCTGCTGGCCCTCGGTTGTCCCATGGACGACTGGACTCCGCGGGTAATCTTGCTCCTGAAGTATGTGAACCGGAGGGAGTTCTTGGGCCGGGAGGCAGCTGACCAGCTGGCGGCCATATCATTGGAGCGGGCTGAAAACAAGACGGCCCTTATTTCTCTGCAAGAGACCGCGGCGAGGGCGAGGGACGAAGCCAACGCCTCTTTACAACGCCGGAGCTCCCTGACGGCCCGGATGACGGCATTGCGGGCCGAACTTTCCAGGATAGAGGCTGAACTTGAAGAAGTAGATCGCCTGGGGGTCCAAAAGGTTGAGGATGCTGAGATGGCTGAAGGACAAGCTGCTTCCCTGGAGATGAAGCTATCCGAGCTGGAGGCCACCGAGTTCAAATTGCAAGAACTGATCTGTCATCCCTCCCTGGGTATTCCTGTGCTGGAGGACATCTTCCGACGCCCTTTGCCATAGTCTCTTTTCTTTATGTGCTCCCTTTTAATGCACCTTATGTATTCCAGGGCATGGCCCATGTAATCATGTGCTTTTTACTCCATAGTAATGAAAAATCTCCATCCTGATTTTGAATGAAGACTCCATCTTGTCATTGTTTTTTTTCTTTCATTTGCCCGTTGATTCTAGTCCGAGTGTATGAGTCACTAGGGTAGGAGAGCGCTCACGCCTTCAGGGAAGGGGTGAGGTGTTCACTCCACCGCGCCGTGACTTTTTCTCAAGATTAGAAACGGCTTATGCCGGCCGAGAGTTCGGGGGACTCAGGAGGGCATAGTGAAACTGATGGATACACGGTCCTGCCGAGAACGGCCAGAACCGAGAATGAGTAGCGACCGGTCTTGCCGATGGTGACAAGGGTCGAAAAAGGGTAGACAGTCTTACCGATGGTGACAAAAACCGGATAGGTAGCGACCGATCTTGCCGATGGTGACAAGGGTCGAAAAAAGGGGGTAGACGGTATTGCCGATGGTGACAAAAACCGGATAGGGTAGCGACCGATCTTGCCGATGGTGACAAGGGTCAAAAAAGGGGGTAGACGGTCTTGCCGATGGTGACAAGAACCGGATAGGTAGCGACCGATCTTGCCGATGGTGACAAGGGTCGAAAGGGGTAGACGGTATTGCCGATGGTGACAAAAACCGGATAGGTGGCGACCGATCTTGCCGATGGTGACAAGGGTCGAAAGGGGTAGACGGTATTGCCGATGGTGACAAAAATCGGATAGGTGGCGACCGATCTTGCCGATGGTGACAAGGGTCGAAAGGGGTAGACGGTATTGCCGATGGTGACAAAAACTGGATAGGGTAGCGACCGATCTTGCCGATGGTGACAAGGGTCGAAAAAAGGGGGTAGTCGGTCTTGCCGATGGTGATAAAAACCGGATAGGTAGCGACCGATCTTGCCGATGGTGACAAGGGTCGAAAGAGGTAGACGGTCTTGCCGATGGTGACAGAAACCGGATAGATAGCGACCGATCTTGCCGATGGTGACAAGGGTCGAAAGGGGTATAGACACTAGACGTGTGTAAGTGGGATATCGGATGAAGGCCCTTGCCCCGACCTCGGAAATGGCCTTTGGTCGACGGATGGTTCATCACTATTCAGCATTCATTTTTATTCACATTACTGACCTAAGCGCCCTCTCGGGTTTTCACCGAAGCCAGCCCCCTCTTACTTTTGCCCGCGTGCCCTTTTGGGTTTTCACGCGGCGGGGTACCCGATTTTGCCTGCGACGCCCTTTCGGGTTTTCGCCACAGCTGGGTTATAGCCATTTTTGCACTTGACCTGATATAGGAGCAAGTCTGGCGGGGTATCTCTATTTTTAACCCCCTTTTTTTCTTTTCTTTTTTTCTTTCTTTTTTTTCTTTCTCTTTTTTTTGTTTTGAATCCGAGGTTCAGAAGAACTGGACTGCGAGAGCGCTGACCGTCCTTGTCGATGAGGACAAGGGTTGGTCTTAGGTTTATCTCGTCGACACTGGTTAAATGTCGAAGCAAGGATGTGGCTTATTAACAAGGATGTAGGATCCAAGTTCAAGAGTAGAGATCGACCGTTCTTGCCGATGATGGCGAGAGTCGAAAAGGGTTTATTCGTCGGCGTATGCTACTGCCGAAACAAGGATGGGGTTGTCAACAGGGACGTAAGGTCCAAGTTGAGGGTAGAGATCGACCGATCTCGTCGAGGATGATGGGGGTCGAAAAGGATTTGTTCGTCGGCATATATCACTGCCGAAACAAGGATGGGGTTTGTCAACAGGGACGTAGGGTCCAAGTTGAGGGTAGAGATCGACCGATCTCACCGATGATGACGAGGGTCGAAAATGATATGTTAAAGGATTTTCGGCGGGACTTTGATGATTGTCCCTTTCGGAGTTTTATTGGGTGGAGAATAGGAGAGGCATTTGGGAAATTACCACTTTACTGACCTAAGCGCCCTTTCGGGTTTTCGCCGAAGCCAGCCCCCTCTTGCTTTTGCCCACGCGCCCTTTCGGGTTTTCACGTGGCGGGGTACCCGATTTTGCCTGCGACGCCCTTTCGGGTTTTCGCCACAGCTGGGTTACGGCCATTTTTGCACTTGTCCCGATATGGGAGCAAGTCCGGCGGGGTATCTCTATTTTTAACCCCATTTTTATTTTGACTTCTTTCTTTTCTTCCCTTTTTTTTATTCGGAATGCGAACCGAGAGAGGGTAGCTTGATCGGGGCGAAATGCCGCTAACCAAGGAAAGGTAGCTTGATTAGGGCGGAGAGCCGCTAGATAAGGAGAGGGTAGCTCGATCAGGACAGAGTGCCACTGACCGATGAAAAGTAGTTTGATCAGGGCGGAGTGCCGCTAACCAAGGAAAAGTAGCTTGATTAGGGCGGAATGCCGCTAACCAAGAAAAAGTAGCTTGATTAGGGCGGAATGCCGCTAACCAAGGAAAAGTAGCTCGATTAGGGCGGACTGCCGCTAACCAAGGAAAAGTAGCTTGATTAGGGCGGAATGCTGCTAATCAAGGAGAAGTAGCTCGATTAGGGCGGAGTGCCACTGAACCAAGGGAGAAGGTAGCTCGGTTAAGGCGGAGTGCCATTAAACCAAGGAGAAGGTGGCTCGGTTAAGGCGGAGTGCCATTAAACCAAGGAGAAGGTAGCTCGGTTAGGGCGGAGTGCCACTAACCAAGGGGGAGGTAGCTCGGTTAAGGCGGAGTGCCATTAAACCAAGGAGAAGGTAGCTCGGTTTAAGGCGGAATGCCACTAGACCAAGGAAAGGGTAGCTCGATTAGGGCGGAATGCCGCTAACCAAGGAAAGGGTAGCTTGGTTAGGGCGGAGTGCCACTAGACCGAGGAAAGGGTAGCTCGATTAGGGCGGAATGCCACTAGCCAAGGAAAGGGTAGCTCGGTTAAGGCGGAGTGCCGCTAACCAAGGAGAAGTAGCTCGGTTAGGGCGGAATGCCACTAGCCAATGAAAGGGTAGCTCGGTCAGGGCGGAGTGCCACTAGCCAAGGAAAAGGTGTTCCGACCGATCACTCGGGGTGTGTCGACTGTGCCGCATGATACAGCTTAATGTGTTTTTCGTTGAGGGGAGAGAACTGGATGACTCCTTTGTGGTCTACAAGGACGTAGGCACCCCCTTCATATACCCGGCGGACGACATACGGTCCGACCCAGTTTTCGACCAGCTTCCCTTTGGGGTTAGAGGCCATCACTTCTCTTCTTTTGACCATCACCAGGTCTACTTTCTTGAACTCTCGACCCTTGACTAACTTGTCAAAAGCGCGGGCCATGCGAGCTTGATAGAGTTGGATGTTTTGTTGCGCCCGGAGGCGTTTTCCTTCGAGTTCAGCGAGCTCTTCCAATCTTCTTTCTGCATTGGTCTGCTCACCACTGACTAATCCGTGCTGGATGGCAACTCGCAATGAAGGAACTTCAAGTTCAATCGGCACTACAGCTTCAGACCCATAGAAAAGGGAGAAAGGTGAACAGCCGGTTGGGGTCTTGTAGATAGTACGATAGGCCCAAAGTGCTTTGTACATCCTTTCTTCCCAATCCTTTTTGTTAGACTTGACAGTCTTTGCCAATAGTGTGCACAAGGTCTTGTTAAAGGCCTCTTCCAATCCATTGGCTTGAGGGTTGTAGGGGGACGATGTCCTCCAGTCAATTTTGTATTTGTCGGCTAGCCGATAAACCTTCTGGTTTCTAAAATGGCTGCCATTATCAGAGATGATTCGGCTGGGGATCCCGAACCGAAATATTACATTCTGCCGGAAGAATCTTGCAACTAGTTCTCCGGTCACATCTCTTAGTGCTACTGCCTCCGCCCATCTGGAGAAATAGTCTGTAGCTGCTAAGATGTATCTGCATCCTGATGAAGATGCTGGTAGTGGCCCTACCACGTCTGTGCCCCACTGAGCAAACGACCAACTTGGTAGAGTGGGATGCAGTGGCACTGGAGGTCTCCTCGCCACATTAGCGTGTTCTTGACATTTCTGACAAGCCTTGGCAAATTTGCAACAATCATTAAACATAGTGGGCCAATAATAACCCAGCTTCTTTATCTCAATTTTCATTTTCGGGCCAGCCTGGTGTGCTCCAGCTGATCCTGCATGAACTTCTTGCATCACTTGTCCCGCCTCTGCTGAAGACAAGCAACGGAGTAGGACTTTCCTTCGGGCATCTGCCATAATTCGGAACAAGGTCTCGCTTCTCATCTCGTAAGAATCCTTGATCCTCAGGAGCTTCATTCTCTGTTCCTTTTCTTTTGGAAGTTGCTGGTGTTGAAACCAGCGTAGGAGATGCTCTCGCCAGTCGGGCTGCTGAACCCCTTCGATGACTGCTACTTCCATCTCTTGTTCGTCGGCCAGAACCTCAGTTACGCTGGGGACCTGTCGGCGGTTGATCACTGTTATATTCAGGCTTGTGTCTGGCGGGACCGCCAATGAACTGGCCAGCTTAGCGAGGGCGTCTGCCTGAGCATTTCGACCTCGATTGATGTGCTTGATGCTGATGAAGTAAAATCTTGACATTAGGCGACTTGCCAACTGGTGATAGGGGAGGAGCTCTTGCTTTCGCACCTCGAACTCTCCTTCCAGCTATTTTATAACTAGCATGGAGTCTCCGAATGCTTCCAGCATCTGAATTCCCATGGACAGAGCAATCTGCAACCCGATTATCAGGGCTTCATATTCTGCCTCATTGTTTGTGCATTGTTTGTTTATGGAGCAGGAAGTGTGCACCACTTCTCCTTTCGGAGATTTCAGGACTATACCTGCCCCTGCTCTGACCCTGGATGACCCGGTAGCAGAGGTGTCAATTCTGGAAGCGCCATCAAAGTATAGCTGCCATGAGGAAGGCTGTACTTGGGCGGCTTCTAGGGTTTCATCTTCGGGAAGTTTCGGTTCCCACGGGCTTTCCCCGGGCACGGGGTGCTCAGCGAAGAAGTCTGCAATAGCTTGACCTTTGATGGCCTTGCGCGGTACGTAGGAGACATCAAACTCCATAAGGATTACCGCCCACTTGCCCAGGCGGCCTTTGAGTGCCTGCTGGGACATAATATATTTCAGGGGATCCTCCTTGGACACCAAGCTGATTTCATGCGACAACATATAATGCCGGAGCTTTTTGACTGCGAAGACCAGTGCCAGGCAGATCTTCTCAATATAAGTATATTTCTCTTCAGTTCTGACCAGTCTCCGACTGAGGTAATAGAGGGCTTGTTCTTTCCCTTCTTCATTATTATGGGCTAGCATTGCCCCCAGAGAATTGTGTGTAGCTGCTATATACAGTATCAACGGCCGTCCTTTCACCGGTGCGCCCAATACTGGAGGAGTCTTCAGATAGTCCTTTAGCTTGTCAAAGGCTGTCTGGCAATCTTCATCCCAATAAAAGGGAACATCTTTCATCATCAGCTTGTGAAAAGGCTGGCATCGCCCTGACAAATTAGAAATGAACCGCCGGATATAAGCCAGGCGGCCCTGTAGTGACCTCAGCTCGGAGATGTTCCTAGGTGGAGGTAACTCCTGAATCGCCTTGATCTTTGTGGGGTCTATTTCGATTCCCCGATATCGGATGATGAAGCCCAAGAATTTTCCGCTCGACACTCTAAACGCACATTTCATAGGGTTCATTTTTAGCTCATGCTGCCTCAGTCTCTGAAAAACAATCCGGAGGTCTTGCAGATGATCTTCTTTTCTTCTGGTTTTGACCACCAGATCATCTATGTAGCACTCGACCTTGTGGTAGAGCAATTCATCAAATATTTTGGTCATTGCGCGTTGATAGGTTACGCTAGCATTTTTCAGTCCGAATGGCATTCTCTTGTAATGATAAATGCCTTTAGGAGTTCGGAAAGCAGCATGGACCCGGTCATGCTCCGCAATCCAAATCTGATTGTAGCCGGAAGACCCATCCATGAACGACAGGGCTTCATGGCCGGTTGTAGCATCAATCATGACCTCGGTTATTGGTACCGGGAAATCATCTTTAGGGCAGGCTTTATTTAGATCTCGGAAGTCAACACAAATCCGGATCTGTCCATTCTTCTTTTTCACAGGGACGATGTTCGCCAGCCATGTGGTGTACTGATTTTCTTCAACAAATCCCACATCAATGAGCTTGTCAACTTCAGCACAGATTCGGGTGATGAGCTCCGGCCCATACGCCGCGGTGGTTGCTTCACCGGCTCGGCTTTGGGGCTTATTGTTAGCTCGTGTTGTAAGACAGCAGGGTTTAGACCTGGCATCTCTTTATAAGTCCAGGCGAAGCAATCCCGGTATTCTAGCAGCAGCTGGATGTACAGCTCCCGTTCTTCTGGGGACAGTTGGGCGCTGAGGAAGGTGGGCCTAGGGTCCTCCTCATCTCCCAAGTTGACTTCTATTAGTTCATCGACTGTGGCTTGGCCTCCGTCTTCTATCTCCGGAGGTGCCGGCTGGAGGTCAACGAAGTCTGGAATACCATCTTGAGGGTCGAGTACTTCGACTTCCTCGTCAGACACTGCCAGAGCTTCATGGGGTCCTCTTGCTTCTCGTGCTAGCGACTGTGTGGATGGATCTATTGACATATCCGTTGCCATTGCAGCTCCCGAGGGTGAGAGAACAGCTTCAGTGCTCATAGATGAGGTTGCAGCCATGACAGGCCAGTAGTTGTTCGCCGCCGGACTCAGACAGCATATTGGATTTGCAGCAGAAGTCGACGGAGTCTCGCCTTCTGGGACAGTTGTATCTTCCGCAGAAGTGGCTTTTCCTTTTCTGGTAGCCAGCTCCCCTTGATTGGAGTAAACCAAGGCCTGCCTGATTGGTAGAAAGGGTGTTGAAGTCGTCATTAGTATGACCCCTGCGGAGGGAGAGACTTCTGCTTCTTGAGTATCTTCGGCTTCGCTGCTGCTAGCCGTATCAAATTCGGCTTGAAAGGCCGCTTCTTCAGGACGGACCTGCTCCCAGCATCGGCAGGAGATCAAGGTCTCCATTTGTTGATTCCCGGGTAGAGCCAATTCAGCATGTTCTGCTTCCGCCGGATATTCATCAAAGGTTGCCCCCAGAGGGCTATCTTCAGTTGGATAGAAGGTGGAGATGGTATCCACCTCGTACCACCCACTGTAATAGTAGTCTTCCAGGGTGAAGCCCAGACCCGGATGTTGAGAGACACGTCTCATTTCTTTATCCAGATTTGCAGGATACCACATCTTCTGGAAAGCTTCCTTGCATTTTTGAGGTTGATCGAGAGGGATGTGTTGCTTTTGAAACATCATGGCCGTCTGATCAGTGGTAAATGCCAGGCCCTGAACAGGAACCCGCGGGTTGGCTAGATCCTCAGGGAGGCTGCAGTCTGTGTCCTCCCGAGTGGGATGCTCCTCAGCTGTATAGAACAAGCTGCTGGGCCCATCTTCTTGTGTCACCTCCTAGGCTTTGAAAGGTTCGACAGTGGGATCATTGAGGCCGGAGACTGGCTTGGTGAGGCCGGCCGGGACTCCGATGCGGTCGTGCTGTCGATCAACATGCACTTCCTTAGCTTTGGGGTATAATGCTGGGGGTGTCACCCTGCCGACATTTCCAGAAGCCGTGATGTGGGAAACCACCTTCGGCTTGACATATCCGCGTGGCGGTGGTGGATACCAACCGTCACCCGACTTGTTCTTTGATGCCCCAACGGGGGCTCCATCTTCAGAAACCTTCCGGGGAGACCCCGTATATAGGTTGGCGTCCGCCAAGTGACATTCAAACACCTCGAATGGGTGGATGTCAGCAAATATCCTCTCCTCCTTCCCCTGGAGGCTGTATTTGATACATTGGTGGAGCGTGGAGGGCACCACCATATTTTCATGCAGCCATGGGCGGCCAAGCAGCGCTTTGTAGGAGGTGCGAGAGTCAATGATATGAAACTGCACCGTTGTGGTGAAATCTGCCAGGGTCAGTGTGAACTCTGCCACTCCCATAGATACTTCACACTTTTGGTTGAAGCCAGCGATACGCATATCCCCGACTTTCTCAAGATGCACATTAAAGTGGTACCTCTCGTATATTCTATATGGCAGGATGTTGACTGCTGCACCAGGATCAACCAGAATCCTGTTCAGTTCTCTTCCGTTCAGGTGCCCTTTCATATATAGCGGCCTGTTGTGACTAGCAGTAGGTAGTAGCATGTCTTCTGGAGAGAAGGTCATACTGGCTTCTGGTATAGCCTCAGCTATGCAGGCTTCAAAATGAGCAGGCGTCTGCAGAGCAGTGATGATCGCATGTCGAGTCTCTTCACTCAAAGAGAGAATTTCCCAGATCGTAAATCGAGCAGGGAGCTTCTTGAGCAACTTCATTATTCGGCTTCCAGCCCGGACATTGGAGAGCTTCATCTCTTTAGCCCATCTGGGCTTGGAAAGGCTTTGATTCGCGGGCCCTGACGGACCTGCTTCGCCTTCCTCAGACTCGGCACCCTCTGGACTGGCATCGACTATCGGGTCTCCTTTATCAGCTACTGCAGGGCAAGCCCCATCTGCATTTGCATCCTCAGTAGATTGCGCTGGCTACGGGTGAATGACCCCGGGCGTAAGGTTAGCCTCCTGAAAAGGCTGCTTCCCCTTTGACATCTTCATGAATTCAAGGAATGAAGGGACTGTCTTGCCCCCAGTCTTGCTGTATAGACCTGACGGAGGAGGGATTTGAACTCCCTTAACCTCCGACGGAGGTGTCTTGTAGGGTTGCTCCCCTCTGAACATGATGTTGTGATTGGGTGGTGGCTGGCGCCCCCATTTCTGGCCTGACCGAGTGGCATGTGCAGCAGTTGCAGCCTCGGCCCTGCCTCCCCCAGCATGGGGTGTGAAGCAAATTTCTTCTTCTTCCTCTTCTCCGAGCAGGTTGAAGAGTGCTGATAGGGTATTGCAGGAGACAATCTGTGTTTTATGGGCCCCAGCGGCCTTTCTTTTCTTCCTCTTTTACTTTTTCTTCTTTTTGGTTTCTGCAGGTGCTTGCCCCCAGAATAGGTTGCTCTCCTGAGGTGGTGCTGCTTCAGCTTCCTCCCCTTGCCTAAGTGAGAGTTGCTCCAGCTCCTGCCATGGGACGTGGTCCCGTACCAGCAGAGGTTTCAGTTCGGGCTGTACATATTCATCTAGCCCTTCAATTAAGTGTTGCAGTCGAAGGACCCCAGGATTGGTTTCCTTGATTACTGGCAGCGGAGTTTGTCTCCTCCTATTAGGCGTATGTATCCTGACAGCTGTAGGTGGAGTGACCCATACGGGTGCTACCACTGGCGGAGCAGGCCGGGGTGTAATGCCACGGATATGTGCCCCCTCTTTTGGGCGGGGTGCCCTCTTCTTCTTGTGCTTCACAGGGATTTGCTGCCACCCCTGCTGCTCCTTCACGGGCTCCAGGAAATGGATTTCGTAGGTGCTCCGTGTGCTTGCTTCAGAGATCTCCTCAGGTAATTCCTGGTAGAGGGAGACCATGTTGATTGCTGCTCTTCTGGGAGGAGCTTCATGTGGCTGAGGAGGGTCTACTTTGTACTCTCCCAGCTCTATTTCATTCTTCTTCACCATTCCTTCAATGATGTCTTTGAAAACATAACAGTCTTCGATTGAATGTCCCAACATCTGGTGGTAGGGGCAGAATCTTGGACTGTCTCTTCTTTTGAGGTCTTCTGGTCTTCTCGGCTCAGGCAGAGTGACCATACTGTATTCTGTTACCCAGTCAAACAGGATCCGGGTCTTATCCTTAGGAAAGGAATAAGCCTTCTTCATTTTGTCCCTCAACGAAGGACCTTCTTTGTCATCTGGAGCTTTTGCAGGTTGTGGGGGAGCCGCTTTCTTGCCTTTCTCCTTCTGTTGCTCGAACGCCTTGATATCAAGCGCATTCGCTTCTTTAGGTGTGGGGCGCCGTTCCGCCACCTTGCCTTTCTGGGCTATGCTGGCAGTTGACGTCGGGACAGGCTTGGCTAGAAAAGCTTCCACTTCAGCCACGACATTATTCAGCCGGTCGAATGACCGTATTTCCATACCAATCATCTTTTCCAGGACCTCCCTCCTGAGATTTTGCTTACATATTTGCACAACGTCCTCTTGGTGCGGGGGCCGCTTACATCTCATTCCGAGGTTCCTCCACCTCTTGATGTAGTCAAGGGCTGTGTCATCTGCCCTTTGTTTTGTTGAATAGAGCTCGGCCACCGTGACCTCCCTCTCTGTGACATGGAATCTTTCTCTGAACTTCCTTTGCATATCTGACCAGTCATTAATTGACCCGGCCGAGAGACTGGAATACCATTCGAAAGCGAGCCCCGTCAGCGAGGACCCGAAGAATTTCAGCATGTATGACTCGTCGGTGGCCATATCACCCATAACGGTCATATAATATGCAATATGCTCTTTTGGGGAACCTTTCCCGTTGAATTTGTCAAATTTGGGCGGCTTGTTGACTCCCGGGGGAAGTCGCTTAGCCGCATGGTGTTGCGGGTAGGGCACCCGATAGGCATCGAATGCGACGTAGTCGCCTTCACTCTTCTCTGCGAGCTTCAGCTCAATCATCCTTTCCACCATCATCCGGTTCACGACCGTGGGGTCGACTGGTTCTGGATAGAAGTGCGCTAGCTGCAGGTATGGGGTGACCAGGGTGGTCGCCTGTGGAGGATGCAACAGCGGGGGTGTTGGGTGCACCTGAGGAAGCACCGGAGGTAGCAGCGGCTGAGGCTGTGGCGGCCGCTGTTGTGCTGTCGTCACAGTTGGTTCTGACGGCTGTGGTAGTGTATAAAGCGGAGGAGGGTCGTCTCGACGAGCCGCTCCCCGGGATGATTCACCCTGGACTTCGGGTGGTTTGGAGGCCGATGAGTGTTCAGTTTTCTCCATCAGCTGTTTCTTCAGGGAATCTATTTCCCGTTAATATTTTTGCAGCAGCATCAAGACTGATGGATCTATAGTGGTGGGGACACCTTCTGTTGTCTCCCCGGACGTACCCTCAGGCAGGATGTCGAGGAGTACGTCATCTTCTTCTTCCGTCGTCACCACATTAGCGGTCAAGACGGGGGCTTTATCATCCTAGTGGAGGTAGACCTGGGGCTGTTTCTCTTTCATCATTGCCATAAGCCCTCTTGCTGCTTCTGTCCTACGGGTAGTTGGCCCCGGCCGTACGGCCAATTGAGCCAATTCTTGGGGGTCTTCAGGAAGCTCCCCATATCGGCTGGGTACACTAGCCATGTTGCAAGTGAAAACCTGCATCCTTCTTCTTTGTCGATGGACCCTCCGCCTTGCTTGTTGCGGAAAGGTCAGCCTCTCGAACACAGAAATTCTTCTTCTTTCTTCCCGCTCGGGGAAGGCTTCATCGGCTTCGATCTCAAAGCCGTCATCGTATCCATTGTCGTCGACCGACGACACCATCATTCTATCTTCCATATCTTCTTCATCCGCCACTGATGGGAAGTAGTCTTCGTCAGTGGCGACTGTCTGCATCAGTCGCTGTTGACCCAGCGAGGGGTTGCCCAGCCCTCGAAAGTAGTTCCTGATCAGACATGTTACCTCCTCTTGACCCCGCTCTTGATAGAGTACGGGGGATAGTTGTCAACCTCCAGTAGGAGGGATATAGGCCAGCCAAGCTCTGTCGGCCGGATGTTGGAATCTTCGTCCCGTGACTGGGACGTTGGCTTGGCGGGCAGCATCCCGGAAACTTCTGCGGCGCGGGGGATCCGCAACCACTTCTTCTTCATTCGTCGGGGATAAGCCCCTTTCTCTTCTCGCTCCCGCCTCGTCGTTCTTAGGACGGCGGCGGATGGGCGTCAGATGGTAGGCAGGTCGGGTCCGCTTGGGAACCCACACCTGTTTGAACTTTTTCAGCTTGAGTGCCGAACTTCCTTGGCCATAGGGGCCGGCTTCTTCTCTTTCTGCCCTCCTTCCAGCGAGGGCTTGATAGGTGTTGTGGACAGGGATGTTGGGGATGACTCAGTCTGGGGTCACCCGTGCCGTGCGTCCATCGAGGAAGACGCGCATGCCTCCTACCAGCATTGACTTCCCGGACTGAGAGACAGTTCCGGTGATCACAGCAGTATTCTTGCGAGCCTAGCGACGCTGACGTCCTCCAGGGGGTTTGTTGACTACAACGGGGTGCGTCCCACGTACAACGTGGTGCACCATGCAGCTAGCAGCCGGAGCCGGATTCTTGAGCGAACCATCGCAGCAGGGAGCCTTCAGAGGCTCCACTTCCTTCACGGTCTCCTCGACAGGTTCCGTGGCTTCGACTTCCAGCATGTCGACAAAGGCCAACCCCAAGAAGTTGGGGAAGCCCACAGCAGGAGGAAAGCTACCAAATTCCATGGGCACCGCCAGGTACCCTTGCGCATGTCTGGCGATGATCGCAGGACTGAAGCCGACGCCGGTTATCCCGTGAGTCGTCATTGTTTTCACTGAAATATCAAACAAGGCGATAATCAGTAGTCTTTGAGAGGGCTTTGAAGCCCGAGTATGTCGGCAAAGAGATGAAAGGTGACACTAGTCCCACCGGGCATGCCAGACTTGTTTCAGCGTTTTCTTTCTTTCCGCCTTTTCATTCGCGTATCAATCAACCATTGGCTAACTGGTAGTCAACTGACTGATTGACGACGCGGGCGTGCCAGTCACATGAGTGATAATTTTATTCTACGCTCATTCTGACCCATGTCGGGCGAATGTGAGGTTCGGTCCGGACCAGCAGTCCGCCATACCGTAAAGGTTATGACGTTAATTACATCCCCCACGAGGAGGGAACACCTTTGATTAATTGCCGAGATATCGGGCTATCGAAGCCGGATTAAAAGGAGCTACATGATGATCATGAGGAAGGCATGCAGGATACACATATTTGTCGTATAGCAGATGTATAGTTCATGGAATTATGGAGCCTCGGTACGTGGCGGAGGATGTAGGTCCGAAGACCACCATCGCGCATGACGAAGACTTCCGGCCGGGCGTAACCCGGTCTTCCGTCGATGCCATTTGATATACCCGAGGATCTATGCATGCATGCACACAAGACATCCACACCTAGATTACACATGAAGATAGTGTTATGAAACGGTGGCGATCAGCCACATTTATTACCCCTCGTCGAGAAGAGAAGAGCAACACAAGTATAATAGCGAAAGCAAAACGCTTAACAGATCCGACAATGAGTATGATGATAATATGATTCGGGCTCGCTTGGCCATCCTTTTTATTCACCAATTATGGCTTATTGACATCGCCCTGAAAGACGAGACTTACCCGGGGTGAATGAATCACTAGAGTGGCATGA
Organism: Amorphophallus konjac; assembly: GCA_022559845.1. Taxonomy (NCBI): domain Eukaryota; kingdom Viridiplantae; phylum Streptophyta; class Magnoliopsida; order Alismatales; family Araceae; genus Amorphophallus; species Amorphophallus konjac. The sequence goes on along the minus strand of CM040121.1, from coordinate 206,465,309 downwards.
CGCTTCAAAATCGGGGTGACTGCAAGTGTATAAGAACGCTTACACGGTGCGGTCACGCGTAGGTATAGGGGTTAATACGGCGCGGTGACCATGTGTATTGAAACGGCGCGCAAGAGCTTGGGTCGCGCCGGTTTAGGGCGCGCCGGAAAGGCGCAAAGAAAAAAAAGTTGGAGATGAGTGTGGGGTTAATCCGGCGCGGGGGGGTACCACGCCGGTTTAGGGCGCGCCGGTTAAGACCGCGCCGTATTAAACCCGTTTTGCTGAATTATGAACTTTTTTTAAGTTTATTAGACTTCATGGGACCCTTTCTTGAGTTGTTGGGCCAGATGATTGTTTGATTGGAGTCCATGGCCTTCTGGAAATGAAGGGGAGGTCAGTGCGAGGTTCATACTCGAGCACTGAGTTGATTCGATTCGGAGCGATCGTTTTATTGACATAATTATCTGGAGTCTGTCATAAATTTGACAGCATCTCCCCTGAACAAACAGAGTTGCAGGGGAGAATCGGGGTCATACTCACTAATGGAGCAAGCCCCTAAATCACCGGTCTGCCCAAAGGCGGCCAGCATACCCCACTGGATAGGATACCCCGAGGACAAGCCTGCTAGGGGCACCAAAGCTCCATGGGGGAAGAGATAGAAGGGCGAAGTCACTGATGATGAGGATGACACCCCGAGGGCTAGCCTACGAGGGGTGAAGGACTCGCAGTCAGTGATTCGTCCCATGGAGGGACTGACCATTGGGAGAGTGGGACTCCAAGGACTAGCCTACAAGGAGCACACACCCCCTGGTCTCGATCGGGCCTTGGTCTGTCGGGGTTGAGTTCGTTGACCCAGGCTCCCCTTCATTATTAGCCATGGCTTCGAGAAGACCCCCACCATGGAGAGGTAGGGCCCTCGGTCGCCCAGCAACTGCAGGAACTAACGGGGGAATGTTCCCCCTCCCCGGGTGATCGAAGTGACGGGGAAACCTCGGAACGAAGCAGATGGCCACGAAGAACAAGTGATAAAGGCCTAAGTTAGACAGACCCTCGGCAGGGACATATGCTCGAACAGTTAGAAAATAATACTCAAGGGGATAGACCATGTACGCGGCAGACAAAGGCGCGCGCAGAGGCACGGTTCCGTCCGAGAAGAGAAAGGGATGCAAAGTCCTTGAACTAAACATAAAAGAAATGAAACGGAAGAAAGCCCCCGGGGAGGGGTGTTTCTGTAGCCCGCGATGATTCGGGGCATGATATGAATCTCGAGGAAACCGGGATCAAGACTACGCAGAGAAGAACCCTGACGCGCATGTCAGCATAGATAAAGATAGAGAAAGGGAATATCGTTCATCCAATTTATTGATTCAAGCATCCACAGGCATGCATACATATCACCATCCCTAAGACGGGGAGGATTTAACACTCGCACGGCGAGATTACAATTCCGGCACCATTATTTGGTCACCGTTTAACGATATTAGAAGCAGAGGACGCCCAGATCATGATAACAGAGAGAAGATGGCAGAAGAAATCGCGAAGAGGGGGGGAGGGGAATCGACTCATATCATCGTCGCCCCTCCCCTCCATCCCTTACATTCGATGGGTAGGAGCTTAGAGGAAAAGGAAAAGAAAATGCGGAAAGCAGGAAGAGAAACGACCCCTGCCCACCTGTTCCTCAAAAATAGAGTATCGTAGTTACAGGCCGATGATCGCCCCTTCAGAGAAGAAAACCCTCGCTCTCTGTATCTCCCGAGAAAAGAAGAAACTCTCCCTCGTTTTCCAGTTACCCTCTTCTTCTCAACTTCCTCCCTCTCTTTTCTTTCCTCTCTGCACCGAGCCCCCTTTTCAATCGAACCTCGCCCATATATATAACAGGTTGGAGGCTCTTCATCCGGCGTGAGCTTTTTGCGCGCCGAGAGAGTCTTCACCAATTTATCGCGCCGGTTTAAGGCGCCATTCGATAGGGTACCTGGCGCGCCGGGATGAGGGCAGAAGGTAGGGGCGCGCCGGGATAAGGACTGAAGGTAAGGGGCACGCCGGGATAAGGGCATTGGGTGAGGGGCGCGCCGGTTTAAGGCTCGCCGGACTAATGCCCCTTGTACGCTTCAAGCCAGTCGATGAACTCGGGGCCATCATGAACATGTACTCTGCCACTGCTCACTAAGACTTCGACGATATGATCTGTCGAAGCTCCTAGATTGGCGTACGGCCATTCTCGAGGTTCTGGATAGCTTTATCTTGATCGTACGAGCTTTCTACCGGCACGGCCTTCGGCTCTACGCTCCATGCTGTTGGTCCGGCCTGGCTCGTACTCAGAGCTTTCTAGGAGGTTAGATAGCCGGGAGATAGTTCCGCCTGAGCCGGGCGATCATTCGGCCACTAATGGGCCCATCTTGACGGGAAGTCGTGCCCATGCCGGGCGATCGGGATCTTCCGCCGTCAGATCTTTCGGTTCTCCATTTCAGGAAGTCAGGGGGGACTCCTTTATCCTCGGGAGAGCCTTTCATGAGGTGGGTAGCCACCGGGTAGACCGTCGACCTTGGTCGGACAACGGGTGTAATGGATGCAGCACGACAAAGTCGATGCCGGTTCATTGGGCAGGCTTGGTCGCACTGCCGGTTGGTTGTGGATTCATCTCGGCTCTCCTGAGGTGAAGTCCCCGTATCCATACGGAGTGACTCGAGGCTCTGGCAGCTTGAGAAGTCTTCAATATGTTGATCTTTATCGGCTTCCGTGCTTCGGTGGACCGGGTCATTCGTCTCTATGGCTTGGTTGCCGACGATCATATTTTGAGTGCCAACATGTGCCAAATAAAGTTTTCATGCTATAGAAAAATGAACGAGCAAGTGGTAGACTGGTTGAGTTTAATGAATTAAACCGGGCAGCATATCTCCACTGTAGCGACCCGGATCCCGGATACCAGATGTACCCGGTAGAACTACCGAATACACGTGATACCACTTAGAACTCGCGAGGCCTCCCAAGAGCGGGAAAGCTCCGAAGGGAAAAAGGCATGTGTAGAGTACATTGAAGCCACAGAGATATAACAGAAGCAATTAAATTTCATTAGATCGGTTTGCTAAAGTAGCAGAAATAAAATTACTTTTTAATTAACAGTTCAATTTTAACAATTATACACCACCAGAGTCAGTCCAAAGCTAAAGACAACAAGTCTAGCACAGTACAGTCGACAGAAAGGAAAGACGTACCGAGAAGTCGGGGAAGACCCGACGTAGGTACCAGCTGGCCACAACAGCACGCTACGAGCACGTACACCAGGAACCACGCGGAAGCAGAACGAACGACGTCACCCCACCTGAAAAGCAGGGGTGAGCCACGTGTCACTAGCTCAGTAGGGGTCACGCGGATCCCCACTGAAAAACACGCAGTAACACGGAACAACAACAACAAAAATAGCAGGTGTAGCAAAGTAGGAACTACACTATAAAGCTGTAAAACTACGCTACAAGCAGTAGTAAATAGACGGGAAGTAGGAGTAGGGAACAAGCAAGGAAGGGGAAGAACCCGCGCCAGACAAGCGGCGGCCGAACTAACCTCGGCACCCCAAACTACTCCAAGCAGCGACAGGAGGGCGACTCTGATCTAACAAAGTCAGAAGTTACTGATCTGCCGACCCAACAACAGGTCTAAGATGAAGACCTACAAGAATAGACAAAAGGTCTAGAAAAGACCCACACAGATGACCGACAGACTTGACAATACGCACGATCAGAACATCGTGCACACTGCCCCACGCAATACCAGAACACTGCCCCACGCACGACCAGAACATCATGCATGTGACAGGACACTGACCTCGGGTGCAGCCACGGAAAGGTCACGACGCGCAAGAAACGCGAAGAGCCGTGGAGAGCCACGCGTCACAGACGGATGCACCTCCCCACCAGAGCAACGGCCAGCTGCGTCCACAGACGTCTTATGCTGCGCCACAGGTGTCTCGCCTACAATACCGCCGAAGCCACGGTAGAGTCGCAGACACCCGCACAGAACCAAATAGCATCAAGTAACCAGTCAGGGTCACGCCCGTCGACGCATGTCCTCAGCCCCTGACCACGTGTGCACACACTGGCTCTAGCCTAAGCCAAGTACTCCAGCTAGTTTTCTCCCTCGGTAGGATGCTACCGTTGGCTGGGAGCCCACGGAACTAGCTTACAAACCGTGTCTCGGGAACACCCCTCCGCCATCACCAGGCGAGTCGGCACTCAAAGGCCTAGGGCAAAAACAATCGGAGGCGTACAAAACACAAAACTCCGAGCACAAGTGCTAGAGTACTGACAAGCAGACACGTTGTCACACGTACTACGAAGCACCATCGACAGTACGGCAACTGCCAACAGACTCAGGACTAGGCAACTAGACCTACCACGTAACGATCCTGAGTCGAACGACTCAAAGGCAAGATCGTCACAGACAGCGGAACAAGCTGCCAATCGGTCTAATCCTAAGCCACAAGAAATGACACTCCGCAGAAAACAACTCACGGAGACCTGAGGGAACACCGAAGACCCTCAGACACGCCTGGAAATGTAAACCAAGGTAAGACGATACCTCGAGGCATCCAGAACCAGTGTCTCGGACTGGACGAAACCTCCAAGACACCCACACACAAGGTCACCCGTCAACCGCTGGGTCACCCCGGGTTGACCGGAACCCGACCAAAGACACACACAAGAGTAGGATAAGGAATCCTACCACAAGCAAGAAGAATCCGGGCTACCTTACAACGTAGTCTTAGCCCTCATAGGACGTCAGGAGACATCCACGGGACAGCGGGCAGACCACAAGTACAAGCCAAGACAAGCAGAAACCAAAACGACGGCAATCGGGGCAGAAGGATTGTAACGCACCACCCCTAGACCGTTACACGAACGTGACGGTCTAGCTCAGGCCGTTACACTCCAACCGTGACGGTCCAACGTAGACGCATCACACACACGTGACGGTCACAGGGGAACCGTCATACACACCGCCCTAACCAACACCTAGAACACAGAAGGCACGTAACGGCCTACACCAGGCGCGTTACACCGCTCTGACGTGCCCGACCCGGGCCGTCAGGGCCAACAGACCGCAAACACACAACGAAACTCGAGGCACGTAACGCACGAGACCAAGCGCGCTACACCGGCCTAACGCAGCAACACTGGCACGTCAGAGCCAACAGACCTCAAGCTAAAACAACACTTGAACCACGTAATGCACGAGACCAAGGGCGTTACACCGGCCTAACGCTCCAAGACGGACGCGTCAGGGCCAACAGGCTCAAGTCAAGAAAACACTGGCCGACAGGCACGTAACGGTCCATCTCGGACACGTTACTGACACCTAACGCACAAGGGCAGGGCCGTTAGAACCAACGACACAACACCCACTTAGCCAGAACAGCATGTAACGGCCTGGGGCAGGCGCGTTACGAAGCTGTAACGCACGGGGACACCACCGTTACACAAACCGACTCACGGTCAAACACAAAGTCAAACAGAATGTAACGGCCTACACCAGGCGCGTCACACGCACCTGACGCACAGGGGCAGGCGTGTCAGGGGAACCGACTTAGCCAAAGCACTAAACGACAAGATAGGCGTAGCGCGTCTCACGGGACGCGTCAGAGGGTTGTGACGCGCCACACCTGGGCCGTCACACCCTCAAAACCACCAAGAACTAAAAATCACCCAGACGCTGTGACGGTCTGTCGTGGGGCCGTCAGGGCATGTGACGGTCCCTGGAACGACCGCCACACCAGTCACGGCAGAAAAACAGAGGGTTGGCCAAATCGGCCCGTTCCATGCCCCATTCACGCCGAAGCGCAGGGGAAACAACCCTCGACGATGAAAAACCACTCTAGGAGGCTAAAAAGCCCACATGCACGGGTTAAAACGCTAGATCAGGGTGATTTTAACAAATCGACCCTAAAAGAGTCAACGAGGTTCCTGGGCTCCTACCGGCCTCGAATGACCACCGATCAACACAAAACTTGCAAGAATGGGATCCAGACATCCCAACGGTCAGTTCAACACTAACCGAGCTACAAATGGTTGCCATTCTCCGGCGAACCCTACAAAACCCAAAAATCACGGTTTAGGCTAAACAAGCCCAAACTCGGCTGTTTCCGCGCCAAACGATGTGCAAGGGTAGGGAAAACGGAGAGGAGGAAGTGAGGAACCATCACCCTACCTCCACCGAACAAACTGTGCCCCGAAGGGACTAAACCGCGCCAAAAACCACGCCGCGAGCTCAAACGTCGGCTTTGAATCCACCGTTCGAGATCACGCCAAATCCATCCCGATCCTCGTACCGTCGCGCACCCAGCCAGCTCCACAGCATCCCCAACACGTGCCTCTAGGTACCCCGTCTGCAGTCGGAGCCGAGGAGGCTCGAGAGGAGAGAAACGAAGAGAGAGAGACGACGGCGGTGAATGAGAAGGAGGAGAGAGGAAAAGGAAAGAAAAAGGAAAAGAAATTAGGAATTTTCCTAATTTCCGGAAAGTCCGATTTCTGGCCCTATCTCTGAAAAATATGCAAAAATAGTCAAAACGACCGGCTCGGAGAGTACATCGTCGCTGTAGCATCCACGAGTCGAGGAACTGAGAAACAAACTCACCGTAGGGTTCCGTAACTAGTATGAGAGAAAAATCCACACGGATCGTAAAACTCAACTCGGAAGCCACCAAAGCGAACCGAAACTCACCGAAACAAATCCAAAAGATCCAACAAAGATCCCACTAGACCTAGCAAGGATCCTGATGAGGGCATCCCTTGCCCCTCCACATTTTCTCTGGACTCGGATTGTTCGTCGGCAAGCGCCATTATGTTAGTCATGTATTTTTAAGTCTAGTCATGTAATCTTCACATTTTCTTTGAGTCAATATCATGTAATTTTCCCTTGATTTGAGTCATGTACCTAGGTTAGTGAGTCATTTTCCTAAGTATTGTGTCATTAGGTTGGTTTGTTAGGCTATTGGGCCCAATTCATTGGGCTTGGCCCTAGGGCGCCCCTACCCCTTCGGTTATTTGTCATTGAGTCAAATGTCAGGGACTTTTGTAAAAATGTGGGTTTCCTATATATAGGACCCCATTCTCCTCATTTTGAACTAATGAACCATTGCATGAATATTGAAATCCAATTCCAAATCCCACTAGATCTCTCTCTCTCTCTCTCTCTCTCTCTCTCTCTTCCCCAACCCCAAAATTCAAAATTTTCTCTCTCCCCCCCATTCACCTCTCATTAAGACCCCTCCCCATCCCCATACACTCATTTAACTCCCCCCCAACCCCAAGGTGGAATCCCCCAATCACTAGGCCACCCTCCAACCCCCAACTACCCTACACACTTCCCCAAGCACCCTTCCCTCTCCCCCATACAACCCACCACTTCCCTAGGCCATTTGAACTCAAATCTCCCTTCCCTCCACAGCCCTAGGGCACCCCCAAGACCCCTCCCCTTGGTTAGGGTCGCACCCCCCCTCTCTCTCTCATCTCCACCATTCTTCCTTGCTCCTCTCCATCATCTCTCAGCCCTAGTTCGCAGTTGAAGACCTGCAGAAGACCAGCAACTTGCGGCAGCGACTCTGACCACATCCCAGTGAGTTTGAAGACCCAAGAGCTTCCTCGGAAGCGTCTTCCTGTCTTCTTCGCAATGGAAGTGGTTTCATCTTCATCTGAGCTGTGTGATACCCGGGAGCTCCATTGTCCCACAACTACGCAGAGCTGCCCCTGCTGAGTACCAGAACCGGAGTAGAAGCTTCACCACGATGAACCTTGGAAGAATCAGTTCAAGAGTTCTTCTGCAAAGTTCTTCTTCACCCTGTCTACTTTCAGAATCGAGAAGCGTAACTTCGATCGGCCTTCTTGATCAGAGTTATCAATTTTCTCCCTCAGCTACGCGGGTCTGCTACCCACAGTCTGCACCAACCTGCCATCATTGTTCAGAGTCCCCTGGTCTTCTCCGACATTGTTTGGCTTCCCTGTCAGTGTTTCTGCGAAGAGGAGTCATCCACGGTTCCAACGAGTCAGACGGTGTTTGATTCTGAGTTCAGGAGCTGTCGGGGCATCCTCTACAACCTACTGTTGGAAACCAGGAGCTGCCAGTCCGAGACTCTGCCTCCCTGTTCAGGCCTCCACCCAGACCAGCATCGGCAACAGAAGAAATTAACAAAATTTGGACGACTTCCCCGGCCTCCTACGAAGATTTTCCAGGTGGTTTCGTCCCCGAAAAAATTCGGTAGCAGTTGCAGCAGTCAATTCTTCAGTCCCCTATCAGCACTCACAGAACTGGACAGATTCGGCATCGGCTTCTTCTCTTGTGTTTTCATTGCTTTCTCCCCTCCCCGCTTGGCCGGCTGAAGGCCCCTCCCTGTGTGGAGGTAACTTTTTGTTGTAATACATTAACCCCCACCCCGAGATCCCCCCCCCTTGCATGGGGCGTAGTGCTGTACTCCTTTCAATTTCAGGTTGAAGCGACACCGACGCGGCGTACGGGTGCATACCCTCGCCTCCACGCTCGCCCCCGTCTCCGGCCGGAGTCGGCGTCTTCACGCCAGCTAGGTGAGCTCCTGAACATCTCTCATTGCTGTAATGGACTTGCTTAGCTTAGTATTGCTATAGTTACTCCGTCGGCGGTGAGAGAGTGTCCGATTTTAAATTGCCACCAAATTGAGTGACCACCGTGGGCGAGTTGTGAGAGCTTCCACTCAACCCACACCCTTGGTGTGTTGGCCGCCCGTGATTTGGGCTTCCCTTGGCCCATTTGGGGTCCGCAATAAGCTAGCCGACCCTTGGAGAACCAAGGTCCCGCCTCGGACCCTCTCCATCATCACCGAGTCACCTTCGGGCACTAACGTGCGCCAAGCGAGTAAGTCGCTAGTGTGAGTCCTCTGCCTAACCCGAATGCTTGCATACTTAGGGCCAAGGTCGGTCTCACATCAATTGGTATCATCATCATAGCATCCTAGTTGGTCTCACATCAAGTGTATCAAAACATCTTCATCACATCATCATAGGTCTTAGGTCGGTTTTACATCAAGTGGTATCAGAGCAAGTTCACAACTTGTCTCTATCAAGTTGGTCCTAGGGCATGTCTATGCATTTAGAGTCTTCAAGTGCATCACTCTTGTCCCCTAGTATGGCCACCTCATATCGACCTTACCAATCGGCCCACTCCATAAGTCCAAGCCACCAAGAGATGCCTACCACTAACACACATAACTTCCCTGGCCATGTCAACTACTTCATGAAAGCCTTGACCTATGCCAATGAGCGGCTTGATAACATATCGGGCCGACTCAACCAACTTGGAGAAAATAGGCCCGCCCCAAGGACGGACGATAGGATGGTCCCTTTCCCACTTCCCACCTTTGATGGAACCTCTCCTAGAGAATATTTAGATTGGGAAGCTACAATGGACCAATACTTCACTTGGTATCCTATGTCCGAGGATGAAAATGCATGGGTTGCCAAAATGCAACTTACCAAACGGGCAGAAACTTATTGGATGCAAATTGTCGGGCTGAAGGTACTTACAAGGGAAACTCCCATCACCACTTGGAAGGACATGAAGGAGCAACTTAGGGCAAAATATGTGTCCCCTTCCTACC